>JAUMJL010000235.1:1200000-1815000 GCA_033558185.1 Dromococcyx pavoninus
TCCTTTTTTTTAACATTTCTCTAGAAGATATACACACGGTGTCCCTATATTTTTAGAGAAATATCTGCATAGAAGAATAGACAAGTTTGTCATTTTATCCTTGGGAGAACTACAGGTATATAGTTTTTACTAACTTTATATGAATATTGATAATTTTTAACTAATGTTTCAATGGTTCTGGGAGCTGACTTGCAGTCCAAATGATGACTACGCTGTTATTTAAGTAAATAGTGCTGAATGTATATGTACGATATCTTGGATTCCATTCCTTTTCTAGAGATTGTTCTTATTTTGTTAGTTGAGTAAGAGAAATATTTTCCTCTAAGAAATAAATTGTAGTTGTCTTTCTGGACCGCACCATCTTTCTAGTAAACTACCTTTTACGTTGTTCTGTCAGTGGAATGAATGCATAGGAAAAAGTAGACCTCACTTAATTTTTGCATTTTTATTCTTCACAATACTAAAATAACATAAAGTGGTTATCATAGAAATGTAAATTAGGATTATTTTGGTTGTTGTTGTTCTGTGCTAATGACTTGATGCAGAATCACAGGATCACAGAATGTTAGAAGTTTGAAGGGAGTGCTGGAAGTCATCCAGACCAAGCCCGCTGCTTGAGCAGGTTGTCCAGGACCATATGAAGGAGGGAGCCTCCACAAACTTTCCTTGACACACGGATTTTGTCCGTGTTTCCACATTTGTTGAGATTATTATATAATTGTAATGTATTGCGTATTTTGTACGCTTTAGGAATCTTAATTACCTTCTTGCAATGAACCTGTACCAACCTTAATACTTTGAATATATTTTATCATAATTTTTTTTTTCCCATTTGTTAAATTACTGCTGTTAAGTCACATATGCAGGAGGAGGAGCAGAAGAACAATGGGAGCTGTGAGTTTGACTCACCTGGCCTAGACCTTTCTCTTTGGGCAGGGGCAGGTGGCAGAACTGCCTGCAAAAAGCATGCCCAGGTAGGGGAGCTCCTGCAGCAGGTGGATGAGCTTCAGGAGGCAGTGAAAAGGCTGCATAACAGCAAGGAGGCTGAGAATGAGTAAGATAGCTGGTTCCAAGCACGGTCTGCAGTAGACCCGCAGCCCATGAACAAACAGCCAAAACTTTCCCACCACCACCACCACACAAAGAGGTGTGTGTTTGTGTGCGGGAAATAATGCAGAAGAATGGATGCAACAGCAAGGACGTGCAGGAGGAAGAGACTTCCCCTGAAGCCTGAGGTGCCCTTACCGAACTGCATCACTCTGCAGACTGAAGAAGAGGGAAAGACACATCACATCAGGAGAGACACTGGAGCTGAGTAAGGCAATCCCATCTACTCCCTGGATAACAACCAGCACAACTGAGAAAAGGTCATAGTCGTGAGTGACTCTCTTCTGAGAGGTAGAGAGGCACCCATTTGCTGACCTGACCCACTCTCCAGAGGGATGTGCTGTGTACCAGGGGCTCGTATCAGGGATATCACCAAGAGGCTACCAAGCCTTGTACAGCCCATTGACTACTGTCTGCTGCTGTTGGTTCATATGGGCATCACTGATACAGCCAGGATAAGTCTGAGGAGTATCAAGAAGGATTACAGAGCTCTGAGGGCAGCAACAAGGAACTCTGCAGCTCAGGTAGTATTTTCATCAGTCCTTCTGGTCAAAGGGAAGGGATTTGAAGGGGTCAGTTGAGGCTGCAAATGAGCAAATGGCTGCAGGACTGGTGCTGCAGCCAGGGGTTTGGCTACTTAGACCATGGGACTTACTTTGAGAAACTTGAGATATTGGGGGCTGATGGGGTCCATCTATCAGAGAAGGGGAAGAACATCCTTAGTCGTAGGCTTATCAGGCTGGTGAAGAAGGCTTTAATGTTGCTAGGGGAGAGGAATCTCAGTCCATCCTACTACCAATTTAATGTCAGTATCAGCAATAGATAGTTCCCTCTGATTGGGAGAGGGGAACTATAACCCCCATTTTTAAAAAGGGAATTAAGGAAGACCCAGAGAACTACAGGCTAGTGAATCTCACCTCTATGCTCAGCAAGATAATGGAGCAGATCCTCCTGGAAACTCTGCTGAGGCACTTGGAAAGTAAGGAGGTGACTGGTGACAGACAACATAGCTTCACTAAGGGTGAATAGTGCTTGGTAGATTTGGTGGCCTTTTACAAGGCATTTACAAGTTTGGTGGATAAG
Organism: Dromococcyx pavoninus; assembly: GCA_033558185.1. NCBI lineage: Eukaryota > Metazoa > Chordata > Aves > Cuculiformes > Neomorphidae > Dromococcyx > Dromococcyx pavoninus. The sequence goes on from JAUMJL010000235.1 coordinate 1,202,191, forward strand.
AGCAACCGATGACATCTACCTGGACTTGTGGAAAGCATTTGACACTTTCCCGCATGACATTGTTAAATCTAAACTGGAAGACATGGGTTTGACATATGGACCACTCAGTGGATAAGGAATTGGCTAGATGGTCACAAAAGAGTTATTGTCAATGGCTCAGTGTCCAAGTGGAGACCCATGATAAATGGCATTCCTCAAGGGTCAGAATTGGGGCTGATGCTGTTTAGTATGGACAGTTGGATCAAAGGGAACCCTCAGCAAGTTTGATGGCAACCATGCTATGTGGTGTGATTGACACACCTGAGGGACGGGATGCTTTCCAGGGGGAACTTGGCAAACTTGAGAGGTGAGCCCACGCAAACTTCATGAAGTTCAACAAAGTGAAGTGCAAGGTTGTGCACATGGGTAAGAACAATCAATAAAGGCTGGGGGATGAAGACTGAGACCCCACCTGCAGTACTGCATCTATCTCTGGAGCCCTCAGCATGAGAGACATGGACCTGTTAGAGCTGGTCCAGATGAGGGCTGCAAAAACATCCAGAGGGATGGAACACGCCCGCAGTGAAGGCAGGCCTGAGAGAGTTGGGATTGTTCAGCCTGGAGAAGAGAAGGCTCTGGGGACTTAATTGCAGCCTTCCAGTATTTAAAGGGGGCCTACGAGAAACCTATAAGGTTATGTAGTAATAAGACAAGGGTTGATGGCTTTAAACTGAAAGAAGGTAGATTTAGATTACATATAAGGAAAAAATCTTCATAAGGAGGGTGGAGAGGCAGTGATAGAGGTTGTCCAGACAAGTAGTGGTAGCCCCATCCCTGGAAGAGTTCAAGGCCAGGTTGGATGAGGCTTTAAGCAACCTGGAAGTTATCCCTGCCCATAGCAGGGGGTTGGAAAATGAATGATCTTTGGGATCCCATCCAAACCAAACCATTCTATCATTATAGTCCATGATTCTATGAGCACACAGTGCCAGTGAGGAAAAACAAATAAAAAGTTTAAGATATGAATCAATGCCACTGAGGCCAACTGGAGGAAATATTTCAGTCAATTTCTTATATCAGTCGTCATGGAAATGCAGCAAATTTTGGCTATTTTTACTTTTCAAATGACATGTGGGAACATATCATTCATCACCATAATTTTGCATAGCCTTGAAAAAGCAAATCCTCAGTTATTTGGGAATGCTTTATATGAGTTATTGAGGACACAGTTGTTTTCCTTATGTATGTGTTCTGTCCAGGTCAGAGATTACATATGGACTACAGGGGAAAATCTCTGTGATTGTCCAGATGAGTTAGATTTTGCTCATTAATATTATTCCGTATTTTTCTTAAATACCTCATTTGAAGGGGACTTAACTCCATTATTTTCTATCTGTGATAACAATCCTCTTTTGACTCAAAAAGGTTATTTTTGTACTATTTTATTCTAAAATTTTTTAAAAAGTAGTTGAGTGTTATGCACAATGTAAAACTACAATTGCTATGATTTTTGTGATATTGTACTTCACAGGTGGTGGTGCAGCACAGAAAGAATATTTAAATGATTTGCAAAACATAATTTAAGAACTTTCTATTAAAGGTAGAATACAGTTTTCCAGGTCAATATTCAAAGAAGGTTTCCATTTAGTCATCCTTTACTTTTTCTTTTAAATTTTCAGAGTGCAGTCCATTTCATTCTCAACTCTTGCAGAAAGTAAAGCAGAGGTTTCATATTTTGATTCAATATATATCTCTGCTTCATTCGTTATTACAACAGTCTGTAAAAGTTTATCAGAAAACACTCAACTCAGGAATCATTTGTTGACCTATTCAAGGATGATTTCTCAAGTGTCACATGAGTGATCAGTAAGAAATATTTGAAAGTCAGAATAAGGGCCCTTTTGCCTGTTTAGGTAGGCATAAATGAAATTCAAGTGGGCAGGTAGACAAGGAGTCCTTTCTGTCTGGTTGTTCTTGTATTTTGTTTGCTGCATGAAAATGTCAAAATGTCTTAATTCCTTTGTGGAATAGTGTAGGAATTGCTTACATTTCATTACATTACATTACATACATCATGGGTCATTAAAACCAGTTCTCTTCAAGTTCTATGGAATATAACCATGTTTCAGGTTTTTTGGGTACAAATGCACATTGACTGGTCAGTTAAAGTGGGTAAGTGTTCTGTAAACATTTTTGTCCTAATGTTGTGGTTCAGTAGGACAAGAATTGACCAGTAGGAACTTGACTTCTTGCCTTATCCACACCATATAGGGTATATTCACCTACGTGTGGAGTCTGGAACTTCTGTCAAGGTAGGAGCTTTAAAACGCAAACAATCCATTTTAGTAATATGTGAAGAAACCTCGATTATATAGCACAATCTATGTATGACATAGTTATGGAAATGTAGAATGCAACTGTTGCTCTAACCTCATGCAGCTAGTTAAATATCAGCTTAGTAGATATGGTAAAAGTATGTTCTTTGAATCTAAATTGTGGAAACAGAGGTAATACCATTGCTGAACTTTTCTGTGAGGGATGCATGATTCATTTGGGTGTCTGTTTTTATAATTAGCAATAAAAGTTTGCTTTGCTAGTCATGTTGTTTTGGAGAATGTAAGATTTAATGTGAGAGTTACCTTAGTTGATTTTTGTTGTTGTTGTTTGTTATAGGATATTACCCTTTAACATAAGTCAAATAAATGCATTATGTATGAAATGAAAATACAGAACTTTTAGAGCGCCTATAGCTAACCGGTGCTATTTTAATAATAGTAAAATGGCTAAATAACACAGAAGTTTTATACTGATGATGAGATTTGTAGGAATCTCTTGTGTTTTCCTTTTATGGGATATACTTGGTTATATTGCTATTTTAGAAAAAAAAAAAAGTTGTCTGATGGTCAAAACAGGTTCCTGTGGGTGACCTGCGTTCCCTATCGGAAGTATGACATTGAACCCCTATATCAGGCATTTTGCAAATAGATCCAACAGATGAGACTTTCCAAGACTTGCTGCTGCCCCTGGTACCCTTTATTTGAGAAAAAATGTCATTAATCTCTCAGAGAAACCTTCAGCTATGTATGGAGAATGATTTGGTGGGGAAGGAGGTGGGAAAAGAGAGTCAAGCTGACCTGTAATTGTTTCAGTCTGCTGGAAAATCTTGTACTTCCCAGCAGGCATTTAGAGTATTATAGTTTTGATTAGATGACAAAACTAAGTTTTTATAGCAGCTATCAAACTTTATTTTCTATTTAAAATGGGGAAAAAATTGCTTCATTAAACAGTAGAAAGTAGAAAGTGGGATATAAACTTTAAGCACCTTTTTAATTTTTCATGGTGACTCATTAAAAATGAATGCATACAGAAAGACTGAAGTTCAAGAATTTCCCCCTTTGGCAGTCTCTTTTCTAGCTTCTTTTGTTCTTCTTTGTAGCGGATTCTGTGAAATCTCAAATGCTCTAGAATCTGTCTGTATTAATCCTTTTAGTATATTGATACATGATTTATATTCATACTGATAATGGGTTTGTATTAATCTGTGAGTCATTTTGTAAGCTGTCACCTGTAGTGGAAAACGTGCAAGTGATCTACTGGATATTGATTTAATAGAATCATAAACTAATTCAGTTTGAAAGGGATCTCAGGAGGTTTCTGGTCCAACCTGCTGTTCAAAACAAGGTCAGTCCTGAGGTTAGCCCAGGCTGCTCAGGACTTAATCCATTTGGATCCTGAAAGCCTCAAAGGCTGGAGACTGCACAGCCTCTTTGGGCAGCCTGTTCTACAGTGTGACTGTCCTAATAGAGAAAATGTGTCTTTCTTTATAACCAATGGGTCATCTTCAGTTTAACTGTTACCTTTTGCTCTCCTGCCATAGACTGTTATAGCTATGTCTTGTCGGTAACCCCGCCATGGACTCTGGGATGCTGCTTTTGGGTGTCACCAAAGTCATTGCTTCTCCTAGCTGAATAAGTGCTGGATCCTCAGCCTCTCCCTGAAGGACAGCTACTCTCATGTGTATCAGCTGGAGGTGCCTCCTCAATTTTTGGCCATATGAAAACTTGATGACAAAGTGCCCCTGATTCTTCCAGGCTATTGACAAAGATGTTAAACATGACAGGTCTCTGTGGAGAACATTGTGGGAGACAAAGCTGAAAGCCTTATTGGGGTAAAGGACATCCACTGCTCTCCTCTTGTGCGCAAATTCAGTCATTTTATGATGAAAGGCAATGAGGTTGGTCAGGCATGACTTACCATTGGAAATCCATGCTGACTGTTCTCTGTCACCAGATTTGGCACAAACTAAGCAGTATAAAGGCTGAATAACTTCTCAAGTCCACGAAAGTGACAGTTTTGCCAAGCTATTATAACAGGGAGTAATTTTGGAAGAACTGTGGTGTGCACTGGAAACACAAATGAAAGCATTTTGAAGGTCTGGAGGGTACTATTAACCTTGTACTCTTTATCTCAGATTCATAGTTTCTTCATGTCTTCACATTTAATTTCTATTCCTGGTGTAAAGGCTAAGCACAAGGGAAAATAGGAAAGTTTGCTATAGATGTTTTTACTTCAGAATGTGAATATTGATTTTTGTAGTTAAATCTAAAGTTTCTACCAGAGTCTTGTCAATCTGAAATGTCTCTGAGCCGTTGAGAAACTTTTACTTGTCACTATAGTAGAAATAATGGATAATTTATGAAAGCGGTGGTCATACAAGAAATAAAGCCTATGTAAAGGAGTGAAATTTTGCTGTTAAGCAAGTAGTTGCCTCTAAAAGCAACAATACTTTTAAAATTTAAATCTCTGTTCTATATCTTTCACATTTGTCTTTTTAACTGTTTTTATCCATGTTACTGACCTCAAGTCAGCTTGTATGTTCTGTTACAGCATTTTTATGTGAACCATACCTTTCCACTACCCTTTTAGGTGTGTTCCGAATACTAGTACTTGAAGTGCATGTTGTAGTATGTGTAACTAAAGTAAAAAAGGTAATATAAATGATTAACCGAACACTAGCAGAAGGGATTGTGAGTAAAGGAAATGATGTACTAATAATTCAATTGGAAAAATTGCACTCTAGTGGATTATTACATGGTAATTATCCAGAGGTGGTTTCATTTACTCAGATTATGCTAGTGCTTCATAAGGCCTGCATATATGAAATCCCTAGAGAAAGCATTTCAAAAACTGCATTATTATTATTGATCTTTTAATGCCTATGTATATTTCGAGTATCCAGTGAAGGAGACTCCAGTCTCAGTTTAACCAGCTTTCAGTGAGGTTTTATTGGAAGAAATATTAGAATGGCTTAATAGCACAAAGCCTGCACTGTCTTATTTTTTAATATTGCTCTCTTTCCTATTCCTTTTCGTTTTGTGACATGGCGCAATATGATATGAATATATGTAAACTTCAGGGGAATGGCATATTCTGTTTTCTAGTCTGAATGTTTAAGCCTCATGTCTGAAGGGAGACAGAAACCAGAATGTTGAATATAGATTTATTTTAAAGATTGGCTGTCAGAATATATGGCCCATAGGTAGATCTAATATTTTTTTGATATGTCTGAGGAGAGGATTAATGGAAACACATTTTGAAACCAATTTGGCAATGGATTCTGTTAGCTATGGACAGAAATGAGAAGATAAAGGAAAGGTGCGTGGGAAATGTTGAGGTAGTTTTGCAGGCATATAGAGAAGCGGTCAGGATCAAGGCCTCGGGTATGTTTATTTCTTAGCTATTTGAATTAAACATTCTATAAATGATAAATTAAACTAAATAACATCTGCAAAAAGATGTGACGGGATCTAAATATAGTAGATCAACTGTGTCTAGTAGACTTTGCTTTGAGCGCTTTGGTCTAGCTCTCAAGTCTGTTGGATGCATTAAGAAGCAGCTAATCAAGAAATATGAATATTTCTAAGGATATGTAATCTAGTGCAGTATAGTGGTACCTAAATTGTGGTAAACAAGTTGTTCCTGAAGTCAATCTTCATTCATTAACATAGAATCATAGAACGGTTTGAGTTGGGGACATTAAAGATCATCTACTTCCAACCCCCGCTTTCATGGGCAGGGACACCTTCTACTTGATCACATTGTTCATAGCCTCAACCAGCCTGGCCCTGGAAACTTCCAGCAATGGGACATCTACTACTTCTCTGGAAAACAGTCCCTCACCACCCTCACAGTAAAACATTTGTTCTTAATATTTAATCTAAATCTCCCTTCTTTCAGCTTAAAATCATTAACCCTTTTTTTAACACTGCACTCCCTGAAAAAGATCTCCCCATCTTTCCTGCAGACCCCTTTAAGTACTGGAAGGCTGCTATAAGGTCTTCCTGGAGCCTTCTCTTCTCTAGGCTGAACAACTTAAACTCTCTCAGCCTTTCGTCTTATGGGAGGTGCTCCAGCCTTCTGATCACCTTCACGGTCCTTCTCTGGACTCTCTCTAACATGTCCATGTTCTTCCATTAAATCTGTGGAGCTAATGAGCTAAGTTTTGTTACACCGATGTAAGTATTATTAGTTTAAGAAACAATTTTTATTTTATATGAAATGTAGCATATGAACCATATGTTGTATATTCTTAATGAGCAACATCTAAATTTCCCCCCCCGATTTATAAGCAGAGCAGTTAGCAGAGTCCTGTAGGCACATTCTGGGTTAGTGAGCTGTTCTGTCACTTATTGTGCAGCAAAATGAAATAACTGAAGAACACAGGAGTTATAGGCTGGTGACAGTGCTTTCACTGTGCCTAATATATCTTACAAGACACTGAGCTGCATGGGCATTTTTCCTTTCAACACATTTTCACAGCTATATTTGCACTTTCCTTTCTTATGTTTGTCTTGCTAATCTTAGCTTTAAAATCTATACTAGTTTTTCATTTTCAGTTTTTCATTTCAAAAGTGCAATAAATTCTACAGTTAATACAGAAAAAAAGTGAACATGAAGGTGATGTTAGTGAAAAAAACCAAAGCTTGATAAATTGCAAAGGCAATAGTGGTTGTAAGCACCAAGCTGTTTGGATATAGAAAGAATATTTAATAGTAATGGACATGTCTAGTCAGGGGCTCGTTGTGCAACCCTTATTCCTATTAATTGTTTTTATTATTAGACCAGCTTGGCAAGTTTTGCAGAATGAGAATAAATGACTTACCCTGTACAGTGTTTGGAATTACTCTGTTTTAGAGGAAAAACACCAAAATTGTATGCAAAAGTTGAAAAAATCGAGAACCTGTAAGATGATTTCTCTACATGAATAAATATATTTGGACAAGGAAAAAATAGTTACAGTTTGCATAATCCTCCATCACTACAATGCAAGATAGTATCTCAAGTTCCTTAACACTTCTAGGATTAAAGTTATGTTTGTTTGGAGGGTTATGTTTAATGATCCATCATTAATAATGAGCATATGAGCAGCCTTAAGGTTTTGGTTTTAAATTGTGTTGAAACTAAACTGCTAAAAAGATAAAATGTAAAAAAGCTAATTCAAGTCTTACATAAAATTGTTCTAAGATCTATAAAACAATTTTATCCTGGCCTTTTTAATATTTGATCTGTGCATTATATCACTCTTTCCTTTTCAAAGGTACCTGAAGTGAGCCAGAAACAATTGTGCTATTTGACTGTTCCAGTTCATTTGGTTCATGCAATAACATTTTTTTTCATTCTGTTTCTTGCCAACTTTTGACCCACTTCCAAAGTTATGAATACATTGTTTTAACAGTAAGAGGAAATGTCTTATCACTTAGCTATTAGCAAAAAATACCAGGAATGCAAAATTCCTTACATAATTGTGCCTTAGGTTAGGGAACAGAAATGACCTGTAACAAGACTGTATTTACATTCAGACTTGAAAAATACGAATACATATACCAACTTTTATTCTTTCTTATGAAAGAAGAAACCACTTAAAACCAAATAAAAAAACCCCAAATGCCTAACTGATGTTACTGCTGTCACTTCTTTAGGTCTTTTCTCTCTGATGTGCTGCCACTGTCTTTTCTTGAGGTACTGTTGCTCTCATTATGAATCTTCCTCTAGGGAAATAAAGAGAAGGAAATTGAAAAGGCAGCAAGGCTATTATCTGATTTGGTTTTTCTGCCCTTCTTTGAGAGATGTGTTGAGATGCATTCAAGGTACCTCTTACCTTGCAAACCATAAAATAAGTGTGTCTGAGTTCTGTTATTGGTGAAGCCAAATAGGTATTCTGTCAGTCCAGATCTCTGGTGGAGATGTGAAACCTGGAGTTATGCAGGATTACTGCTTCTTTGATGATAACTTTCCCTCCCTATAACAGAAAAAACTGTTCAGAGCCCATAGCAAAACTTTATCAAAGGCAGAAAACTGGCAGACTTCTGCAGAGGAAGTCATTGGAGTAGGGATAAATGTAAAAAGGAAGGCTGTCTGTCAAGAAGAATGGATGAGTTTGTCAACCTAAAAATAAATTATTTTTAAATACATGAGACATGCTGTGCACTTACATGTCTTATGTCAAACCATTTTAATTTAGATATGGTTTAAATGTTCCAAATCTAAGCCTTTTGTGCAAAATCAGACCATTTTTTCCTAAAAATAAAAAATATAAACTCCCGTGAATAAGGGCTTATGATAGAAACTCTGACAGACTTCAGAAATGTAAGCAGGCATCATTATAATGAAAGTTTTATTCTCATTATTAAGAAATTTTGGTTACATCAAGAATACAGTCTCTTTTTTTCTGTTGAGGAATTGAATCTATGCTAAGTTGAACCTGTCATTCCCTTTAAGAATCCAAGTTTTTTAAAATAGTTCAGCACCTTTGTCATTGAGAGTCAGTAGGTGCTGTTCTTTTTGTAAGATTTTTCCTTTCACATCAAAAGTCTTTTGAGGTGGTGTCGTTTTATTGTATGGTTTTTGTCCGTGTCCTCCACCCCGCCCACCTGATATTTATTGTGAGAATGCGACCTTATTCTGAGTCATGAGTCAGTTTAATCTTTTAGTGTGAGTTTTATCACAGAAGAAAGGACAATATGCAGTAGATCACCTGAACAAGGTTATTTGCTGTGATTTTTCAGTAAGACTCTGGCACAGAATCATGATGGTTGCCATTAGCCCTGAAAAAACATGTTATTTTATCCTTCCTGAGTTGTAAAAGACCTTTTAATGAAAATACAAAAGTTTTGTGCCAGGAGAAGGGAGAAATGCCTGTTGATAACAAATATTTGAAGGGCTGATAAACTGCCAAACTAAGACAGATTAGACATACTATTTATTGTTAAAGTGTTATTCTAATTCATTGAGAATCTGTAGAGAGGTTTATGGATAACCCGTTTCTCATCTGTTTTGTGTGGATCCTAAATTTGGCTTTGCAGATCTCTACATTAAGCTCTAAAGCAAAACCCTGTGTATTTAGACAGGCAGGTTTGATAGAATTAATGATCTTATCAGATAGCAATACATTTCAAGTACCCTACTTAAAAGTCTAGACTCAAGGTCTGTCCCTGTAGATACACTTAAGATGATGCAAGTGTAGAAGCAGCGCTTTAACATGTATGTTGTGTGCTGTTTTTTCCTGATTTGTCTTCAAAATATTCCTAGCTTCTATAAGTTGTATAAGATTTTGAACTATTTTAGTATGCTGAATGCATGCTAGAAAATCAAATGTAGAGTAAGGACTTTATGAAGGTCAGAGAAATATTTAAAACAGCAGATTGCTTCAGGGTTTTGAGAGTTGAAAATTCTATTTTTTTATTTAGAAAGTAAATGAATTAGAGTTGAAAATTGGCAAAAAATGAGGCACTGTATTAATGATAAAATATTTAGAAATTTTAGATTATTCTATAACAATTTGCATTGCTGACTTAGATTCAGTTTTTATATGTAACAGATGAGAAATAAATTTAGAGAATCACATTCCAGAAAGTAAAACAATAAAAATAAATTACAAAAAAAAGGAAATAATGAAATTATTTAGAAATTAGTGGCTTACCAAGAGGAAATATCCATTGCATATAATTTTCTTACTTAACTTTTTATGTCTTCTCTATTGTCCTGAATATTGTGGGTTTTTTTAATATTTATATGTAGATGACCACTGATTTATATATATGTCCTACATAAAGCGGATGACTGGCTGCAAGATGATGACAATTGTAAGACAATGTAGCTGTACTTGAGACTAAAAGCTAGTTAATATAGATATATTAATATATGTAACTTGAAATACTCATAATAGTTTAAGTTTTCTAGGCATATTTTCATATGTGATCTTTTGTTAGACTTCCCTCATACCACTTTCAGTACTGTAAATTCTAGTAAAATATTTTGCTTTACTAGAAGCAGCATTTCCTTAAGTATTTCAAGATTTCTGAGGTAATTTTACTAATTAACAGAAAGTCTGTTAGAAAAATGAGGAATGTGAACTTCCTAAGTTTTTTCATGTATTGACAACCTATGTATTAAAAGAAATGAGGAGGGACTTTATTGGCTTCATTGGTCTGCTCTGATCCACCAAAACGCCCATGGAGGATATTTATGTTGATTAGAATGCTAATTATGAGTCCTTTTTTGAAATCTAATTGCTTGTAAAAGGTACAAGAATGAACAAGTAGGAGGTTGTTATCCTCTGTACAGGTTCGGTAAAATGCCAGCTGGCAGGGTATTGCTTTCCTGGGCTCATTTATTCTCTGTGCTTTAGCCTTGATGTGGACATAATTCTTCTATTTTTAGCCTAATTTGTGTTCCACATTCTCTGGGAAATATTCCTGTATTACAGATATGTAAGGGGGAGAAAAATAGAACAGTAAATCTCTTAAGAAACAATCAGGATGTGTTGGAACCTGCTATATATTAAAAAAAAAAAAGACAGCTAGTTCAAAGTCATCAGTGTTTTTTTTCCTTCTGATCTTAGGTCGTGGACAAGTAAGAACGTCTAAAAAAAAATTCTGCCGGTCTTAAGAACACTGCAGTTACATAGAGGGAGATTGTCCAATGTTACTTGTCCCTCAAGTATGTAATTGTGAATGGGCCTGTTCATTCTTATATGGAAGGGTCTTTCAGCAAAACTTAAAATTTAAGGTGGCAACAGAAAAGTCCTGTGAATTCTGCCAGAATTGAGGTTAGTGCAATAACTTATAGAACCACATTATGATGGTACAACCACTCTTTCTCAGAAGTCTGTTAGTCTATGAGCTTACTGGAAAACGGGCATTAGGGTCATAAGTATTATTTGTAGATTTTAGGCCTTACCTGTCTCACAATGAGTGCCCTCAGTTGAACCTTAACCTGAGACCAGCCAACATCACACAGAGGAAGAAGTTGTCAGGGGAGATTTCCTTTGGCAGCCTCCTCTTGCTTTGGCAGCCCCTTTTCTGGCCATACACATGCTGTAGCTCTGGGATCTCTCTGCCAACCTTAACTCTTGATCTTCAGAGAAGTCATTATCTAAGACCAATAGGATGACCCAGAGAGAGGTTTTCAGGGGAAATTTCTTTTGACAGCCTTCTTTGTTTGACAGGTCTTTTGGTGCTACTTACTCTGCAGCTCTAGGATCTACCTTTCTTCTCAACCCTGACTCTAGGCCCCCATCTGAGCCTTAACCTGAGACCAAGAGCTCTAAAAAGAGTTTTTTCTTTAGTCTATACCTTGCTTTGGCAGCCCCATTTCAGCCTTACGAGCTTTAGGCTTGCTTTGTTTCCAAACTCTAACCCATAAGACTAATCGCTGTTCTTAATAATATTTCCTGAGACTGTGTTTGGCAGCTTTTAATCTTTTAGGAAAATATATCCTTTTTTCCTTGTGCTGAATTTTCTGTAAATTCATATGCTGTATTCTGAAAAGGCAGGTCGTTAGAATTGGTCTTCTAAGATACTTGTTCTTACATATTTTGCTTTATCCTACAGTTCATACCGAGAGGAGATAGTTGCTTTTATGGGATGGAGCAAATGGCAAGGTCTATCTAAATTCTTTCAGATTAACAAATGTAGTGTCTAAAATCTGTGTAAAGACTGTGTGTAAAGAGGATTTTCCTTTTTTTTCCAGCTCCTCCATATTCTGTCAATCCTCCAAAGTAATTGAAATACCTAATTTTGTAGATGTTGCATTCATGATGCATACAGAACTGTTCTGCATAATGAGGATGTAAGCACTTCCACATTTCACTTCAAGGAAGAAGTGGTCTTGTGACTTGAGTAAATGTTGCCGTCACACTTTCAACTACATCTTAAATTAAAGATGACTTTTTAACATATAATAATATTTTTCACTACAGCATCTGAAATAGGAACAAATATATTTTTATTCTCTGTGTGGATGGAAAGAATTACCTTTACTTATATAGCAAATACAGAATGTAATTTCACGTTGGTGTGTCTTCTACTGGAAGATTTTTGCAATGGCTGGAATGACAGATGTCAGAACATTGTCAAAGAGTGCAAGTATTGGTTAAAACATAACTTGATGGTGTGTCAGAAATTCCTGGTATTTTCAAGTCTTGGGAATAAAAAAACAAGTATGATTGGGCTAATTCACCTGGCAATCTGCAGAAGAGATGGAATACTAACCCTTATGAGAGTGACTCCAGTTTGATAGGAAAAGCCTAAAAGCGTGTATGATCAAGATCTACAAAATAATAAAGGTGGTAGCTTAGGAGGAAGGTGATGACAAGCAGAACTGTTACCAAATTCCACAGTTCTAGAGCTAAGTCAGTATGGGTTTAGGAAAGGCAGGTCCTGCCAAACTAACCTGATCTCCTTCTATGACAAGGTTACCCGCTTAGTGGACAAGGGAAAGGCTGTGGATGTGGTGTACCTGGGCTTTTGTAAAGACTTCAACAGCATTTCTCACAGTATTCTCCTTGAGAAAATGGCTGCCATTGGCCTGGACAGGCACACCCTCTGCTGAGTGAAGAATTGCCTGGATGGCTGAGCCCAAAGAGTGGTGGTAATTGGAGGTAAGTCCATTTTGCTGTGAAATACCTATAGTTACTTATTGTTACTGTCAATATGACGGGCTCCAGTAGGCTGCAGGCTCAAATGTTGTGTGAGCTTGGTCTAGTATATCTATATTCAATAAAGTCAGAAAGGAGAAAAAGAATAGGTTAAAGTAAATAACCTACTTTCAACACTTGTTTCTTCATTGAGAGATTGTCTAAGTTGTAATAAACTATGCAGAGAAGCTGACACTGCCTTTATATTAAATAACAGTCCCGTAAGACTCACAGGCACTTACGCTGAAAGCTATGGTCTCTGTCACTATTATCTCACCTCTTTCCTCGTATTAAGTGCTTGTCAAAAGCCAATAAAATTTTCTGGTTGCCTAGTTATCTCTGTTTGGCATCAGTCATCATTTTACTTCATTCAGGTTGTCCCTCTCCTTCAGTTCTAGGAATAATTGTTAATAAGCTCTTGTTGATGATGTTTTGCCCTCATACAGGGTGCACAGAATTTTCACTGTTACTGTACCCCGTTGAAGCAAGCAGAATTTTGCTTAGACATGATGGGGTGGCAGTGTGGTTGAAGGAGAGTGATGCTTCATTTCAAGTGGGTACTGCAGTAAATATACTTTAAGCCAAATAACTACACTTCTCTTTTTCAATATTTTTCCTTCAGTTTCAAAAGGAGAGTTAACTGTTATTGTGGAGAGGGATTAATTGAGACGGTAAGACATGCGGACAGAGATCTTTGATAGTATGGTTTTCTCAGCTTATGCTTCAATACAATTCTAAGAAAATACTCTGTATTGAGGCTTGCAAGTATGTCTTCTACAAGCATGCTGATTGTTGAGTGATGACCCTGTGTGGTGAAAGCATATTGATTTGTTGTGTTTTTGTAGGCTTAAATTAAATATTTGTTTCATAAAAGGTCATACTTGTTATTTAATTGTGAATTATTAGAAATAATTGAGCATTGATTTACATTCTAGCGAACAGGATATGTTTGTCTCCTCAAACTCTGGTACTTTTTAAGATTCTTTTGTTGTTTATACAGCAACTGCTTTCTCATTGTCTGTTTCTTTTCAAGTAGGTTGTACCTCATTGTACCTTTCTTATTATTTTTACACAAAATGTCCATCTTTGAATGCAAATACATTGTTTAGTTCTAATAATGTTTAAATTTTTAGCAAATTTAAAAGACAAATTCATATGCTAGATTGAACCATAAAATGAGTATTTTTATTTTTAGTTACTTAAGTTACTGGGTTTTGGCCAGTTCTCCCTGAAATACTGGTAATAGGAACTTAATACCAGTAGACATTTGTATTTGACCCCAAGTAGCTTCAAAGTAATCTTTTCTTGTAGAATAGCTCGAACACATGATTTAATATGTTATAATTGCATGCCATGGAAAGCTTAATCTTGTGTATGACATGAGTATACAGTGGAATAGCATACTTTCTTGATCCAGAGCCTCAAAAGGACTTCGGTCCCAGCTATGAGGTGGAGTGTCCAACTGTAATTATTCCCTGACATGACACCTACACGCATGAAGGCCTGACTTGCCTTCAGTCAGTTTTCTAGGCGTTTCACCACGTACAGAAACTTTGCTTCCATTGTATCACAGTTAAATGACTCAGCACCTATTCTGGGCTCAAGCCTACTTCAGATCCTCAGAAAAGGATCCTCCAGCAGTTTCTTGAGAGAGGCTAGATTCAGTAAGCCTGTTCTTGAGCACAGCACAAGCATGCGCTCAAGTATCTTTTGTTCAATAATAGAACTCTGTTTTATTAAGGTATGGTAGTCTAAAATTCACTGTCTTTCTGAGTGAAACGTGGGGAATTTTCCCCTACTTTTTCTGCATAGGTGAATGTCAGAGTTGGAGGCTTTGGCTAATTCATTTAGAGGCACTTTCTGTCCTTTTATTGAAATTGTTCCACTGTGTCGTGAACAAACAAATAACTGCTGAGGCACAAAAAAGTGAAAAAACTGTATGAAGGGATTTGGAAATTCTGAGGAGTCTTGTTCTTCAACTTATACTTCAAGACAAAGTCCATTTAGAATAGACAGATATTTTATTGAAAACAGAAGTTAAATTTCAGACAGAAGTCCTTTTATTTTATTTTTTTTTTACCATCTTCCTGGATCCCTTCCCCTGCTCGCATTCCCTCCCACATAGTTGTGAGATTTGGGGATGCTGTAGTGACTTATGTTCTTCCTGTCTGCCCAAAACTCTTATGAATATGCAATAGACATTTTTTATTGTAAATCATGTTTTTTCAACTATTTAGCGTGCAGACCTCTTTAGATATGGTGTTAATAGTGTTGTATAGCTTATAAGAACTTGCTCATCGTTACATACTGTGGACTCTGGAGACAATTAGGGGAATGGATTACAGATTTATTGGTTTCTGTGGTTTATGTCTGGGAATACCTTTTTTTTCAGATAGAGAACTGTTTTTAGTGAGTGTTTGTGACTTTGTGTTATCTGGATTTAGATTAATGACCTCTAAATAAGAAACTTTCTCAATTAAAAGTAATTAGGTTTAAATTTCACAGTCCTTTTCACCAGAGAATCTCAGAGCTACTGATTACTCCAGAGTAAATGATTTACTTTGAGTATATGATGTATGCGTTTTAATATATTACTCTGCTTCCTCAAATACTCTGTTAGGCTGAGATAGTCTATAAAAGCAGTAAACTGAAGTTTAAAATGGCTCTAATTTTATTCACGAAGACAAACCATCTTCAAAGTCTGTGTATGTACAGTCATTAGGGGAGTGGGGCATTTAGAGATTATACCTCTAGGGGTATAATTCACTTAAAATTGATTTATGTTCTTATGCAACATGATTCCTTTTCACTGAGGCTGAAAAAAAATAAATTTCTATGATAGGTTATTGTAACCAACATTGCTGATTCATGACAAGATTACCATGCCTTCAAAAGTTCAATTAGCTCAGTCTAAAACCGAATTTCCAAAAGCAATGTGGTCCTTTGAGGTAATATAAATGTCAGAAAGAAATATACTAGATGAATAAATTTCATCGACTTACAGTTAAATGCTAAGAATGCAGATGGATTCTACTTAAACAAATAGAGCCATATTGTAGAAAAGGTTGCGAATATGCTTTCTAACCCTGAGTACTTTTTTTCAAGAAGAGATGATTATAATAAAAATAGGCTTGCAGAGTCTTAAAGTAAGACTCTTCTTCGAGTTGCGTGTTTCTTTGTGAAACTTTTACTACTTTCTTTGAAATCAAATAAAGTATTTTCTATTTATTTACTCTCACTGGTTTTTGTGCATTGGTGGTATTTTAAATTATGAAGTTTTCCTGAATTCTGAATGAAATTTTACATACAGTGAGAGAAATTACAATTTTTCAGTTTCATAGGAGTTTAGCTGTTTTGGTGCATAGAAGTTTTGGCATCTGGTGCATCATCCACAGACTTGGTCTAGTGTGCTCTTCACTTTCGTGCATCATGGATACACCTCTGACTCTTCTTTAGAAAGCTGACTGTTGCATGCTTTCTGCAAACTTCACTTCTGTTAACCTGTTATTGTGAAAAGAGGATTTAGAATAAAAGTAGTCATTGGAAAGGGAGACTGAGAGAGAAAGGGGTTTTAAACTAGCCCAAGGTAACTGTTTTTCTTCTTCCTTTTTTTTTTAAGGGAGGGAAGAAGTCTCCCAGAAAAACTTTGAGCTATGGAACTGGGATGATTGTGCTTGATTGGCAGACTTATTTGAATGATGCAGGATAGTCTTTTATTATACAGAAATTATTGTGTAACGACACTGTCTTTCATGGCTTGCCTACATGGTCTGAAAGACTTAGTTGTCTCAATAACAAGGTTTTTTTCAGAATTTGTTTGTAGTGCTCCTTCTTTTTATCATCCTTGGAAACTTTTGTGTTATGCGGTGTATACTACTTACTTTTACAGATCTAAAGCATAAGCATAGTGTAAGCTTAAGGCTTTCACTTAAGCACCTGACCAGTGAAAAAGAGACAGTGGAAATGCTCACAAAATATTGCAGAAGCAGTGCGGTAATTGGTACATGGATTTTTTGCGGGGGTGTGATTCACTGACACCGGATCCTCTGGATTCAGTATTCCTCATAGAATATTCTTCCAGGTGGTGCCTGGGTACACAATGGTATGTCCTGTCCAGATGGTGTCAATAATTTGACATCCTTTCTGTATCACACCTTCTTTTTAAATAACATAGAAGAATTTAAGGAGAAAGTAAGTGGAGGAAAACCACTGTGTTTTGTAAATTATATTGCTTTTGAGAACCGCTTGTTTCAACTGTGGCCTGAAAATCCGTGTGTTGTGAAAAATATGCAGAAAATAATTAGTGGGGTGTTTTTTCTTCAGACCAGGATATGAGGGAACACATTGAGATTCCAGTGTTACTGGTGCACAGATGAAATACATGGGGTAAGAAGGAATAATTTAGTAGGGATGCTGATTTTTCTCACATTAAAATAATT
This sequence comes from Dromococcyx pavoninus, assembly GCA_033558185.1. Lineage (NCBI taxonomy): Eukaryota > Metazoa > Chordata > Aves > Cuculiformes > Neomorphidae > Dromococcyx > Dromococcyx pavoninus. The sequence goes on from JAUMJL010000235.1 coordinate 1,219,585, forward strand.
AAAACAATGGACTGGGTTCAACAGTCTGATGAGCAATAATTCTTCAATGAGCCAAAATGGAGGAACAGGACAATCTGTCCTTTTTCGGCACAGTGAAAATGTTAGTAGCATTATGAATCAGTTACTGAAAACTGTTAAATCTATCAGGCATAATCTGAGCCTTGCAATCTATTTTTAAATATTATTCTCAAAATAGCAGATTTTAAAATCACTCACTATCTTTTTTCTACTACTGATTAATGTTTCCAAGATGCAGAGCTGTGATGATGACCCTCAGAATCTGGTGTAATAGCTCAGGCATTATTTTCCAGAGAATAATGGCGGTATTTCATATGAACTACTTGGGTTTAGGTTTAGTAAGTAAGAAGTATTTACTACAAGGTAGTTGCTCTGCTGCTGTTTTCATTTAGACAGTTAAATGACTATTCCAGCACTAGTTAGGATGAGATCTGGTCAGATTTTCCTAAAAACACCTGTAAGTATTCACCTGTGAGAATCCTGCTCTATCTGATGAACATCCTGGATCCATAAGTGAAAGTGGTAGTGGAAACCAAGTGATACTTTGGAATTCTGACATTGTTCAAATGACCTTTTGCTGCACAAAAGTTGGATATTGAAGGGAAAGAGCTAGATGATGGTTGAAAGTATTTTTTTTTTCTGTGACATATCTGCTTTGAACTTCGCGTGATATTTGCCTTAATATATATTTGAATTTTTCGTTTTAAAAAAGTAAAATATGGACGTAACAAGATGAATGAGAATCCAAGTAGGCCAGTGCTCAATCAGTATAAATCAAAAGTTCTGTCATTGTTCGTTTGTATCCCAGAACAGTGCTGAACTTTTTTTTTATAAGCACAGGTGAAATAACCCTCAGTTTCTCTGCAATGAAGCGGAGCGCCAACTCAATTGACAGTGGTCAGAAGCCTGGAAACTGCCCTGTGATGTAGAAACTGACTTTCTGACTATGTTTTATTACCAGAAATATTAGAATGTGCACAGGACTACCGAAGCTCAAATCAACTACTGTATTATTCAACAAAGTTTCAGCTTTGTGATATTGTAATGACTACTGTGAAAATGTTTAGTGTCCCAAACAGAATTGTGACTTCAAGTTTTCAGTAAGAGAAGAAACTGATAAACACTTGAGCAGGAAAAGTTCTCATTTTCTGAACCATCTCCGCAAGAGAGAAATGACTGTCTTGAATTCTCCCTAAAATAGTGTTCTCCAGGTATTTGAAAACTGCCAGGTAAGACAGTATCACAGTATCACAGTATCACAAGGTTGGAAAGGACCTCTGAGATCATCAAGTCCAACCTATAACCCAACACTAACACCAACCATCATCTAAACCATGGCACTCAGTGCCACATCCAATCTCCCCTTAAACACCTCCAGGGTCGGCGACTCCACCACCTCCCTGGGCAACACATTCCAATGGCCGATCACCCTTTCAGTAAAGAACTTCTTCCTCACATCAAGCCTAAACTTTCCCTGACGAAGCTTGAGTCCATGCCCTCTAGTTCTGTCACTGGTCACCTGAGAGAAGAGACCAACCCCTGCCCGACTACAACCTCCTTTTAGGTAGTTGTAGAGAGAAATGAGGTCTCCCCTGAGCCTCCTCTTCTTTAGACTAAACAGCCCCAACTCACTCAGTCGCTCCTCATAGGGCTTATGCTCCAGCCCCTTTACCATCTTCGTTGCCCTCCTCTGAACACTTTCCAGTATCCTAACATCTTTCCCAAACTGGAGGGCCCAGAACTGTACACAGTATTCCAGATGAGGCCTGACTAGTGCCGAGTACAGGGGGACAATAACTTCTCTGGTTCTGCTGACTACACTATTCCTGATGCAGGCCAGAATGCCATTGGCCTTCTTGGCCACCTGGGCACACTGCTGGCTCATGTTGAGCTTCCTGTCAACCAGCACTCCCAGGTCCCTTTCTGCCTGACTACTCTCCAGCCACTCTGTCCCCAGCCTGTAGCTCTGCATGGGATTGTTGTGTCCAAAATGAAGTACCCGACATTTGGACTTATTAAACATCATCCCATTGGAATCAGCCCATCTCTTCAATCTGTCCAGGTCCCTCTGCAGGGCCATCCTACCCTCTAACAGATCAACCCTTCTTCCCAGCTTGGTATCATCTGCAAACTTGCTGATGATGGACTCAATCCTCTCATCCAGATCATCAATAAAGATATTAAACAGGACCGGACCCAACACCAATCCCTGGGGGACACCACTGGTGACCGGCCGCCAACTGGATGAGACACCATTCACCCCCACTCTCTGAGCTCGTCCATCCAGCCAATTCCTAATCCAGCACAGAGTGCTCCCATCTAAGCCACAGGCTGACAGCTTCTCTAGGAGTCTACTGTGGGGGACAGTGTCAAAGGCCTTACTGAAGTCCAGGTATACCACATCCACAGCCTTCCTCTCATCCACCAGGCGAGTCACATGGTCATAAAAGGAGATCAGGTTGGTCAGGCAGGAGCTACCCCTCCTAAACCCATGCTGGCTGGGCCTTATCTCTTGACCGTTCTGCAGATGCCGCATGATTTCACCCAGGATTATCTGCTCCATGATTTTACCTGGGACCGAGGTCAGGCTGACAGGTCTGTAATTACCTGGATCATCCTTACGGCCCTTCTTGTGGATGGGTGTCACATTGGCCAACTTCCAGTCTTCCGGGACCTCTCCGGTGAGCCAAGACTGCTGAAAGATGATGGAGAGTGGCTTAGCAAGCTCATCCGCCAGCTCTCTCAACACTCAAGACCTTCATTCTTGCTAAGAGATGCCCTTAAAAGTGTGTCACATGTTTTTATGCAGAATAGATGCTGTACCAGTTTAGATATTTGGAAGAGCCTGTAGGACAGGGAAATGAAAAGAAAACATCCTGCATGGTATTTCAGAAGTATTAGCATTAATTAGATTAATATGGCGTTTGAGCAATAGTATTTTTTTAAAGGTGAGAATAGCCTGGAAATAACGAACTTACTTTAAACCAATCAAAAGTATTCATGACCTTGCTTCAGGTTTGGAAGTATATATTTCTTCAGCTTAGAAATATATTTTTAATTGAAATGTCATGTGAGAGTGTGGTTTCACTGATATCTGTGTAAGAGACAGGGAAACTGGAGAATGCTGTAAAACTGTTTGAAGTTCAAAAGTGTTTTAAGAAGGAAGGACTGTTTTTTTTTTATAAGGAAAAAAAAGAGTTTTTTTCTGTTGATGATTTTGAAGCACTGATGCCACCAAGGCTGGACTACTTTGTTGGTAGACCAATGGTACTTAAAAAGCACACAAAAGCTATCAAAGGGAATATACAAAGAAAGGGCATACATTTGACTTTTTACTAGAGGTGACCAATAGCAAATGATGTTTATTTGAAGCTTGTGTGGAATGTGATTAGTTCAGGAGATCAGGCATGGGAAAGGGAAATAAAAACACCTGAATGTGGTAACACTTTGTGTGTAATAAGCAGCATTTTGCATTGTGAAAGTCATATTCTGAAGCCATGGACTTCAGACATTTAGATGGGAGTTTCAGAGAATCAGAGATAAAGTATATGGAAGTGGAAGTATATGCCGCAGCAGAGGCTGATCGTAGGCTTTAGGATATGCAAAACATGAAGTGTGGTTGATTTGTTTTATAAAATACATACATTGGTAGGAAGACCAGTTTAATATTAGGGTAAGAGCAAGACTAGAGAAAGATGACTGACAAATATAGACCATGAAATAACTAAGAGAAAGCTGAATGAATGGCAGTTAATCAAATAATATTTTCCAAAATTAGTGGTTACTAGATTCTTGTTAAACCAAAACAAAACTCTTAAGAAAAATATTTTTTTATAATTTGCCTGTTGATCATAACATACTATACACAGGTATTATATGTTTCATTGATTGCTTAAATTGTTTCAGAAATTCTTGAAAGAATTCAGGAATGTATAATTGCACTAGTAATATCGTGCTCTCCTTGGTCTACGGTGTGGTAACAAAGGACTTCATTTTCCCTTTTAAATGCTGCTTCTCATTCCATGTACGCGTAATCGTATTCTTTCAGCCTTCAACACCTGTATTTTAGTTAATTTCATGAATTATTGTTTACTCTTTAGTTCTGCTGTCTTGCATTTCAGTGTTCTTAGGTCTTGTCTGTACCAGAGATATCTGTATCTTTCACTGACTACATTAATGTAACAGCAATTCTAAGGTTGGATTTCTGATTATTTCATGCATTTTCTGAGCTTGAGACACATCAGATGCGTGGCTCCAGTTGTAAGCTATTTTCTTACTTAGATTAAGTTAAAATTGTGTTTTGTGATATCATTTGTATATAGTGACTTTAGATTTGATTTTGAGTCCTTTGGCGTCAAAAATTGCGTGATATAGACTATCTAATATGGCTTAGTAAAGTATCAGATTGGGATATAGGGTATGTAGGTTTTCTTTATTCTTAGTCTAATGATAGAGCAGTGATGAAACAAGTGCTTCATTTCTGCGTGCCATAGTTAACCTGCCTGTAAAATAGGAATAACTGTGACAGTGTGTGTAAAGCACATACATTAGACTTTTAGAATGCTGTAGGAGAAAAATTGCTATTAAAGGCAGGATTCCTGTATTTTCTCTCTTCAGTCTAGTTTGGGAAATCCCAATCCGACTGTTAGACAACTACAGTATGTTGAATAGTCTAAAATAATTGAATAGTATTTTGAAGAGTCTAAATTATTAATACACTTTTTTTTTCTGTGTGTGAAGGTCTTGATTTATTTCAAACCCAGGAAGCAGATGTGTTCTTTGTAAGAAACCCAAAGTATAAAGAAAAGGTAATGTTCTTGAAAAACCTTATGAAACAAGTCATATCAGTACCCTAAATTTGGTATGGAAATAAACAGTCCTCTGATCTGCTTTCCCTGGTGTTCTATCTGCACAGTAAGAGTGCACTTACAGTGTTAGGAGGGTCATAAAACTAGAAATTAGAGAGATACTGATAATATCCAGTTCTGAGTAAAAGCATTAATACAAACTTTAATATGCTTCTTGTAAGTAGTAGTAATATGAAATTAATCTGTTGCTAATGGTACTCTCAAATACAGCTCTTCTCTTACAAGTAGTGTAAAGGTACTCCTTGATCCTCCTAGTTCATCACATGAAGAATATCCACTCAAAATTCTAGCACACAATAAGTCTTTGTCAGAAAGAACAATCAAAAAAAGTCTGCTTTTGACCTCACTTCGTGAAGGCTTGGCCTCCTGCAGTAGCTGCCAAGGTTCCAGCAAAGATCGACAGGACAGAAAAAGAGATACTAAACTCTCTAACCACACTAAACCAGAAAGCTATAGGATGGTAAATAATACTGTAAAGAGAAACTGGAAATTATTTCTGTTCACAGGTTATAAAAGTCTTGATTTTCTGATTCTGATTTTTTGCAGCTATGTTACTGGGTGGCAGTACTGTAAAAGAGTAAGTGGCTGCTATTTTCAGTGGCTTGTCAAGTATAAACAGAAAAATAAAGCCAGTGTAAGAGTAATAATGAAAGTAGTATGTAATAACACTGAAAATTACCTCCCTGTTCGGGGAATTGCATGAATTATAATTTTTTTTGGTATTTTATCCATATAGTAAAAGAAAACAAGAAAACCAATGCTAACAATAAACCATAGCAAACAAAATAAGAGTATTTTTTCTGAATAAAAGTACAGCATTTTGAACTATGCTATTTATACAAAGTAAAACAAGTCTAGACATGGAAAGAACAAAGGTATACTTACAAATATCCAAAAAGTAGTTCTGCAACTTGGGATGAGGGAGAAATGTATCCCTATTTCAAATCAGTGGGAATCAAAAAACCAGAATTTTTGACACCTAGAATCCTGAAAGATGATGATACACTGACTTGTAACAGTTGCCTGGAAAATTTTGTTTCTGCCTCTTTATTTAAGATCCTGTGTGGCTGTCGATAATGAGAATGTGCACTGGTCGAAAAGGAAGATAAGAAAAGCCTGGTGTTAGACTAGGTTATGTATGATTTGAGAGAGGCTTAGATGTTATGCTGTATAAATGGAAAATAATAGGTAAAATATCTGCATCTAGAGGTCTTTAGATGTAATACATTTATATATGCAAGACGGTGTAAAATAAAAAGAAATACATTTGGATACATCCACTGACTATTTTTTTCTATATTCATATGGTGGAAGGGTCAAGGGAGATCAGGTAGTTTGGTTTTGGGTTTTTTTCCTTAAGATTAGTTTAAATAGATTCAGACTGAGCTTCTCACTAACTAGGAAAACATTAGGTTGAAATAACATGAATAGCACCAATGTAATCTGTCAAATTAATAGATCCATGGCCAGAATTACTGAAATGCTTTCATGTGCAATGTGTATCCTCAAACCCCAAGCAGAAAGTGTTTCAAATCACGTCCATCTGATACTCAGTTTACAGCATTGAAAGGTTCCAGGTACAAAAGCTATTTTCTGTGTCATCAACAAATGGTAATTTGTTGTTTATTCAGTGGAAGAAGGGTTACCCAAGAATCTGATTGAATGATTTTCTATCCTGTAGTGTAATTCTCAGTATATCACATCTTCATTGTTCTAGCAACTCTGATTTAAATACCTTAAACCTGCCTTTAAGGGTCCTTTGTTTTGAAAAGGTCAATATATAGGCACATTTATTTCTGTAGAAATAGAAGCAGCCACTGCTTTCCATACCTTTTAGGAGCTGTTATTTAAATCAGTTTTTAAAACTCCATCCAAATGTCCAATCCTTACTTTCAAGATTGAAATGGAAATTTTAATTAGGCGTCTGGATGCCAGAGTTGTAATGTAATATGTAGTATTCAGAGAGGTACAGAGAATTCCTATGCCAAAAACATTAAACTGTTTTTTTTTTTGGTAATAGTTGTGATTTTTTAGACGGTTGTAAAATGAGCTTCGTAGTTTCTTAGCTTTCTGTCAGGCTCTCTATAAAAGCGTATTGTTCTCCTTTGGAAAAAGTCCTACATAATTTAGTAATAAAACAAGTATGTTTTGTAAAACTCCTTAAAATCTCGGCAGTTCTAGCTCCTCTGTGATAGGTAATATGTGTAATGCAATCAGTAAGCAATGCAGTTACCATCCTATAATACTTTTGTTAAGATTCTATGTAGTTCTATAGAAACTGTAAAATACATAGTAACCATCTATGTGTTTGATAAAATATGGGTGGTATTACGTGAATCTTCAGAGGAATCTGATTAATTGTTTTTCTGTATGTAAATCACATTTGAGAGTCATTAGTCTGCTCTAATCAGGCAAAAAAATCTTGGGTGATTTGAGTTGGGTAGTTTCACAATTCACATTCTGCCATGTAGGTAGTGATTGAAGAACATCTGTGAATGCGTCATCAAAGAAATTATTAATAAGCCATGAGGTTTGAGTTCAGATCAGCTTGATTTATTTCCTCATTTTAGAAGCATGAACTCTTCAATTCTCTATCTAACCTGCATGTGCTAAAGTGACATCTGTCAAAACGAGTGCGTATAGTTGAGAAAGTTGAACTACTCACGTGATGCCTACAAATGTAAGCCTCTCTCATCTTGCTGCGGAACATTTGTGCTGAAAATGGCTGAAAAGCTCAGTGGTAGCTGTAGGTAATTCGGATGCAGGCACAGGAAGGGGCAGGGCGTATGAGGACCTACAGCAGGCTGAGGTTCCCTGTGGGCACCTTTGAGTGTGTCAATAAAGTCCTGACTGCTGGAAGGGCAGAGCTGTTTAAACTTTAATTTGCAGTCTGGAAAACACGGTGGAAGTTTAGCTACAGGGCAGGCCAAGGAAGTGGGTAAGTTCTGCCTACGTACAAGGTCTGTGTAAGTTATACCTAGAGCATCTTCAGCCCCTGGGACTCTGCAAAGTGTGAAAAGCGTGTTTCCTAAAGTCACTGATCTCTTTCACTTCTTTCTGTGGATTGTTTTTTGCTATATCATATATAATTTCATTGTATATTTTTAATACTAAGGTAACAAAACAAAATCCTCCCTATGAATTTTATGGTTTCTATATTAACTAAGATGGAGAATATAAGTAGGTGTCATTTCATTTCACATAACGAAAATGCATTTCTTTTCTATTTAATTGAGAGATAGGATAGCTTTATAAATCTGCTAAGATGTCCTTAAACACGTTGCCAATGAAAACATGAAACCTACATGGCCTCCACAACTCTCTCCTAAGACCCTGTTTTTGTCTTGAAAGTAAGACAGTGTAATGCCAGATACAGCAGTTGCCAAGGTAACTGATCTTTTTTTAGTTTGATAGAAGCAGGTTAACGGTTGCCTGGATATCCACAGTAACTTGCTAGGGTTCTAGTAATTCAGTAAGGGTGCACACATTCTTCTTTAGGCTTGTTTTTCTCTTACTGAGGCTTTAATGAAAATCCTAAGGTACATGATAATTATTAAAATATTAGCCAGTATTACTCAATAATTATTTTTCTTACAGTGCTGTGTTTTTAGTATTAAGACTTATTAATGTTTTAAATGTTGAACATTAGAGCAAGGCCTTTTTATATTCTGGTGATTCTCTTCAGAGAAACTTATTGTCTTTTTTTTAAAATTGTTTCAAGACCCTTTGAAAACATAACTAGTTAACTTCACATTTAAATCTGGAACTAATAAGTCAAAAGCTGCAAGCAGAATTCCTGGTTTGTTTTTATCATACTGTCCTTTAGTGAAATCAGTAAAATGCTTGGAAAAAAGTCTCATCTCCCATTCTAACTCTGGTGCAGCATTCTCCTCGGTTTAAAAACAAATACACTGAGCAAAGAGGTGTCCACATTTTATGGATTTTCAAGATAGATAGGAACATTATCATGAGATGTGACAAGATAATTATTTTCTTGACCACAGTTTTTTTAAAATTGTTGAATATTGCAGTTTAGAAGATCCTCCCTGTTCTCTCTCCTATGTTCTACAGTATTGTGCTAACTTAGTTTTGTACATTTAGAGTAGAATTTTTATGGATTAGAACCTAAATCTTCAGTCTGTCATAATCAGTGTTTTGATTTAATATAGTAATGTCTTTTCAGTCTGTTAGCAGATCCAGAAGAGAATCTGTTGCATCATTTAGACCACAGTTTGTTAGCTTATTACATAAACATAATCAAAGTGTAAATTTCATTAGTTTTATGTGAAGAAAATCTTAAATTTGGAACAGTCTGAATATGTTTTAAAGGTTTTGCCTGTGTATGAATTTGGCTGTTGAAGCATGTGATATATCTCTGAATTCTAGCTGTTAAAATACCTTGGAATTGAGCAATCTTCATCTCATAATCTCTGAATTAGGTAAAATAGCATTTCTTAAAGGAAATGGAATCTCTCTTCCTTATACTGTTAGTATTATAAATAATATCAATGTCCCCAAAATAACAAGTAAACTGTCAGTACATAAGTAGCATCAGTAAACAAAATGATCATCAGCCTTATTTATGAATAGATGGGCAAGACTGTGTCAAAGGTGTTCCACCTAAGAATCAAATCCATATTTTCAGTGGAATTATTCTGTATTCTGAAAATTATCACACTCTGAAAGATTTGCTGGAAATCTTGTATTTATTTACTTTCTGTAGGTTTTTTTCTGAACATTTGATTTCTGAAAAAGAGATTTGTGCTGGAAACAAATATTTGAAAGCTGACAGCAAAACTGTTTTATAACGAATGAGTAGTCTTTTCTCTTACTTACTGAAATAAAATGCAAGGTATGAAGCTATTGTATGGAATAGGCTGTTCTTGTCTCTAAAGTAGATTGTTTTGCTCCCCAAAAAGGGGGCTGGGAACAAACAGATTTGTTTTAAGCATCCATCTTATCCATAACTACCCTCTGACAGGTAGACTCAACATCTTGACACTACAGTAAATGTTAGTGCTAGCTCTGCCTTTGTTTTAATAGCCTTGTCAGACACCTATTAACCAATAGCACTTATTAAAGTAGATTGGACTCCTTGAATTAACAAAACTCCCTATCTGAGGACACATTTCTTTGACTGAGGAGCGTTACTTCAAGCAGATGTGATAGTTATTTTCATCTCCCTTTCTGATGTGACACTAAATCATGCAGCTACAGTGTGTGACCAGCAGTGACCGAAGCACAGCTTTAAGATACTGCATCAGCTTAGAAGTTACATGATCTACATCAGCTGGTAACAAATAAACCTCTACAAGACTTCTGGGGAAGCTTTTTCGAAAATTATTGTTTAATTATTGCAATAAATTTCTCTCTCTTCCTATATTGATTTCCAAATTAAAGTCTGCTATTAAACAAAGGCAAACAAAAAGAATGTTACTTTAGCAGCTAGTAATTTCTGAACAATATAAAGAAAATATTGATATGTATATATTTCCTCTGCCTCTACATATCATGCTTTTGATTACTAAAGTCTCCCATTAGTAGAGCAGAATTGAAAACAGTCTTTTTAAACTGACTACGAAACACTGGTATGTATGGAACAATTAACTATGTTCTAGCCTTGCAGGTTCTAACTTCGGTAAATTGTTAAAACTAAACCCAACCAAACAAAAAAACAACCAGCTAAACTGTGGGTACATAGATCCTCTTAAAGTAGAATTTCTCTGTGATAATTGAATTAATAATATTACCTACCAGAATTGTAATAGAGCTTCTAAGTTTCAGACATGTGTTTCCTTCAAAACAGGCTGTTATTGCAAAGTTGAATCATCAAATCATCCATATATTGTAGTTTTAATTTTTTTTTAGCCTACAATACTAAAGGTACACACTTGTTGGGACTTTTAATAACTCCAGTGAATTAAAACTTGGAAAGATAGACCAAATGATTCAGTATTACATTTTAAGGGAAGAATCACTTAATTTTATTTTTTAAATTATGATATTTAAGGTTTGGCTGCAGAAACTGCAGAACAAATGCAACATTTATCAAAAGCTAAATGACATAGTAATGCTTTAAAACCTGGCAATAGTTTGCGACACGGATGGTCTTTATTAGTTGTTGTAAAAAAGTAAGTTCTGCAGAAAACTTCTTAGCATCTTGCTTCCTCTACCCTTCTTGTGGCAGTTTTTTTGATATGTAAAATCATAGTGTGAATGACACGTGAACAACTGCTGAAAAAACATGTTTGCAGTAGTTTGAGGGGGAAAAAAGCACCAAATATTTGTGAGAAAGCAAGTGCTTGGGCTTGTGTAGTCAAAAGTAGAAATATATGATTTCCTCTGCTTTAGCTAGAGGAGTTGAAGTAGTTAAGACACGAGTACTGTGGGTGGAGAACTAAGTTGAAATAGAATTTAATATGTTTTAGAAATAAGTTATGAATGATGTTTGCCAAGCAGTGGGAGCCCAGGGTGTGGGTTATGGCTTCACTGCTCTGCAGCCATAGAAGTAACATCATAGAATGGGTACATGAATTACTACAATCTTATTAATGAGATTTATCAATGTAACTGGTTTTGAAAAGTAAAAATTAAAAATTAGTTTTTAAGAGGATAGACTTCTTCCTTTTGTTCTTGAGAGCTACAGTGATGCGCCCTTCAGAAAAAGCAAGCTACATTAATGAGAAAAAGTACAGGCTGAAGGTGTGTTGGTCCAAACGACCACCACAAAACAAATGCTGGTAAAATCCTACTTTGACTTAATTTGACAGCAGTATTTAGGGACTTAACTACTAGATGTGTGCAAATGTCATCTACTATAATGTAAAACTTCATCTCCAGCTTTCAGCAGGCATTCTCAGGTTCTGTGTGGTGTGGTTAAATACAATCCAGGCATTTACGAGTGCAGGTGGTGTTTTTAGCCAGCTGTACCACTGTGATGTAAAAGGAATTCCTTGTAACATAGAAGAACACCTCATCAGCTGATGGCAATGTAAGGAAAAGCAGTCTAAATGAGCCAGTAGAAACATCTGTTGCACTCATAAATTTATATGAGGCTGTTCAGCTCTATAGAATTAAAAATATGTTTCACTAACACTTATTTTAATAAACCATTAAAAGGGATTGCATTGCAAATTATAGATGCCGACTGAATTTTAAAATCAAACTAAATGTTTATTTTTGTACTGCATTTTTGCATCGTGATAATATTGTATTTTCCTTAGTAAAGTTAGAAACTATGTTATTTTGTGAAGGAAGTTTGTAGGCTTATCCTGTAGCTTTTGTGAAGAGTCATAGTTTGGGCTATCAATGATTAAGAGATTTAGAATACATTTTTTTTATATTAATCTTCACTTAAGGAAACAGTGAACAATCTTCTATTTACCCAAACTGAAAATTTCTTTCATCTTCCTGTTGTCTTGGAAGTCATCAAATGGCTTTTTAATGAAGTTCTTCATTGGCTTCAATGGTTATTAAGTACAATTTATTTATAAAATTAGTCAATTATTTTACAACACGTGCTTACAGTCTTAGAGACCTCTTATCAATGCTGGTAATGTCATGAGAAGAGTTTCTATACACCTGAGAATAAAGAGAATGAGTCATACATGTATGCCAAGGGTGAGATTGTTTGCTTAAATAAGACAGATTTTCAGCTTCTTTTCTTCTGTTTTATTTTTTACCTGCAAGGTGACTTTCTTAATGTTGTTTTCAAAGTTGTCTTACTGTCAGTCTCTGGTAATTGTTTTCTTTTTTTTTTTTTTCCAGAACAGCTAATTCCATTCTTTACTCAAGTTGACTACTCATGTGCCCTCTTTGCTTTATAGCTGTAAACTGCATTGATGATTAATGTTTTCCATTTTTCTAGCATAATTTTCTTTTAAAGGTACAGCTCATTCTGCTCTTGTGCTACAAATACTGTTTCCACTTACTGGTAGTTTTCAACCAAATCTATTACAACTTCCATAAGAAATCTAACTCAGTGTCCTAATGATCTCCATTTAAATGCAGCAGATGTTTTAAGTCTGTCTATGCTTGTTGATCTAACTGACATAACCTGAATTTATTCTAAAGGTTCTAAATGCTGTTACATTGTCATATAAAAATAAACCTCTTGAAGTAGTCTGAAGAATATTCAATATTTTTGCACTTTAGATTTTTAAAATAACCCATTTAAAAGACAAAAAAAAGGTTAATAACTGACCAGCAGGTGACTTACTGGCAATGTTTAGTAACATATTGAAATAGTTGTTTATCTCAAAATATTTGAATATTGACACAAATGCAACATTGAAATATTTTCATCTTTTTACTGCTCATTTAGGAAGAACACAACCGTGAAGAAATTAATGGTCTGAAATTTGATTGTGTACACTACTCAGAGAGAATCTTCAATGCTTCCTACTCCTGAAGGAGTACTCCTGTCAGGCCTTGTTATGCTTGACATATCATCCTGCTCTTTAAAATTGGTGTTAATTTGATACACATTTAGTTTTCAGCAGCAAATTTGTCCAAACACACGCACACATACACCTTCTTTGGTGCTAAGAAGATAAACAGAAAGGGAGGATGAGAGATGTCCATCCACGTTTTAGGTGGTTGTGTCTGACTGTATGCTGTAACACATCTTCAGCTTGACTGCACCTTTTACTAACATTCACTGCATCTTGCCTCGAGGTGGAGCTGTTATATTTTCAATGGAGATGAAGACCTGAAAAGCATATCCTTTTCTTCCCCCAAATGCTGTTTCTGATTTGAAGAGATGAATGAGCTACGTTGGTAAAGAAAAATGTCAAGCAATCTTCCTCCCCCTCAGCAAGCGCTGGAGCCAGCAATGTGTTACACAGGTGGATGGGCCTATGACACTGATTGATTTTTATTCAATATGACATTACCTTTCAGAGATTCAGGAAGATGCATACCTTTCACTTACAGTAGGTATCCAGCAAGATGATGACAATACGTGCATACCGGCTGTCAAAAGTAATGCTATTCTTGTTGAGGCTTTTTGTAATTGGAAATGTTTTCCCAGAAGAGAGAGTGAGTGTGTGTGTGTATTGTGTTCTAATTTAAAGACTATATAAGACAGTTATGGCAGACTGTCAAATCAATGGGATACTGGGTATATTTTAGTCTCCATGCTATAGTCTAGATAACCTTTTAAGGACTCTATTCTCTCAATGTGGTAAATAAACGCTGAATGCTTTATATTTAATAAGCCTTTGAGTAACGCATTCCACATAGCTTTATTGCTGAAATGAGAACTTCTTATCACTAAATACACACTAGTGACATGAGGTCATTTCAGCACAAAGAAATGCATACATCTAGTAGTTGAACAATGTCAGTTTATTGTGAAGTTTAGTTAAATGGGAACACTCTAAACTTAAGGAAGATGAGGAAAACCTGCAAGTACTCACTTATTCTACTAATAGTCATCTTTCACTTCAGTCTAAGTGCTGTGAATGTCTTTTGTAGCTGAAATGGTGAAAATGACACTCATTTCCCTCTTGATTGTTTTTCATTTTTTTTTCAGAGCATATCTTTGTTCTGGTAACTTTAAAAGTTAGCTATATAACACATCTCAAAAGCTTCTTGATCCAGATTGTATGAGAGAGAGTCCCTGTCTTAACAGTGTAACAAATGGCCCATTTGTAGGGTTTTTTTTTAAAAAAAAATCCAGGTGGTCTCAATTTCACCTGGAGATGACAATTACTGGAAGTGAGAAGAAATTAAATGAGACTCTGAGGAGCATGTAATGCATGAATGGCAGCAATATTAGGGGACTGTTTGATGGGCAGGGTATGCAGTGCTATACCGGTGCTTTGTGTGCTATTGAAGAGGGTTCATATTTTTGAAGTCAATATTTTGTACAAGATTGGGTGACTTCTATTTTGGTAAGTCATTTTTCACCTAAAAATATAGCTTATAATTGCTAAAAGTATTTGTAATATTGGGTCAAATTAGGCTTGGCTGGCACAAAAACGGAAGAAGAAACATTCTTGAACGGTGAAGTATTTCATTTTTTTAAAATAAAATTTTGGTCACTGGGCCTAGAGTAACAGTGTGGGACTTGGAGTTAACATACAAACTGACGTTCAAGTCTTGGGTTCAATGGATGTTTTAATTTCATGATAAAAAGAGATTATTTTACTATGGAGGACTGGTACCTGTAATCCTATTGCCTCTAAAGTTTTTCATTATTTTTATCTGTTACTTAGAACTCTTTTTTTTGTGTTTTCAATGTATTTAATCAAGCAGAGAGAAGATTAACTTTGTGTATGTACCCTCAGCCACTGAAGTATATTAGTCAAATCCACCAATAACATTGATACACATCTCAGTGATGTAAATGTTAATTCCACTTTAATTCTAAAACTATTTTTTGTAAAAAAAATTACTGGAGTAGATGTATTTCTAGCTGAGTGAAGTCCCTCTGTTTTCCCAGAGCCTAAGTTATATTTTACTTTGTTTCAAAAAACTGAAAAGTGCTGATATTTTTTTTTGAAAATAAATCTTATTCTGTTTGTTCACAGGAGCTTTCTCCTCCCTCTTACCAGATTACTCCCAGGCTATTTTCATACTTGTTAAACATACATAATATTTACTTAATTTAAAAGACCTTATCCTCAGAAAGAAAATAAATAATGAGAATTCTGTACACTGTATTCTCTTTGTTATCAAAAAACAAGCCATAAAGGTCATAAAAATGATCTCTCTAACTTCTGCTTTCTCAACATTTAGAAGAACTAATTTGGTTGCATGAGAGAGTTTTATAGGTTTATCTATAAAGATGTTGAAAAAAATCTAAGCTAAAACTGCTTAGTGCTGGAAGGTCATTTTTGTTATCGTGCCTTTGATGTAAAACTTATTCATTTCTGTTCAGCTTTTGGTGAGGTGAATTTCGCAAACATACATTGTGGCCTGGGCCTGAAATCTGAATGAGAAGGACTGAAAATTGTTACAAGTTTGGGATTTCTTTTTTGTTTTTTTTTTTCAGTCTGTTTACTGTAGAGTTTGTCTTACCTAGTGTTTTACAGAGTATTTAGGGGCATGTGTAATATCCTTGATGAAAACAGATGTTGAAATCCTCTGCTAATTGGATTCTCGGATGTTTTCTATTCTTTGGCCATGCAGTCAGGAGGGCAAGTGGGACCCTGTTTACTCCTGAGTTTTCTATGACTTTTAGGTGCTCTGTGTCTGTTTTTTGTGGAGTAGTTTTGATTCTGGTCTTACATATTATTTGTGGTTCTTGAATAGTTCATGTCTGTTCTAAGAGTAAGAACTTATAGTAATATGTAAAATTATCTGAAATGGAGACCAAGAGACTAAGAAGCAACTGGGTTCAAAATTGCTAGTTCTTAGGACTGGGTTGCATGGGGCTTTATTGCGGGACCATTTAGGATGCCTGTGCTGATGCCGTTTCTTTGTTTTCTAGGTAAGCTTCTATATTTCAGAAGAATTAAAATGAGTACAAAATAATTCTTTTAGCCTTGTCCTATCTTTCTTCTGTTTGTGCTATAGAACTGTAATTCCTGTTTTTCTTCTCTGCTTTTCATAAGTACTGCAGACCGCAGCATTTAAAAATAAAACTGCCAATTTCAGTACACACTCTTGCTTGTCTACTTCAGTTGTAGCTGGCAGCTTCAGCTCATATTGGAGTGGCGGGTGTTGTAAGAAGCAACTTTTGTTATCCTTTCAGCAGAAGTGATCAGAAAACCATGGCAGAAGGAGGAGAAGCTGGATAAGCTTCTGGCAGGCTAATAAGGGTAAATTCATAAATCCTGCAGGGTTTGAATATCTGAAAAGCATACTAATGCTCACATTTCCTGAGAAAGGCTTGCTGTACTGTTTAGTCTTTCTGCCAAAACTATGTAGGTGGATAACCCATTTTCATGAATATACTGCTTCCCTTCTGTCAGACAAAGATATGTCATCAGGAAAGAATCCCTAAAATTTATGAACCGCAGTCTCGCTTGCGTTTTTCAGCCTTTACTGGTATTTAGTAGTGCAGATAAAGTAGTGAATAGAATATTCAAAACATACCCCCGTTTTTTTAAAACTTTATGGGTTACAGTTTATTAGAGCAGCACTGTGGTATGGTGGTCTAAAGAAACCTCAGAGAATAATTTAATAATGTTAAGAAACTGACTTGATTAGAAAAATGAAAATATAAATTACAGCTATGTTCTGGACTTTCCTATCCTTCCTCTCTTTCAATCCCATGGTCTCAGTCCCCAGCCTTCACCAATAATTTTTCAGAGAGAAAGAACTTGGAGCACTTTCCTGGGATGTCAGTGTGTTGTGACAGCCTACAAATATCAACTGTACTTGCTGAGATAAATCTGTGCTGTGTAAGTAGTTATGGTGCTTGCAGAAAGTACAATATCTGAAAGTGCTGAACTTTGTGCCTGTAGAGTGGGTAGAGTTAATCTGACACATGCTGAACAGATACCACCTATGTAGAAGACAAGATCTGGTATGAATACTGTTCTGTGAACTGATCTTTCAGAATAAATGTCTTTGCCATAGTGGTCTGAAGGAGGGAGAATCTGTGGGGGGAAAAAAAAACAAATGTAAAGTGAATCACTTATTAAAAGTGTTTTAATACATCTGTAATTGCTTATTTGTGCATCACATGTATCGGGGGGGGGGGGGGGGTGTGTTAAAGTAATTCTGAAAAAAAGATTATTTTCCCTATCAGTCAGACTGATATCTTCACACTATTTAAAAGTTTTGAAAACTTTGCCCTTACAACCAAGATAACATTGCTTGAGCACTGAGTTACCTGGTTTTGTACGTGCACTTTTGCTGTGCCCATCACAAAATTATTTGTTTGCCTGATCTGTTCCTATGGGAACCATGTGTTTTTAATTGCATGTTATGATGTGGGATTATCTTTTTGCTTTGGCAAGAATGCATAATATCCATCTATGCAGTGAAAGAAATAAGTATTTTTCAGTTGGCATAAAGATATCGTCAGAGGATAAACTAATGATGATACTTTTCCTGAATTCTGTTATAGGGGTATTTTGCGGCTTTTTGTTTGTTCTTTGGGAGTTGTTGCTGCTGTTTTTTGTTTTTAAAGTATTCCCATTAAAAAAGCCTCGTGTACTAGGTTCACGTGGTGACCAAGTCAATTAATATAGTCATTGTGGAAGATGTGAACAGAAGTAGAACTGCATTTACTTGCAGTAGAATAACCGGAGTCAGAGGAAGTTGAGTATCATTTGGGATTTGAAGGGATATGACATCAGCCTTTGTACTCAGAAGTTTTAAATTTCATTTTAAAAAGTACATTTCCTTATCATAGTATAGTCTCAGGTTGTAGAAACAGTATTGCCCACAGCTTTTTATGTATCAGAACAAATGTATTCAGCAGTAGTACCTTTAAAGAAAAAAGGCCCGCTAGCAGCCTATTTTTCCAGGAGGCATTTGTTTGACAGGTAAAACTTTGGAGAAGTTAGCAAGAAGCCAGCAGCAACACTGGAGGTAACACATCATCAGACACAGGCCTAGATGTATTGGCCATATCCCCTGACTTTCTTCTTTTGACTTCTATTTCTTTTTGTGAGTTAGTCTTTATAGATGAGCGAACGTGGAAGCAGCTGACAAATGCATTAGTGGGGCTTCAGACTTTTGTGTTTACTGTACAATTGTATTTTGTGTATCAGTAGTGGTGTTGAGAGGAGTACGAAAATCAGAAATTTTTTGTCCAGGTGCTTATAGCATGGTTTTAGTCACATACACTGCCATGGGCAGTGTCAAAGCAAGAGTTCTGTGAGTGCAACGCTTGAAAAAGTAGTTATGACCAGAATTATTCTGGAATGTGCTGTTTGAGAAAAACACTAAAGTCTGCAGAATCTGAAGTCCTTAATGGAACTTGTCTAAGCCTTTAAGTATTGAATAATTTTCAATGTATAACACAATAGATTAAGGTGAAATCTGATATGATTTCAGGAGTAGTTCTCTTTATGCTGAGAGGATTCTGTTAGACTAAACTGCTGTGTAAATTCTGTAAATTATTGCAGATTTTGAAATTAATTCCTCTCCTTTTTTTCACTTGCTTGTCTTGTTTGAAAGATTTATGGGAGTTTTAAATGAACCTTTTGCAATAAAAACCAGGGAGTTGTATTTAGTTTATAAATTTTAACTCCTTGAATTAAGAAAGATGTCATGGCTTTTGTTTTGTGTAAAAAAAATTGCTTACGCCTATTTTTTGCTGGCCCTCTTAATGACAGCTTCCAGAACAAGTAATCTTACTTCTATAATACACTGAGGATAATAAGGAGGGTGGGGAATATCCTTTTTAGTGCATTCCTTTGAGTTAAGTGTTTTTCTGACCAGAGATAAACAGCAAATCGTAAGTTTTTAACATAATGCCAATACACGTGGTGTTATCTGGTTAGTAAAAAGAGAGTGCTCTCTTGGTTCCTGGTTTATGTCAGAAAAACAAAAAATGTACTTGTGTAATTATTTCTGTGTATTTGTTTAACTTGCAGAGTAGAAAATGCTAACATTATATCCAGGTTGCACCCAACAGCCTCATGATTTCATGCCAAACTTTAATGTTTTCATTAAATTATATATTGAAAAAGTCAGTATTTTTTTTCACAAGAGGATGAAATAGTTAATCTATTTTATTATGCTTTTCTGTTAGTCAAGTTGGACCTAATAACAACACATAGATCGGGATATAAATAATATAAGTTAGGCTTTTTTGTGTGTTTTTGGGTGATTTGCCTTGTGTTTATATACTGCATTTGGGTTTTGGAAGATTTTTCAGAATGCTGCAAATGTGTTGTAACATCCTAATTTGCAAAGCTATTTTATGCTTAGCATTTTAAGTTTTTAATTTTAATTTCTTCTTTCTTTTTTTTTAATCGCCTTTAAATACAGCATTCCTCACACAGTGAAATATTTCTTACTGGATCATGTAATTACACTGTGTTACTGTCTTACTTTGCCCAAAGCAATTGAACAGCTGTCCTCAGTAGTTTAATGACTTCATTTCTCAAGTATTTGCTGTATTTAATTCTGAATATCTACTCAGAAGATAATATCCCTTTGGAGTAATGCTTAACTCTTAAAATACTGATCCAGTTAAAATACATTTAAAGTCTCTTAAATTTTTTCTAAGGAATATTCTAGTACATGAAAGTAACAGTTTTTGATGACTCAATATAAGACAGCGTTCACACAGTATTAATTGAACAAACTTAAGAACCTGTAACATGCAAGATGAAAACTACCAGACTTGTTAGAAACAAAGTAACTTTTTTTACATCACAAATCTTGACAAATGCATCAAGTAAAAAAAAAAATAAATTGCTAAAAAATAATCTAATTGCTACCTTCTTACTACATGACAGTGGTCTTTCTTCTCCCTCCCTGCCCCGAATTAAATTATTGCAAACCCTGAACTGAAGCTTTTTCACTGTAATATTATTAGACATGGTGATCTCTCTTAGCTTGGTTTTACTTTTTTTTGACTTTTTATAGGGAGCTAAGTGGTTGATTTGTAACATTATTGTTACTCCCATACTGTAAATTTAGTTACGTATGATACTCTTCAGTCTTTACTGATGTTTATAGGATTGTGCCCAGTTAATCCAAACTGAGGATTGCATTGGTCTAGCATCTCTTGTAAATGCAGTTTTGTTTAGTCTTAAGAAAAGCAACAGAAGAAAACAAAGGCTCTAGCAAAAGAAACAACTTGCTCGACTGACTTGCTGTGAAATGCTGTATGTTGATGCAACTTTAAGCCTTCAGCTTTTATTTTCTGTATTAATTCTCAGTCTCCCTGTTTGATTTTGTTGTTGGGTTTGGGAGTGTGTGGGTTTTGTTTTGGTTAGGATGGGGAGTTGTTGAGGTTGGTTTTTTTTTTAGTGAGTTGTTTTGTTGTATAATTAACAGCATTTTCTTTCATACACATGTAGAAATAATTCAAATAGTTCAAATACTGTAGATGTCAACTGATCTTTTAGTTTTCATTTCTATTTTTAATGGAGATAGGACATTTGTTTGTTCTCTGGATTCTTTGCTAACCTTTTGTCTCTACAAAATATACAGCATCCGTTCTTTTAAACATGAATTTTTAGATCTTACTAAGTTTTTGCGGTTTCACTGTCTTCTGTCTTGGCTTAATCAGTACTCTCTGCCTTAGTTTATCATGGGAACAAAAGCCATGTTCTACTCTTACACGTTGTACTTAATGCCTTACCCTTGTTAATATCGGGTAGCTACTGAAGAGATGGGTAGTGTTTTGGATGTAAATTGTTGTGAGAGAAGCTTGAATCTTTTAGTGGTTTTCAGTTAAAATTTAAATTCTGTTTTTGTTAAAGGAAAATCTAATGGGCATTTCTTAATTTCACAATTTTAAGTAACATTTGGTTAGAAGTACTCTAGTCCCATTTGCGTGTATATATGTGTATGTATATGTCTGTTTACATGTATTTTATATATATGCTGTGCATACAATAATAGCAGGGATAACTGTCTTATCTGCCTGTCTTGGTGTTGTGTTCCCTTATGCCCTTTATGAAAGGGCCAAAATGACATCAGAAAATCTTGCATCAAATTGCACACTGAGTGACCTTCTGGAGAACATGCAGGAGGGTTGTTGTGGCTTCTGATGAGGAATGCTTCTTGTTGCTGAAATGTGAAGCAACTCCATCAAAATCTCAGTATAGCAACATGGTCACCTACAGTAACCCTCTAAAATTTCTTAATATAATGCATGCAAT
Organism: Dromococcyx pavoninus; assembly: GCA_033558185.1. Classification (NCBI taxonomy): domain Eukaryota; kingdom Metazoa; phylum Chordata; class Aves; order Cuculiformes; family Neomorphidae; genus Dromococcyx; species Dromococcyx pavoninus. The sequence continues at coordinate 1,241,216 of JAUMJL010000235.1, forward strand.
TCCTGCAGTAACATGATTAAATACTTTTTGTAATTTACTTGCAAATTTTTCTTTTTGAAATGGAAAATGAAATTTTTGAGCACAAAGCTCTGCTATGGGCAAACTCGGAAACCATGGCATAGAAGTTCACATTAGTATGAACTACCAGTTTATATTTCTTTCTTTTTTTTTTTTTCTTAGATTCAGAATTCAATCTGACATAGGTTTTATTTTCAAATTCTGCTCTTGTGTAGCTTAATTGTAATTATTCTGACCACTAAAAAATCTGTCTACCACTTCTTCACTTCAAATTTGAATGTGGTTCTAGATCATTGGAAACAGAAGAGAGAGGGCATGAAAATGCAAGTAATCGTAGGGTTACAGATAATGTTGAGGTTTTCTGTCAGTGTTCTTTGGATTTTGTTATATTCAGAGATGTGAAATGCATATGAATGAGGAGGTAGAAGTATCAGTTCGTTGACTGATGGCTAGGGAAACATAAGGAAAAGGTAGATAGTGAAATGATCCCAGGTTAAGGCTCTTACTGGTCTGAATCTATATAGTTCACATGTCATTTCAAATGTAAGTTTTTTTCTTCAGAATCAAGTTAATTAAATAAACATTTCTTGCATGGCTGAATATTCTTCAAAAGTTAGGTGTACATGTTGCTTTGGGCTTGTCTCACACCTCCAGAAAATCTTATTTCCTTTTTGTCTCATGTAAAAGTTTGACTCTTAAATCCTGAATTATCTGCTAGAGCTCTGATGGTTACAAGTTCTTGTACCAATATCCATGTACAGGATACTGGTATTTCAGTGAATTACCCTTTGCAGATAACAATTCCTTTTTCCTATCTTCACTCCCAAGTTCCTAGCAGGCAGAGAGGGGAAGTGGGACACACTTTTCACCAGTACTAGGAATTCTTCAGGCATTTAAGGTAATATATATGTGCAAATTCATCCCTTCAGCATTTCCCCTAAAAATATTGATTTCTAACTGATTGGATTGAATATATATTAAGATTTAAGGTTTGGATACAAATTTTTAGTATTTGCTATTAGTTTACACTATGTTGTTGAAGAAGTCTGCCCTGTGTGGGCATGAAATAGAACTATGGATTACATTTAAGTAGTAATCACTCAAAGTAGTTATTACATATCAAAAAAATTTACAGCAGGAATAGAGTTGAGGATTACTTATGCTGTAATGAATAGAAATACTGTAGAAATAACTTTATAAGACATCTAGGGTTTTTTTTTTTTGGAAATATTCAATATTCAATCTGCATTGAGGAACAGACCACAATTATCACGACAGGATGAAATGATTGGTCTTTTTTCAGATTTCATATTAGAAAGAGGCTGTCAGAAATGTGTTCTAGGTGTAGCTTATAGTGATCCTTTCTTGTTACCTAAATAGTTTTGCTTTACCTACTTTCCTAAATGTTTGATTTCACTGCAGAGATGCTATAGATGAAGGGAAACTATAAGAACTCATCTTATGTTTTTTATTTTCATAGAGACTTTTGGGGATTTAGTCTTTTCTATGTGGGTACTTGAAATCTACATGTAAAAAGAAAAACTATTTTTAAATGGTTACTCAGTAACATGCAGACCAAGGTTTAAGGGAGAGGGACAAAAATAAAAGCATTTCATTCATCACCTCTTCAAATATTATACAAACAAATGTTACTCACTGGTAATGCACCCAGTCCTGCACTTCCTAGAAAAAGTCATCACCATGTGATTGAGGGCATTGTCCTAATGGTTCTTGAATGCTGGCAGACTTAGTGCCATGACTACTTCCCTGGGGAGATTTTCCAGTGCTCCCCCACCCATTGGGTGAAGAAGCTCTTCCTAATATTGAGTCTAAACCTCCTCTGGCACATCTTCCTGCCATTACCTCGAGTCCTATCATAGGTTGCATGACAGAAGAAATCAGCACCTGTTTCTCCTCCCTCCCATGTGAGAAGGCAGTAAACAGCTATGAGATCCCCTCTCAGTCTCCTCTTCTCCAGGCTGAGCAAACCAAGGTATCAGTTGTGTTTGTAGTAGGAAGGGCCATTTGGCAGTTTTTGTCTTCTCAATAAGCTTCCCTTCTTCCTGTGGTGACTTTGTTTCTACTGAGGACTCGGCAGAGGTGAGCTGCTTCTGGTAGGTAGAGGCTTGCAGTACAAGAGAGTTAGCAGGACCAGGATAGTCATAAGCAATGTTGACAAGATGCAATGCCAGCCCTGGACCTGCAGCAGCATCCCCTTCATAAGGAGCTTATCATTTATAATCCAGTCATGTTTCACCATTGCAGTAAAAAATTACTACGATATGACCTTGGAGATACTTACGGTATTCTGAGTCTAATAAGCACATCAACTATCAGCCCGAGAATTGTTTAACTCGGGATACTGTTACAGTGAGGAGATGTACTGGTGTTTATAGTGTCATAAAGGAGGTACACTTAGAATCATGGAATCGAAGTATGTCCTGAGTTGGAAGGGACCCACAAGGATTGAATCCAGCTCCTGTCCCTGCATAGGACAACCCCAACATTCACACCGTGTATCTGAGGGTGTTGTCCAAATGCTTCTTGAATATTGTCAGGCTTGGTGCTGTGACTGCTTCCCTGGGAAGCTGTTCCAGTGCTCCACAACCCTCTGAGTGATGAACCTTTTCCTAATGACCAAACTAAACCTCCTCTGGCACATCTTCCTGATGTTCCTTTGGGTCCTATCATTGATCACCAGAAAAGATATAAGTGCCTGTTCCTCCTCCTCCTGTTGTGAGGAAGGTATAGACCATGATGTGGTCTCCCTTCAGTGTCCTCTTCTTCAGGCTGAATGGACTGAGTGACTTCAGAGCTCCTCATACAGCTTTGCCTCTAAACCCTTCACCAACTTTGTGACCCTCCTCTGGACACCCTCCAGTAACTTAATATCCTTCTTCTGCTGTGGTCCCCAAAATGCACTCAATACCAGAGGTGGGACTGCACCAGTGTAGAGTAGAGCAGGACAATCCACAATCTCCTCCCTCGACCGGCTGGCAATGCTGTGCTTGATGTACCGCAGGACACAGTTGGCCCTCTTGGCTGCCAGGGCACACCGTTGGCTCATGTTCAACTTGCCATTGACCTGAACCCCCCAATCCCTCACCACAGGGCTGCTCTCCAGCGTCTCATACCCCAGGCTGTATGTGTATCCATGGTTGCTGTGTCCCAGGTGCAGAACCCAGCACTTGACCTTGTTACATTTCATGCTGTTGGTGATTGTCCAGCTCTGCAGTCTGTCAAGATCTGTCTGCAGGGCCTCTTTGCCCCCAAGAGTGTTGACGGCTCCCTCCAGTTTTGTATTATCAGCAGACTTCTACAATAAACCTTCAAGTCCTTCATCCAAGTCATTTATGAAGATATTGAAGAGCAAAGGCCCCACTAGCAACTGGGTGCCAGCCTGATGTAACTCCATTCACTACGATTCTTTGAGCCCGACCCATCAGTCAGTTGTGCACCCATTGTATTATGTTTATTCAGCTGTATTTTCGACATCTTGTTTTATGAGAATACTGTGAGAGAGAGGATCAAAGACTTTGCTGAAATTCAGAAAAATGACATTGACCTGTTTTCCCTGGTCAACCAGGTGGGTGACTTTGTTGTAGAGGGATATTAATTTTGTGAGGTAGGACCTTCCCTTTGTAAACTCGTGCTTGCTGGGACCAACCACTGCGTTGTCTTTCAGATGTTTTTTGGTAACTCCCAGAATAATCTTCTGCATAATTTTCCCGGGCACTGAAGCGAGACTGACAGGCCTCGAATTACTGGGGTCATCCCCACTGCCCTTCTGGAAGATTGGGACCACATTTGCTACCTTCCAGTCAGCCCAGTACCTCTCCAGATTCCAAAGAGTGTTGAAAAATCATTGAGAGAGGTCTCATTATAACATCAGCCAGCTCTTTAACTCCCCTTGTATGAATCCCATCAGGCCCCACCGACTTGCAGGAATCCAGCTGGAGCAGCAGATCCTACACAAATTTGGGAGTGAATAGGAAATTGTTCGCCCAGTCATGATCCTCCAGCTCAAGGCTCTGGAGGGGCCCAAGCCCAATGTCGTTATTGAATACTGATGCAAAAAAAAGCATTAAAAGTCTCTGCTTTGTCTAAGTTGCTGCTAAGGAGGTGCCCATGCTCATCAAATAATGGTCCAATATTGTTACTGGCCTTCTTTTTACTGTTAATATATTTGAAAAAGCCCTTTTTATTATCCTTTGCAGTGCTGGCCAGCTTCAACTCTAATTGAGCTTTGGCCATACGGATTTCCACCCAGTCCACCTGTCCTTGTTTCCATTGGTCATACACCATCTTTTTATGCCTCCTCTTAAAAAAACACAAATATATATCATCCTCTCTTACAGTTCCTTCCCCTCCAAATCCTGATACCAAATGAACCATATGAGGATTTGGCTGAAAGGAAGTATAATATAACATGTCCTAGGCAGGTTGCCACCCTGGGGAATTAGGGCACCAAGGCTGGTGGATGTCCTACCGCAGACACCTTCCTTGAAGTAAAGGCATGGTTGGTGGCTTTAAGGGTTCTTAGGTGTGGCTTTTGGTTTGGCTTTTTCAGGTGGATGTAGGCAAACTGGTAGGTTTGGACAGTTGCCTGAAGATTATGCTCTAATAAAAGTCACAAGAAGAATACCTTTATGTCTATAGGCACAACCAATGTGGTGCACTTGGAATAAAATCACTTGCCAAAACACCAGGGAGTGGGTTTATGCTTCTGGGGGTTGCTGTTCGTGTATTAGCAATAGCTGTGGAAAGGCAGACAGTGTTAAAATATTTCCCCAAAATATCTGTCTACAAAATTACATTCTCACTGGACTAGTAAATATGAAAATATCCTGAAAATGATGCTTTCTGGCTCTCATGCTGTGAATTTCGTTATAAACCACCAGTATAGGAGACCCAGAGTTTTGTGCCTTGATCTAAGAAATTAAAGCATCCCACCCTACACTATCAAAGAACAACAAGTACCAGTGGTTTGGATCTTGTGTGGAAACACTTTCCCTTAGTTTGTGTAGCTGGACTTAATGATTAAAACTGTTAAGATATTATTCTGTGGACTTAAACAAATTGCTGGCATTTTATTATTATTTTCACTAAAATAACCAATTCTAGGCTTTTGAGGTAGTTAATTTAACAAGTTATGGCTTTAAATCTTAAGCCTGACCACTCTTTTGCAGAAGACCGTAAAGCAAACTTCTGCTAATTGAAAATTCTTTATAAATATCTTTCTATTCTCTCATTAGAAAAAAAATGAAATTTTTTTGGTTATGCAAGAATATAGAAGTCTTCAAGTCAAAATTCATTTACACAACAATTACTTAATGACAACTTGCCTTGTAGATATCAAATTTCTCACCTCCCTTGCATTTTATTGTATAAATTACAGTTAGTTCAGAGGTACAAAAAAGTAAATTTAGATAACAGGTTTTCCTTATGATTTTTAATTATAATTGTAACATGCTCTCAATTCTTGGACGAAAAAGTTTATTAAAGATCTTATACTGTATATGACAGTAAAAATTTCTAATTTAGGCAGTTATATTGCTACAACAGTATTTGTACTCTGCATTAACAATGAAATAGTCAAAGTCTGTTCCAGTCTTCCTTTTATATGGCATGAAGATATTAAAAGCTAAAGCCGAAAGAAAATTAACAGCCTGGCTTAAGGTGCTACGTCCATCTTGCTCGCCTGCTGTCCAGTTGCAGAGGCAGTTGCTGTCCTGTTCCCTGGAATTACTGTTTTTCAGTCATGCAGCTAGCTCACGGCCACAACCTCACAAACAAAAGCATGTTTCTTTTTGATTCTTGCTTGACAAGAAAAGGCAGAGTCCTATGGTTCTAGTTAATGTTATTTCTATTTTCATCTTCATGTGCTTCTACTTCTATCTATTTTTATTTTTTGCTACTGTGCAATGTAAGATACAAAAAACAGCCTGGGAATCTGGAGCATGGATTTTCTTCTTCTTGACCACAGGCAGCGATATGAGGATCCCTCTTACCTTTCCTTCTTGTCTCCAGAGTTTGATACCGCTGGATACCTGGCAGACCAGTTTCAACTGAAGGAGATATCTCATAGTTTCATAGTTGGTCATTCTTCAGGATTATGAGAAAAGTTGTTTTATCTCCACATGCTAAAGAGGTCTAGAATTTAAGATTTGTACTTTTTGGCCAGTTTGCTAGAAGATGGTCAGTACCTTATTTTCCAGCATGTTTTGCTTTGAAATTTGTATGCTAGGTAAGTTCAGAGCATGGGTAGAAAAATCAGACCCTTCAGGAGAAGCAGGTAAGGATTGCCCGTTTCTCGGTACAGAATGAATTTGGACAGAAAAGAGTAACCACCAGATCCATCAAAGAAGCATTGTGCTAGGAGTTGATGCAAAGGTAGTTTTTTAAATGGGTAAAAAGTATTTCAGAAATATTGAATGAGTGAGGTTCTTGAGTGCTTATATATGCATTTAAGTCTTTGAAATTCTAAGGTGTTTCACTGCTGCCTTGGACTTGGCTGTGACTGCCCAACTACTTTGTCCTAAATGCAATATTTCAAATATGTTTTGGGAATAAAAACAAGGAACAGGAGGCGGAAGTCCTGTTAAAACCAGACTGAAAATCTGGCTCATAAAATGTCAATTGGATACTGATCACTCTTCCCCAAAGTATAGTTTAGTGGAACTGTTCCCTGCTGTCATTCTGCAATAACATTACATTGTTTCCATTAATTTACTGGCTGGCACCTGCTCCATGTAGGTGTGATCCAGCCTTGTGCCATTGACAGCTGCTGGGCCGGCTCATGCAGAGCTCTGGGTGGTCTGGCGTGGCTTCTAGCCAGGCTAGCAGTGCAGTCCTGTAACTTGTCACTTTCGCTGGCAAATGTAGTGAGGAGGTGGAAAAAAGTAAGCCCAGGAGCTTAGTACCGTTAGTTTGGCTTTGTTGCTGACAGTTTACCTAATTTCTAAACCTGATGTAAACTTGCATCAGTTTGCTTGTGTGTCTCTACCCGTTTGCTCATATCAATTTGTTTGATCTACCTAATTAAACAGTGTAACTTGGTAATATGTCAATATAATATTGCACAAAAGCTTTTTGTGGTTGTTTTTGGTTTGTTTGGTTTTTATTTCTTTTTTCCTCTTTAGGTTTTGTCTCTTTAGCAAACCCTCCCATATTTTCTGATTTACCTGGTTTTTTGTCATGTAAGACCTACAAGCCTTAACAAAGAACACAGCTTAATAGTAGATAGCATCATATATGTTTCTAGTCCTGTTTGGATTGGGATGTTTTTTGAAGACTGTTAATACAGTGGTCTAAACAGTCAAAAAAATATTCTAAGTTATTAGCTGTCAATACCTTGCTATTAATAGTATGTTTTAAACCATAAAATCTTTTATAATTGGATATGGACACCTTAACACAGAAGCTTCAAACTGCAGGTAAGGGAACATTACCGAAATTACTTTGGGGCAATTTTTATTTGTCTACTAGGTGAGGAGTAGTTCTTGATCAATAAGCATGGTGCAGCCAGAATTTCTTTCTTTCTTTTTTTTCTGTATACCCCTGGTACTCCTGATGTATGTCTTGTGGACTTGGCAGATGTGAGTTTGAAGGCAGTACTTGCCTTCTCTCAGAAAAAAAAGTTCAATATTTTTAATTTTTTTTTTGTGGCGTCTGTGAGATATTGAATATGCTTTTGGCTAGACTGCCTAATTATATGGCTGCGGGTAAAAGATCTAGTCCAATTGTCTTTTGGTGCCAGAGATAAAAATTGTGCTTGTTTCAGGAGAGCTGGTTATCACTCTGACTACAAGAGTAACCTTACAGTACTATATTTTTATTCTGCTACTTTCTTCTAGTTTTTCATTTATGCATCTTCAGAATGATGTCTGTAAAAACAGCTGCTTAACAGATGTCATTTTATTGTAATGTGAGATTACAGTTTGATATAACAATTTACGGTAATGAAGTAAATATCAAGTAGTAAACAGAAAGCAGTTTCAAACACATTCAGAAATGTCTGGATATTATTTTGCCAGAATGCTTTATAATAGAAAGTTGGTCTTTTAACTGAACTAAATAGTTTTTTTTAAAGTGACTGTATTTCCCATTTGAGTAATTTCGACTATCTAGGGAAAAAAACAGGTGCAGAATTTTTTTCTTCTCTCCCTTTCCTTCTCATACCACCCCAGTCAAAAGGAAACTTAGAAATATCACCATGTATGTTGTGTGAATCAGTTCAGGTGCCTCTTGTCTCTCATAGTTGTACCTAAAGACTGAGTTCTTGATTTAGATTGTTTCCCATGATACATTGCAGACATCCAATAGAACCAGAGTTTTTGCAGCTTTGTAGCAAGGATGAAAAAGCTGAAGAAGATTGTTTTTGTAAGGGACTATGCAACTGTTTCTTAGCTAAATATTTTATTTTGTTATCTGAAACTTCTGTGATTCTAATGTGTTTTCTAGGTTATTGTTCTAATATTTGGAAAATTGCCATTTCTCATAGGGAAGAAAGATATACAATCTCAGATGTGTTTAATTTCATGACTAGTGGTTTAATGTTTCTGTCTTGGCCTTGAATTTAGGTTATAAAATTTCTTCCATTAGCACATAGCACTTCATCAGTCATCACTAGAGCAAACGTCTTCAAAGAGAATACATTTTCTGATAATCTTTTTGTTAAAACCGCAGTCATTGACTACTGCTTCTCGTTCCTGTATCACTAAATAACAAAATGCAATAGCAGTATTTCCAGATACTGTTAAATAATAGTATGTAACAGAATAAGTGCTTATTTATTTATTTATTTATTTTTATATATAACTTATTGAAGTTAAATAATGAAATTAATTATATTTAACTTATTAATAGTTTGGCAGGCTATAGATCCTTATCCCCCAAAGTTCATGGGCAGGTTTTGGGGCTGCAACAGCTCCACTTCTCTTGAAGTGCTGTGTAGAAAGAAGATTCTGAAGCAGAAAAGGCTGAAAAGGCTCACTTTCAAAGATTTTGCTTCTCATACCGTGTGATACCTGAAGGAAGGGTTTCTCAAGGTAGCTACTGAGTAAAATCTGACTATTGGGATGTAATCTTCCCCAGTTTAAGAAGGCTCCCATTGGCTTCAAGTAGAATTAGACATCTAATTGCTAGAAGTAAGGTGCGTTAGTTACACTGGATGCTACAAAGACTTTTGGTCTTATAATTTTCAGAATATCGGTATTAAAATTGGATACTCTCTCATTATGTGTAGCAGGAGATTTTTGTTGTGGTCAGAGAGAGAGCTTGTCTTCCAGATTCTTCAGGCCAGATCTAAAGAGTTTCTGTTGGGAATTTTAAGTTTTGGTCCTAAATCTTTTGAAAGCAAACTGAGTGTTCTGCCAGTTGACGAAAATATAAACTGGTAATCATCTTGTCTCTGAAGAGAGAGCTTGGAAAAGAACAAAGTAGTTTTCATAATTTGCTTAGTTACAGGCGAGCTAAAATAAAATCCCCCACCCTTTAAATTGCATTGAGTTTATCAACAATTAAAGTTTGAGATGTTAGTTCTGCACTTGGCTTAACTAGATAAAAGTAGTTGTTTCACCTCTCTGTGATTCATTTCTTGGAAAACATAGCTATCCTTGAAACAACTGATGCTTTGTATTAGCGTTCCTGCCATAGTGCCAAAATTGGTTCTCTCAGAATAACTGATCAAGAGAACCCTTGAATACTAATGTTCATCCTTCAATTAGGAAAAGAAATGTAGTATTAAAAGAGAATTGTATATCTTGGAATAATAAATCGTATTCCTAAATAAGTGTCTGAATGTGTATAGAAGAGGAACAAAGTAAAATATATATATAGTAGGAATATAAACATGTGCTAAATTTTTATTGCATTGATTTAAAATCTCACCCTTTTTAACTTTCTCATAGAATTTTCACTACTGAAATGTCACAAACCACTTATTTTTTATGTTTCTTATGATCAGAGAAAATAGGCAGACTGAGAAAGAGGTGTTTGTCAAAGCATTTGGTAATTCGCATACCAAGTGTGAGTTGTATATTTGTACAGCAGCTCTTAATTTTTTTCCTTTACCTTAAATACTAACACTATTTTAAAGTGAATAGAACTTGGGGGGAAGAGAGAGGGCAACCTACCAAACGGTTGTGCTGAGATATTTGTGTTGATTTGCAAGCCAGTTGATAAATAGACCACTGTATTTTAGGACACTGCAAGGATACTTCTCAATATAGAAGTTTCCCCAGTAGTTTTGCTCCTGGAAATTACAGAATACTGAGAATTCCACTACATGAAAATGTGCATCTTTATTATGATACTGTAAGATGAAATAGCAGCCCTAAATTCATTTAATGCTATTTAAGGCTGGAATTTTTGAGGAACAAACGCAATCAGTAGTTATATTTGTACCACATAACATTAAGGATGAAAATTTCTAACTGAAACAAGTAAATTTCATATTTAAAATTAATTTATTCCCACCAAGCTACATCTAATTCATACCGTTCTTAAACTGAAAAGCACTATGAAAGAGAATATGTTCAAAACATTATGTTCAGATCTGAGTCTTGTTATTGCTAAGAGATGCCTAGGTGTGGATTGGGTTTTTTTTTAATTTTTCAAGCAACACTTATCATTTCTCAAAAGTGTTAAACAGACTATTTCAATGAGAATATATGGATTGCACAAGAAGCATGGCTGTAGGAAGATTCTGTTCCTATTTCACATTTTATTCTCAAGGTGGTGGTTGTATTTTTTCTTTCCTTCTCCATACTTGTTTTGCTTACAAAGAAATACAACTCGATATTATAGGGGAAATATCAAATGCCTTATTAGGTGTCAGATCTTATGAACCCATGCTAGTAAAGAACATAATTTATGTTATTTCTAGAAGTATCTAGAAACAGTTGAGTCAACAGATGAAACCTACGTATTGCAGGTGGATATGCAAAATGCTAACAGTGACTCGCTGCTGGAAATTTGTTACAATTGTAAATCAAAGAAGAGCACAAGGTACAAGCAGTTGCACATTCAGGAGAGCAAAGGCTGCAACCATTCTATCAGCTTCTTTTTCCCATTTGGATTCCACCTCTCATTTATTTATTTTTGTGGTGAGTAACCATGCACTGTTGTACTGGCTTTATCTCTTGAACAGCACCCGGAAGAAAAATATAGCATTTCTAGTCGTAATTGAGCAAGTGGACGAAGTGTTGGAAATCAGAACTGACACATGGCAAATACTGGAATCTTTGGACCATCAGGAATACTAATCTAACATAACATTTTTCTATTGCAAAAAAATATTAATTCAGATTGCACTATAAATAATAAAAGTAAAATTTCTATTCTACTAAAGTCAACACCATCTTCCTGAAAACTGAAAGAGTACACTAAAACAAAATTAATCTTTAAAATCACATTACTTAGACCTTATGTATAGTAAGAGGGTTTTGTTGACAGTTGAGCACAGAGGAGAGAATAACGTTAGAGATGAATGAGAGGAGCAGGAAATTACAAAAGAATCCGTGGCTCTGGAAAACTGGAGTAGGATGTTTGCTTCCAGTTTTACGATGTAGGAAGAAAACTGATATGGATTTTATTGCTGTATTTTTTTTGCAGCATATTGCTCCTAGTACGGTTTATTGCATTTGAAAAGAGTTCTCCTTATTTCAAAAAAGACCTGGGAAGGGAAATTGCTAGTTTTCTAGTATGTCCCCTTCAGATATTTGGAAGTTTAAAGCCTTTCTTTTTTTATTTTCTTCAGACCCATGTAGGAGCTTGTGCAGTACAGGCTCACCAAGTCTGAAGTCTAGGCCTCTGAAACACATGTTCAGCTACTGTCAAATTTTAGAAGTACCTAAATATCATATTCTCTGAAGTTATTAAAATTGAATATATCTGGGTGCTCCGTAGAAGCTGTTAAGTGATCAACACTTGATACTGTAACAAGAAACTCCACTGAGACTTTATACGCAGATGTTTTGATAAATATAATGCATACACATTTTAAGGCCTTCTTACCTTGTCAGAGAATGAAAATCAGCACTTGGAGGCTTTATTGTTATGGCATATCAGTAGCTTTAAAAAATTTTTAAAAAATTCAGATTCTCCATGAAAAGGAGGATAATATTTTGGGTTGTATGACAGATAAAATACTGAAACTTGAATTTCCTTGTAGACCAGAAGGTTTAAAAATAGATCTCAGCAAAAAATATTCTTGCTAATACAATTAATCACTTCACATCTGTTTTCCTCTGTTTGTGGTGAGCTACATTATTTCAAATAGATTGATAGTTTAAAGATTTGTTTATATTATGATCCACGTGAATTCTGGAGGAATGGGAGCAGATAAACCCTAAGTTCTGTTAGCCCGTGGAGACTGGAGGTGAGATTTATTCTCTCTTACTTTGCTTGCTAGATTGTGCATGTAGTGCTGCAGCATGACATTAATAATTCAAATCATTCAGAACATGCCTTGAATGCCAGTCTGTGCTTTTTGACCTTAGTTAAGACTTACAAGGGTGCATGGAGTAAGGTAAGGTGATTCACTCAGCCACAAGCTCACTGTATTACCAAGAGATGATCTATTATTTTCATTCAGTAGCCACCCTTTCAGAAATGTCAAAAAATATTTAAAAGTAGGAAAATGTGAGATCCCAGTGCTTGCTGAAAAGGAAAGAAGTTCCAGTTATAATGGCCTGCTTACAATAATCAATTTAGAAAAGTTAATTCAGCTTGAAGTTTGAAAAACACAAAATTTCAGAAAGTCTGTGGTGAGGATCATTTTCCATCCAGTAATGTGCAGTGTCATGGTTGCACTTTTTGAAAAGTAGTCTTGTAAATAGAAACAGAAAATAAATGAAAGAGGTTTGGTTTGGTTTTGTTGTTCTTTCATGAACTACTCTTTCCCTTTCTGGCCGCCAACTGGATGAAACACCATTCACCCCCACTCTCTGAGCTCGGCCATCCAGCCAATTCCTAACCCAGCACAGAGTGCTCCCATCTAAGCCATGGGTTGCCGGCTCCTCTAGGAGTCTACTGTGGGAGACAGTGTCAAAGGCCTTGCTGAAGTCCAGGTATACCACATCCACAGCCTTCCTCTCATCCACCAGGCACGTCACATGGTCATAAAAGGAGATCAGGTTGGTCAGGCAGGACCTGCCCCTCCTAAACCCATGCTGGCTGGGCCTGATCTCTTGGCTGTTCTGCAGGTGCCGCATGATTGCACCCAGTATTATCTGCTCCATAATTCTACCAGGGACCGAGGTCAAGCTGACAGGTCTGTAATTACCCAGATCATCCTTACGGCCCTTCTTGTGGATGGGCGTCACATTGGCCAACTTGAGCCTTTCAGGACCTCTCCGGTGAGCCAGGACTGTTGAAAGATGATGGAGAGCGGCTTAGCAAGCTCATCCGCCAGCTCTCTCATCACCCTAGGATGGATCCCATCTGGCCCCATAGACTTATGAGGATCCATGTGGCTCAGCAGGTCTCTAACTTCCTCCTCATGGATTGCAGGAGGGCCATATTTCACCCTGTCCCCATCAACCACTTCAGAGGGCCAACTGTCAAGCGAACAGACATCCTTACTGTTGAAAACTGAGGCAAGGAACGCATTAAGTACCTCAGCCTTCTCTGCATCTTTGGTTACTATTTTTCCCTCCACATGCAATAAGGAGTGGAGTTCACTGCCACCCTTCTTTCTGCCATTGATATATTTATAAAAACTCTTCTTATTGTCCTTAACAGAAGTGGCCAATTTGAGCTCCAGCTGGGCTTTTTCTTGCCTGATTTTTTTCCTACACGACTTAACAACATCTTTGAACATGACCTGACTTATGTCCCCTTCTTTCCAACGACGATACATCCTCTTTTTCTTACTTAGTTCCTTCAGAAGCTCCTTACTCATCCAGGCCGGCCGTCTGCCCCTACGACTCTTCTTACAACACATGGGGACAGCCTGCTCCTGCGCCTTCAAGATTTCATTCTTGAAGTGCATCCAGCCTTCCTGGACCCCCTTGCCACTAAGAACTATTTCCCAGGCTTCTTTCCTGACCAGTTCCTTAAATAATCCAAAATCTGCCCGCCGAAAGTCCAGCATCGATGTCCTGTTTCTGCCTTTTCTTGTTCCATTGTTTACAGAAAACTCAATTATCTCATGATCACTACACCCCAGACAGCCTCCGACAACGACATCACCCACCAGCCCTTCTTTGTTTGTAAACAGCAGGTCAAGGAGAGCGTCACCCCTGGTGGGCTCACTCACCAGCTGCGACAGAAAGCAGTCCTCAATAGACTCTAAGAACCTCCTGGACTGCCTCCTCTCAGCAGTGTTAAGTTCCCAGCAGATATCCGGAAGGTTAAAGTGTCCTAAAAGAACAAGGGCAGCCAATCTAGAGGCAGCCTCCAGCTGTTTAAACAATAGAAGATCCATCTCCTCTTCCTGGTCAGGTGGTCTGTAACATGCTCCAACGAGGAGGTCAGACTTGACTGCCCCTCTGACCCTTATCCATGTGCCAACACAGGAGAAATTCCAAAGAATTTTCACCTAGAAAACATGGTACTGGGGCTTGTGCTTCCAGATATAACCCTACAGCCATCTTAGACTTAAGAGGAAGCTACGGGTTTGATCTTTTAGAAAAACAAACCCCATTGTGGAGTATTGTAATGCCCATTAGATTCAAAGCACAACTACAGGAATATTTTATGGTGTGCCTTCACCACACAATGTTTTCTCTGCTTTATTTCAGTAATACTTATTCATAACCTCTTATTAATCTGAAATAGAAAAAACTACTAGATCTAATTATGAGCCTCTTACCTTATTAGTTATGTATACAACAGGTTTCTAAATGAACTGAAAAGAACAGGGCTACAACTTCAGATGTTCTAAAACATGCATTGTAGATGTGATTATAAGTAGGGGAAGACTGTGAAAAAGAAAAGCTAAAAGCCTCCTGAAGTTAATAAGCATTTTGTCTTTTGTATGTATTTATGGATAACTTTTAAGGTTTTTTTTAATATTCATATGCTATCAGGTATGCTTCAAAGAAAAAAAATGGAGTATCAATTTCCCTTGAGATATATTTCTTCATGTCTTAAAACCAAGAACAACTGTGTTGCCAACATAATTTCTGTTGTGAAAGTGCTTCTGTGATATATAAGAAATAAAAGAAGCATTCTACAGCCCAGGGAATCTCACTGTTTCTTCTGTAGCATGCTGCATAAAAAAAAAAAGATGGAGAATGAAACAATTGACTTACTTTCCCCCTTAAAACTATTGCATTAAGAGCTATTTATGCAGGCTTTATGGACTTTCATGGTATTTTAGTAGACTTACTGTTGCACACCTGTGAAATTTCTCTGTCATTCTGCACTAATCTAATCTGGATACATACACTTTAACGATAAGTTTATTGATAAGACAAAAACGAATCAGTTTTAATGTGGAAAAGATATCACAACAGTGTATAATTACCTCTTTCCATTAATCCGTTTAGTAGTGTTGGTATTTGTTGCGTTTAAATAAGTACTCCATCCTATTATATGGATAACAAAGGAGATATAACTAGTGTTTAGTCACGTAAATTCTAAACATGACAAGGCATTCTCAAATTGTATTTCATCAGGTTTTTGTTTTGTGAGTTTCTCTGTGTAACACTTTCAGTAAATGTGTAAATCTATAGCATTGACAGTACTGAAATCCTCTTCTTCCAGAACATACAGCTTCCTGCATGTATGTCCAATCTTTTTCAATGTAAGTATGTTTAAAAGAGTGTAGGTGGCTAACCATGCCAATACACGCCCTAGAAACGTAGTGGATATCAAATGAGGCAAGACTCTGGGCTGGGGACACTGACCAGGTCTCATTCAAAACGATGACATACCATCTTTCCTGAAGACATGTGAGTATCTGTGTGCCCTAGAATTTGGGAACATAACTTTAGCTCGATCACAACTTTTGATTTTACTCCAGGGCTTCTGACTGGTATGTCACAGATGAAATAGAAACGGAAAAGAGCAAAGGAAATGTCTGAAAGTATGTTAATGGGAGGGCTGAAAAGTACAGGGATCCAAACATACATGAAAGTAGGTGTAATGAATTATTCGAGATCCTTCTAGTATGACTTCTGGTTTTGTACCAGTTCTATAGGTGTTAAGTCAATGTAAAGGGAAAGTACTAGTAAGGCAGATGGTATCTTAAAGGTTTTCCACTGAAGACTATTGAGCAGTAATTTGCATCAATTCAAAGGATAGGAAAGATGTTGATCTTGTTGGCAAAGGTTCCTGCCACAGAATTTAATAAGAACAGCTATTAGCTGACATTCTTTAAAAGTCTGTCAAAACATGTTCCCATGCAAGTCTGATTTTAATATTCTTATTTTCTTCTTTACACATCAGGCAATACTAGAATATGGACTTCGTATACCTAATTGAATAAGAGTGTTCACCCTGTTTTTTTAAATGGAAGTGCATAGTTATGATCTAAACTGTTTAATTTTATCTACAAACCTGTACTACAGGGATGTTAAACTCACGGCTCTTGCTGTTCTCCTGCAGTACAACGTGTGTCACACGCTACACACATGACCAGCGCTGGCAGGAACATAGGGGCAAGGAGCTTGGTGCTGCTGCCAGGTAGAAACAAGGTGGAGGACTGGATTCGGCCCACGGATCGTGAGTTTGACACTCCTGCTGTAGTGGAATTTTATTCTTTGACTCAGGTGGCCTCTGTGACTGTTGGAAAAAAAAAAAGAAAAGTTCCTATTTTCAAAAATTCTGAAGCACTAGCATTTCATCTATTTTGTTTCAAAGATAAATAGTGAGGTTCAGTGCCTGGTTTTACTGATTTGTCCTGTAGTCTTTGCTTAAATTGGGCTTCCACTAGTTCTATCAAAAAATAATAGTTGCTTCTTAGTTATCAGTTGTTGAATTCATGTAGATAAGTGTTATGATGAGGATAGAAATGCCTGGGAATAGCAGTGGGTTTTGAAATGCTTTATTTACAACTATGGAGTCCTGTTCATCTTGGGTGAAATTTTTGAGGAAAAAGCTGAAGGATATTGTGCTTATTAATTCATGTATACCTACCATATGCCTGTATAGCAGCAACAGATGCCTCTGGACAAAGTAATTTAATCTATATGTGCATTTATATGAACAGATTATATAAAAAGTATTGCATTTGCTGTGAGATATAAACCCTCTGTTCTTGAAAATATTTTATTTCCAAGCTCGACATGCTATGGGCTCTGAATTGAAAGTTGTCTTCAAAGAAAAAGACAACTTGTGAGTTAAAGATTTATCAACTTCTTTGATCTTGTTTAAGATTTAGTTTAGATATAACTTCAATTTATATTTAGTCTAAATCTAAAGAAAAAATGAACGCAGTTTAGCTCTGCATTGACCAGAATGTCTGAAACCATAGGGACATATTATTATTGTCATTTTTGCATTTCAGATGACTTTTTTTCTAATGTCTTACAAATAGTATAAATACTTTCTTACCCTGTCTGGTTATTACTATGGTCTATCTATTAACCTGTATTAATTAAGAACATATTTTTTTGGTCATAGCTATACTAAATATGTAAATCAAAATATTCTTCTCTTGCTACAGCTGTTTTCCCTATGTATGCTTGAAGCATAGTAGCAGTGAAATCTGAAAGAAATGTATTTTTCATTGTCTGTTGGACACTTTCATATAGTACTAAATAGTTTCAAATAAGGAAAATAGCATGTGAATAATTTTCCTGACAAAATCTAATCTTCCCATCAACATTTCTGAAAAGCCTTTGTTTTTGAAACTTAACTGTTTTTACAAGAAGATAAACAAATCATTGCTGTAGAGGAAAAAAAATAGTGTGTTAGGAAATAAGTATTAATGCTGACCTTCTGATGAAGAGTGCATATGAACAAAAAGAAATCAGTAGGGCAGTCTAGCTTATATTTTCTTGTTTTCCTCACAGTGTTCACTGCCTAACCTTTTTATGTTTTAATTTCCAGCAATAGCTTTTATAAATGAGAATGCCCAGTCTAACCAGTTCTGTTTCATCAAGTTAGTGCATCAGAATATGTATTATTACCTGTTTCTTCTAACAGTAGAGAGGTTGAATTCGTAATGCAATAATAATATTTTTTCAGATGTAGGGCAACTACAAAATGGGGAAAAGGTTCTGTTTCTGTTGTTAAATGCTCCCTAAGACAGTGAGTACTTCAGAGAAGAGTAGAAAGCTTCAGTCATCTATTTCAAAGTGCTATAAGATATGCTGGAGACCATAGGTTTCAGACCACAATTGTATCTTTTCACAACCATTTTCAATCAAAATACTATGGGTTTGCCTCCCTTCCCACCTGCCCCCCACCCCCAATACTGTGGACAGAAGCCTGTTCCAAAACCTGACTTTCTGATGGTTAGAAATCTTTTTTTTAACAGGCAGTTCACATCTGCTCTTTCTTGCTGCAGTGGTGTTCTCTATAATAACTACTGCTGCTATGAATGTGTTTATGGATAACTTTCACAGCTTTTCTCTCAGCCTTCATCTTGATCTTCAATGTCCATTTGATAAATAAACCTCTTACCTATTGTATCAAGGATTATTCTACAGTCTATCTTTAGAAAGTCAGTCTCCTATAATGATGTGATTTTTCACAGCATAATGTAGATCTCTAGCGTATCCAGCATATCTATATATGGTATATGGAGGAGGAAAATGAACCCCAGTAAACTTCCTTTGATTTTTAATTCCTTTATCAATTTTATTTTTAAACTCTTTCCTGAAACAAATTTTTTTACTGTTTTATTGATCCTCAACAAAAATTGAGTCTTTTGTGTCTTCATAGTGCAGAAGATAACATTTTCTTATAGTCTTTTTTTGCCTTTATCAGGTAGCAGCATCTCATAATTCCAAACCATGTCAATGTATTAAAATGGGTAATATCACTGTCATGGATAGATGCAATTTTTATGGAAAATCAGGTACCACTCAGTGGGTCAAAAATGTCTTGAAAGAAAGAAGTTATATGCTAGATAGGAAACTTGCTATCTAAGTAGGATATTGAAAACATAGCATGGAAAGGCAAAACTTCTTGCTATACGTTTAATACTGTCACAGATCTAATTCCAACATTGTTACAGGGCCTTTTGTTTCTGTTCGCTAGACAGTTGGTCCTCTGAAGTGGTTGATGGGGAAAGGGTGAAATATGACCCTCCTGCAATCCATGAGGAGGAAGTTAGAGATTTGCTGAGCCACTTGGACCCTCATAAGTCTATGGGGCTTGATGGGATCCATCCTAGGGTGATGAGAGAGCTGGCAGATGAGCTTGCTAAGCCGCTCTCCATCATCTTTCAACAGTCCTGGCTCACTGGAGAGGTCCTGGAAGGCTGGAAGTTGGCCAATGTGATGCCCATGCATAAGAAGGGCCATAAGGATGATCCAGGTAATTACAGACCTTCCAGCCTGACCTCGGTCCCTGGTAGAATTATGGAGCAGACAATACTGGGTGCAATCATGTGGCACCTGCAGGACGGCCAAGAGATCAGGCCCAGCCAGCATGGGTTTAGGAGGGATAGCTCCTGTCTGACCAACCTGATCTCCTTTTATGACCATGTGACTCGTCTGGTGGATGAGAGGAAGGCTGTGGATGTGGTATACCTGGACTTCAGCAGGGCCTTTGACACTGTCTCCCACAGTAGACTCCTAGGGAAGCTGTCAGCCCGTGGCTTAGATGGGAGCACTCTGTGCTGGGTTAGGAATTGGCTGGATGGCCGAGCTCAGAGAGTGGGGGTGAATGGTGTTTCATCCAGTTGGCGGCCAGTCACCAGTGGTGTCCCTCAGGGATTGGTGTTGGGTCCCGTCCTGTTTAATATCTTTATTGATGATCTGGATGAGGGGATTGAGTCCATCATCAGCAAGTTTGCAGACGATACCAAGCTGGGAGGAAGGGTTGATCTGTTACAGGGTAGGATGGCCCTACAGAGGGATCTGAACAGACTGGAGACATGGGCCAATTCTAATTGGATGATGTTTAATAAGCCCAAATGTCAGGTACTTCATTTTGGACACAACAATCCCATGCATAGCTATAGACTGGGGACAGAGTGGCTGGAGAGTAGTCAGGCAGAAAGGGACCTGGGAGTACTGGTTGACAGGAAACTCAACATGAGCCAGCAGTGTGCCCAGGTGGCCAAGAAGGCCAATGGCATTCTGGCCTGCATCAGGAATAGTGTGGTGAGCAGGACCAGAGAAGTTATCATCCCCTTATACTCGCCACTGGTCAGGCCTCACCTTGAATACTGTGTGCAGTTCTGGGCCCCTCAGTTTGGGAAAGATGTCAGGATGCTGGAGTGTGTCCAGAGGAGGGCAACAAAGATGGTGAAGGGGCTGGAGCACAAGCCCTACGAGGAGCAACTGAGGGAGTTGGGGCTGTTTAGTCTGAAGAAGAGGAGGCTCGGGGAGACCTTACTGCTCTCTACGACTACCTAAAAGGAGGTTGTAGTCAGGCAGGGGTTGGTCTTTTCTCTCAGGTGACCAGTGACAGAACTAGAGGGCAGGGACTCAAGCTTCGTCAGGGAAAGTTTAGACTTGATGTTAGGAAAAAGTCCTTCACTGAAAGGATGATTGGCCACTGGAATGCGCTGCCCAGGGAGGCGGTGGAGTTGCCGACCCTGGAGGTGTTTAAGGGGAGACTGGATGAGGCACTGAGTGCCATGGTTTAGATGATGGGTTGGTGTTGTGTTAGAGTATAGGATGGACTTGATGATCTCAGAGGTCCTTTCCAACCTTGTGAAACTGTGAAACTATCTCTGGGTGAAGCTGATGAGGATGTGCTGGGAGAACTGAAAATGGATATACCAGGCAAAAAAAACCCAAAAAACCACAACCCGGATCTGCAAGAACAAATATTGACTTAGCCAAATATGAACACTTGTTAATTAGAAACTTTCATCAGTTTAAAAGTAAATGTCGGGCACTGTATTGTAGAGTAATTGCGGTAGAAGAATGATAGCTGTGTTTTTGTTAAGGATTACTGCATAAAAATGTGTAATATTTCTTTAATGATATAAATGTTAATTAAACTGGTTTGTACAATCTAAGAATACAAAGATAAATGCAAAGACATGAAAGCAGCTGCTCTTGGTTTTATCAGGAAAGAAGGCAGCCTGGGGAACCAGAATCATAACAAGTTCCCTCATGGACTCCAAATATGAGTCCAGTGAGACACAGAGAAAAGCTTTCTGCTTTGTCATTCTCACAGACTTTAGAATAGAAAGTGTTAGTGCTATTGGAAAATACTATGTTTTCTTCATCATACTGTTCTACTTTACAGTACTGCTCTGCAGGAGAATGGCATCTGAGGCATCAGGAAAGGGTTGATTTTTGTGCGACATCAAGTGATATCATTATAAAATTGTAGAATCATCTGGTTGGAAAAGACCTCTGAGACAGAGTCCAGTCATACCTGTCCACTTGCTAAACCATGTCCCTGAGAAACCTATCTACCTGTCTTGCAAGCACCTCCAGGCACGGTGATTCAACCACCTCCCTGGGCAGCCTATTCCAGTGCCTGACTGCCCTTTCAATGAAGAATTTTTTCCTACTGTTCCTAATGTTTGTTATTATTGAAAATCATCTCTCTAATCCACCAGAGAATATAACTTGTGAATTGGGAAAGCTCCTCCTCCGCGCTTGGCTTAGCCACTTGGCTAACAATTGCAGTTTCACTTCTTGTTTGTAACGGTTGAGAAAAGATCTTAATTTCTGAACTAAGCAACATTTCACAGGTAGTACTGTTGCTGTGGAGACTATATATAATTACTTAGAAATGTTTTCAGATGATTTAAGGTGGTGAATTTTACACCACTTTCAGAGAAAATGCAAATTATTTCATGAAACTTTATAAATGCTTTTACCACAGCTCTGTAACATCAAACAGAAGGTAATTTAAACCTATAAATCACAGAAGATAAGAATAAGATACGAAACACTTTTTAAGTGGATATATCAAATATATGCTACTTCAACAACAAGTACACGTGATACAATACAATAAGGAGAGAGGTCTTTTTTTCATTATTAATATCTCTTCATCATTGGGGACAAGTATTTCTTCATGACAGGGAGGACTTCAATTTTGCCTGCTCTTTTTTCTGTCCTAGGCCCTCACAGAGGGCTGATAATGTCTGTATTGGAAAACCTTCCATGGAAAATTGATGCAGTGGTAAAGATGTGTTTTGTTTACATGCATTTTCTTGCCTGTCTCCCTCTTCAAATGTATAACTGTTTGGAATTGAAATTTTGATTTATCTTTTATTTGAGGGACTAAAGAAATATTAATGACTTGGGTCGTCTTCTATATGGACACTGATTTCCCCAAAAATGAAAGGTAAGGGCATGGTCCATGATGATGATTTATCTTGGTATGAGGCAAGTTTATTTGTAGGAACCCTCTGCACTTCCAGTGAAAACTATCTATCTGCTATTAATATGTATTGTCTGGTCCATAGAATGAACATGGTCTGATCCAGTCCAGGCTGTCTTTGTACTTGGACTGCTGTAGAACTTGGTAACAGATCCAGCACACTTGAGAATACTGGGTTATCAGGCCATTGATTGAATGCAATATAGCATCTTTTTATATACTGATAGTTCAATTAACGACTTCTGCAATGTTACCAGTCACATAGTCCCAGTATATTTTTGAAGAGGTAGTTAATAGCAAATCTATAAAAATACCAGCTAAAGAGGGAAAGTGCAAAGCGTCCCTTTGTGGAACAATGTTCTTTGTATTTTCTCATAATAATTCTTTGTGCAAGTAGGCTAAGCACCTTGTGATGTGACTTAAAGGATGAGCTTAGTATTGTAAGACATTGTTGTTAGAGGTGGTATCCTTCACTTTCCGTTCTCATGTGAATTAGGCATTCTGAGATGCAAACAAGCTTAGGCAGCTTAAAAACCTGCTATGTACATCTTTAAGATTGACTCTGTTAAGTCAGCAGCTAGAAATGAGAATTCTGAGTCTGATAGCATATTTCTTTAATCAGCACGAGGATCTATTTTATATGTTTCCTGTTACAGGATAAAGAGATTGATAATACTTAGCTAACAAACTGGATGTGGCACTGTGATCTTGCTGCTGATGTGCACTGCATACAGATTACTTAAACTAAATTTATCTCCCCTTCTGTTGTGTTCTAATATGTGCTTCACAGAGGTAAAACCAGACAGACTTACCTTTGTGACCTATATCATCCACTTTGTTAGGTATCTAACCAGAGTTCTTGATATGATCATTACAAAGTAGAAATGTAAAAAATATTCAAAATTTACGTAATGGAAGTCTGACTTCTAATGAATATTCATATTGAACTGGGTTAAAGCACACTTCTCATTATTCTCACTAAACATCACTGTGAATTGCACTAAGTGATCTAGAAAGAACTATCGCTCCTTCACATTTTTGACCACGGGTAGTCCCTGAGGTTATGAGTGACTTGTTTTCCGACTGTGATTCCACCCATGGTTAGAAAAGGAATTTTATAGTCCCCTCAGATCTTGAACTGATTAGGAACAGAAATATTTAATAAACTTTTTGGAGAACATCTGTCCTCATGTTATAGAGGTGTGTACTCAGAGAAAGGAAGGAAATGGGAAACGTTAGAACCTCTGTATTTTCTGCCACAGCTATGAGCAGCCTGTCTTGATACAGCAGATTCTTCTGAGCAATCGTATTCAACTGTGATGAGATGCCAGGCAGCTGGTCTACTGGAGCCAAATAGTTTCATCACCTGCTGTGGGATAAGTTGATAGACTAGTGGCAATTGTGGATTTGGTTTCTTAAATCTGCACTTAAGTATTGCTGGTTATTGTTGGGAGGTCAAAATACTTATTCCAGTCAAATGTCATCTATTGAACGTAATATGCTTGCTAATGCAAGGAAGGCCCTATGAATTTTTTGGTCCCTTTAGAAATTCTGCTTCAGTCTCAGCTTTGTTCCATAGTTCAAGCATGACATTGTGTACAAGCTGAGAAAAAAAAATCATCATCATGGAAGGAAGATTATTAAATTGATCGATTTGAGAAGTTATTTGAATTCTGCCAGCTATGCTCTACTCTGAGATGAATGCCAAAATTTATCC
This sequence comes from Dromococcyx pavoninus, assembly GCA_033558185.1. Lineage (NCBI taxonomy): Eukaryota > Metazoa > Chordata > Aves > Cuculiformes > Neomorphidae > Dromococcyx > Dromococcyx pavoninus. The sequence goes on from JAUMJL010000235.1 coordinate 1,265,370, forward strand.
TATTCCAGAGGCTGTTATATTTACACCTCAGAACATGAAAAATATTTCCACTTGTTACTGAGAATGGATTAGGTTGATACAAAAATAATTGCTCTTTTAAACAATCACCTTTAAAGCAATATATCTCAAAATATATTAATCAATATAAGAACAATTAGAATATATGTTTTTTTTCAAAAAAGAAACAAGTTTATTCCAATAGTGTAGAATTCTGGAGTCCTGTAAGGGATGAATATTTTGAAGGCATTTTGAATTGCTGATTGGTTGTGGAAAACCTTCTCTTGCAGGAAGTTGTCAAGATGATTGAAAATGTCGTAATCTGTGGTAGAGAGGTCTGGTGACTAAGGTAGGTGAGATAGTTTTATAACCCAGTTCGTGCAGCTTCTGCATGTTTGCAGAAGTCGGGTGTTGTCATAAAGAAGAATTGGTTCATTTTGATTGCCCTTTTCAATGTTGGACACTTCCTAAGAAGTCAGGAAGGTATACACTGTTTTTTTATTAAATTGTTGAGGATACTGTATGTATCTGAATAATAAATCTTGCTGTACTACTTCATCACTTGGCTGCCTACTGAAATAATTAAGGGTTTAGGAAAATGTTTAATACTAAGTGACTATATCCCTAGTTAATAAGCTTCATAAAACTTCCTAATTACACATAAATCACCAAGAAGTTGATATTTTCAGAACTGAATACTACAATATAACTCTTATATCACTGTAACATAAGTACATTTCAAAATTATCCTGAAGCATTTCCAATATTTCTCTCTGAGCTTCTTCCACTCCGAGCACTCTCATTTACCTTCCTTACTATTACTACTAACAATATGATCTCATCTAAGAGACGTTAAACCATCACACCTTCCATATGTGTTAAAATTCACATGAGGTATTTAGTGCTTTTTAACTGAAACCCAAATAACTTTTAAAGTATTATGAAATGAGACAATTACTTCTTTCTAGCCTTGTTTATATTTTAAAATATTGCAAGCAATCAAGAGAGAACAAACTTATATTGACACATGACTCTTTTTGCTTATGAGTTTTCTACTTCAGTTTCCATTTACCTGGTATTTTGGGGTGGGAGGAGGGGAGAGGTAAAATTAAGGTGTGTTCCCTGTTCTTTGTGAAACAAGTCTGTGTATTGTCACTGCTTAACGAGTTGTCCTGATGACATGTTACATAATCTCTCTTCTCCAGTGCTTATGAAGAGTAGTTTGGGGTTTGATTTTCTGTTTGTGTTTGAGTGGTTAGTTTTTGCTCTTAATTCACTCCAAAGACAAAGACAAAAAAAAAGATTTTTTTGGGGGAGAGTTTTTCTAGTTTTTATGCTATGTTGCAACGAGAACTGGAACATTCTGTAGAAGACAGGAGGGCAGATGATTCAGGGGGTCTCATCCAGCTCTTCTGAGCAGCAAGAAATATTCAGTGTTCTGGATCTGTGTTTTAGAAAGTATTTTAAAATACAGAAAATTTTATTTAATTTAAGGAGGTGCTGCTCTTTTCTTCTTAAGGGAAAACTCCTTAAATTTAAAAGCCTATAAAATCTGCCATTACACTGAAAAGTTAGAAAAGAGTGTAGGGTAATGCTTCTAAATACTACACTGGTAATTAAATTCTGGAAGACATAGCTACTACTGATTATTGACTTCTCTGTTCTTCATCTACTCTAAGTGCTTAAAGGATAACAGAAAATGTCACTGCTTTTCCTGAAGGTAATTGGAAAATCTAATTTGTCTTACGATCTTTCAGTGATGCTAAAGACAATAAATTAGGAAGTATATTTTTCTGCTATTCATGGACTCCTATGTGGATTCCAGCTGCTCCCAAGCAGCTGTCAGTAAAGGCAACATTTTAAAATGGGCAGTGCATTTGCAAAATGGTAAAGCGTATTACTTAAATTTTACTTAAAATGTACTCCTGATACAGAATTGATTCAAAAAGAAACGCAAGCTATAAACATGTATGTGTTAGGTATAGTTAAACCTTTCTACTTATTGAAATACTCTCCTCATGCTGCCACCAATGAAATCTTAATTCCACAGCAACAAGAAATTGCATTTGCGTACATTTTCCTGAGCATCTGTATCTAAATCCAAGTAGCAATTATGAGATTTACATGTGTATGATGCCTTCTTAATGAATTTTTTCATATTATATGGCAAAATTTAAATTACTTACTGAAATACAGACCTTTCCAAGAACTGTGACTGTTGTCTGTCAGTAAAAATAGAAATACAATGGTTTACCTTTTATAAAGTACAGCTAGGTGGAGCTCCCTGGCCTGAAATATGAGTCTCTCAGGGGTTGCAGAACCTCATAGTTTGGCAGAGGTGTGGCAATGTGTCACCTGGTTGAACCAACCCCAAAGCTGTGTCTGTTTTCTACACAGGCACAAACATGCCCACAGAACAGAAAGTCCCTCACACAGGATAAGTTATAAATAGAGGTTAATGAGAAGGCAGGGCAGACTGCACTGATCAGGTGCGGAGCATGGCAGGCAAATGTTAAATGTGCAGTGAAACACTAACAGTTGCGTTTTTTTCCTGTAAAACCTCATAATTCACCTAAGAGACATGCAAGAGAACTGTAGTTTGTTTAACTGGTGGCTGGCAACATAGCTTAAGCAGAGGATAACTGAAAGCTAAGATCACTAAGGAAACTAAAAAGTAACAAAATATTCTTTATCACACCTTTGGAAGAACATCAGGCTGGAATCTGAAGGATTCCGTGTTCTGTAATATTTGTAAAGTGAGAAACAGAAGAGGCTTCTAATTTGTGTGTGCAAGAGTTGTATTTACCTTGCCCTGTTTGTTTTCTTTTCTTATATTTAGAATTGTGCAGTTTCAGGATGCGTTTTTTCCCTTGGTGGCCTTGAATTTGCCATTATGTGTACAACAAAAACTCTGTCCTTGTGTATCTCCTTGCTGTCAGATCTCAAAGTGCAGACCATGCAGATGCTATATTTAACTGAAAGGCCACTTTGAAATAAGTATTTGAAATTTATTTTTCTTCCTCTACCAAGTGAGAATAATTTTTATAACTGCTGAAGAAGCAAGAAAATTGTTTTTTTACTTCATCGTAATTAAAAAAATTCACTATTAGGATTATATTATTCATAATTAAAAATTGTTAAAATGCTTAAGACTTAGAAACCTGCCAAACACCAGAAAGTTTTCTGAAAATTTACTGCTTAAAATTGTCATTGAGTTTGTTTAAATCTCCCCAGTGGCTGCTCTCTGGCTCTGGTGCTATGCTACACTTTATCTGGTTTGTGTGTACTCTTCTGTAGAAGGGTTCCCAAGTTAGCGTCTCTGCAGTTTCTTCCTCAGAGAATCAGTTCAAAGAATTCACTTAGCTACTTTGTGATTGTCTGGTCCCTTCTCAGTACTGTTTTTATACCATGAATACCAGATGGTGTTACAGATGCTTTAGCAGGCTCTCTCTTTGAGGTCTTTGAAGAAGAACTTAGAAGTAGTTTTGATTTCTGTATCTAGTTGTTCCTCAAACTCTTTTCTTGTCCTTCCTACCTAAGTTTCAAAATCCAGTCTGCTGAAGTTTAGGATCATTTCTTTAGACTTTTGTTTAAAATTTAGACATTTTTTAAGTTTATAGTTCCCCTTCTATCCTATGCATAGGATTCCAACATTTGAGTGGAAATATTTCTGAGTGAATTGCTATAAACCTTCCCTAATTACAATTAAATAAGCTCTTTATAAAAAGCATAAGACCAACTTGTCATTTTGACAGGTATATGAAAAGTCATGTAAAATTTTATGAACAAAACCCCTACTTGTACCAAAGGAATCTTCGCGAAGAAGAAACAAGCAAAATCTAAGAAACTACAAGCACATAAGCTTAAGAGTGATTGCATAATTCAAAATATATTTTATTAAAAAGATTTCTCTTGAAAGAAATTAACTATAGAAAAAACATATTGTGAAAGCCATAATCTTCCTAAGTCACCTTCTGTGAGTTTTTTCAGTTTTATGTCCTTGAATATTAAATTTCTAAGCTTTTCTAAACCAAACTTACTAAAACATTGTAAGTCTATTCTTGTTCTTTTAACAGTAAGTACAGTAAATTAATTACTGTACATTGTCCTTTCATAGCATATCAAAGTTTTAATGGGCTCTTAAGTATTTTTCTTAATATATTTTAACTGATTTTCCAAATAGTCCTTCATATACTAATATTCCCCTGCTTGTAACTTCAGGATGCTGAAAAATCTCAAGTTTATTATAGTTATGTTTGTTATGTATTATAACATTCCAGTACTACGTTTATTGCCTCCAAGGTTTTCTTAAATTTCTAACAGCATACCTTTTGAGCCAAAGGCATGAGTCAAACTCTGTTTCCTCCCTCTCCTACTTTGTGTATGCCTAGACAGACTGTCATCTGACCAGGTATCTTTGTGGAGCACTGGATTAGTAGTCTGAGTTACACAAGCTACTACAGGAGCAGGAAAAATGCAGTGAGTGGCCCTTTAAGACTGCAGAAACAGAAAGACAGACCTTACAGGTATAGCTGTGCTGTTTTTAATGTGTTAGAAACTGATTTTTGAGTAGTGGATACATTTCAGAGTATTCACAGTATCATGCTCCTTATCTGTAGAGTTTGGGGCTCAAGTGTTCCAATAGTTTTTGTAAAATAATAATGCACTAGATGGTGTTGATATGAATAATGCATAATGGAGACAAAGTGATTTTCCTGGGTTTTATGGGACCCATATTGCTAATACTGATCTACTTGTACCAGAACAAGGAATTCACTTTACTGGAGTTGAAAAATCTGAGTTTCCATGCCATCGGTGCTAGGAAATAAACTGATAAGCTGTGCGCAAGGAAATGAATTATATTGCTGTCCACTAGTCATTGTTGTGTCTGAAAAACAGTGTTACCTGATTTCACCAAAGTGCATTGCAAGTCCAGGTACCTGTTTGTCTCAACCTCCCTAAAAACAAAAAGACAAAACTACATGAAGAAGCCATTAAGCTGTCAGAGTCGGGAGGATTACAGGGTACGAAGAATATTAAAGCCTTAGGTTCCAGTTTCTAGTCAAAGTATGCATTCATCACACTGAAAGGATTAAACACCATGGCTTTTTGAAAATGTATTGACTTTTGCAGTTTTAAATTGAAAGAACTTTTTCAAGTCCTTTGTAGATACTTAAATTTTATCAAAATTTATATTAAAGAATAGGAAAGGTGAATAAAGGTGGCACAAAAAAGACCTGTGAAATACCTTGGTTTTGTTATTGTCAAGTTATAGAGTACAATACTTAGAGGACCAATGCATTTTATGGGAATATCAAGCACTTACTGGAATAGAGCAGAAAAGCTGAAAAATCGGGGAATACAATTGATTTTTAATTTAATCCTTGATATGTTGCAAGTAGGTAAATTTAAGAAATGTTTATAAATCATCTGAAATCCAAGCTTTTGTGGTGTAAACAACTGTATTTCTTTTGCTACTTCAGTACCCAAAATTGGAAAACATAATTGGTAGAGAAATCATCAGATAAACTATTTTCTTAAACAGACTTTAAGTGAGATCAACTAATGAAAAATCATATTCAAGTGTTAGTCTTTATAGTCTATGTATTCATGCTTGTTTGCAGAAAAGAAGAAGAATCATTGGCAAACCATTTGCAACAGTTCTCTAGAGATTGTAAGTGCCAGGTTTTCTATTCTGAATAGTTAAGACTGGATGTCTAAGAAAAAGGAAAATAGAGAGAACACCTTATTAGTGAGATGATTTTCAGGGCCTTAATTAGATTGTGTTAGAGTGTTTTAATATACTTAGGCATCCTAAATTTTTATGTAAGGGAACTTTTCTCTGCCAGTGCCAGAATTTTGTTTGAGTATTTAAATGCTGTCTAATGGATCCTGTGTACCTTCAGCAGCACGGAACGAAAGTACATTTGTGGATTATGTGTTGGAAACATCTTTAAATTTCTAGCTGAGTATCTATGAAAAATAACTTTCAGCTGGAACCAAACTAAAGAGGGCTAAAGAGATGCATGCACAAGAGAAGGCATAGTAGAAAGCAAGAAAATGTGTGAAGGCAGTGTCATGGATGTAAAGAAGAAACAGACTGACAGCCTAGCAGTAAAAAATAAATTACTGTAACAGGGGAGGTGGAGTTATGTGACAGGGAAATTAGAATTTGGTTTGCTAGACATTAGAAGTAGTGTATTTTTTTTCTTTTCAGTGTAATATTTCTTATTTGGTTGGTTGGTTTGTTTTTCTTTCTCATTAGTTTTTTTTTTCCCCAAGACTTTAAGGCTAGGGCATAGCTGAGATATCTCTGGAGCTTATCTGAGGTCTGATCACCTCAGAGAGCAGCAGTACATATGGCATGTGATTATTTCTCCAGGAAAAATCCATACAATGATTCACTGTGCCTGGAAGAAATTATTACTGAATCATGAGGCAATATACAGTAACTGTTTTTTTACGCTATATTTTTGTCATTATGGAATATACTTTTCTGCCTGCTGGACTGCCATGTGACTAGACCACATTTCCTTTCACTATTTGCGTGAAAATGTTCAAAGAGTCACAATTGTGTCTTAATCCTGAACATTCATTGAGGTGTGTATTGGTAATGAAAACTAAAACTATTGGGACATAAGAGGGACTGAGTCCCCAGCATGGTCCAGCAGGCTGCTTGTACATAGTTGGATACTGGAAGCCTGATGCAGTGACAGTCTTTTTCATGGAGCTGCAGATTGTAGGAATGCACCTGTTGAGGAACCCAGCAGGCAAGCAAGATGAAAAACACAAGACAGGATTCTGCTGAATTTTTTTTCTGAGGAACATCATCAGTGTCAAGCTATTTCCATAAAATATTGAATTGAACTGGAAAACGCCACCAAAACTATACCTCTAAATTTTCCAACTGACTCTAAAAACAGAATTACTTCTAGTAATACTATGTTACTTAATAATTACTTTGGTAACAAGAACTCAAGGAAGATAAAGGACCAACAGTTTATACATTAGAGTCAAGGCTGGTTGTCTGAGCTCTCTGCAAAGGATGGCTTTAATTTTCTTTTCTTTAGGATTTTGTGGGTTTGGGGTTTTTTTGCCCTGCAGATTTTGTCAAGCATAAAACTGAAACTTAGGAGGAAACATGTCTTTTTTCCTCAAAATTCAGTACTGTCTTCAGGTGGTATCAACTTTTTTTGGAATGAGTTCACTCCATTGCCCTAGATACTAAGGCTTAAAATATTTGATAGAACTAATACTAACAATAACTAGAGCCCTTAGATACAGGCTTATCTGTTTCATGAATATATAAATTTAGGTATTTATTTAGATCTATTAGATATACTTAAAAGTATTGATATATAGCATTATGGGAACTTATTTGATCTCTATGAGAATATTATAAACTATAGTAAATCTTTCGATTCTACCTACCTATTCTACCTGTTTTAGAATATTGCCATTAGATTTCAACAAGGAAGAGCAAGAAGGAACCTGAATTTCTTTACATAATTTGGCACAGTAATGTTAAACTGATGTATTTGGAATTTATAATTCATCAGACTGGTCTTCATTCCAACAGACCTTACAAACTTAAATGACACGACTGTAAAACAATCCTCTTAGGTACTATGCACAAAAAAACCAGTTGTGAACTCTTATCACAAAACACATGATTCATGAATGCCACAGGTGGGAGAGCACTAATTATGTTAACTGCTTTCCAGATGGTAAAAAAAGGAAGTGGAAACCTTGCTGCAGTCTATTGTCTAAAAAACGAGGGACCCAAATCCATAACAGTTGGCTTGCGCATTAATTCTAGGAAGATTATACGTGAGAGAATTCATGATACTGAAATGCTTATGGCAAATGCATGGTAAAACCAAGTTCTTTCACAGCTACGTTTAAAAGGAGCAGCTCAGCAGCAATTGTACAGAACTTTCAGATTGTCAGAATGTAAAACCAGCATTATATATCTCTAGAGCGCTTCATCATCATAAGACATACATCTATCTGTGTTTGTCTTAGTTCTCTGAGAGCGGCTCTTGCTCTTCCTGCTCTTTGGCAACTCAAGAGTTGTGAAGTGAAACTGTCTGTAGGTGTGGATTTGAGAAGTCCCCTGCTGGAATAAGTGAAGTGGAGAGATCAAACAGCACAGCGTCATTCTCCCCTTCCCCCTTCGCATTTCTCGGTTTATTGGCTCTGACAGCAAGGCACAGCAAGTGTGACTGTACATTGTGGAATTTGTGGTTTGTTGCATGAAAATTCTTACAGTCCTTGGTTACTTTGCCAAAACCCCCAAAGTGTTTGGAACCTATCATAGAATCAAAAAAAAAAGGGAAGAAATCTGCCAGATAAGAAACAATCCTTAACTGCTTATATTGATGATCTGTTTAATACATGGAGATAGGATGAAAAAAATGATGGTTTCTTACATTCCATTGGGTAGAAATGGCATTTGTGCAAGCTATTCAGTGCTGTGAAAAACCGCTGCATATAGGCTGGTTCTGTGCACTCTTTCTGTTTGACGTCTGACGTCTGCTAAACTTTGGTTAGGAAGGGATTCAAGGGCAAGTTACGCTGGAATTGGATTTTCTTCTTCCCATCTTCCTAAGCAGAAATAATTTAAGCTCTTGTCTTTTTTTCCTTGTCTGACAACTTTGAAGCAAAATTGTGAAAACAGAGCTACTCAAGATTATAGTACAAAATTACCCATGTTCTCAATTTTGTCACTGGAAATGTTTTTCCCAATGAACCAATCTTCCTGTAATATATATCACTCATGATATCTCTCACTCTACAGAGTTTAGAAATGATTTTTTTTTCAGAGTATACAATACTAAGCAAGCTGAGCAAAATATTTCGCCAGAAACACCTTTCCTTCATTCTGCAGAACTTGCCGAATACATCCCCTCAATGCATAGATGGCAGGAAGGGATGGACAACAAACCATGGGTTCATTTTCTCCCTCTTCTGTATCGTTTTTGTTTTGATGAGAAGGTGGAATATGATTTTCATTATACCCATATTCATTGGAACATGGGTGTTCTTCTAAACAAACTGTTCATAGGTGAAGTTCCATGGAACAACTCTGAGAATATGATACAACTGATATACAGAAAAGTGCTTGTGATTGGTATGCAGGGTAAGCCCTGAATTAAAGCTTCGTCTTAACGCTTACTAGCGTTGTGGAGGGAGGATGCCATCTGAATGGGGAGAAAAGTGGAGACAGAGATAAAAGATACATCATGTGACACAGTGTATGACACAGGAACCAGTACTGAAGGAAGTGATCTAAAGCTACTAGCTCCTTTACACTTATACTATATAATATAGAAGATTGTTCCTAATTAGGAGGACTTCAATTTAACTAAGCACTGTATGATGAACTGCCTTTTTTTATGTCAGCTCTGAATCTTGCATCAGATAGTTTTGCTTGATGACTTTCAGTCTTGTATTTGAAAAAGTAATGAAAAAATCAGATCCAATCCACTGTTTGCATGTTGCTCATGGTTTTATAGATCTTAGTCATGTGTTTCTTTTATCTAAACCTTGTTAGTCATTAACACAACTCTATATGTTATTGTCCTTTTCCAATTCTAATAATTTTTCCAAGATATGTAGCTTGGACATGTGCAGTGCATTTAATCTGGGGCAAAGTATCAATTCTATAATGATAGTCACATCTTATTTCTCTATTCCTTACATAACTCATATATTCAGCTTGCTTTTTTGATTGCTATTGAACAGTAAGCTGACATTTCAGAGAACAATAAATTATAACCTTAATATTTAACTTCCTTGAGGGGCAATGTTCAGCTTAAATCACGTTATTTTATTTAGAACAGTTTTATGTAATGTCTACCCAATATATAGTTACCAGCATTCAATTTAGCTTCCTTGTCTATGCATCCTGTAAGCCTTTTCTGCAATTTTTCACAAAGTGTCTTCTACTCAAAATATCTTGATATTCTTGGTAGCTTTGGCACCTTGCTATTCAGACAGGGATTTTTTTCCCTAGGTCGTTTATGAAAAATATATTATTTCTTCTTTTCTCTACTATGACTATTTATTCCCAGCCTCTGTTCTCTGAGTTTTAGCCAAGTAATTGTCAGTGTTTAGACCTTCTTTGTTACTTCATGTAAACTTATATTCCTTAACATCGGTTGTTAAGGGACATTGTCAAAACTCATTTAGGTGACCAAGATAGCTGTCAGTCAGATCTATCTTGTTGACAAGCTTGTTATTGCTTTCAGAGAGCTTTCAGACTACTTGTGCAAAGGCATTTGGGAAGGTGCATTAGATCACTTCAAATTCATCCATCCTATTTTCATGGTTTGAATATTGTTATGTTAATATATACGACTGTGTGCAAGTATAATCTGGATCTTAATGCTGGTTTTAAGTCTCATCTGTAACTCCTGAAAAAGGTAGCAACACTATGGAAATTAGCTAATTGAGGAGCTGAAAGCCAGGGAACGGAGAGCTGGTACTGTTTTTTTGAGTTTGTTGAGTTCTTGTTTCTAATCATAGGTGTCAGGATGAGATCTATTTTGTTTTACAAAGTGTTTATGTCTACAGATTTGCAATTCTTAATCACTGTAGTTAATTGATATACCTTTGAGCCCAGTCCTGTCACAGATGGTTTAGGGGAAGTCCTTTGTTCCACCTGGAGATCTGAGAGGGGCTTGGCATCAATGCCCACAAGGCATCCAGAATCAAGAGGGAAGTACATATTAATCCTATTTTGTACTCTTTTAGAGGCTTGTGGTGGAAGCAACTTAGATAACTCTTACAATTTCACATTTTTTTTACCATAATACCAATACGTCTGATGAATTGTCACAAACTTTAGTTATGCAAGTTTTGGAAACACTATGGAGGCAAAAAGGCAAATCTATTCCTTTAGTAGATGTTTTTAAGTACTACTTAAAACATTAAAATCAATAGTCAAACATTTTTAGTGTATTATTTGAGATAGATGTGGCCTGGCCTATACAGAGTTTACGTAATTTTGACTTTCAGGGTCCTTTTTTCACACTGATCAGTCTCAGCACAAACCAGTATGCACACATTATTATTAGGAATAATATCTGTTAAGATGAAGGATATATAGAGATGTAAATGAAGTTCTGAAGTAGAAGACCAAGACTCTCTATCATGAAAATTAAAAATTTAATTTTATATGTCTCTTTTTTGTGGTAACCTAAAAAAGCAAGGTAAGTATCTCTCCAGGGAGCAGTGTAGAAGCACACTACATTGTAGAAATACGTTATAGTTCACTTTTTTTATAGTGACTCTGTGTCAGAACCACAAGTACTTTCATAAAATCAAAATATTTTCACCTACATCACCAGGAGATAGGCCCAAAGCCCAGACATACATATCGTAACATAGATAGTTGTGTATATGCCCTGGGACCTTATCAAACCCGTTATTGGGAGGTGAAAGGGTGGGCAGTCGGCTCTTTGTTCTTATTAATAAAAAATGCTTGGGAACCTTCATGTTCCCCATAAGGTTACCAAAGAGAAGTAAAATGAGTTTTACGGTTTTATCGCATCTCACATCTGTATCACTCTCATGTTTAAACAGGCAGCAAAAGGCCTGGAACCTGGTCATGCTGTTTTATTTGTTCCACTGTATTTTATAATTAGCTTAAAAAGCACAGAAATAATTAAATGTTTTATGCAATTACTAACGGGGTAATTGTAGACATTTTAAGGAAATAACAGCTGTGTTTCAGAAATAAGCATTTAGAAAATTTGTATGCACACCTTTATACGTACGTTTCAACGTTGGGGTTTTTTTGTTTCTTTCAAGATAAATCCTAACACAAAAGAAGGCTTTGTACACTGCCCAGTGGGGAGCCTTGCTACAGTTTCATAGTCTGGTTTAGCAGAAAAAGGGTTAATTGTGCTTTTGAGCGCTTATGATAATACTGAATTATTCCAATATTCCTGAGTAACTGCAGACACAAGAACTGCATCTACACTAGTAAGTTTATGAAAGCTCATTTATTGTACAGTGGAAAAGTACGCTAGTGAGCCTACTTTCTGAGTCTTTGATTTCCGATGAATGCTATGCTAATGAGTATGTCTCTCACTTATTTTAACCACTGCTGGTAAAAAACCCATGTATTCTTGTACCAGATTTAAAAACAAAAAGATCTAAGAAGTGCTTCTTTCTGAATTAAAGATTAAAATGTTATTGAAAATAAATTATCTTACGAGGACTCATAAGCCAGTTCTTTTTGTTGCTGTTGTATTGAACTTTTTTTTTAGTTTTCCAGCTTGTAATGTGTACACCTGAAAGTATGAAAGATGATGATGCTAAAATGAATGACTTATTAGGAGTCACGGTAGACAAGTTAGAAATTTTTTGACTGCACAGTCTTTGATACATAAATCTTCTCAGATATAACGGCCTTTTCTAAAGCCTGCGCAGTTATACATCTATCCATGTATTTCAATAGTGCCCGATCTTATAGTATGAGAGTTGCACAAACGTGTTATCTGGTTCTTGTAAGTTATGCAGCTTTCACCATTAACTCTGCTGTTTTCTATAGTAGATTAAACTGTCTCTTTTTTTAACAGTTACTACTTCAAAAGAATTATCATACCTTGCAAAGCTTGCTGGTAAACTCTTGAACTTGCAGATTTCTCATGCACAGTGGCTGTTGTGACAAACAGCAGATGTTATTCTTTGAAGTCATAGATACCATTAGCGGACAGACCCCGCACTCCTATGGTTCTCTAAGTATTTCTTTGCTTGACTGTATTTTGGCTTTTCAAGTATGTCTGTCAGGTCCAAGTGTTCAAGAAGAGGGGCAATAATTTAACCTCAATATAAATTAATTTCTTAGCATGCCATCAATCTTATCTGATTGCTGTTTTCTTACTCAGGTATAAGCAAAATAGTTTCTATTAATCATAATGACGTTTTGGATTCCATGCTTTCTTATCCCCATTTCTATCTCCTCCTGCTTTCCAGGCAAATAGAGTAATAGCTTTTCCTCTCTTGAAGAAATCAACTTAAATGAAGATGCAACAATATTTCTACTAATTAACTTGTAAATTTGAGTAATACTCAATAGTTGTCAACATGTACACCAGTGATTGTAATTAGTTACTGGCTGGTAGTACTAAATACATAACCTTAAAAGTCTTGAGGAATTAGTAATATTATGATATGTATCTGGATAAAAGACAAGAAAATTAATCTATTTAAATCTAGTTCTAAAGCAGCTCTGATTAGTTCTAATTACAGTAGTTTCAAATGAAAAGCATTATTTTAGAGTCTACTTTCTTCACTCAGGACTGGCCAAGTACTGACTGGACTGGCAGTCTTCACGGTATTTTTCAAAGTGAAGAGAGAGAGGAGGAGGTTGTATAGTTTTGACTGCAAGGAAGAATGAAAGGTGAGTTCTTAGCTCTAGGTGGCAGACTGAAGTTCTTACCTAACCCATTTCCCTGCTCAAATACACAGTATCAGTCCTGAAGTAGTTCTTAAGGGGAAATAGGTTTTCTTGTATGCAAAGACCTTCTGTGGCAGAGATCCTGCACAGAGAATCCATTCAAATGGTTCCAACCTACTTAATTTTTACTGATAAGTCTTTCCAGTTAGGCACCAGTTTTCCATCTTGAGCGGAACACAGTGCTCCAACTGAATTTTTACTAGTTCTAGGTGGAGTAAGAAGGATTAATTGCCTCACAAGTGTTGCAGGCTATATCGCCATTCTTGGATATGGATATCATGCTTATTCCCAGTGCTACAATATAATAAAATTATGGTGAAGCTTTATGACAAGTTATAAGCCTATTCCACTTCTTATGGAAGTACCACCTACAGAGAGCCCCATTCTCTCTACATATTTTCTGTCTAATGTAATTTTCACTTGCCTGAGTGAGTTTTGGTTTTTCTAATTTATCACCATTATTTTAAATTCTAATTTAGTCTTTCATTATTAGTTCCTGTCAATGTCACTGCTAAACACCTTTTCCCTTCAATATCTAGAAAACACTTGCTGAATAGCAGTAGATGTATGGATTCTTCCATTTGGGAAAAGGTCCACAATAACCATTCTCTGAGCTTAGTTTTTCAGACAGCTCTGCAAAGATTGTAGAGAAGTTTAGTCTAAACCATTTTATTATAACCTGCTTATGAAAATGCAATAAGAAACACTCCAACATAAACATTGAAGAAGGTTAAAATTTAACATCTTTAGTGGCTTCATCATCCATGCTGCCTGATTTTGGAAGAAAATAAGAGTAGAAGTGAAAGATTTATTATTCATACATCTGTTCTCAATGTTACCTCTTGCTGGTTTATAGTTTATCAGTAGTTTGTTTAAATTGTCCCAGTGTTTTTCAGAATATTGAACTTTAAGCCAATTCATCTACATTTCCGTGTCCTCCTTTTTTCCTTTTCTAAAATTACCTTTCTTGTTTACTATGACTTCAAAGAGAATTCCTTATGGCTCTGAGATTGCATTGGCAGTTTTATACAGTACTGTAAAATTAAGTCTATCAAGCCCAGTCCTTCTGAAAGCATCTAATTTATCCAGATCTGCTTCACGCTGTCCTCTTCTTATCTAATACCTGGATACACAGCTGTGAACAGTGATAGCAACCAAACCATAGATGACTTCTTAATGCAGATTGACAAACGTGAGAGAATAAACACTTTCAATTTTTAAAGTGAGTTAGGAGTTTGGTTTTAAGATGGATTAACAGCCTCAATTTAACCTCAATTAATCTAAAAGATATTTCTTAGAGCTGAAAACTGAAGTTAATAATCATGTGAAATCATATCACTTCTGTTCCCCTTCTATCACAATACTTTTAACTTGACAGCATAGTTATGTACCACTTTTTGATACATATTCAGATTTTTACATGTAAACTCTGTCTGCAAGCTATTATTTTTTCTCAGTAGTAATATTGTTTTGAATTTTTTTCAATAGGTTGGATCAAATCTGTTATTTTTTTCATTTTGTGCAGTAGTATTCCTCGTCCTGTATTCATGAAATGGTTTTAGAATATCTAAAATGTAGGGTACTAGAATTTAAAACATGAATTTGTGAGCATGAAACTGATACTTTCCTACCCTGAATCTTACTGTTCTCTGCAGGTAAAATTATAAAAGCCCCAAAATTCCTGCCCTTTTGATTTGTTAAAATTAGACTCTCATTTTACAATCCTTTCTTAATAGGTGTGTCTATACAAGGTACTAAACACTAGAGAATCAAAATCTGTTACTTACTCTGAATCACATTCTAGTCTTACTGTTCCCTTGTACTCATGTCTTGTCTCTAAAAAAGAAGTCCTAGTAACTTAGCTAACTTTAGAAACTCACATTTTGATTGGGGCTGAGGGAAGATTAACAATCTAAGTTAGATGTAAAAAAGCTGTATGTAATTCAGCTTAAGATCTTATCCAAGCAATTTAAGAAAAGTCTATGGAAATAAGACTGCAACTTAAATAATGTTGTCCACAAAATACACTTGCACCAGTTTCAACTAAACTGTTACTGAGCTTAATGAGTACAAGTTTTTCAAAGACCACAAGTTGCCAGAACCCTCTCAGTGATATTTGCTTAGTGTTCAATGATTTGAAGGTGATGATTTGAAGGTGTTGTTCATTACTGTGCCAAACTTGGTGGGTTTATACTTTTTTTTTTGAATAAAACCTTTAATATACTTGCCTTTATGCTCATGGAATTTTTCTTTGTGTTTGGGTTCAGCTGGATCCCAGTACTCCAAGCAAAATACTGGTTCCACCCAATTTCACATTGAAACCATACAAAACCCACAAATTCTGACTGGTTTTGATGTGAAACCATAAAGTAGCTTGGCCCAAATTCATACAAAAAGTATGTGAACCTTTTGGTGAACATGGGCTGGGTTCTCAGTTTGTAATGAAATGCTAGAGCAAGCAGGTTTTTTTGTATGGCTTTGTATTTGTTGTACATGTTTTGTTTAGAACCCACGTCAAAACATTTTCGATACCTTAAAACTAAGTTTGTTCTGTTTTGTAGCCTTTGATGTATGTTTGCTTTTTCAGTAGAAATTGGAGGAAACTGTTGAGCTGAAGCCCTTTGAAGGGAGACTGCTGCAGAATGTTTCCTATTCAGTTACAGTGGATCAGGATCTCGGCCTCTATTTCCTCATCATGCATTTTCTTCAACATAAATCTTTGTTCTTGGTTTCATAGCAAAGAGAACTAGTTGTGCCCTGAATATTTATGGTTTTGTTTCAGCTATTAGCAGGTCACTCACGGACAGTTTTAGTGCAATAGTTACAAATTCCTGCCTAGTTTAGGCCAGTATTTCAGTAACTGAAATCTTCTTTCTACTGTTATGAACGTTATGATTATTAAGCCTGGATGGAGAACGGAGAATTACTTTGAAGGAGGATGGGCATGTTTACCTTTGTGGAGAAAGTAGTAGAATAAAGGATGTTGATTTAATCACTGTTTTGTGATCCAAACACTGTGAGATCTTGCATACAATTTCTAAGTAAGGTGGTAGCTATAGGTAGTTTCATCTGTGAAAAAACATGATCTCATTCTATGTAAAAAGCCAATGTTCTATGGTATTCAATCATAGTATAATCTACTCGGCCCTCTTATTTTTTTCATGTACTAAGATCTATGAAGATTCAAACGATGGTGAAATATGTTCTAGTCTTGATTATTTGCTTTTAAATATACGGTAGTATTGCATTCCTAAATATCTATGTTGGGAGTCCAATAGATTAACTGGGCCAATCTCCACATTATGCTTATCACAAATCCACATTATGCTTATCACAAATTTTTTGACATTTAATTTGGTCAACTTGAGTGAGGCTATGACGATTTCTAACTCTATTCAGTTTGTAAAAGCAGATAGTTGTTTTACCTTCCAATATTGCTAATTTCCCTTAGACGCAGAACAGATTTCTGTTTTTTCAGTTATAATGGATTTTTTCCAAGTTTGTATTGAACTGAAAATAAATGAAGATGACATGCATTTGTTATGAAGAAAAATCAGTTCTTTTTATTTCGAAAAACCCTGCTTGTCTTTAACTCCCTTAGCTAAAAGGAAGCAAGTATTGTCGTCCACTGGCCCCAATGGAAACTGCTTTTAAAAGAGTTCTGTGAGCTTTGTTCATTTGCTCAGAGTATTTAATGTAATAGAACATAAAGTCATTGTATACTGAATGGAATTGCTGGTGACTTGATTAGTATGAAAGCCCTAATTCGCTATTGACTCTAGAAAAAGTGTGCTCTTTGTTGAATGACACAGCAGGTTATCTTATAGTAAAATCATTGTAATTATGCCAAAGGTTTTACTTAAGAAGAAAAAGTTAGTTTTGGTTGTCACATACTTTCAGCAAAATATACTCTCAATACACTCCAGATAAGGTGCCATCAGATGTGTGAAAACATCAACTCTGTATTAGAGTTAGACTTGCTGGATCTAAATACACAGATATACACACTGGACAACAAAACTTTTTGTGACATTGCAGTGTGGGTTTGTAATCACTAAAGCTAATCTGAAACAAAGTCTGATATTCCTGTTGGATGTGAGGAGAACTGAAGAAACAAATGCTATCTGCATCCCTCTCTCTTTGTCGTCAAAGTGCTGTATGACCTTGGGCAAGTAACCACATTTTTGTGTTAGTTTCTGTATTTATAACAAAAAGGTCGTGTTACTTAGAAGTCTTTATAAAAAGGGCTGTGCTGAAAAGCACATTTAGAGCTAAATCACTGTTATTGCTGTTTCTAAGGTGAGAGTTTCAAAGGTGGACTCTATTACATAGCAGTGGAGTCTGGAGTAGCATGTAATTTGGAATTGTAAAGAACATCTAATAGATAATTTTCCTTCTCTTTACCAAAAGGATAGATTTCATAACCTTTCCCTTTTTTGATGAATGCCAAGATTACTCATCAGTGTCATTCATGAAGATAATTTCCAGAGGTTTCAATTGCTTACAGTAATTATTTGGGTGATACCGATGTTTTCTGATAGATTTTTTTCAGTGTTACCAGTAAGTCTGTCTAGAAGAATGTTTGTTCTAATTGATGTTTCACTCCTGTATAACATCACTTACGTATATATTTAGGTCATCACTGGAGTATATATGTTTGCTTTTCTCCCTTTGCATCAGAATGCTGACCCTACTACAGGATCAGATTTTCACAGGTAGTTCTGTAGTGCTTTGTTCTAAACCCTATCTGATTTATCTGCTTAAGATGCAATATATGCAGTTCTCCAGTAGAGATCAGTAATGTGTATAAAGAGTTTAAATGCTGTTTTTAATAAGCAAGGTCTACGCTTTACTCTTACAATGTTGCTTATAGTGGGCTAGGTCATGCCTAAACAGTAGCACTATGGTAAACAGTTGTAACAGAAATCAAGAGCGTTCTCCTTGGATATTATTTTGCTCCTGAAGAGAAAAGAAATGTTGAGGAAAGTACTAAATTTTTTGGTTCCTGAGGTTAAATACTAGTTTCACAGTATCAAAACGTTATTGTTTTATTTTGACAGAGTTTAGATTGAATTCCGGGAATTTCCTATTCCTTCTTTCACCTTGTTTTTAAAAGGAAGACAAAGGAGGATGGAAATAGCAAAGTGCTCATCTGCATCATCAAAATACAGATTTTCTTCTGTTAACTGTCTCCACTAGCTTTTGCTCAGGCCTGTGGGAACCATTGTTCTTTACACTTCCCTTGTTGAGTGCATCTTTCAACACTCGGCAGCATTTGCTGCCCAGAGAAGCCCAGTAACTTGTTCCCACCTGCATTATCTTTTGCTGCTCAAGTGATATTGTCAAGGGGAGATGAAAAGTAGCCAAACTGGTCCCTGAACTTATGTCACCTGCTTTTGGAACAACTCCTCAGTATTTTGAGTGAGAACTGTCCTACAAACTGCAGAGAATTACTTTTGTGAGAGGGTAGAGGCAGAGGTAGATTTTCATCCCTTCCAAAACTACACTTTTCCTTTCCCATACTATCTCAGAATGATGCATGCACATGCAGTATCCATATTCACCCTTCTAAGGCTGCACAAAATTCTTATGCTTATAATGTATACTATATCCCATTTTATAAACGTCCTTTTCTGTTGCACTTGTGTTCCCTGGATGAATATTTACAGTTCAGTGGTTGTTTGGGTTTGGTTTTTGTTTTCTTTTTGGACTTCTTTGATGCTGTCACAAGCTTGGATGCTTATTTTGTATAATAAAATAAAGCAGTGAAAGTCTTTGCTGAACCAAGATGAAATATAAAATTTTCTACTAAGCAGTATATGGTGGAGCTCATATTAAAGTTCACAGACACATAGGAGGGGTGCTGTCTTACAAGGGAGTAGTGGTAATCTGCCAGGTTAAGATTATCAAAAGAAGTAATTTGATTATCAAAATCCTTACCTACATACATTCAGTATTACCTTTACTGTTTCTAGCATCTAAAATTTAAGTCAAGTTTGAAATGACATTCATTTAACAAACTTTCCTCCAGAAACTTTCGATTCTTTACAGAATTCTTTACTTACCTATGGCTTCCTATAGCTACATTTTTTCAAAGGCAACCTGACCATTCTACTGTGTATAGTATCTGAATAAATGAAAAGCAACTAAAAGTTTAGTGGTAATTAGTAACACCTAAAAGTTATTATTATTCTGTTGTTATTTATTTAAAGGGAAGTGTTCAGTAAGACTCACAGTATGTAATATGATTTAGATACTGAGCAAAAAATCAGAAAATCACAGTACAACCTCAATGTCTACTTATTGTAACACAACCATAGTATGACGATTAGTTCTCTGGTCCAGCCAGTAGCAATTTCAATGTGCTGTAATTAAAGAATTAAATTATGACTAGTCTGAAGGTGGTAATACTGAGGTATCTTGCAATAGTATAAACCAAAGCTGGTCATGCTGAGAAAATAATAGACCGACCCAAAAATTACTATCTGCTAATTAAGCTGACTTGGACAAATGCAATTATACACTAATTGCTAATGGACTTACCCTTTTCTTTTGAAAAGTTGTTGATGCAGTTGATTAAAATTGTGATTTTTGTTGTTGAATGTTTACTTGAACTTCGTTAATAACTAGTGTTAAAGAAGGGAATTTAAAACTTTAAATCAGATACACCAATATACTTTATTTCATGCCATTTTAAATTGCACATGCAGCATATGCCGGTTTTAAGACTAAAATTTTGCTAATGAGTTGGGCCAATATGTTGAATGCATTCACTTATTTAAAGTGCTAAATTCTCTTTACTCAGAGCAGTAGCTAATTAAATCTCAGCAGTAAAAGAGTGAAACATTGGCATGATATCCATCAAAAACCAATATAGGAGTATACTGCATAATAAAAGGTAGTGTTGCTTGCTTTAGCAATTAAGTCTTAATTCTCTGTTAGTTTTCATTATTATATTGAAGTTGTACTCTTAGTAACATTAGCTATCATACCCATATTTTCCTATAAAACCAACACTTTCTAACTTATCCTCTGTCTCTATAAAGTGTTTGAATGCATTTATTGTGGTAGATGACCAGCCTTCATGTCCTATAAGTACTTATGTATGAAGATGAAATATCTCCCAAATGGGGAATGGTATTTCACAGATTTTATTTTAGAGGTGTAGGGAGATTTTAATTTTATATCAACTTCATCTTAATCATGACAAAAATAAGAGACTCATTTCTTTATGTGTATAGGCTACTTTAATTATTATTCCTCTAAAATTTTCCAGGGATAGAGAAAAAGATCCTCAAATGTAGATACAGATACCGACTGCTATGTGACATTGTTTTCTAGCCAGTTGTTTTCTAGCCAGCACACACAAAGAACTTCAGTATAACCCCAGAAGTTATAGAAGTCTGTCAGATTGTCTTTTGTGGAGTGCAGATTCCAGGGCAGATGTGTTTATAGAATTAGAGCATGTTCCTGGCATTTCTGGCAACAAATGAGAATTTGTGAGCAATTTTTTAATCACAAAAACCATGTATTCACTGCAGCTCAAAAGGCCGTAAACTGTTAATCAGAAAAAAGCCTTTCAAATTTATTTATAAAATTTGAGAAATTAAACATTCATAATTCATAGGATTTAATTTTCTCCAACTGTTTTAAAATAGAAAATTGAAATTTACTCTGTCAGTTTTTTTTAATCAGGGAAAAATTCATACCAAATATAATATATGCCGAATGCATTCTTAAATTGAAAAACCTTGTTTGGGTGGCTGGAATTTTCTGTTCCTAAGGTGAAATATTTCAGCTCTCTCTGTGGCAAGACAGATGGCACAATATGGTGACGGGAACCATTTTAAAGAGCAGGAACATACAAAATTTATGTACTGAAAGTATAATTTTAAATCTCTTTTTTTTTGTTTGAAATCCATATGTTCTGCCAATGCCAGTAGCAGTAACAAATTTGGCTTTTCAACAGAAAGTAAATGACAGTAATAATAATCACAATAATATTTCAGGATCTATTCTTAGGTACTGCATCATGTTGTCTTAAGAAACCCGAGGCACAGTACTTTGCAGGTAAAAATCAGGAAATATCGCAAAGATGTTTCATATTCACTGTTGTGCCTTTGGATTATCTAGGAAATAAAAATTCAAAAACTTTTATTCCTTTCCTGATAGATAAAAGTACTTTTTGAAGACTGCATATGGTGTGACAGTGTATGAAAAAATATGCAGTTTCTGCTTCTCCAGTTACCCGAAGGGACATTTGTCTTGGTCCTACAATTTTTTTTCCCCTCAGTGCTATCTTTGCATGTATATATCTTAGGGAACCTGTGTATTGCACGGTGTAATCCTTCCTGGCAGTGGAAAGGACTATATTGCCTGATCTAATATTCAGATTCTAAGTTCTGTGATCCTCAAAAGGAGTAAACGAAATTCCATCCTTAGGAAAAAAATGCGTAGGACACAACTGATTGGGGAAGGGGAGTGAAAGTTTAATTTTTTTTTTTTTTTTTTTAGGTAATAATATATAGATGTCCGATCTAATTGGAGTCAGTTGATATTGATTCAACTTTTGAGACAGACATGCTGGGAAAATCAGGAATTTAAAGGAATACTCCCACTTTTATGGAAAGAGTTACATGCTAGATTAGAAAGTCATGCTCTCTTTTCAAGTTTGGAAATGATGGCATGGTTTAGGGATTTCAATGGAAAAATATAACCATGCTGTCACCCAACAGCTTACAGTGGCCTCAGAAACAAGAGGCTTGGGAAAAGATGGGGTTCAAGTTGTTTCTTGCTTTACATTGGCTCCTGCTCATTAGCTGAAGGCATTGCTGTGCTTAATGCGTCAACTACAGCTGACTCCTTACCCAGTGTTGAAGATATTCTCATATGCCATACAGAAAGACGAAGTAACTAATGCTGGGCTCTGGATTCTGTTGCAGTGCCTGTGTGACTTTTCAGATCTGAGATTTAATTTTCCCATAAAAGAACAAGTTTTAGTGTAACTGTGCCCCTACTCAGGTCAACTGCATTTTTGCCACCAACTTCAGGAAACCTAATATCTTTGTTCCTTTCCAACGATGTTACTGTTGATGTTATATTGAGTCGCATCTGAAGATGACTCTATTAATCCAAATATGCCATCAGTTTGTGTGGTCAAGATATGTGAAAAGAAAGGGAGAATTTGTCAGTGTATATTAACTAACATATGTATGGTTTTTATCTGTTTTCAGGATTTCATTAGTGCTGCTGCTGATCTCAGGATTGCTGTCAAATTGTAGCTGCCTCAGTGCGTACTCAAATGGAGATGTCAGTTATCAAGAATGGATTTGTGTGTCTGAAAACTAGGTCAACTATCTCATATTATGCAAAATTTTCCAGGTATTGTATAGGGAAAATCATCAACAGAGGATGAGCTTCAATGAATTGAAGTTCCTTAAATATATCAGCAAAGCAATTCGTCCCAGTACTTTTAAATAGCATCAGCAAATTAAAGCATCTTTATAATCTGTTCCTGCAAGAACAAACAGTGTGTTTTCACTGTAACCAGATAGAATAACCATGTAGATACCCACAGATCCTGTTACATCAAAAAGTTTACAAATCATGCCAGAGAACACCATGTGAGAACAGCAGAGTTGATAACAACTCTTAGGTAAGCCCTGGAATTGATTGCAGATGAAACAGAATGGAAGGCCTTCATCAGGATCACCTAGATATACACGAGGTATTATTTAGGTAGCTGCATATAAGCATCTTAAAGCTCTCAAGCATCTGATTGGTATATGTCCATTTCAAACATTTAAGCTATTATCTGTCTTTTCTGAATAGTGCTTGATGCAGCACTGCTCTCTGATTCAGGAGTGTTTAGATCAATCAAGATCTACTGCAGATGTATCCCAACCAGGGCATCTGTTTAAATGAACATCAGTATTAAGCTTCCAGTCTCCCACTTAAGCTTCTCTTAAGTACACCATCCTACATTCTCTTCTAAAATGGTACAGCTGGCACTCTCTTGAATTATCCTGAAGATAGCCTCCGAATTTTGTTTGTATTAATGAATGAGCTTTGTTTTATCCTTGGAAAAAATATCCAAAACCTTAAAACTTGTAGGAAAGGAGAAGCTACTCCCTCTCAGTTCATTGTGTCATATTACAAGAGAATAAAATCTTTTGGAATACCTTCTGTGTTATTCCCATCTGTAACACTGGGTGTTTTCAGACCATATTTATTTTACTGAAGAAGTAACTGAAGTCAGTGACGTTTTACATCATGTTTTGTTGCTTGCTACCTTTTTTATGTTTCACTCTTCCCAACCTAAGAAGTACTTCTGAAATTTGTCTGAAATGTCCCATATTTCAAAGGGAGTTTAAAAGCAAGAAATACATATTTGCCAAGCATAAATTATTGAAACTTTCAGCTTGACTGAGTGCCAGCACTGGGGGCATGGAATATCAGTCTCTACAGTTTACTTCTTGCCAGTTGCCTAGTGGTTTTCATTCACACCAGTCTGCTCGAGGGGGAAGATTAGTTCTCATTGCAGTAAATGCAATTCTCCCAAGCTTTTCAGTGCTTGTAGAAACAGTGTAAACTCTATCCTTAAATTTTCTTCTTCACAGCCATAAGTTTGGCTAATAAGTGAACTTAGAAAGGATAGTAGATGCCATAGCCCATTTGCAGAAAAAAAATGCAGATTATATGTAGCTCCATTGATCCAGGATTCTTTATATAAAATACATATGTGCATCTATAAGTGACATTCATCTTGATCCAATATAAGCCACTGTTCTGACGCTGAGAAGTTAAGATCAGAATCTTAAGATTTGGGATTGTGAATGGATATTAGGAATGCTATGTGGAGCAGAGAAGTTCCCATATAGACTATGAAAGACTTAAATAAAACACAATGGGATTTAACATAGCCAACACAACAAGCAGTTGAAAGTTTTCATTCCCATATCTAGAGTTAACTAAAAGGAAACAAGAAAAAAAAAACAAAACCCAAAAACATTTTAAATCCTTATTCAGAGGTGAAGGAAAACCTCTACCTCTAGTCAGGCTAGCTATCACAAAACTCTCAGAAAACTGAACTGGATTTATTACTTTCTTTTTGAAAAAAAGAAATGTGTTAATTCTGCAACTGTTCCAGTTGTAATAAAAAAAGTATGATGATTAATGGCAGACGTGGCTTAACTCACTTTTTCTGCCTAAAATTGTGAACTTTGCCATTTTTCTCTCTTACATAATTTACAAAAAATCAACCAATATATCAAGGAGGGAACTGACTGTTTAAAGCAAGAGTTAGTGTATAGATTGAAATGCACCAAGATGCAGAATCTCTCTTGAGTTTAGCGATGTTGCTTTCTTTCCAGTGTAGTGGGACAGGTTCAGTGTGATAAATGAACAATGGTGTTCAAATTAAAATAAATGCAAATTGAATAGATTCATATAGAAGCTCATCTTGGAGCTACTCAACCCTGATGAGGTTATAGCAGTTTGAGATGTGCTCAGAAACATAATTCTAGGCTCCAGGAAGGTTTGAAACGAAAAATAGAAGGTAATTTACAAAGTCCAGGCACTTCCATGGCTGTGAAGCGACTGATGGGGATTTTACAGAATCACAGATTAGGTGTTGTGCTGTTTTGGGTTTTGTTTTGTTGGGTTTTTTAGCAGGGGGTGGGGGTGTGACCGGAAAAGTCCAAGATCTCATCCTTTATTCAAAATCTCACATAATTTGTAAAGTTAAAAGAAAAAAATAAAAAAAAGACAAGAGAAGATGCGGAACAATAGTCACAAAATGTGGAATTTATCATTGCTAAAGTTAAAGAGGAGGCTCAATAATGCGTCAGATTCAATACAGAATACAATTTTCCTTTATGTGACATCAAACCATTTGTCATTGTTACTTCTACTATTTCTTGTCATTCTTTGTGAACCTTCTTTCAGAATCAATCTTGAATTTTGCATTGTTTTTAACCCTTTCCTTTGTTCCTTTCCTCACATGATTCTGTTCTCCACATGGCATACAAATAGCTTTGATACAGACCTAAATACGCTATTATTAATTTTTTTTTTTGTCAGATTTTTCCATCCTGTGTGATATTTATGTACTTGCTGAGTTTCCATGACACTTTTATATAATGTTATATATAAAACTTCGATCATTTCATCATCTTCTGCCATCTGGATTCATTTTACTGACCTAATTTGACATAGCATGATATATTCCCTCAGTCTCAAATGCTTCTTTATCATATGAACATAAAACAGACTTTTGCCATTATTTTCTAGATGATATTGCTGCCATCAGACTCTGAAAAATCAGTATTAGGATCAAATGTGTCTCCTTGTATTCATAATTGAGTTTGAAAGTCGGTATTTTAAAAAGTGATTGGGTTTTAATTTGTTTAGTATTTGTTTCAAAATTAAGCATCCGTATTAGCTTTTGAGACTTTCTTTTCTAGCAAGTGAAATAAATAGGTAGTTTTGATTTTTTTTCCATTAACTACAACTTATTAATGAAACTATAATTAATTATTTCTATTCATAGAATTATTTTTGATCAGTAAGATGAGGAGAGAGGGTATAGTATGCGTAGTATTACACAATGTGTCTGTTTAGAGACAAAATTATTGTGAATGACATATGTGACATACTCTCCCTACTCTTTATTTGGTGTATATTAATGTCTTGTATTAATTTTGCTATACCGCATTGCTATAACTGTCATAGTTGCCTGTAAAAGTGAGATTGCTTGGAACCAAATACCTAAATCCGAGTTCTTCTGGCCATTAAGTAGGTTGTGAATCTTAGTCCAGCTGTAAATCAAATACTTCTATAAATACCAATAAATGTATCCTATAACTACACACTCAAGTGGCCTACCTGGAAAAAAAAATAATCTGTTTTCATTGTTTGTTTAGCAAGTAGTTCAAATGACAAACTAGAAACAGACTTCTATATTAATTCAGGTAAGACCTTTGAACTTTAAACACATCTCTTTTCCATGTAATGTTGTTGTAACAACAGTCATAGCTAGTTCTTAACCGGAGAATCAGTGTCGTACAGCAGGAGTGCGAGAAAGGAAGATACAGCAATAGTTTTCAGAGCAGCAATCTGATAGTTCGAGGGTTACATTATAAGAGCTTGGATACTCTTTGCAGAAGCTGATGAAGGTTGAAAAAATAAAGGCTAACAACAATTTCTTAGCAGTCTTTCATTTTTTGAAGGCTACTTCACTTTGATAGGTTCTAGTAACTCCTCATGAAAGAAAGAAATTAGGGAGAGGAAGGAAGTTCATTAAACTTGTGCTAGGACAAATTATTTGTTTTTTTTCTTTCTCCTTGTTTTATTTGCAAGTATTTCTCTCATTTAGGTCAAAAAAATATAAAATTTTGTCATGTTACAATTCCTTTCCAGGAAAGAAGGAACTGTAGGAAGGAAGCTTTTTTTATTTTTCTTTTTTTTCTGGAGACTGTAAAGAAAATTTATGACATAGACATGAGCACACTCTGTGATAGGTTCACTATAGAATAGTCAAAATGAAGAGCAAGTGTTCGTGTTTGGAAGTAGGGTTTGTCTGGGATTGTTGCTATCTCATTTCCATAGAAGTGCTGTGGTACCTTTAATTCTACTATTTGAAGTTGGTAATTTTGACACATCTAGTGAAACCCAATGCTACATATTGTAAATTCAAGAGGTGAATGGTCAGAAACTGAAAAGAATCATCCCTGAATCTAGAATAATCTTTCTTTCTATAGAATTTATTCTTTATATACGCTATGCGATGACAGTTTCAGTCTCAACATTTTCCTCGTACTGATACTATCTGTAAAGCAATTAACCTTGTAATTCTATGGTCCTCGGCAGCCTGGTTAAGACTGCAATAAAATACAAAGGTAAGCATTGTTACTCTAAGGACAAGAGACCCTGGCTAGTACTGACAGAAAGCAGAGGTGATGAGGAAAAAAATTGATCCGAAATGTAGTAAATCAGATGGAATATCTGGGATTGCTGATTTTATGGAAAGGGCGAGGAACATAGCTGCTATTTTTATACCATGGTTCTATGACAATTCCTGCTTAGTAGCATCAATTCTTGCTTTCCAGAACTCTGGGGGGAAAAAACCCCAAACTTCGAGAAGAGCAGGCAGTTTTCAATCTTCTTTCTCAGTCCTCTTTCTCAGCAGTCTTGACTCATTATTTGCCAGTGGTTGTAGGAAACGCCACTTCAAGTTCTCATACCAATGATTATTAAAGATAGTCAAGCAAATAAACAAGAAGTCCCCGTTAGTAGCCAAGGTATTTGTAATTCAATCATTACAACAAGTGAAAGAGGGACTTCGATATCTAGGACAGACAGCAAGTCTCCTGCTTTCTTTCACTATCTGTACATTTTGACTGATATTGTAACATTGCAAATTCAGTACCCAAATTACACCCAAGGTATAGAGAAATTAATAAAAACATTTTTATCTAAGGCAACTGAAATATAAGAAAAGTTATTAGCTGTGTGTTTTTAAATGTAGGAAAGATGTTATAATTAATGAAAAAGCCATGAAAAAGTGCAATGTACCTTAGAGTGAAAGCAGGGTGTTTCTTATGCATACCAAGAAACATAATGTTTTAAATCCATACCTTAACTAGCTGGTAAACAATGTGCTTGCATAGCTATACATAGCTACACTCTTTGATTCAATCAGTCCCAAATCATATTTAAAGACTACAAACTTCTGGAACCAAATATTTCCTAAAATGGTATTGCGCACTGAAATACAAGGGTGATGACCCCTAACTTCACAAATGTGTAACTGTGTTTCTGTGTCATTGTTCTGTTTTCTTTTAGGGGATCTCGAATTTCGAACAGTAACAGATTGAATATCATACTGGCGACTCTCCAGATGCCTGAAGGCTGCAACAATTTGCATATGCACTTACATTATTTTACATTGCATGTATGTCTGTTTGAGTTCTCTGTTGAATGCAAAGGAAACTTTTACCATTAATATATTAAGAGCTTTTGCCATATAATAGTGGATGGAAAAAAGAGAAGAAATACTTCAATGTACCTGTCAGTGCATTTATTATCTTTGAAGGTTATCCTTTATAGTTATGTGGTCTCTTGTGATTTTGCAGCAGCTAAAAAAATACTCCCCAACCCCCCCCAAAAGGATGGAAATATGTGCTAGGAATAAAATTGGAGGTGATGTTGATCATGATTTACAATTTCTGGTTTATGGGGGTTTTTTATTCTGTTTTTTCTTTCATCTACAGAATCTTATTTTTACCCCTCTATTGAGTTGAGCTGTTGTCCTCAGCTCTTCTAATGACTTTCTTACTCTACATATTTTTTTGTTTTGTTTTGTTAATACCATTCCCCTTTCATGTTTCTGTTCTGGGTTCTCCTCAAAGACCTTCTCTTAGAACTGTTCAGGAAGATGAATTTCCAGTTAATTGAAATTAAAACTAATTGTGGGACGTCATGATTTCAGTGGAGTTCCTGTTTTGAAGAAAACCGTTAAATATGTCGGGTAACATATTTAAAATTTTAGTAGCCTGGATTACAATGATTTGTTGTGACAATGAGATACTGAATAGTTGTGAACAGTCTCAAGGAAAGGACATACTGCTTATTCTGAGAGAGAGATTTCCAAAGCAGTACCAGCTTCAGCTTTGCTGCAGTTGTAACAAGAAGGCTTTCAGTAATCAAGCTTTTCAATAAAATCAGAATTAGATACATTTTGAGTTCTTAGTAAACTTATAATGCATGTATACCCTCAGTTTTTATTAATGGAAGTACAAAAGATTATAAGGTAAAGGGGGAAAATGGGTAAGTCTATAAAAGGAGAAAAGAAGGGGAATGAGTGAGGAAGAAGAGACAAGAATGATGAACAAGTGGAACCAGAGGAGTGACACTGTATGTAATGACTAGCAAAAACGAGCTTCAGTCTAAAGACCACCTACACAGTAAAGATGCCCATATTGTTTTACTGCGGAATTTTCAATGAGATCTTTCTAAGTAGCATGCTGTAGAGCTACAGTCATTTGCTCAATGCCAAAAATGTTTGCAAACCTTATTTTAAATCCAAGTTTTTCAGAATTTTTCAAATAGGAAAGATTGTTAAGGTTTTGTCATATCATCCTCAAAGGTAAAGCAACATAGAAGTCTCAGAAATCTTTATTTCTCTATGGCTGTTGCAGAAAAGTTTGATATTTAGTGTATATTAGATAAGGTTGAGACCTTTTGCCAAGCGAGGGCTGTTGATCATATGAGGAAAGGACCCTAAGCCATCTATGATTTCAGATGAAGTCTGAAGGCCCTACAAGTCTTTCTTACAGCCTTAATTACAAATTTATCCTAAGAGCAATAATAGCCAATGAATTTTTGACAATAAATGCATATTTGATAAAGAGTTAAGGGACAGATATCAGATGTGATAGGAATTGTACACTGAGAAAAAATATTTTAGTTTTGTAAGATCTATATTAGTAAGGAAAAATTCTTTAAGATATTTAGCTTTTTACTAGGCTGTTTTTAAGCCATACTTCAGTTTGGCCACAGGTGATAACAGATAATACTGATTTAGATAAAAATCAAACATTGCTGCAAACAAAGATCGTCTTTTTTTAATGAAGTCGTTTCTCCTTCTGTCACCTCATATATCCACTTACAGGGGACAGAGAAGTAAGCCCACTTCTCATGTAAGGTTATTAGCTTGACAGTGTCCCTTTAAGCTGTGAGGATGTGCAGACTAGTTAGGAATGTGAGATACTGTAGGGTACCAAATGTGGGTTGTGATGTTGCTAGGCAACTCCCTTACTGTTTTAAACAAACCACATATTGCTGGCAACAGCTGTCAGAGCTCTTGGCTCTTGACAGTAATACAGACCTCAAAAGAACATAGAACAAAGATCCTCCAAAATGAGCTGTAATATATAACACAATCACATAGATTTTTATATTTGCTAGCACTATTTGCTAAGTTAGCTGGTAACAGTTATCTGTTAGAATTCTATAACAAGGTATTTTTGTGACAGCTAAGCCATTTGTTTAAAGAAATTAGAAAAGGGTAAATGCATGTATATCGATATGAATTTTTGAAGGGAGTGCCTTTCATAGCTGAGTATCATATGTCTGCAATCAAGAAAGGAAAACTTTTACATTGACGATAACCATGTGCATGTGTTTGCAGATTTCTCTGCTGTCGAATTGTGTATATTTTGACATCTCAGAAACAGAGGCGAGCACCTCTTTGTCAGTATAGATCTAGGTGTAGCACACTAGCACCTATCAATATAGCAAAACTTGTAAATGGGAACCAGCATGCAAAGCATCAAAAGAAAACAGTTATGTGCTGAAATAACCCAAGATCTGTCAAAATTTGTCACACTAGGAGATAGCTACATCTATAAACAGCCTGGTAGTCTGGAAATACGTCTGGAATGTGAAAAATCCAGAGCACCTCCATACCAGTTTTTACTCTGTCTCAAGACTGCTTGAATGCAAACCACCAGAAATTCAGCAGCCAGACAGTGCTGTGCTTCTAATAACGTGTGTCTTTTAGTGCAGCATAGCATTTCAGGTGCAGCATCACACCAACTCATCTGCCTGGCTGTTGCGTTATTCACATCCCACCAGAGTGCAGGTGAAGTCAGCATCTACGTGTCTGAGTATTGTTGTTCTTCTTGTTGTGGGAATGCTCTAACCCTCAAACTGCTGGCAGGTGTCTTGCTGTATCTCTTGCTGTAATTTTTCAGTTTTATTCATTCTGGTCAACTAAAGGCAGACTTGACTGTATAACTAGTTAAAGGATACTTCTGAGCTCTTGAGTCACTCTCCAGGACAAATGACCTGTACTAGACACTAGGGTGTATATTTTTGTACTTTAAGTATGGGGTTTTTCTGTCTGTCTATCTAGTTAATTTTTTAAATTCCACATTCTATGGAGAATCTTTTCTGATGTAAGCTTTGTCAAGCCTGATCCTTGTCTTTTGGAAAATCTTAGAACATAAAAATAGCTGTATTGGTTCAGGCCAGGAGTCTATGTTGCATGGTATCCTGACTCCAAATTGGGCATGTGCTGATGTCTGAAGAGGAATAAAAACAGTGTAGAGGGCTATAACTTCCTCAAGTCTTTCTCTTGCTCTCTGGGTGTGTCTTGGCTCACAGGGTTTCCTGAGCTTTGAATCATTTAGGTTTTATGTATTTAGTATTGATACGGTTCTCTATTTAGTAACTTTTACTAGTTCACCTTGCACACTTTTCATGTTAACCCACAATAATATATACACCCACAACCTATTCTGACTAGGAGTTACACAATTCAGTGTAACTGTGGCACTGTACATTGATTCACAGCCTTTCATTTGTTACAAGCCTGTATCTATTATTTAAAGGTGATCGTTGCCAGTACTTGTGTAGACAGAGGCAGAGAATGACCTAGGCGACTCTGTATCATCTCTATGTGATTTATGATTTTTTTTTTTAGGTTTCTAACTCTTTTTTTTCCTTTTTTTCAAGTTATACAATCCTAGGCTACTTAGTTGTTCCTATGGAAAATGTTACTTACATTTGCTTGAGTTTATGCAGTTCTTTTATATCCTTTTGGGGATTGGGAGAGAAGAATATTCAAGATATTCAGAGGGTACAAGAAGCATATTTTTTCAATGTAATGGATTCTTTTCCGTTTCTTTCCTAGTAATTCTTAGCATTTTTGTTGCTTTTTTTGACTACTGCCTAGCACTGGTATGCTGTTGATCTTGATAAATTGTTGTTTTCCCTCTGCAAGCCATTTCATTAAATAAATAATGTTCAGTTCTCTCCCACGTTACAGTTTATCACATTTTCAGCAAACTTTTTTAACATCAGCCTACCTAACTGATGATTTGTTGATGTTTTCTGTATTTTTATAACTAGTGGTGGTTTGCTTTTTTAAAATTAAATACTGATAGAGGGAAAAGAAGAGGTGATCCAAATGTCTTTATCTGCCAACTGTTATCTGGGTAGCAAGGTTTTCCCTTAGTGGGATCAAATGGAGGGCAGAAATTCAATCTTCAGTCTCTATGGGAACATTACAGAATATTTGAACATCTGCTTTGAGAACCTACTTGAAAAATAATCATGCACAATATAAGAGCGACATCTGTGCTGTGTGCTGGACACCGCTGGTAATAGTGCTGGCACAAGCAAAAATAGCAAATAACTCATGTAGGTTACACAGAGGCCTTTTATTGAATAGTGTATGTCTTTATTCATATTTGTAGTTGCACCACATTTTTGTTGATAACAGCAGTATACTAAGTATGAGATTACAGATGGGCAAATAATCACTATAACCTGGTAACTGATGGAAATTTAAGTGTCTTGAAAATTAAGCAAAAATTATGCATACATAATAACGTTGTCTATGTTGTTTGTCTGGAACTAATAATTTGTGTGTTTGCATTTTGGTTGTTCAGAAAGATAATTAAGCAAACAGAGAAAAAAATGGTAAAAATGCCGTAATAAAAGGCTGGCTGTTGCCAGATGGTCTCTCCATATAAAATGGAGCCTGTTTTTTAGGCCTTTTTAGTGTTCTGCTCCTTGTTCTGGGTTTCCAGCATGACCAGAAGTGTGGTGAATTCCTGACATGTTATCGAGGTCTGTCTATGTTACTATTGCATTAGTTAGATAGCTGATGATCAAGGAAGTGTATTTATGGGTTAATCCTGTGTACAGTACTGTCACTGTTATGCCTGTAGACATGTGAAATAGACAAATTTTGCTTTCATGGCCTATGTCATGAGAAGGCCTGGATTTCTCCTATGCTGAGGGTGCTTCTGAATGTGGTAGGCAGGCCTTAATTGTTTATGGAGTTTTCTCTAGTCACATTTCTCTAATTGACAGCAAATGTGGTGATGGTGGTGTGTCTTGTAATTATTAAACCTAGTGTGATGCCATTTTAAGATAGTTTCAGGAAAGAAAAAGGTGGGGTTTTGGTTTTTTTTTAGTAATGGCACTAATGTGCATAGACAGGAGTGTAAAATTGTGTTTCTAGATGTTTTGCATATAAAGAAATATACATATATATTGAAAACTTGGTGTCTTCTCTCAGTGTTAGAAATTTTTTCTATGATATTTTTCTTTAAGAAATAGTTCTCTAGGGCTTAAGCTCTAGGCTGCTGACCGTGAAGCTTATGTAAATAGCAGATTAAAAATGATTACAGAATAATATTATGTCTAACTGAGAAACTTTGACCAGTTTTAAGAACACCTGAACTTACAGCCAGAAAACCAAATCAAAAAAACAAGGTACGTTTCTGTCTTCAGTCCTGCTTACTTGCACAGTTTTCTATTTCTCAGCATGAATTAGAATCAACATTTAACACAGTCATTTCAGAAACAGATGAACAAGTCAACACTGTAGCCATGTTATCCTGTACTATTTGCTGGATTTGTTGTTTCTAAACTTTTAATAATTTTTGCCATGCATTTAGAAAGCAAAGACAGTTAGTACTAAGCTGT
This sequence comes from Dromococcyx pavoninus, assembly GCA_033558185.1. Lineage (NCBI taxonomy): Eukaryota > Metazoa > Chordata > Aves > Cuculiformes > Neomorphidae > Dromococcyx > Dromococcyx pavoninus. The sequence goes on from JAUMJL010000235.1 coordinate 1,299,340, forward strand.
GAAAAACTAAAGCACGTACAATATTACACATGTTCAGAACTAAACCTTGATACGTAATGGTAAATTTCATGACATGGAAAAATTATGTAAATTCATATATCTTTTTTTACAGATTGAATGATCAAATAATGACTATCTCTTGCTAGATTCTGTTTGAAAATGTCTAGACTTCTTTACACAGAGCTTTCAGCATGTTAGTTCTTTTCTGTGGGGGTATGTATCACTTCCCTGTGCATCCAAATGCTGCCTAATGTAGTAGTAATTCCATGAATAAACTATCCTGGTTCCTCAAGTCATATGATCTATTAGTATAAATGTCTAAACTCTTAAGATTTAATTTGACTTTAAAAAGAACATCTGTAGTGCACAAATGATATTATGCATTGTAAACTCATCAAATTAATTAGAAAGTAACTAGGAATGTGTAATTAATTTTAAGTGAAATGTAATTCTGTACACTCAAACTTAGTGTTTCTGTGGCAATAATAGTAAGAATCTTCAGATTCTTACCCTTATTTATATTGCTTGTAGACTGCAATAAAAGCTTTAAAAATTAATCTTCATGGTTGCTTAGTAGGAAATAAGGAACAAACCAGAACATACTCATATTTCAATATCATTTTTAAGGCTAGATGTTACAACAGCTTAAGACAGTTTCCCTATAAACATTATTAATATCTTGAGCCAGAAGGGTACCATTTAACATTGCACACTAAAAACAAATTTAGCTCAGTTATGTTCCATTCTTCAAAATGCCATTCCTGAGTGAATTACTTCTACAAAGTAGCTGGTTGTGACAAAAATATTGCAAAAGTCATAGCCTGAAGTATTCCTTCCTGAAAAAGGAGGAGGAGCCAAGAAACATCAAAGGATCAAGGTTTTAGTTGTGGTAAAACTGTAGAAGTAACTTAATGTGTAAACACTACCTTTTACAAGTATGCAGTAGTGTGAGGAAACCTACCCATCTTTGTAATGCTGTGGTTCAGCAGGGTAAAGATTTAGCTTTCCAGATCTTCACAGATAATATTAAATCTGAGAGACAGTATTGTGAACATAGAGCAGTACAAAAGACTGATTACATTATTTTGTATGCCAGTGGTGAAGTGGGTAAGTAAATGCTGGTTTACCATGTTAACACTTCAGAGAGAAGTGGGATTTTCTATGGATGGGAAATGGGATTTAGTAGGAGTGTATCAGATCTTTTTCTTCTCTGTCAGTTTTTCTGAAGGATCATTTGGGGCCTTCTAGATCCAGTTGTAGATATTAATATACTGAGTTTATCAGCACCTGAGGTCAGGAAGAGAGTGAGGCCACATTCCTTCTGAGTTTAGGTGTTTTTTAAAAGTGCTTATATTGCTTATGTTCTTCTGAGAAATGAAAAAGCCTCAGAAATCCTTTGTGAATCTTAAAACTAGTGTTAAGAGTACAAGGCAAAGGTTAGATTAGTGATGGCAATGTCTTGCTAGTGGTACCTTGCAAGTGTTGCCAGCTGTATCATCCTAGCACTCTGGTATGCTTTGGATGGTATTTGTGGTGAGCACAATCTATTGTGCAAAGATGTGTGATGAGTACATAATTCATTTTTAAAATATGCCACTGACTTACTTATGCAACTCAGAATTCAAACTGTCTCCAGAATTAAATACAAATCATTAAAATACCAACTATTAGCATCCTGTAATTATGACTCTTAGCAATTCCATCATCTGCTCCTTTCTCTACATGATAATACCCACCTGGCGAGAACTTTGAATCCATAGTCTTCACTAACCAGCAGGGTTTTTCTTTTTCCTTTGTTTTATAAAAGAATAGAAAATTAATAGTTATCCTTCAGACATGGCTTGCACGTCTCAATTTCAGAAACTGTCATGTAAACCAAACAGTAAGAAAATATGGATTTGATCCAAAGCTAATAGATTTACTGTTTTAAATCACACTATGTGATTTAAGAGAATATAATTTTAATAATTGCTATCCATCTTCACATGTTCATATTCAGTACTAAAAGAGGATGATTACACTGATGACAATAGGGTGGGGTTTACTGATACAGTGTGCAGTTGCTGTGGTTTAAGTACATTGGATCTAGTTTTATCCATATAAAAATTATACTGCAGTCAATTTAAATATTTAGAATAACCAGAAAAAAACACTTGATTTTTTTTCCCCCTTCTTAGATATTCCGGGTTTGATTAATATTGCATTTGGTGTATAGACAAACTCATCTATATAATCTGACATTTTCAACTGAGGCTGATTTCAAGTGCTCAAGTGCTCTTGTGGGGCACAGTGTGGTGGTTTGTCACTTACTAATCAGGGCCTGCTGACCAGAGAAATGTCACCTTAACAGTAAAGAAAATCAGGTATTTCATCTGCCTAATAATCTGCTGAAAATAGCAAGCATCAATCCCAGCTTCAAACTCCTGTTTGCTGGATTTGAACAAGAGACTGCAATGAAGAGGGCACGACCCTACTGCCTGGATTGGTCTCAAGGGACACAAACAAGTATTGCCTTGTTTCCATCTGCTTATACTGTCCCATTGGATTTCCTTGGGCAGTGCTTTTCAGGCCATATATCCTATTATAATGTTCCCAGCAGGAGTGTCACACCTGATACGCTGGAAATGAGAATGTGAAATCCATATCCCATCCCTGTCCCTATGAATTCATCATTCCCACCCCACTCCCCTGCCTTCATCTTGTCATTCAGCTGGGATAGGTCATATCTGGAAGCAACAGAGTCCCTCACTGTCCTGTACCATGTAGCCCACATCATGACATCTTAGTGCCACCTTTACCTTTGGTTAGGCTGCACCTACTCCAAGGTGCAGGATATCATAGATGCTAGCTCACTGGTAGCAAGTCAGACCCAGTACAAATTCTCAAATTTCCAGAACAAACGAAACAATAGAAGGAGTTCTGAAGCTATGTTGGCACGGGAATCAGAAAAAGCCATACTGATCTTCTTCGTGGCTGATATCAGCAGACATCTTTCTCAGAGGAAATGTAATTTAATATCCATAATTACCAATCTCCTGCTTATCATACCACATGAAAGGTGTTAGGTGATTCCATCAGTGGATACTACTGAAATACACCTAGAACTGCCAAAGACAGAGCGAGTTAAAGCTTACTGGGATTCTTCCACAGAGAGTGGTGTGGTAGAGGAGGCCTTGCAGGGATGGAGGAGACAAAGCATTGGGCACAGGCTGGGTGGCTGTCCTCACACATGTGCAGGTACTTACATCTCTTCTGCTGCCCATCTGATACTCAGTCTCCAGCTTTCACCCTGCTTAGCTCTGCAATTAGCACTGTTTCAGAGCCTGCTTGTGTGCTGAGTGGCTCCTATCGACTAGGCAGGAAAGTGGTCAGAGGGTTATGTTGGGGGCAGACAGAAGGATGCACAATAAATGCTCAAGTGCTTTGCTAAGAGTATTGTGTGTGCTTACAGGGTAACTCTTGTTTCATGATTTGGCATTTGGGAAAGAGGCAGTTTAACACCATAGGTGGGTGTGGGAGGCTCCAGCTTGTGGCAGTTCCCAGCAGGATGAACACAGTTTTTTTCTACAACTATTTAAAAATGAGTGCTTCAGCTATTCCAGCTTCACCTTTATTGACAGCCGTAAAAATACACATACATATATATCTGTTCAATTTTTCACAGGTCAAAGAGAAAGAACTTGCTCTAAGAAAAGGGCAATCTGTAGTGTTTCAATAATAGGAAAATGAGTAGGATACTTGACCTGTTCTGAAAAAGTTGTAAGGGAAAGAAAGCAGTTTTACAAACAAAGATGCTAAAACTTATAAATAGAATCAAGGGGCCTGTGCTGCTTCTGTCCTTACTCTCTTTTTTGTCCCTTCTTCTCTGCCTTTTTCTCTTCCACTATCTTTGACTTTATTTTTATTATTATTATTACTCTTCCTTCTCTTTGATTCCTCTCTAGAAGGTACATTTCAAGTCATTGTAGATGTTGACACATGCTAAAATGTTAAATGGGATGTTGCATTCTGGAACTACTCATAAACATTTCAGTAGACTGTAGCTGGTTAATTTATTGTATAAAGATTTAGTGTCATAAAAGGTATTTTTGAAATAGTACCAAATGGTATATGGGTGCCTCAGTTTCCTAAGTATCTTAGAAAGAATTTATCAGTATAGCCTGAACAGGAAGAACTTATTATTGTCTTGTCAGAAGTGCTTTATCTGCTTCAGTTTGCTCTGTATCTGTTTCCATGACAACTAAGGGAAAATAAAAAGTCTTAACCAAAATTCAGTGAAAGCAAGAAAAACCAACAAATTCAAGCTGCTCTGATAAATGTGAGTTGGGCAATCAGCTGTGGATTTTCTAGAACACATAGGACATCTATTTGTATATATTTGTTCCCTTGTCTTAAGAGAACAAAAGGAGGCTGTTTGTGGAATTCAGTTTTCCTTATTCTGCAGTCTTATTTTAAAGCCTTTACATATATAGATTTTTCTTCTTTTTAGTGCAAATGATTGTTGTCTTGGCTTTAAACTCCTTTTGCTATTTCTGTTTATCTAATCTATATTGAAGAGATTTTCAAATACATCTGAGCTGAAAAGATGACACCTAAAAGCAGAAAATTTTGTGCTGTGATGTTTTGTTTCCTTGAAGAGATGCATTTTATGTTTGCCAGTGATTGCTTACCTTTCTCCCAAATACACTGTGAGTAGACAAGCGTCATGTGGAAACAATGCTGATACTTCTGACCAGGAGCATCATATCTCATAATTCATTGGTGGGTTTATTAGATACAGTTAGATTGTAACTACCTACCAGCTAACGGCACATAAGAACCATGGTAGTAGTTCTTGTTTGATTCTATGTGATTGATATCTATATATCAAGCTTACAGCTATAAACTTCTGCTATAAATACAGAGGAAAAGAATAAAAGCACAAAATAAAAAATGGTAACTGAAACTAGAAAACAGATCCCAACTTCTGCAGGATTTGACAATGGCAGTATTAATGTGAGCTGCTGTCTACTTCACCTCTGTCACAAAACTGCAGGCGCCTTTGCTACTCGTACTTTAGTTATATTTTTACACAATGTGGTTTATACTAGCCAAGGAAAATAAGGTCCTTGTTCCATGGTATTTGTTGCCCTATTTTTTTTTTAACAACATAATTAAAATAGATCCTTTAACAAATAAAAATTTGGAAGATTTAGGTTTGAGAAATGTTTTCTTTAAAAAAGTGGATTTACTACTTTCTCAGATGCACTTATTAAAATCTATTCAAAACATTGTTTTGAGAAAGAATTTCTTTTATTCACATAAATGTGATTGTAAACAGCTTGCTGTGAAAATGAAATATTGAGTATTTGCCTTCCTCATCATGCTTGTTAATTCTGACTTCTTACCTGAATCGTATGGTACTCCTGCTCGCTAGCTACCTGATTACTTCAAAAAGCATCTGTAAGTAGACAGCACATCTTTAGATCTTAAAAAAAAAAAAGGCAATAAAAAATTACCCCAAAAACCAGGATTGTGACATTTTGTACTGTTCCTCATTTTCTGATTATTTTAGATTACTATTTAGATTATTATTAGATTATTTTCTGATTTACGTTGTGAACACATGCATTTTAAAATCACTCTACTCAAAATAAATATATTTGCATGTATAGCTACCTTATTGTAAAGTCTGAAGTCAGATAATTTTTTGGTTTATTGAATCATATGTGATGACGTGGTGTCTTTCCCCACTAAATTACTGCTATATGCAAGTATCTTCCTGCTAAACCTGCTTTATTCATGTACTTAGATATGTCTGGGATAAAGTTTTCTTCTGCATATAAGAATTCATCCAAGAAGCAGTGCCCATTGTAAAGGAGAGAATAGCACTCAATGCAGGAGGCAACAAAATCCTTAAGTCATTTTTCAGCATTTAGAAATTGTTTCCATGAAGTAAAACTTGACAAGCCTTTTGTTTTTGGAAATTAGGCAGATGAGGTATATCCAGGGCCAAAGTGAATTCATTTGAAGTTCAGTAAACAATCATTGTATTGTGTGGTTCACTGAACTCCACAAATTAGTTTGGCTGACTTCATGTTTGAATATATTTCTCAAGAGCCTCTTTCTGCCATGTTTTCTTTTGCCAGTTATAACTCTTTTAAATAGTTCTATTTAATCCATGTGAAAAGTCAGAAAATACAGTTTTAGGGTAGCAAAAAGTAAGTGCAGACTTACATTTGCCATACATTAGAAAGGCAAAGGGCAGCTATTGCTTAAAGCTGAAAAATGTTGAGTTGCTGTCCTGTTGCAGCAAGAAATTTGACTATGGGATTGATTTGAACATGGGGACAGTATGACTGACTTTGCTGGGGTTTCTCCAATGTTTCTACAACAGATCAGGTTGGTATGCTCAGCACCACTGTAGGAGCTGTAAGGAGATATTGCTGGCTGCAGGTTGGGTTGCAATTCATGTGCCCATGTAAAAATAAACTGTAAGATACTAAAGACTAGAAACCCCTCTTAACAGTGGCTCTTCAAGCAATATGACTACATGCTGACTCTCAGTTTCAGTTATGCATTATCTGCATAAATGAGCTGGGCTTTGCTTCCTTAGAAGGCTTTTCTTTAAAAAATCTTAATATAGGAATTGTGAGGGCACATGGATGGCATCCAAAGTATTGTCACCCTTTGTTGCCTTTGGTTTGTCTTGGAATTTTATTGATAGACACCCTTGAAGAGTTTAATTCTTCATTTTAATTCAGAACATAAAACTCTATGATGTATTCAGAATATTTCAGAAGTTAAATCTCTATGACAATTTATAAAATTGGATATAAATTATATATTGTTTTCTACTTCAACAACTTTTTTTAATCTTTAAAAATACAACAGATACTGAAAAGAAAGTATTTTCCTAAAATACACTTTTGCCTTATAATTTCCTGTTGCCATAGTAAATATATGTAAGTATTAAAATGCACTTTTCTTTCTGTGACATTATCTATAGAAATATTATGGACCAAAGTAAAGTTAGATAAGATGCAACTGAGAGTCATATTTCTGACAGGCTGTTCAGAAGGAACAGGTAAGGAAGGGAGGGGTGGAGGTGTTACCCTCTGTATGAAGAAATGGCTAGGGTGTGAAGAGGTATCTCTGAAAAATGTCTATTAACACGTTGAATGCCTGTGGGTAAGAAGCAAGAGAGCAAGCAAAAAAAGGAACCTTATGGTTGATGTCCACTATAGGCTGCCTGAGCAAGGGGAGCCTATAGACAAAACCTTCGTGCTTAAGCTACAGGAGACATCGTGCTCACAGGCTCTCATTCTGCTGGGTGTCTTTAGCTACTCCAAAACTGCTGGATAAGTAATATGGCAAGATGTGGGCAATCCTGAAGACACCTAGAATGCATTGATGATAACTTCTTAAGCCAGCTAATAGTCAGAGGGGATGCAATACTGGACACGATGGTCACCCATGCAAGTGAGTTGATTGGTGATGTCAAGATTGGAGGTAGCCTCAGCTGTGGTGATCAAGCACTGATGGAGTTCAGTCCTGAGAGACATGGGTTGGGCAAAGAGTAAAATAAGGCCACTGAATGTTAGGAAAGCAAACTTTCAGGTCTGTAAGGAGTTAGTCACCTAAGATTCCCCTCTGGAAGTCAACTGAGTTTGCCCTCTAGGAAACTGGCCTCAGGGACAAGTAAGCAGAACAGAGCTGGTAGATCTTTAAGGATGCTTCCCTTAGAGCACAAGAGCTTTTGATCCCCAAGTGTGAGGGATCAGGAAAGGAAGGCAAGAAACAAGCATGGCTGAATCAAGATCTGCTGGTCAAACTAAAGGGCAAGAAAGAAATGCACAGGCAGTGGAAGCAGGAACGGGTATCCTGGGAAAAGAATTGGTATCCTGGCTAAGAGAGTTCAGCCTGGAGAAGAGAGTGTTCTGGAGGGAGACCTTATTGCACCCTTTCAGTACTTAAAGGGGGCTTATAAGTAGGATAGAGACAAACTTCTTAGCAGGGCCTGTAGTGATAGGACAAGGGTTAAGAGTTTTAAACTGAAAGAGGGTATTTTTAGACTAGATAGAAGCAAGAAACTAGACAAGGACTAATTTATGGCATATCCATGTGCCATCCATTTATGGCACACCTATTAGTTCTTGTTAATTCTACTACTTACAGCAGCCCAGTGCATGTACTAGGTACCTTTCAGCTCTGTCATGTTTTCATTGTGAATTTGGTTTGAGTAACCAAGCTGTTTTTCAGAGGGTATTGTTATGTTTGGCTGAGTTTAAAGGAAAAAGCAATAGATAAAGTAGCATCTTACATTTTGTTTTAAACTGTGGTTAAGATTTGGGTGGTGTGTAAACATACTCTAATTATAATGATTGCCTTGGTTTTAACTTGGGATTTATGGAAGATACAAATTGTACGTTCTGCATTATTATGATATATATCTAAAGTTATTATAAACCCACAGAGAGAGTGGATAAATTCTGCTCTTACCCTGTCATGATTGTGGTTCCTGGGCTGTGTGCATTTAGTTAAGAACAAATAAATTATAGCTTTAAGAAAAAGCCATCAGTTAACACCCATTTTATTTATGAAAGCAGTAGACTGATTTATGCAAAAGACTGTGTTGGTCCTGCTTCACAGGTGTTAGGAGTCAGGATTTCAGCCATAGTCTGGTTCACAGGGCGGGCTAGAAATAGGAAGGAAGCTGAAACTAATCTAAACCAACTTGTCTTTCATAAGGTTTTCCATTGAGAATGAAGAGTTTCCCCTATATAAGGATCCAAATGAAAATTAAGAGAATTTATTTTTGTGGTTTGAATTGCCTTCTTCTAGTGACTTCTTTGTGTAAAATAAATTTAGACTTAGATCATGAGCTGGAAAGTAGGAAGGAAACAATGGGGAATAATGCATATGTGATATAAAAGGACAAAGAACTGGAAAAATTGTGACTGCCAGTGCCTGTGGAAGAAGAAAAAAAGAATTAAAATGTCTTATTGATTCAATATGGAATTCCTTAAAGCCTTACGGCTTATTTTCTTATGTCTCATTGGAAGGCCATATGATTCTGGCCTTTTTTATTCGTACTGTGAAGCAAAGGTGGCAAAATGGCCAAACACATGATGTTTAATGTGTTCAAAACACTATTTAGAATTTCATATACTGCAGCAACATATGGAATTCTATTTGGAAAAATGGGAAGAGACCAGTGCTGATATTCTCTGCAGCCATTAAAGTTTTTATGATAGCTAAAAATACAACCAGTTTCTATAGCAACAGGAATCTGAAGGCACACATATTGCTGCTGCTTCTACTCTGTTTCAAAAATTTATCAAAACAAACATTTTCTTGCCCATAAGTAACAATCTTTAGCTGTCATATTAGCTGTTTTACATAACGTTGGTTTCCTGCCTCCTCAATTATGAGTTGCTACAGGAAGAAAACACAGTAGAATATACTTCACTAGTAAACTGCAGGTATATATACTTCATAATTAGCATTTATGGATAAAGGTTACTGATAAATGTCAGGGTTGAGGACTAGATAATTCCAACAATCTAAAGGATTTCTTAAACACTAAAATATGCATATTTAAGTCTTTTTTCTATCGTAATGTGCATTATAATAGCAACCTCCCCATGCTGGGAGGGAAGGTTGACAATCCAGAGGGAAGAGCTACCCTTCAGGAAGACCTGGATGGGCTATAAGAGTGGGCCAGTAGGAACCTTACAAAGTTCAATGGAGATAAGTGTAAAGTCTTGTACTTGTCAGCCTGTATCTGGAGTACTGCATTCAGTTTTGGTCCCCACTATACAAAAAAGAAGTCACATGATAAAAATGAGGGGTAATGGGTATAAGTTGCTCCTAGGAATGAATTGGATTCCAGAAGAAAATTTTTCACCATCAGAACAGTTAAACATCGGAATAATATCACCGGGGAAGTGTAGCTTCCTCTACACTGGACACTTTTAAGTCTCAGCTTTGCAGGATGATGGGCCATTTCATTTAAACCATGTATCACCTAAAACATCTGAACCAGATGATCCTAGAGTTCCCTTCCAACCTGAATTCTATGATTACAATGTTCAATATTAAAGGCATGATATAGATATAGAGCAAATATATATATACTTAAAATTTTAGAATTCTGATCTTTTTTTATCCTACATCTGTTCTCTAAGTTCTACAAGCAGCAGATCATTTGGTTTCTGTCTGCCTTTTCCTAGCTCTGCCCTGCATTTTTTGTCCATTTTTCTTTTTTTAAATTCTCTCTCATGGCTTGACAATATTTAATTGGTTTCTCTGGAAGATTCTTTCATTCTGATTTTTCCTATAGCATGGCATTATGTAGTAAGCTAAACTTCATCTCACTGAAAGGCAAAACCATCATTATATTAATAGCCACAATTTCTGTAGTGTTTCTGCAGGTCTGTATTGTCCTTACTGTTTTTCACTAGTGGTGTCTGCCTACAATTTTGATCAACTTTATAGATTGAGGTTGGCTGTAAAATCAAAGTCTCAGAAAGGACAGTAACTAAATGATAGGCACAATAGTCCAAAGACAAGCAAAACACTTTTCGAAGTTATTTTGGAGTACTCAAAGTTCTGATGCAAGATTCACATTTTAGGATGTGAATACTTACTATGAAGCATACTGTGAGACCCAATAACTGAACTTAAGATATCAGAATGGTGTTAAGACTTGTGTCCACAGGTAGGACTAATAAATTGGTTTATTATTTTGGCTGAATTTTTTACTGCCAAGTATATTTCGCCCTAGGAGGATTAAACTTAAAACTGGAGATGTCCAAATTTCCAGCATTGGACAAAATTCCCTGTATGATCTTTTTAAATACTAAATATTTTAAACACTTCTTTTATTTGTTTCTATGTGCAAAAGGTGACAATGAATATGGTGCCTATTTAGGGCATTAAACTAATCCCATACATACATAAGAAAAACTTAAGCTCTTTGTCTATGTAAAATTTGGAAGTATTCTGTCTGTCTCCTGCTTACATTGAGCTTACTTGGTACATTGGAATGAAATTTTACAAAGCGCTCAAGCTTGACCTAGTGCTGCTTTTCCTGACGTCAGAGGTGCTTTTGCGACTGGCAGTATTAGGAGCAGATATCATCAAATGCTGAGTTCTCTAGAAGCCACTACAAAAGCCTGGTTTTGATGTTGTCTGCGCCCTGAAATGAAGGTGTGACTGCTAGAAGGAGTAGGATAACTGAGGATGATTCTGTTCTGCTGTGTGGATTGAAGTATTATCGGGGATATAGTGCTACAGAGAAGCAGGCTGGAAGGGCTGGTGCCTGTTGTGTTACTGCCCTGCATTGCAGGCAGCACTGCTATGACTTTCCTATTATGTCCTGTGCCAAAGACTACCAATTCAAATCCTGTGTTCAAACTATTACATTGTACATATCTTAGACCAGGCATATCATCATTTTGCTGGATAGACATAAATTAAAGTTTAAAGTATTTTAAGATTAATTTGGGTCTAATAAAGAGTAGAAAGCAACAAGAATATGGGTGTTTTTTCTAATCTTTATTTTCTGCTAGCTATTTATAAAATTTTAAAGAAATTTGACCAGTTAGAGGGGTGCACACAGTACACTCTGGTTTCCAGACTAGTACAAAAAAAGAAAATAAAGCCAAAGCATTTTAATTGTTTTTTTTCTGTTATCACAAAAATTAAATTATTAAGAAATTTATAGAAATGTGGGGTGCTTAAGTATTTTTCAATGATTAGGTCTATATTGCATTTATAATGATTTAACATACTCTGCCTACACGGATAATTCTCTGTAAATGTTAATCTTTACTCTTGCTCTTTATATTTTGTGACTTAGCGATCATATAGCACTTGCTTACCACTAAGGTCGTTAACATATGCTTCATCTTTCTTTATAAAAATTTTAACTAGAATACACCAAATCCCAATCTGGCGCAATATTTAGACTGTCTTTCCTCAGGCACAACTTGCTTTTAATTTTACAAAGGAATTTCATAAATTGCTTTTGTTAGCAATCAAGAACTAACATAAATTTTGTTTTATCCATTAAAGTGAAATAATTGTGTAGTTCATTAACTATGGTTCTATCTGGATGCAATAGTTCTTAAATGCTTTTGACGAAGTTTGTATATCATCTGGTAAGCATTTTGGATAACTTGATTGTATGGTTTAGAATTGTGTAGAATGACATTGAATCTTAATCCCTCTAGCACTGTAGAAGGAGATTTGAAATTTAACCTATCATCCAAAGTGAAAGAATGCTTGCATTTCAGCTTCAGGATCCCACCTAACTATTTCTATGATTTCTACCCCAAGATAACTAATCTTATTTTAAGGACTGTGTCTGAAAAGTGCCTCTTCTGGAAAAAAAATGAATAGAAACTTAAAAAATACAATGGGAAGAAATTACAGAATGTTGAATTTCTCTAACCAATTTCAACAAATAAATAAATAAAATGCTTAGCATTCAGCTATATTGATTATTTTCTTTTTTAGAAATTATCATTGTTATGTGCTCCAATTTATTTTGGATTTCATATACTTTATTGCACATATGAACTTAATTTTGTTTGAGGGTTTAGTTTCCATGAGCTAGCTAGCATAAACCAAATAAAGTGTTGAATTTTATCTGATGGGAGGATAAAGCACCTTGTCTATTTTGGGTACCAATGTGGTTGTCATAGTAACAGAAGAGGAACCTGTCAGCATGCAGAGCTTAATATTCCTTTCTATTTCTGTCTTTTGCATTTATTTAAAACATTTTAATATGGAACTAGATGATCTTTAAGGTCCCTTTCAACACAAACCATTCTATGTTCTTAAGGATAAAACTCCACTGGAAATTTTTTATAAAGATAAGTAAAAACCTAATTGTAAAGTAAAAATCTAATTGTAAATTAGATTTTATTTCTACTGCAAGGTGATAGAGAACCTCGGAATTACAGGTAGAAATTTATGTATTTGGGTAAATTGTTAATTCTAAGAATGGGATTTTATAACCTCCTCGAAGTATTTGAAAAACAGTCAGAATTCAGAAAATAGTGAACTGATTTAAAAAAAGACAGGATCTAGCTCCATAAAATGAATGACATGCATATCTTGAGGGCCTTATCTAACCTGAGGGACACAGAGTGCTTCCTGCCTGTGATTTCTGGGAGTTGTAATTTGGAAACAGGATAGTAGATAATTCAGATTACAGTGTGGACAACAGAACTACAGGAACAAGGCATAGTGTCCTACAGTCTAGAAATTATTGTATTTAGTTTGCCAAAAAAATAACCAATAGCCCAGTTATGGACAGTCTCCTCAGGGACGTAAAGTAGAATAGTTTATTTGGAAGGGACATACAACATATGGGATTTGTTTTGATACTTTTTCTTCCTGAGCAGATAGAAATCCAAAACATTCTTCTGCCAGCAGATTGCCTAAACACCAGCATCAAGATTTGAGATGGATGATTTCACTCTGTTTTTTCTTCTCTCTTCTGTTTCTAAATAACAGCCTTAGGAACCTAGTTGAAAAAAACCTGTAAGATCTGTTACATTCAGAATTTTGGAACGTTATGACAGAATATATCACAGATTGCCAGTCAGGGGATTAGCAGGTTCAACAATTTCAGGGAAAAGGGTGATGTTATGGATTATTATTATGATCCAGACTAATGTTATGGTTAATAATTTGAACAATGAAAAATCTTAAAGTATTATGCATAACATTTTCTACTTATTTGAAAATTGTAGATGTTTTATGTTAATGTCATTCATTACTTTTACTTGCTTGCTGTATATTTCTCTGTAGACATATTTTTCCCAGTACTAATTTAGCCAGGCAAGTTTCATTATTTGGGCTTATTGAAGTGTTTCATAAACCAGTTTGCTTCAGTTCTGGGGCTGAGAGAATGAAATCAGTTACCAAACAAATTCTTAGCATCACTTTGCAGAACTCTCTTCATGTTTGTTTATTTTAATATGCCTGTTCAGACTTTTCAGTTGATAGGCAGCCTTTAGTCAAACTTGATTCACACTGGTCCCATTTACTATGTTATTGCATGCTGTCCCAGTATATTACATGCATGTTACATGGTGTAGTTGCAAAGTAGTTTGGGTGAATTAACCCAAATTACATCCTAATATGAAGCAGTGTTTCATATATTTGAATTGTTAAAACTTTTATCTTGTAAGAGTTTCAGCTTTCAGTTTGGAAAAAGCGTGTTGTTCCTATTGCGTTCCTCACTTATTTCTGTGGGACTTGTTTATCACGTTTTATTCATGGGTAGTTTTCTGTTTCTTTTGAAAATAGTTGTTGGTAAATAATGTGCTCTGGAGGGAACTTTAACCACCACTATTTGCTCTGTTTTTGTTATTAAGAGACTCAGCCTTTGTAAGAGCTATGTGGAATAAGTGAGATGAAGTGAGAATTTCAGGAAAAATACAGCTGTTTAGAAAGCATTTCTATGTTTATTGTGAATTTAAAAAAAGGTTATTGTCCACACTAGATATATAGATTGCCTTCCGTATCTGTGATATAATTAATTTGACTGTAATAATTTATATATCAGATAAGCAGGACACTTAGAATTATTCACAACTTTATAAAATGTAGAAGTCTAAATACTAGTATTTGCACTTGTAATTACCATGAGAAGCTTAGCTGTGCCTGGAAAATGCAGATCAAATGGGCAGTCTCCAATATATTGGCACTGAAGCCACTGTAATTTACATTTCTTATTGATCTGTATAATACCTCTGTTTTGATGTAAGGAAACGGTGTTTTAGTTTATAATTTTATCAGTACTATTTAGTGAATGAAAATTTGTAGGATTACTTTGGGCATGGGGAGATCCATTGTATGCAAAGTATTTTAGATTTCTTTGCATGAAATTAGAGATCAGATGAATTTCATATGATGAGACACATAACCCCTCTCCAAACTGGCCAGTGATACAGAATATGCAACACCAATGTACTGCAATGTGTACAAGTTGGGCTTGTTTAGCCCAGAGAAGAGGAAAACCTTATAGCTGTCTTCCAGTACTTAAAGGGGTCCACAAGAAAGCTGGGGAGGGGTTCTTATCAGGGAGAGTAGTGATAGGGTGAGGGAAAATGGTTTTAAGCTGAAAAAGGATAAATTTTAATTAGATGTTAGGATCAATTTTCTTATGGTGGGGATGGTGAGGGCTTTGAAACTGGTTGATCAGAGAAGTAGTGAGAGTCCCATCCTCGGCGGTGTTCAGGGCTTTTGGATGGGGCTTTGAGCAACCTGGTCTAGTAGAAGTTGTCCCTGCCCATGGCAGGGGGGTCAGAACTAAATGCTCTTTATGGTCCTTTCCAACCCAACCCATTCTATGGTTCTTTAATACACCATGAAATTGAAGAAATAGTTTCAATGAAATAGAAACAGAATTATCAGAATTTATTATAGAGGAAAAAAATGGTCTTATTTTACCTAAAGAGAAAAAGGTTCTTAGAGAACACTATTTTTCAAATCCACAGCAAAATTGAAGGGGATTGATTGCACATCATGGTGAGGTAAGATTGGGCAAGAGTTACAAGGTTCAAATTACAGCAAGGAAGTTTTCTTCTATATGTTATTGGAAACTTGCTAAGGATGAAGATAATAAGGAACTGAAATAAATTACCTACAAGGCTTTGGAGTTTCCACTTTGGAAACTTTCAAGAAGTGATTGCATGTAGATCTGTCAAGTGGATTTCTGCCTTCAGGCACAGTTAAGGACAAAATAAGTGTTTCCATTCTTATCTACTATGATTCCTGGATCATTTCCTTTATCAACTAACCGTGAGACTTCTAAAAACAATTAACACATTTCACCAGTGAATGTTCCAATTTAAGTCAAAAGAAAATGAGGAAACAGTACCAACAAAAGAAATGAAAGAGTGTGATGCTGAAAATAGGATTTATCTCAGAGTTGTTATACTACTACTCAAAAAATTGAAAAAGTTTTGCCAGTGAGATTTCTGAAAGATAGTACCTAGTGCTAGTGAAAGTGTACTTTCAAAATACTCGGTCCTTATAATGCATAATGTAATTCAAAAGATATAGAATAACATTGATAACCTGCAAAATCAAAGTTATTAGATAGTAAGCCTATTTAATTTGGAAACAACTCCCAATTTTTTTGGTGCTATGGATTGTAAGTTTTCAACAACGTGTATGTCTAGGTACTTCAGTAAAAACAATCCTCTGTCTTCCTCTAGATCTTTGTATATAAAAGTGTGTGTCATGAATTAATTCACAGATTGCACTGGAAGGCAGCAACGCTTCATTTTGGATTATACTTCAAAGTCTGCACAACATACACTACACATCTTGAGAATGACCCACATTTCAGCTATCATTTAATAGTTATTGGCTTCTTTGCTTCTGAAATCTACAAAGAGGTTTCTGTGTGTTTTTCTCTGTATTTGGAGCAACACTCTAGAATTTATACATGTGTATCATATCCAAGTCACACTGTTGCTTCCCTATAAAGCCAGCTAAGCTAGGTGATAGTGCACCTCTTAGCCAGTGTTCTCCTGCTTGATAGTCCTCAAGTAACTTATGGTAACACAGTAGAAGCAATGGATAATTAAACGGTAGATGAAAATAATTGTCAGTGTAAGCAGAGTAATGCATATCTAAGTAACAAACCATAAACAGTCTGCTGCTTTGGAAATGGATGCCTCTAGAAGATCTTTATAGCAAAGAGCAGAGCCATTTTGCTTTGTTACCAGTCTTAGTTCCTCTGGTTCATCAGAAAGCTCTGTTCGTTCCCCTGTGCTTGTTTATTTGTCTGACCTTCAGATGATCTTAGTCTTCTGGCTCAAGACTAACTCTCTTGATGCTTTGATCACAGCACAAGGGAGTAGAGATGTTGGAGTGAAGAGCGTTCATGAAGTGTATAGCTATGGAAAGAGTTTTCTCCCAGCCACTAAAACCTCACGTTCTGATAGTTTCAGCATTCCCACAGTTCATCACTTTGTGACTCAGGCAAGATAAATACACACATACACTGAACATCATGCTTTCTTCATCTTGAACTTCGTAAGTGCCTTGCTGTAAAGTTATCTGATTGCTTTAGTCATCATTTTTCTTTGCTACCCATTGATTTATCCCATCCATGTTTTCTTCTGCTTTAACCATTTCCTCTAGTTCCTCAATCCTTCTGCAACGTGCTTTTAGCAGCGCTGGCAAGGATAAGACATGTCCAGCAGCAGCTAGAAAAGAGTAAGAAAGGTGAAGTAACTCAAATCTGCTACCTTGACTGGGATTTAGATCTTTGTTCTTGATATACCTCAGTGTATGTTCAGAGATGTGTCAATGAAAGTAAAGTTTGCAATGGAAAAATGAAATGGTAGCTTGGCTCTAAATTCAGAAAAATAAGATTCTGATTGTATTACACTTTTATTATAAATGACTAGATTCTGAGTTTGAGAACGGGAAATGTTTTGTTACCACCACCCATTAGAAGTAAATTAAAAAGCTATTTAAAACTTTAATTGGTTTATTTACTTGTTTTAAATCAATATTTCAGTTTATTTCATTGCCAGTTTTGAGAATTAAATTAATGGTTTTACTGTATGGATCTTGAATTTGCTTTGAGTAATACTATCTGCAGAGTACTGGAGGAATGTTGTTCTAACATATTGAAGTGTTAAGCAGAAAGGAGAGGAATGCACAGAATTTTTACATTCTTTTCTCTACTATCCTTGTCATGTCATAACCTTGAAAAAGGATAAACAGAGAGCAAAAAACCCAGGTTTATAAAGTCAGATTGTTCTAGATAAGCATAGTTACCCAATCATATTCAAATATACGTATTGCAAGCACACACGAATTTCAAAATATGAGTTTGATTTTTTTACATTGAATGCTGTTTATGTGTTTAGATTTTAATTGGTAAATAATGGTGCACAGCATATATCAAAACCTAAGAATAATACATAGTAGAACATAGTATATATATTTTTTAATTAATGTAAAACCTAGAGATAATCCAGTTTACAGAATTAGTTACAGCACTCTGCATGCTAAATAAATACAACCACATATAGTGAAAAGATACCGGCATTTATTTGTTAAAAACTGTAATGAGTTTGATTTCTCTTTTCTTGATAAAATATAGTTTTCAGTCCTTCAATTACGTTATTTTCGAGTGTAGTCAGTTAAGCTCATTTTCATTTAACAACGAAAACATTTTATTTTTCCCTATCACAAAAACCTATGTAGAGTGTACATGTAGCCTGAGTATATTTTGCTTCAGTTTTAATTTGCTTGTGATGAAGTTAACTGCTTATCACACTTCTCAATCTTTTCTTCTTTAAACATAGATAAAACTTATAAGTACTGGTTGCTGATAACTTACAGTATCTGTAACACATGGTTGCTGCATACAGCCATCTTTAATTAGAAAATACTAAAATGAATTTAGTCCATTTGGCTCTAGTTCTTTTTTTCTTTTTCAAATCTTCAACACAAAGCGTCTCTGAATTTTTTGAGTAGATGTTCTATCTTACACAGTTCGGGACAGCAAGCAAGCAGGGAAAGATGTGTCCTTCTGACCTAATAAAATGATTTGCAACTCTGAAAATGAATTCTGCTGTTATTAAACGTATTAAGTAACATATTTTGTGACTTTGTAACATGAGTTGATTTGAGGCAGAAAACAATAATTTCATTCAGTGGTCAGCAGGTTTACATCCAGACAATGATGTGCTTATGGAATTATCGCAGTGTTGTGTATCACAGTATCACAGTATCACAGTATGACAAGGTTGGAAAGGACCTCTGAGATCATCAAGTCCAACCTATAACCCAACACTAACACCAACCATCATCTAGACCATGGCACTCAGTGCCACATCCAATCTCCCCTTAAACACCTCCAGGGTCGGCGACTCCACCACCTCCCTGGGCAACGCATTCCAATGGCCAATCACATTTTGTCTTTATCTACTGAGTTTTACCTGTCACTTTATTGCCAAGACAACCAGTTAGCAAAATAAGCTGCACAGCTCCCTGCAGTTATTCTTTGTCTTGTTTGCCTTGAATAACAACTTTGTATCGTTGGCTACTTTGCGAACACACTATTCACTGTCATTTTGAGAGTGAGTTTTTAAATGAGTATTCATTTAAATGAGTATTCATTATTAAATATCCTGAACCACATAGACCCTTTCAGTTTTCCAATGGTGAATTTTCCCCACTGAGAGAATTATCAATTATTCTTAATTTTTCTCTCCTATCTTTTCCGCAGTATTTATTCAAGTGAGAAACACAGACCTGGTTTGACACAAATCACTGAAGCAAGTAAGATAGTTAATAATATAGAAGCATTGCTGCTGTGGTTGAGTTTTAGAACTGCTCACCCTGGCCTCTGATGATCCATGGAAAGGATTATCACAGATTTGCCTGTTATGAAAGTTTGTGCCAAGGCCATATAGGGAAACAAAATCATTCTCCATTAACCTCTTCACTGAAGTCCTGCTTAGTATGATCTCATAACATGAAAATCTCAAAACAGTTAGAAAAGATAAGTAGACAGCACTGGTTATTCACTGAACACTCTTGATTTAACCAATATCAAAAGGTTTAAGTTATTGATGGATCAGCAACAGTTCTCTTTAGAAAAATACAAACCAAGACAATTAAGGTACTTGTTCTTCAGTGTTCAAGAACAGCTCATAGATGTGTTTGACTTTTGGCTACCACTGGAAATGAAATGAAACAAGAAACCTCCAAGGCTGAGACAAATGCGAGCGTTGTGACAGTCATTAAAATGAGCTGAAATGGCCGGATGACTTGAGTATTGTGGTAAGTGTAGTAATGCAACATTAATGTAAGAAAATCATGTATAGTCCAAGACAGGATAAAACCATTTGTTCTTTTGGTTTAGTAGTTAAATATTTTTTATTCTAGAATCAGTAAGTTGTTGTTTTGATTTCTGAGACTGCTTGGAATACATTAGTTTTATTGTGGAGTAAATTTGTTATTTTATTTGCTGCTGCTTGCATGTTAAAGGTAAATAAAAATGCTCCAAATCTGCAAGTGTAGTTGCTTAAAATTAAACGTGTATTTATATCAAGAATTAATTCTTAAAATTGTAATTAAAACAATGATAAAAATAAGAGCAAGTAATTTAGTTACAATTATAGGAAGAATATTAAAAAAATTAAGGACTACTTTTGCAAGCATACAGGAACAACTTGCTGTGTGAAAAACTATGGATATAAGGAATCAACCACAGAGCAGCAGTCAGAACTCCTGATAGTCACTAGAAGGCAGATAATTGCAACAATCTGTCCAAATATTTCACTGTAAATTAGCTGAAAATGAGTTATAATGAAGAAAGACTGGAATCACAGTTCATTGAACAGTTCAACGTAATTGAGTTCCTGAAATGATATGATGTGGATTAAGGACTCAACTTTATTGGGTCAAAAGAATAATTGTCCTTTTAGGGTGACATTTTGTAAGGTGGCTAAGCTAATCTAGTAGAGAGTGGAGTTGGAGAATGACTGCAACTTTTAGCAGCAACAATTATCTGTTATCTAGTGAGACCTCCCTTTCTAAAACTTTAGCTATAATGCCATACAGCTTTAGAGAGAAGTGCAAAAACTGTGTAAGTCAGGAGAAAAATCCTTACAAGATTCTGAGGAGGTAGAACAGGAAGGAAAAAATAAAAAGAATAATTTATTTAACGTAAGTGGACACCACAGCAGTTGAAAATCTCACATATACATTACTTTACCCTTTTGGATGATATTCAAACTAAAACACATGAAAGGTTATGTCTGTAGGTACAAATATATTTATAAGTAATGTAATTGTGCAGAAAAAAACATGACTGCAGTATCTTTCTTAAGACTGCTTTATGATATTTGTAAGAAGTATAATGAATTTTGAGATATGTGGCTTATTATTTGGATAACTATTGGATATAGGTTGAACAGGCTGACTATACATATACGCAGAGTTTTCATGTAAGTTACATAATATGTACAATACGAATTTCTATGTCAATGGCTTTATGACTCTTGGAAAAATAAGAGTGGAAAGTGTTCCACACACTCTGTTTTCTTTTTCCAACAAAGTAACTGATGGTGAAATACCTTTAATTTTCCTGTTTATCACCTTGTTGAAGTGTCAGTACCAAACCATAAAAATAACCAAAAGTAAAGAGAACACTGCTATGAATTTGTTGCTGCCTGTTGTGGTGTAACCCCAGCTGGCAACTAAGCACCACGCAGCCAGTCACTCACCTCCCCACCCCTGTCCTGGTTGGATGGAGAGAAGAATGAAAAAAAAGGGTAAAGCCTGTGAGATGAGAGAAATACAGTTTAACAGGACATAAAAAAGGAGAGATAATAATAATAACAACAACCACAATAATAATAGAACATACAAAACAAGTGATGCACAATACAGCTGCTCACCACCCAATGACCAATGTCCAGCACATCCCTGAACAGCGATTGCTGGCCCCTGGCCAACTCCCCCAGTTGATGTACTGAGCATGTTGTCATACGGTATGGAGTATCCCTTTGGCCTGCATGGGTCAACTGTCCTGTCTGTGTCCTCTCCCATCTTTCCACGCACCTCACCTTCTCACTGGCAGGCCAGCATGAGAAGCTGAAAATTTCTTGATTGGTTAGCAATAACTAAAAGCATTAGTGTGTCATCAAACACAGCACTACACAAGCTACCAGAGATAAAATTAACTCTATCCCAGCTGAAAACAGGACATTGCCAAATAGCAGCTTTTCTTTGCAAGGACAGGCAGGGGATTAGACTTAACTGATTGCCTTCCTCTTACTCATCCCCTTTTCATCCCTTTCTGCTTCTTCTTCCCCCTTTGGGTATGAAATTCATTTAATTCTTCACATCATTTGCAACAATGGTCGTCTTAATTGAGGAAGAAGTTATCAACCTCTTTTAACGTGCAGAGGCATAAAACTACTACCCAGCTCCCTTGAAAGGTGTCAGCTGTATCCATATCCTCTCTTATTTCCTTCAAAAGAGCTTTGGTGTACACTACTGATTACTGATGTATAAGGACATTGTGTGCATGTGAGCTATTTCATTTCTTAGTAATATCTGCAAAATTTTCCCCCTCTTTCTGAAACTAATACCAGAATTTTACAGAAAGTTTGCTAGTCAAAGCCTTCTACTTTATTTTCATTATTTTGTGTTATTAGTCATTCTTAGATGAATATAGTATCCATGATCATACCCTAGGTTAGGATTCACTTTTCGACTTCTCTCGTATGAACACAGATACGAAGAAAAACAGTCTTGGTTTCAAGAAGTTTGCAGCCTAAATGGACAATGCACAGAAGATGCAGAACAGTTTAAAAAAGTCTGTCATCACACAGTTCTTGTACAGATGATCAAAACTTAATTCTAATTTGCTTCTAGGTAAATTTAACAAAAAATCTAGTCCTGTCACTCTAATTAATGCTGCAACTACAGAATTCTGCTTTTTTTTTAAGGAAAGAAATGTATCCTGAAGCGATGGGATAAACAGAAGTATAACTTACAAATATAAATTGCTGGTTTTAGCATGTTAAAATGTATATATAAGTGGGAGTTTAAAATTCACAACGGTATACAGAAATATTATATATTAGCAGCCTCATCTTTAGTGGCATGTACCTTGTGGGCCAGAAGCACTCTAAGCACTATATGGTGTTTTGAGCTGTCCAAGAATGTGGAATGCATTTTAAGACAGATTGTGATTTTTAGAGCATTATTTGAATTGAAATGCATCTTGCAATTTTTTTTTTGTGTAACTATGAATACATTTTCAAAAGTAAAAGCCATACTGAAGTGTTACAATCAGAGTCCTCAATGTTTGGCACCAGAGACACTTTGCTTCTGGATACCATATCTAAGATCTTAATAAGAACTAACATATTCTTCATAAACTCTTACCATGAAGTAAATCTGAATGATATTTGTGTACAGGTGGTGATACAAAGTTTTCTCCTAGCAGGCAAGAATATTTGCAGTAAATGTGCTCAATTCGTATGTCCATTAAGGAAAAATACACAAGATTTTACTCATCATCTGGCTCAACACAGTTAAGGATTATAGCTGAAACAGTGTGTCCAAAAAGCTGCTTGCAACTAATCCACAAATTAATTTGAACACTTTTCTATATGGTAACTCTATCATAGAAGCACCTTCAGAATTTGTAGCTATGTTACCAAGAAGATAATTTCATATCTGTTTGTAGATATACAGCTGTTATGCTTTGTTTCGTGGTTCCTTTGTGGGGCTTTTTTTATGCTGTGAATTAACTTTACAGTGTAGTAGTATTAGTAGGAGAAAGTAACTTTAAAGCTCTAATTTGCCTGTCTGAAATATGTGCCATATAAACAATTCATTTTGACCCAACATCTGCTTAGTGTTTTCACCTTTTAGAATAGGTTATTAGAGTAGCTACAGCATACAAATGTCATTTATGGAGTAAAGGGGGAAAATACGAGATGGTATTTTGCTGTAACAATGTGGTTACTTCAAAGCTAGTGGCATTACTGCTACTGTGTAGTATCCTGGTCATGCAGCTAATGACAACAGAAACTCCCACTGTGCTTAATTCTTCTGAGGTTTCTATAAACGGTGCAAAACCTCATTAGAATTATGATGCTTTGTGCAGGCCTGAAAGTTTTGTATGTTTTTCTATTTCTCAATAGCCTATTTGTGGAAAGACTTATAATACTTCATGTACGCATCTTTTTACTGTGTGTGCTCTCTAATGCAGTTAAGAAATACACTTCACAAATTCACCTGGTAACACTGCAAGTCAACTAGTAACCATAAATACTACTTGGCATTTTTACATTCTGGTATAAGAATAGATACACTTCTGATACCTGATGTATTTGGGGAAAAAATTCTTTAGTTGTCCAAGAAAATGAAAAATTGTTGTCAAAACAGAGGTAGTGAGAAGTAGTAGGATCAATGATAACATTTTCCACCATTTCAGACAATGCAAAATTTGGAGGAGTGTTAGGTAAACCAGAGGATTTTGTTTCCATTCAGAGGTATACCAACAGACTGGATAAATGTACAGCGAGGACTCTCAAAGTTCAATAAAGGAAAATCCAAAGTCTTGCATCCGGGGCCGGGGGTGGGGGTGGGGGGAAACTCCCTGTGCTAGTTAGTACAGGTTGGTAGCTGCCTGGAAAGCTGCTTGGCAGTGAAGATACTGGTGGAGAAGTTTACCATGAACTAGCAATACACTCTAATTGCAAACCTCTCAGCCTCCTGAGTTCCACTAGGAAGAGTGTTGCCAGCAGGTCAAATAATCATAGAATCATGAATTATCTGGGTTGGAAGAGACCTCCAAGATCATCAAGTCCAACCCTTAATCCAACACTATCATGATTACTAGATAATGGCACTAAGTGCCACATCCAGTCTTATTTTAAAAACCTCCAGGGATGGTGAATCCACCACCTCTCTGGGCAGGCCATTCCAATGCCTGATTACTCGTTCTGTGAAGAACTTTTTTTCTGATATCCAGCCTAAACCTTCACTGACGGAGTCTGAGCTCGTGCCCTCTTGTTCTGTTGCTGGTTGTCTGGGAGAAGAGTCCGACCCCCACCTGACTACAACCTCCTTTCAGATAGTTGTAGAGAGCGATGAGGTCACCCCTGAGCCTCCTCTTCTCCAGGATAAACAACCCCAGCTCCCTCAGCCTCTCTTCAGAGGGCTTGTGCTCAAGGCCCTTCGCCAGTTTTGTTGCTCTTCTCTGGACCCGCTCCAGCACCTCAATATCTTTCTTGAACTGAGGGGCCCAGAACTGAACACAATACTCAAGGTGTGGCCTCACCAACGCCGAGTACAGCGGAAGGATCACTTCCCTTGTCCTGATGGCCACACTATTCCTGATACAGGCCAGGATGCCATTGGCCTTCTTGGCCACCTGGGCACATGGCTGGCTCATGTTTAGCCTCCTGTCAATCAGTACCCCCAGGTCCCTTTCCGCCTGACTACTCTCCAGCCACTCTGTCCCCACCCTGTAGCGCTGCATGGGGTTGTTGTGGCCAAAGTGCGGGACCTGGCACTTGGCCTTGTTGAACTTCATCCTGTTGGACTCAGCCCATCTCTCCAGCCTATCAAGGTCCCTCTGCAGAGCCCTCCTGCCTTCCGGCAGGTTGACACTCACTCCCAACTTGGTGTCATCTGCAAATTTACTTATGATGGACTCAATCCCTTCATCTAAATCATCGATGAAGATGTTAAACAGAATTGGATCCAACACTAATCCTTGAGGGACACCACTGGTGACGGGCCACCAGCTGGATGCAGCCCCTTTCACCACTGGGACTCTCTGGGCCCGGCCATCCAGCCAGTTCTTCACCCAGCTGAGAGTGCACCTGTCCAAGCCATGGGCTACCAGTTTATCCAGGAGTATGCTGTGGGAGACAGTGTCAAAGGCTTTGCTCAAGTCCAGATAGACTACACCCACAGGCTTCCCTTCATCCACCAGGTGGGTTACCTGATCATAAAAGGAAATCAGGTTGGTCAGACAATAAGGTGTTCTTTCCCCTTTATTCAGCCCAAAGTTTACTTAGGTGAGGCCATATTTGGAGTGCTGGGTTTAGTTCTGGTCTCCCCATTAAAAAGGAGATATGAAAATACTGGAGTGAGTCAGGTAAAGACCACAAAGATGGAGATGGGACTGCAGCATCTGTCATACAGGGAAAGGTTGAGACTTCGAGACAAGAAAACTCAGGAGTGATCCTTATAATGTCTATAAATACGTGGTGGGAGGAAGTAAAGACAGTAGAGTAAGGTTCTTTTCTGTAGTGGCCAGTGACAGAACAAGCACCAGTGGGCTGAAATACAAGAAATTCCATCTGAACAGTAGAATATACCTTTTTATTGTGAGAGTTGTTGGTCCCTGGGACCAGTTGCCTAGGCTGATTGTGCAGTTGTCATTGTTGGAGATACTCAAAATTTGTTTCAATGACCCTGCTTGAAAAGGAGGGTTGGATTACAGTATATCCAGAGGTCCCTTTGAACCTTACCTGTTCTGTGATTCTGTGATATCCCTACGTAGGCAGGGATAAAGTGTCATGGAGGACACACACGTAAATATTAGGTAATACCACTGGGGTTTTTTATTGTTGGATTCCTACTGTTACTGGAATGTTGTTTGACACTTTAATTGGTGATTTCAAAGCAAGGTTTGCAAAGCTTTATTTAATGTTAAACGTTTAAATGTTATGCAAATAACGGAAAGCACCTATACAAGTATTTCAAAGACTGGAGATCAGTTTTTCAAAGACATAGTTTAAAGGTGACTTGACCATTTCTACTGCTGGCAGCTCATGCTCACAGTCTCTGTTTCATGAAACTTTAATCTGTAGGCTTTGTGTTAACTATTAAGATATATGCAATATTATTTATTAGCGCTTTGAAAACTGTCTATATTCAGTAATATGTTAAAGTATTTTAGCACTAGAAAGACAAAATATTTTCAGCCAATATGGTGGAAATCATATTCTAACACCTACTATGATTTTATACATACTTGGGAAATAACAGCCAATCATCCCTTCTTTTAGAATGGAAGTACTTTACAGCTTAAAAAGATCTCTGCCTCTGGATCTAGTGATAGAACTATTTTAGAGATAGGCTCAGATATTTAAGGGACCTGAAAAAGAGAGAGATTTCCAATGTAAACCTCTTCTGAATCTACATATACAATGATCGAGTTGATTTGAAGATTTCCAATGCAATCTTTAATATCACTTTCAGGATATTGTTTCAAATATGAGTAAGAAGTAGAAGAAAAAAAATGCCTATCACTTTGTCATGAAACCTGTGTGTCTTTGTGCTTTTTGGTTGCTTGAATGATGACTGGCATTTAAAGGGAGCTGCATCTGTCCAGGAAGAAATCTGTCTTTCCCTTACACTTAACATTTCCTTGAAAATAATTTTAAATAGGCAAATAAACAATTAGGAAATTTCAAGTAATTACTATACTTAATTTTAACATTTCCTAATAATTATGTTTAGTAGGATGTAAGAGATTTCTGTTTGCTTCATTATACTTAATTGAATAAACTTTAAAACTTTGGACATTCTGAATGGAACGCTGAGTCCTAAACAGTTGAGAATGACAGATTATGTACCTTGCACTTGTTATTCTGCCTCCTTATGTATTATATATTCTGGCTCATTAACATTAAATAAGGACCAGATCTCAGCGTTTTAACTATAAAATAATTATATAAGAAGCTTATTTCTTATTTCTTATCCAAAGCCTATTTAACTCAAGACTCTTATTGAAAAAGCTGCTTTGAATAAGAGCTAAATGTAAACCTCTGCAATTCTTCACCAAGTGTAACATTGAAACGAGGAAGGAATTAATCACTATAGTTGAATTTCATGACTGAAGAGTAGTTCTACTCAGTCTTGAGAACCTGAACTTTGTATAGTTTTTCACTGAGAAGGATCCTTGTATTTTAATGATCTAGAAGTTAACCATCAGTGTTTAACAAATTACTAGAATTGTTCTGTATTTGTTTTAGGCAAATATGCTCCTTCGCCCTGAGACAGGAATGTAACATAGAAGGGCTAATTTGAATGTATGTAGAAGCTTAATGATTTTAGTTAGATAAGACTGAATCTTTCTTTATTTAAATTGGCACAGTTTCACCCCAAAATGGATCTCTGACTATTTCTGTAAGCATGTGTTCAAGTAAATAGCTTATTATGCATCTGTTAGTAAACAATTCTTGGGATAGAATGTACAATAAGTATTAGCCATTGCAGAGATTTACATTCAGGTCTCTCTATTCCTTACTGAGTGCTCTAGCTACCAGCCTGTAGAAACATTTTTGTCTATTCTCTATTTGATCTGTAATTGTTCTGTATGCTGAGAAATAATTTTCATAGGACAGCTCCTCATTCCAGACTAGACTGTAGTCCCGTGAACAAGGCACTTTCATGAAACAGATGCATATTTCCTCAGTCAAGAGAGGAATTTCCACTTAGTATCTTCTATGTAAAATGAAAGCACACTCTGAATTAGACAAATTAGGATAATATGAGCCTGGGGCAAAATGTCTAAAGTAAAGTGGTCTCACAGTTAAACTTTCTTCTTAGAGAGTGGCAAAAGATATTTGTCTTTCTTTGGGCAAGTTCAATCAATGATACCTCTTTTACTTTTTGAATAGAGACATATTCTACCAAAGATGCACAAATTAAATACAAACAATAATAAATAATTCGTGCTCTCATATCTTGTGTTAATTTGAACAGTTTTGTTTGTATTTTTTTAAAATATTCATCTGAGCTGAGCTGTCTGCTGAACCTCTAGACTTTCCATTTTTGGTGAGGTCTGACAGATCAGTACACTTATTTTTCACATCTTTGTTTCAGAGTACAACTATCAAAACATGTAAAGATGGGAACTAGAAATGTGTGTAAATATAAAAGGGTGAGGAGTAGGGAGGAGACAATAATTTTTAAAAATCAAGAGGATTTCCCTGCAAAATTATTAAACCTGTTTTCCAAGAAAAATTACAAATATATGGGGATAAAAAAGGTCATGACTTTCTGAGGAGAGGCTTCAACTGGTAATCAGTGTTTGCTTCTAAAACAGCGCTTTTAACAGATTTGAAGAAAATAGTCTCCTACTTGGTATTTAGGGGTTTCTTTTTCTTAGTGTGGTTAACATGGAGGAAAATGCTTCCTTACAGGTCGTCTTTTTGTTTTCTTTTTTTTTTTCCTCCTCCCCCTCTAGTAAGTTGCAGACTCACTGTATCAACACTTTGGGTTTGCTCCCTTTTGTATTGTCATACACACTTTTGGGTTTTCTTTTTTTTTTTTTTGATAGAATCATAGAATCTTCTGGTTGAAGGAGACCTCTAAGTTCATCAAGTCCAACCGCACCCATTATCCGCTAAACCATGTCCCTCAAAAACTCATCTATCCTTTTTTTTAAAACCTCCAGGGATGGTGATTCGTGCCTAACCACCTTTTCAGTAAAGAAATTCTTCCTAATATCTAGTCTGAACCTCTCCTGATGCAACTCATGGCCATTTCCCCTCGTCCTCTCACTTGTCACTTGAGAGAAGAGATCAACACTTGCTCTGCCACAGCCTCCTTTCAGGCAGCCCTAGACAGCGATGAGGTCTCCCCTCAGCCTCCTCTTCTCCATACTAAACAACCCCAGCTCCCTCAACCGTTCCCTGTAGTACTTGTTTTCCAGCCCCTTCACCAGCCTCGTCGCCCTTCTCTGGATGCCCTCCAACACCTCAATATTCTTTTTGTACTGAGGGGCCCAGAACTGAACACAGTACTCAAGGTGTGGCCTCACCAGTGCCGAGTACAGGGGCACAATCACCTCCCTTGTCCTGCTGGTAGCCCTGTTTTTGATACAGGCCAAGATGCCGTAGTCCTTCTTGGCCACCTGGGCACACTGCTGGCTCATATTCAGCCTGCTGTCAATCAGCACCCCTAGATCCCTCTCCTCCAGACAGCTCTCCAGACATTCTTCCCCATGTCTGTAACACTGCATAGGGTTTTTGTGCTCCAAGTGCAGGACTCAGCATTTGGTCTTGTTAAAGCTCATCCTGTTGGTCTCAGCCCAACGATCCAGCCTGTCCTCTCTTCCTTCGAGCAGATCAACACTGCCACCCAGCTTGGTGTCATCTGCAAACTTGCTAAGGGTGCACTCGATCCCTTCAACCATATCATTAATAAAAATATTGAACAAGACTGGACCCAGCACTGAATCCTGCACTTTCCTTTCTATTCAGATCCTACTTTTGATGCTCATTCTCTGTCTTCTGTCTTGATGTAGTAATATGTGGACAAGTTATATTAAAAATATTCTTCCTAAAAATTTACCAACTGAGTAATACTTTTGAATTCTAGTTTCCTGCATGTAAGGCATAAAAATTTGCAATCATAGACTAACTCAGTCACATGTAGTCACAGAACTGTCTGGTTGGTAAAGACCTTTAAAGTCACTGACTCCAAATGTAAACTTAACATACAAGACCATCACTAAACCATGTCCATCACCTTATTGCAAGAAATATAATTCATAATGGAACTTAAAGCTAAAGCCCTTATTCTCTTTTCCCCAGAGCCCCTCTCCTGTGAGCAGGAAATAGTACAGGTTCGCCTATTTAAAACAGTACTTTAGGGTTTTTTCCTCTGTATGTTGTACCTGTGAAATACCTGAAAGCTCAAGTTTGTGTTAATGACTAATTTAAAAAAAAAATTTCATAGTAAAAACCATATGCTAGGTGTCTTCCACCATGTCAGTGGGAATACTGGTACAAAGTAAAATCTGTAAAGAGAATAAGAGTAGGGAAATGAAATTTTGCTCCATGAGGATGCCATTTTATTTTATGTGCCTCAAATATCCAGTCTCAGATGCACTTAAAAAGTGAAAGAATGTGGTTAATTTCTAGCAGGGATATAAAGGATATGAAAACTGCTGTTGTAATGCCATTTGTGAAAGACATGACGACATTGATATTTTGGGTGGAAGTCCGTGCAAATTAAATGTATTTAGATACCTGAAAGAACAAAAAAAAAGTAATTTTCTTTATGAGTTATATCACAGTTTCCCATTAACATAAATAGCACCCCAAATCATTCTTTCCACAATATCTAGTTAAAATATGAATCTTCTGCTTATTGGCAACATCTTTGAGAATGCTATCTCAGATTTCTCTGACTGACTGACATGCTTCGTGCTAAGTTCTTAAGGTCTTACTTATTGACATATTAGAATATGATTTTATTTTTTACTTGATGGAAAAATCTCTGTGAGAGTGATTGTGCCTAAGCGTGATCTACCTACCTCTCCTGAAATGAAGGAACTTAATAATTAGTTTGAAATCAGTGGGAATTATTGTATCCTGAAGGGGAGAAACAGGGAGTCAAATTTTCATTTGGATGGGGAATAGTGATATGGCAGAGGAGTTTTGTCCAATTGACTATTAGAGTGTTGTGGTTTAACTCCAGCTGACAGCAAAGAACCACACAGCCACTTGCTCACTTCCCTTTGGTGGGGCTGGAGATAGAACCAGAAGCATAAAAGTGGGGGAACTCGTGGGTTGAGATAAAGACAGTTTAATAGGTAAAGCAAACGTTGCACATACAAGCAAAGTAAAACAAAGAATTCATTCACTACTTCCCATCAGCAGGAAGGTGTTCGGCCATCTCCAGAAAAGCAGGGCTTCGTCATGCATAGTGGTTACTTGGGAAGACAAAATACCATCGCTCCAAATGTCTCCACCTTTCTTCTTCCCCCATTTTATATGCTGAGTATGACATAATATGGTGTGGAATACACCTTTATTCAGCTGGGGTCAGCTGTGTCTCTTCCCAGCTTCTTGTGCCCCCTCAAGCTACTTGCCTGTGGGGTAGTGCGAGAGGCAGAAAAATGCTTGACTCTCTGTAATCCCAGAACAATAGTAATGTAAAAAGCTCTGTACTACCAACACTGTTTTAGCCACAAATCTAAAACACAGCCCCACACCAGGTACTATGAAGAAAATAAACTCTTACCCCAGCCAAAACCAATAGAAGGAGACAAGATCTTCAAGTGCTTTTTATGAAGCACTTTTAATACAGTTTCAGTGTCACAATGACAGTCTTATTCCCTTATTTAGTGTGCGTTTGAAACAAACCTAAATAAAATCCTTAGTCCAGTTTTAGTGGCAATTAACATTAAAAGCATGCAAGACCAAAATAAGGCACAAATGAGGCAACATTTCTGCCCAATAATATTCAATTAGAAAAATTAGTTGATAAGCATATGAGTATTAAAAACCTAATAACTGCCATCAAAGTCAGGATTAATGTAGGACAGAATATATAATTTCATTTTGACCTCTGGTATAGCAAATATCTTCAGTTTTCATACATATATTTTAATTTTGGAAACAATAAACATTAACATGAGTGTTTGTCCAGAAGATGACACACCACTGCTTTGCCATGTTTAACAAGCTACAACTGGTGAGGTAATACATGTGTGTGCATGCATAACAAATGTGAAGTAAAATACATTAGCTTAATTCACTCTGAAGGTAATTTCTACTAATTTAGTTTTAGTTTGTATTTTTAATAGGCTAGACAAAAGTCTACAGCCAGTCTTTTGACCCAGCTGGTTAAGCATGGTTAACCATAAGAATTAATTGCTATTGCTTGTCCAAACCTTAAATGTTGTAAAAGTAGCAGGTTTAGAAACCGAATCATGATATAAAAATATTACTGGTTTTCAATTTTTCCTTTAAATTTAAAGATTAAAGATTAGGTAATAAATTTGCTGGAATTTCTTGCCAATTTTATATAAAAAATATTTACAGTGGTTTGATAATTGTTTTTCTGACAGCTCATTTATACGTAACTCTTTGTTCTAATAGTAAATCAAAGATAAAATATAAAATTATAATTAAAAAAGTAAAAATATGCTGAGGTTGAGGTGTGCCTACTTACAGTTGAATAGAATTTTGAACTGTTTTTCCCTAGTAAATAAGGCATATAGTAATGCACTTTCACTTGAGATGAGGTCCAAACTTTTCAGCAATGTAGGCCTAGAATGAGGCAGGCTATGTACCAGATCTCCTATCAAATGTGTTCAGCCAATGGATGTTCCTTGTCTTTCAGATTTAGAGATCGCGTATGAGTGTGTAGCGATTTAATTTAGAGATGGTAAAAGCTTTTTAATAGACGGAAACATATATCTTTTAAGCTGAACTTCTGCATTCATAACAATGTCATTGTCTTAGTATCATTATACAGGCCTGTATGCAGATGATTTTTCTTAAAACTGAAGTTCCAGATAGCTCAATTTGCTCATGAACTGTCCTATAGTATCGTACCACTAATATCTTGTTCTCACTGCTGTTCATACTGAGCGTCTCCAGTAGCCACTGAAGAAGTGTGTGTAAGTCATAGGTGGTGCTATCAACTCTGTATTACTCAACATGCTTCCCTCCATCTCCCCAGGGGTGCTGCTTCCTTCCAGCTATCAGAACCATACACCTCTCTAAACAGTTTCTGGCAGATGAGCTTGATGCAGGTGTCATATCTAGTGCCGAAGCTGATTTTCAGAAAGGTGCTCAGTAGGTGGAACTGAAGTAGAGTTGGACTGTTGTATCGTATATAAGTTAGAAGATAATGTATGGATTTATTGACATGATAGATTTAGAGAGGAGATGGATTTTTTTTATATGAATTGCTTTACCTTTTTTCCCAATTCTTCTAAAACTGATGAACATCATAAATTTTTAGTTGACTTGTAACTGGGTTTGTATGGTAGTTAAATATGTTGCTTTTTACCTATGTTTTGTTTGAAGATTGTCTTACTGCCTGTAGAATGTGGGGTAAGAGTAATGAACATTGCAGAATCACAATTTCCAAGGAAAACAGACAGCGTGGTGTTTAAGGAAACAATTCCAGTGCTGCTTAGTGAGCCTAACGCTACCCCTAGAAATGCAAATTTGTGGATAACATGTACATGAATACACCATCATTGGCTCTGAACAAATGAAAAGGGAGACAAATACTCTTTATGTTACATAATGTCTTTAAAAAAAGCTGGCAAGATACAGTACTATAGAATGGAAACATCAAGAGGAGTGCTGTTTTTATAGCAATTTACTGGAAGAGTCTTTGAAGAAAAACAATTCCTTTGCATAGAACATTTGATGGTAACGCCGCAATAATTTTCTTAGCTGTGGTGTTTCCAGTGAGGTAACTTACTGAAGGGTTTTCTTTCAGTTACATTGTAAACAATCAAAATTTGGAAAAGATTATTTCATTTTATTAATAACTCTAAATAATACTCAGAAGAGGGGAATTATAAATCTCTGAACTAAGCAAACATTATTGCAGTGAAGGATACCACAAGGCAGAAAACAGTGTGAGGCAGGATGCAGAAGATAAATACTTTACAGAATAATTATTGTTCTTTAAGCAGATGGTCCATAGAAGACTACACTGATTTTGTTGTATGGTCTGCATTAAAACAGCACATGTCACTTTAAAAATAGTGAAGGCATTTGCCATCCCCCAAATAAAGGGGAAAATATATTGTGCTATAGATAATGAGCTGTCTGAGTTATTTTTAACTCAGTTTATTAAGAAAACCACGGCAATAAATCTTTAGGATACACGCAGATTGATTTGCATTCAAGGTCATGACAAAGTTCAGCAGAAATGCAAATCACAGCAGAGCAGCTTTTCACATATCATTGATTGATGTGCTTCTTTCCTTTTTGGGTAGCCCTGAAGTATAATGATAATTATTATATCACAATAGGATATGATATTAGAAAAAATATGTGCTTTTGCATGTTTATCTTCCAGTGTTTGTCACATGTCCACTTGTAGATTTCTAGTTTGAATAGAAAACATACAATACTGAAACTCAAAACAAGTCTGTAAAACACCAAACTGTTGAGTCATAAAATTCTTTCTGGGGAGGCATTCACACCATTTGATTTTATGCATCCAAGTAAAAAACCTCATAAAGCACCTTATCTTCGTGTGTCATGAGTGACAAAGATTATTTTATTTATGGTCGTAGTTTGAGACCTGGGAGCTGGTGTGCATCTTCACTAGATTCAGCTCCATGTCAGTGATCTAATTTCTGTGGTAAAACCACAGTACCTAAGTTGATAGGTTTCAGCTCCTGTAGGATCTTAACTTTGCCCATTAATTTTATGTGGAGGCAACCATCCCACCTTAGTAATTTAATATAGGCTTTAAGGTTATCAGGTAGACATTTAAATGCCCTCTGAGCAGTAGTTATCCATATAATAAATCTGGATAATTTAATTTACATATGATTTTAGATGACATAATTTTATATCTTTTCATAGTTCCCTTCCATTTAGAGAATAAATGGCAGTAATTTAGTTATATTAAAAAGTAAAATCTAAGTTTTACCAAGCCTTTAATGAAAGTGAAGAGTGAATTTTAGGGTTTATTGAAGTAAATTGGCTTATTTTTAACACAAAATCCTTCATTTAAAAGAATCTATTTTATTGCTTTCCTTTTAGTCTTTCTGTCATTAATATCTTGTAAATAAATATCTTGTATCTGATAATTGGTCTGTTTTTCTCTCAGGAGTGCATCACTATTGTCCTTTTTTCACTAATGCTGGTTGTGCTGTGTGATAACTACACTGTGTCTCATTTCTTTCTGTTTTATTTTTATGCCTGGTATTATGTAGCTTTTGCATCTTTCTATCTCCAAGATTTTAATCCTTGAATAACAAGGTTAGAATGGATGAGAGAATTATTCCTCTCAAGTCAGAGAAGTATTTCCTACACATAAGAAGAAACAATACTGCAGAAAGACTACTAATCTGATAGTTACTGTACATTTTATATAAATATATTCTTTGTGAAGGAATCTCAGGAGTTATCCTCATTAATTCTACTGCTACTAAAAATATGGAAAGAGAACTAAATCATTAAAACATTTATCGACAATGAAATTTCTTGTCACCTGTTCTCTGCATTTGACAACTGACTCAAGGTTTAGGCCAGTGTATAAGGCTAAGTCAATCTAACAAATTTCAAAGATACTGCTTTAACAATGGAATAAAACAACAGAAGAAATAGGAGCAAAAACCATAGTATGACAGATGGGTAGGCATTTTTTGAAACAGGGAGTAAAGCAGGGTAGATTTTTTTCTTCAAAATTATTGAGCGATTAATGGAAAAAACAAGATCTAATGATGATCAGTCATAAAGAATGAAAAGCTTTTTTAGTCATTTATTTTGTTTGTATTCAGTAAAGCCCTTACATTTGTTATATAAAGCAAATACTAATCATAATTTAATTTAATTCCTTCCAACAAGTTTTACTTCAAGAGAAAAATCCTTACGAATGTTGTGAATGATTTTAGTTGTTTTTTTTTTCCCTCCAAAGTGAGTGTAGGTTGCAGTTCTAAGCAGGGCTGAGATTTCAGACATGTGTCTGTGGTCTGATCATTTAGTCCAAAGGAGCTCTCCACCCTATGCACTGGACTGCTTTGGTTCACTTTCTAAGACTCCCAGTTCTCTTCATGTCATGTAAATTCTTCAAAAAGGAAAGCCAGAAGCAATGCATGAAACTTAATTTCATCAATCAAAGCTAATGATCTCTGAAATAATGCTTTGATTGGTTTAAAGACAATTCACATATTAGACATGGCATAACTAACAGGCATACTCTAAGCATCAGCTTTTTGCCTCCATACAGAGTCAAACACACCTATTGTAAAGTTTTACACATGAATTTATCATTTGTTTCCCTCTGTCAAACCGCTACTTTCTTTACTATTAGTTGTATTTGTATTCTCAAATATCCTCACAAGGGGAAAAGGAGTACTTGAAAAGAATTCCATTTTGAGATTTTAACTAGTTCTAAAATTTAGTCAAAACTTTATCAAAATGGAAAAAAAGAACCCTCTGAAATGGAAGACTTCGTAGGTATTTACATGAAATGTTTTGATCAGTTAAATACTATTTTTTTTATCTTTGCAAGAGTATTTACTGTTTTGACTTTTGTTTCTGCTTAATGATATGGTGAAAGGTTTTGCTTAATGATAAGATGACATTCGGCTGAACATGAGCCAGCAATGTGGCCAAGAGGGCCAATGGCATCTTGGCCTATATCAGAAACAGCACAGCCAGCAGGACAAGGGCAGTGATTGTGCCCCTGTACTCAGCACTGGTGAGGCCACACCTCGAGTATGGTGTTCAGTTTTGGGCCCCTCAGTACGAGGAGGACATTGAGGTGTTGGAGCGCATCCAGAGGATGGCAACAAGGCTAGTGAAGAGGCTGGAGAACAAGCCCTATCAGGAGCGACTGAGGGAACTGGGGTTGTTTAGCTTGGAGAAGAGGAGGTTGAGGGGAGACCTCATCACTGTTTACAACTGCCTGAAAGGAGGTTGTGATGAGGCGGGTGGTGTGTGCTGGTCTCTTCTTTAAATGACAGGCGATAGGATGAGAGGGAATGGCCACAAGTTGTGGAGGGGAGGTTCAGGTTAGACATCAGGAGAAATTTCTTCACCAAAAGGGTGGTCAGGCACTGGCACAGCTGCCCTAGAGGGTGGTTGAGTCACCATCCCTGGAGGTGTTTAAAAGGACGGTAGATGAATTTCTTAGGGACGTGGTTTAATAAGGGGACAGGTATGGTTGGACTTGAAGATTTCAGAGGTCTTTTCCAACCAGATGATTCTATAATTCTGTGAAATGCCAACAATAAAAAAACTGTCACCTTTTTACCTTGGTTCTGGCTATGATACAACTTTATGACGCAGAATGTTGACTTTCCTTTTCCAAAAGACCTTTGCCTCTCTCTGTTCTAAGGATGCCTGGGACTTGTGTAAATGCGGTCATTAAGGATTCAGGTCAGAGACATAAAAAAGGGAAAGCAAATAATCACTGGTCACATCTGAAAAACTGTCCTCAAGAGACTGGCCAAGGAACACATAAAAACTTTGTGGCAGACTGAAGAATAAAAATCTAATTTTGTAGGGTGGTTTTCATTCACTTGACTCTTCAGACCTTCCTTTTGATATCTTCAACATTCTTTCTGACTCATGACACTACAACAAAAAGTAACATACAATGACTAACAGAGATCCTAAGAAGAGTGCCTTCTTTTCTGTGTTTTTATACTATTTTATAGCTAGTTGTGGGTCGCTTGGGGTTATGTAAACAAGCATGGATCAAAAAGTCCTCAAAAAGTGTTTGAATGAAGTATAATTTAGGACCAAGAGCATAAGGAAATAAATAAAATAAAATTCAGCTTAGTAGACAACAATCTCGGGAGACTAAATTACCCTTCCTCAGCCTGCTTTTGTAAGGTTCACTGTAGGTGTGGTGAACACAAAGTATTTAAAGAAAGCTTTTGTAATAGAATGGTAGATATTTACCGTGTACTACTTTCAGAAATAAGAAGCAAGATAGGACAGACTTGTTTCAAAATTTATCATGTACACACTAGAGATTAGCATCATGAGTTGTTTGAAAACAAGTCACCAGTTAGCAGTGAATGAAACATGATAGGTAGGGTAATGGAGCCATAAATGGTTTGTGAAGTGAAAGCAAGTAGCTTATGCAATTTCTGTAGAGAAACCATAACCCATATGGTAGTCAGTTGGAAGATGCTCCTATAAGAGTTCTTAGATATTAAGGAGGCAGAGGGGTTGCTGTTTGTGCCCCACTTTCTTATCAAATAACTATTACTTGTCAGCAAAGGGTTTGTTAACATACATTCCACCAGAAATATATGGCATTTCTCTCTCCAGAGTGAGAGATTTGCAAATCAATAATGTTATTGGTATAGTCCAAAACCACAAAGCTGAACTGATGATGTCAACAGCAGTCTAAAGAGGAGGGAGCAAGGAGGGCGTATGGAAAAAAGCTCTGGTTTACACCTGATTGGGTGAGTGACAACACATCTGTGGGGAGATAGCAGAAGGAAGGGATGTATTTTTGCGTAGAAATCAACAGGCCTGACTACATTTGTCATTACCTAACTGTTGTTTCTGGAGGAAATTATCTAGATAAGGCTATGGAAAGGAAAGAGTTCCGTTTAGAGGCTGAACGAGCATTCATAAAATGGAGGAATGCATTTCATGGGAGAGTAATCTAAAGAGGATAGCCTTATGGGAAACAGTGTCTAAGAAAGTTTTAAAAAGATGATTTACTGAACCAAAGACACTTGAGGAGCATAATGCATGTTAGGGGAAGCTTTAGCTAAGAAGAGATAATTGGCCACTTGGATATGAATATTTTATTCTGTGAAATCTAAGAGAAAGAAGTTGAAAGGGAAAAATGATGCATGGAATAAAGGAACTTCTGACAGTGGCTGTAAGCTGAACACTGAATTATTTAAAAATTGTAAAGAAGATGGGTTCGTAACTGTGAGAGGACGCAAGAAATGAAGTTTGTAAGGATAAGAGATTTATTTACATCCTTAGATCAACAAAGAAGAGACAGAAAGAAGGAGAAGACCAAGAAGAAAAACAGAGGGAATAGATGTGAATGAGAGAAAAATCAGGAGGTGTTTAAAGTGGGAGGAGAGCATTTGGAGGTGGAGGTGAGGAGATAAGCCTTCAAACTTCTTATGGGAGAATTTGATTATAACTCTTTGAGGATAGGAAGAAAGAAAGTAAAACAAGTTGTGCAGACTGGGAAAGTATTCACATTATTTTACCACCTTTCTCCTAAAAATAATTAACTATTTTCAATATAATGGTTTAAAAGGAAGCAAGAGAAAGGGCTGGTTTGAGCAGTGAATCAAAGGTGAAGAGGAAGCTAAGAAGATAGAAGTCATATTGTCAGCTGCAACAATGGAAGAACTGGAAGTGAAGGGTTTTGACTCACCTTCAAAGCAGACACATTGAGACCCATTTTTTAGTGACTACTATGCATGCTACAAGTATTAGAATGATTCAATTTGTTATCTTAATGCTCTTCTTTAGGCTAGTCTTTGTTTCTTTATACTTTTTGCGTATGTGTGCAGTGTGTATCTAGTGATTAAAACTCAGTTAATTTACATGTGTAGTATCAAGTCACATGTCTTATGCCAGTCATATCCAGCTCTAGTACAGTCTTCATTCAAGTTACAAGTTTTTTTCTTGGATAACATTGATTGAATAAAAAATCAGTCCTCTGTTAAATCTTGATTTCAGTTTTTGGCTCTGGGCTCTGACAGTCAGCTCCGTTCTGCAATTGCAGAGGGCTTTGCACCCCCAGCTTCCAGAAATCCAGTGGGATTGTATCTCTGGACTTCTGGGTAATAAGGCACAATGAAACCTCTAGACTATGAACTGAGACATTTCAGGAGCTTGACAATTTGGTGAAAGTTTAGTGGATTTTTATAGAGTGGAACAGTGACAAGATACAAACAAAGGGCAGCTTCTGGTTAAATCAAGTTCCTGCTCCTATGCTTTCAAACTTTCAAGAAGAAAACTTATGCTCTCTCTACCGAAGTATTTCTATATATATATTCTCATATGGAGAAGACTTATCTCCCTAACTTCACTCTCAAGAATGATTATGCTGTTTAAGCTGAAATTGATTTGGTGAAAATCAATAGAGAAAGCAAAACAACAAGAGACCACCCTCCATTGGGAACAAATTAACTTACCTGTTTAAGGTTTGGCAGTCAAAGTAAAACAAAGTCTTATGGTGGAAAGCATGGAGCAAGCTGTATGTGATGGTGCTTCCTGCCATAATTTATATTTCATATCCAGAATGCTGCCAATAAAAATCACAGTTTCTACTTTTCTGAAGTTTTGTGATCAGGGCGTTCCTCATTAGTTATTTGTGTAACAGGTAGTATTTATAAATTGCAGAAAGCATTTTTCTCATGAATTATATTAAGGTCCTTCAAGGATATAGAAATGCTTTACCAACACAATTTCCCTTCTGAGCTGTGTTTCAGAGAAAGGAAGAAATACTGCTGCGGTCAGTATGTCTGTCACGGCTGCTGAATTTAGTGTTGCCAGCAGCTCTGAAAGCCTTTTTTAGAAGACAGCATGTCAGTAGCAAGTGTAAGACAGAATGTAGGTTTCGAAAGCAAGTCTACTAGTAGCAAATTGTGGTCATACAGTGCAAGAAAGGCAAAGGTGTGTTAATTATTGAATCACAACGAAACAAATCATTGTGGAAGTCGTTGGCAATGGAGGATTGTTATTAAACAGCAAGATGGGAAATGGCAATTTCAAAATAATAGCAGGTGCTGTAAATGAAACTGGAAATGAGAAAATCCTAAAATGCTACAATTGGCTTTGATCTTAGCTGCTGGGTTGCATTCTGAGTTTTCAGCCTGAAGACAAAATAAAAACCGGTGGAAAATAGATACTAAGAATTGTAACTTTCCGTTCAGTGAAGGACAGGAAGTACGGAAACACTGTGCTTTATAGGAGCTTTTTTCAGGTGTATTTACGACTGTAAGTAATTGAGATGTACAGATTACAGGTGACTTAACTCAGCATGCAGAAGCCCTAACCTTGCTCTGGGAGAATTTTGATAAGATTTTTTTTATGTACATTGAATACAGGAGTAGATTTTTAATAACTAGTTGCACAATTTATCACCAAATATTATCAATATGAAAATTAAATTAATCCTAACACATTTGGAATAGTTGCAGTAATGTTGTTGCTAGCTGTAAGAACACAGCTGGACACAAGACATTTTCTCCTTCATCTGTCTTTCCTCCAACATGCAAGCTTGTGGTACTGGTGGAAAGACAGGCACAGCAGACTGGCTCTGTTGTTGCAGTGCTTCTTGGCATCTTGTGCTGCAGTGAGGAGCCACGATGAGGGGATGTTGGCACCAGTATCTCGGTCATATAGTACACTTGCTTCAAGAGTTGGGTCTTTATTTTGAATATAAGGCTATATAGTTTAAAGGTAGAGACTCTTCTGAAAAAAGGCCCTTGGTGAGCTGGAGCTGCACTGGTGTGATATATCTGCATGGTGCTGGGAAGGGAAACGTTTAGACTGTATGTTTCCCCCAAAAGTGTTACAGACTGAAAGCTGTGTCTCAGTCTTAATTTATCTGTGATTAGAGTTACCTTCATATCTGGTTTACAAGAATTAAAGATATATGCTAGCTTTTGTTCAGTTTTTAGGTTGTTCTGGACACAGACACTGAAATATTTTCTCCAAAGGTTTCATATCAGAAGCCTTATCTGGGCTCCCATAAAGCCCATGAGTGATTTTTTTTTTTTCTGTTGAATGCTCTGACTATGGCTTATGGCATCTTTTGTATGATTTCTTAAATCACAGCCTACAAGGAAACCAGACAACTTTCTTCAGATCTCCTCTTAAGGAAGGGCCAACGTTTTGTCTAGATTTTGCCGTATAAAGTTATTATCTGTATGCAGAATTGTTGTCTGGAAGTAAGAAGATTAACAAAACACAACTGTGAAAAAAAGAATACTGTGCAGTGGCTGTTGCCCAAACTGAGACTAAAATAATCCATGTCTCAATAGCAAAAACATGATAGATATATTCTATTGTGAAGTAACTGTCCGATATATCACATTCATTTATACTTTAACAGGGAGGCTGTTATGACTAATACATCATTTATACAATCTTTTAAGGTCAAAAGGTATGTATTGAGTGAATAAGCTAGATGTATAGTTTAATAATTCCTTTTTAGGACATATAATGAGATAAATTTGAAAAAAAATTATGCTACACTATCTCCAGATAACTAACTGGAAGAAATTAAAGAGATGTTTCAGTTCAGAGGACACTTCTGTTGTTTATTTAAAATCTACAACCTTAGCTGTAACTGCCAAAAAATTTCAATGTAGAAATCTTCAGTATATTAGTAGCATTTCATAAATCACCAGGCAAATAGAATATTTCAAATTCTGGGAAGAATAGATGTTTTCCAGGAAGAAAAAAATTCTTTTGCGTAACAAGTTACCCTGTATTTAATAAAATTTAAAAAAATATTTTTGAAGGTCAGTATGCAAAATAAATATATGGTTTTGGAGCTTAAAAAGCCATGCAAAAATAATCTTTAAGTATTATTACTTGAGTGCAAAGCAAGAGTATTTTTAAGGCTAAGAACTAAATACGTGTGCCATATGATAGTTCTCAGAATTAAGAGGAAATAGGTGTTATTGCTACCCAAAATAATTTTTCAGGACACAGAAAGTAATGCATATAGAAAATAAAAAGATGAAAATCTGTCTTTTAAAATTTTGTTTTCTGAGTTATATTTTTTGGTTATTTGCACAATTATGAAACTGTTGCCATCACAGTTATTATGAGAGAGAGATGGAGACACAAGATGGTCAAGAAATCACAGTGATCCATGAACAGGAACTTCCTTTGCGTGTGGTGGAATTTTTAGTAATCTCTTAACCAAATTAAAAAATGTGCAAGACAAAGTATATTGTATTTCAAATATTTCAGAAGCTATGTCACCTTCTGACCATTTCCCTGATTTCTAGGCCAAGTGGACCCAAATTTTTCTTCTGAAGTCAAAGTAAGTCTACATTGCAGTGGGGAACTTTAGTTACATCTTTAAACAAACCAGCAGGAATACGTAACAGTAGTGTCAGCACAAATTTCAGTGTGGGCTGGAAACAAGAATCCTTGTTCTCACACACTTCTCTTCATTCCTTCTGTTGGCCATTCTGCAGTGAGGCTCCCATAGGTAGGCCTTTTCCTGCTCATGTTACATCCCCCCACAACCATGCAGTAGTACCAACAGCATTATGACAGCAACAGTTCTAAATCGGATGATGGATAAAGAGCCCACAGCATTTACTCTGCCACCTAGGAATTATAGCAGTCCTACTAAAACGAGTCATGTTGTTGCAAGTCTTGAACCTAGTACCAGGAAAAATAGCTATTTATTTTTCATCAATAGAATTTACACTTATAAGCAGGTTTTATATGTTTTTTTTCTTTATGCCCAGTTTAAGCATAGTCAATGCTAAATGACAGTGGAATTCTTTGTAGCATGTTTGAAACTGTGTGTGTTAATGAGGATATATCTCAAAGTGTTCTGTTTAATTAAAACCCAAAGAGACTTTGTTCAGGCTGCATTTATTTTTAAATTATGTGGGTGTGCATGCATGCGCTTTCCTTAAATAAGCATTTGTGCAATTCCATTTCTTCAGCGAAAGATTTTGCAGCAATAAAATCTTACAAGCGTTACCATAGCAATAATCATCTCAGAGTATCAAGAATTATCTTTTCCAATCCCGTTATAGGGTTGTTACTTCTGCAGTTCCAGCATCACTATCTTTTGCTTAGTGAATTTCCTATTTTTTTTCCTAGAAATATGAAATGAACATGACATCATATGATAGTCACATATTAAAAATATCATTTTTATTCTTATACCAGTGGGCCTACAGACTTAAGAGTGAGAACATCAATAAAGATACTTCACATGAGAACAAACTGTGACTGGATACAAGAATAAAATAAAAGCATTATTGTAAGTTCCAGGAAATATATAGGATGTGGTAGGAGGGGTTTCTAATTTATACAGCAGTAACCTAAAAATAAAAATGTTAAGGCCATATTAGTAATACTAGTGTTAAATGAGTACAAGAGAAAGGAACATATTAGTAAAATTGTATGATCATGCCAGCTTTAAGTGTATGGAATTATTATAGTATTAATTAGATCTACTAACAATGAATATATTCAGATATAAAACTTTGGACAAAACATTTGAATGTTCAGCTACTATTATTAAATAGCAAGGGTTATGTAACACTGCAGAGCTATGATACCTATGTATCTGATGGCCTTAGCATTAATCGTGATGAG
The DNA here is from genome assembly GCA_033558185.1 of Dromococcyx pavoninus. NCBI lineage: Eukaryota > Metazoa > Chordata > Aves > Cuculiformes > Neomorphidae > Dromococcyx > Dromococcyx pavoninus. The sequence continues at coordinate 1,343,661 of JAUMJL010000235.1, forward strand.
ATTGTTCAGTATGGCAAGATCCTATTGCACAAAATGGTATGATATGACATGACTTGTTTTCATAAATCATTTCCTTATCTAAACAACTTATTCCAAGATATTGATCTTGACATTTGAAAATTATGGACCAAATTTTGTATCAAAAGATACTTACAGGACTCTAAGTGCTCCAAGTCAATCAGCGTATCCTCAAATTTGATTTCAAGTCTGTTATATTGTATGAAAATCACTGTACATTTAATGAATGTTACGCTGTAATGAAAAAGATATCATAATCACAGTAGGAAAAAAAATTGTGTAATTGATTGTCTGATTTCAAGTGGTTTAAATGTTATAAAATATGTTGAGAATTATTCAGAGTTTCCTCAATAGACTTTTAACTCATGCATAATCTCCGAATATTGAGACTTCTGAGAGTACCTGTTTCTCTTCTCTTGCAAGCTGCATCCCCTTTTCTACATCAGAAGAACTGTAAATATTAAGGAAAACTCAACTGCCTCAGATCTGTTCTGAGCAGGACCTCTCCTCATGCCTTTATGTTTCTGAGGGGTTTCTGGCATTTAACACCTTTTCATGTTTCCTCAGGTGCTCAATAACATAACTGTGAAAGCAATGTTGTGGTTAAATTCTTAATGCAGGTCTCAGATATGTTAGTCTTTTCCTGTGGATAATGTAAAGGATAAAAGATGTTGGATTCTGTAACAAGACTTGGCATACATTACAAAACCGTTTCATTTATTCTTCAGGTGTTTGCTTTGGAAGGTAATTAGGCATATCTGTTCTTTTGAATTTTCCCATTTTTTTTATATTTCTGCCTGTCTTCTTGCCATTTGTGTTTTTTTTCTGGGTTTCATAACATACAAAACAATATTGAAAACGCAGTGGCTTCTCACATTCCTCCCCATGGGTCTGTAATGATTTACAAAACACAATCGATTAACCTAATGAAGTCTGAGAGTTGCACTAAACACTTCTCAAAATTCATACTCATTTTTTATGTATGCAGTTACACGGGTGTTTAATACTTCCTTGTGGGATAAGTACTTGTAGGATTTCTCAGAATGATTTATTGTATTAACCTTTATAAAATGACCATGATATTGATATAGCTTTGCTTAAAAGAACTTCTCTGATTTGCATATGTCACAGTTCCTTCCACTGTGGCAGTTACATATGCTTTGAACCTCTGCTGAAGTAACATTGCTTATTCAGTGATTGAACTGAAAGTATGTTGAAATAACAGTGTTGCATTCTGGGATAATACTGCAGGAGAAATTACATATCTGCTGTTGTAAATCATGATGCTACATCTCCTCTCAGTAAAATCTCAGGAATGACAGTTTATACCTGGGAAAGGTATCTTAATGTATTCAATACCACACAGTGCCTACCAAACAAGTCAATTATCAGGTATCTGCATAACAATCCTGAGTTATTCTATTTATCAGTAATAATATATCATTTGCAAGCATGATAGCTTATCTATAGCTTATTCATAGCTTATTCACAGATGCACATTCATGGTGGTAAACTTCTTTAGAAGAGTTGTTAAAATAATCTGTTGCCTATATCAAAACAGAAAGAACACTTTTTCTGATTAGAACAAATTTTACATAAATTGGGACTTTCCTATAGTATTAGAACCCTTAAATTATCATTAATTGCAATTAAATTACTGGTCTATCAGATTAGCGTTAGACTTTGTAAAAGTTTTCTATCAATAGGTTGTGAAAAGTATGTTTCTCTGTTGTTGGTGAGCTGTACATTTTCCCTGTTGTATTTGGTGTCTCATATCACACAGTATTACTTCTCTTTTTATTGTTTAAGTAAGAAGAAAAAAAAATTAATTTTATAGCAAATAACAATCTCTTCCAAAATTATAGGAACTTTGTATTTTTACTAACAAACCAGTAGTCATTTTTATAATAAGAACAGATAAATAAGAACAGGATTGAGATAATGACTATTGATTAGTCTACACATTGGTTTATTAATTTTTACATTTAGTAGTAGAAAAAATGCTTTAAAATTTGGACATGACAATATTGCTTTCCCAAGTCACTCTTCTGGTTAATACATCTGGTCTTTTCTGTGCCTTTTCTAGTATCTGAGTATTAGCTTGACAAGATATATGTTTAAAGTGATTTAGTGTTTCTTTTGAATCACATATTGATTAAGTCTGCTGTGTTAACCTGGATTTGAAATATAAGTCTTGCTGAAATGTTATGGGATTAGCTGCTGGAAAAGAAATGTGACGACGTTGAATCGATTGATTTCTCTAAATTACATGCGGCATACGTTTGTTTACGAACTCTCTGAAGGCAGATTCTATGTTTTTTCCATTGTGGACTGACATCAAACAAACACTGTAATGTTCCCATTGTGATGTGAGATATGATTTGGTTATGATATCAGATCATTTAGTATGTTTGATGAGAAGTTAAAATGAAAAACCATGAATGTGCAAATAATATTGTACTTCTGGTGTTTTGTAATTATTGCTTAATTACCTACAGAACAGAAACAATTTCCTTCTGAAAAAAAAAGACAAAAACTCTGAGGATTTTAATTTTACCAAAATGATATCTAAATAATGATTATGAGAATGGTACTGGAAACAAGGAGTACACTTCATTCCTTTTATGCGTGTGACTTCTTATGAATTTCTAAAAAGGGATCTATATTCAGTTGCTTCTTCACAATACTTCAAAATACGCCCATGTTATATTCTTTCATAACCAATGTATTGCACTTCAAGGATCACAATGCAATCAAAAAAGGAATATTCGCTATCTTAAGAAGTCACTTTCCAGTAAACTTCCCCCCTGAAACTATATATTTTCCCATTAGGAACATTCTATTATTTTTTTTAATACAAGAGGTTATATTAAGCCCAGAATTATAAGGACAATAGATATTGAAAATCTACTGTTCTTCTGGGATACTTCATTATCATTTTTGCATACATTGTACTTAATTTCAGAAAAATAACGAATTTTCGATAACTCCTCCAGAAAGGTATTCAATTTGCTATTACATGAAGATACTTACATATTTGTAGAAGAGCTAAAGATTTGCTTTTAAAAAGACTTAATGTTCATTTTAAAAGATGCATTAGGAAAGTAGGTTAAAATTATGTTGCTAGGAAACAGAAGTGGATCCTAGCAACTGCTGCTGAGAATGAAAATTGTATGCCTGCGTTAAAGATGGAGCTTCAACCACAGCAATTCATCTGGCTAATATTGTTTTCTTGAAGACAATTAGTTTTGTCATTGTGATCCTTGCTATTTTATTAGCAAAACAGTATTTCTTTACTTAGAAAAGTAAGATCACTTTTTTGTCTTTTAGAGTATCTCGCAATATACTAGTAACATGCTCAGTGCTCAGCTAGACCAGAATTGTAACCTTTTGAGATCCACATTTCTCATTTACATGCAGGACTCACCAGTTAGAAAGCTACTCATTAACCTATGTCTGAAGGCAATTAGTACTCTAACGGAGTATTTGTTTTAACGAATTTTTGTGGTTGTTTCAGGGACTGAACATCTGAAGGCTGAAGCGTGTGGTTGTGATCCCAAAATATTTTTAGAAGAAGAAAAACTAAGAAAAGATTTTTTTAAATATAGGAAAGCCACTTTTCTTTTTGCACTAGTTTCAGTTTCTTCCTGGAGTTTTATTCTTCCATCTTCTCTTCTCTATTGGTGTCGTTTTTCATAAAAATTCATCTTGTGTCCTTAGTACCTTTACTTTTCTGTCCACATTTTCATCTTTCTTCTTCCACTTCTTACACAGCCATCTTTTTCTATGTTTTCCCAGATTTTACTTACATGCAGCTTTTCTTTTCTGTCTTACTCGCCCCACTTCCCAGATCCACATAACTGTATTCATTCCCCCCAATGAACCTTTACACTGGAAGACATAGGGCAATAGGTATGGGACACTGTAATTTTATGACTCATTTTAGTGTCTCTCACTACCTTCAAAGGCACACAGGCTTGCATTAGTGAAAGCAGCAGAATCGTAAAGAAAAGTCACTTTTATTTTCAGTGTGTAGGCTAATACTGTGCAAGTTCAGGACTAACTTGATCTACATCCATATGACTCTATCTACATATAGATATATGTATAGACACATACATATATTCATTTACTGGTAGTATATAGTACCAAACTTGTATGTACGTGTAAGGGTGTCTTAGACCTTTCCTTTGTGCCAAGATAAATATTGGTGTAGGACTAATACAAAACAGGACAACATACACAGCTGACATAGGTTCCAACATGTGTTAACCTTCTGTATTATGTATGTGAGTTAATCTTTGAGCAATAGAAAAGACTTAAGCCTATGAAACAGGCCAAGCAGTTATTGTGATGTGAAGTGCTGTCTCCTGCAAGTGAAGGCCTACTAAGGGGCAGGAATTCTGAGGGAGATTTAGATATCAAAAATTAAAGAAATAAGGTACAACAAGTGAAGAAAAGACAATAAAATATGTTAGAATTTACCCTCTGTAATAATCTTAAATAAACTAATGTTGCTGAGGAATAGCTTTGGAGAGATTGTGATTTATAAAGTGGGGCCTTTTCTTGAGGAAAACATAAGTGGGTCAAGAAATCATGAAGAATCAGTCAGTTCTTACAGATGCTTGATATGAAAGATTGTAGAAATTGAAAATAAATGAAACCTTCTTTCTGCATTGTGGTTTAAAGGATTTGAGTACCACAAAAAATAACTGATTAGAATTGGGTGTATAAGTGGGTGTATAAGTTATCTTTTGATATACACTTGTGGTGGTCTGGTTTGTAAGTGGTGTATTGTAGAAACTGTTGTGATGCAGCTGAAAAGCTCTTCTCTTTTACGCCTGTCAGAAAGTATCCAATCAACACCTAAAGTAAAATATCAAATTTCTCCCATTTAGGCTGTATTTTTTGCAAACTGAGGAAAAATACTGGACTATCTGTGTCCATGGGGGCAGGAGCTGGGTCTAAGTGTGGGGTTCCCCTCTTTTTTCTTGCTGTAGTTCCACAGCCTGGATGTCTTATACTAAGATACATATATCTCAAGTACAGAGGCCCTGGCCATTTAAAAGACTCTAGATCAGAACTAACAGTTTGGATTTAATCTGTGCAGAGGTAAATAAAAAGTGCAGAGGTTCCACAACTACTTCCATTCTCACCTATGGAATGTTGTATTTATTGGAAGAGCTGCCATATTCTATAAAACAGCCTTCAGTGAGTACATGTGAAGTATAAGGAAAAATACATTATGTCTTGGTTCTTGCCTGCTCTTAGAAGGTCCTTGTTTGTGAGATAGTCTCGTAAAGTACTTAGGCTAAGAGAAAATTAGTCAATCAATATTAGAAACTAATACCTCAGTCCTGAGAGAACATGAACAACAGTCAATAAAACCACATTTGTTTGTGTGTACCTACACTTATAAATCAGTTTACAGGAAAGAATTTTTGCTGTTACAAGTTTACTTTCATTGCAAGTAACACTTAAAAAGGCTATTAGAATCTATTTGCCTAAACATGCAATTAAATAGAATTTGGAAGTCTCCTTGCTGTAATATTGACTTGTCAATCCCATTAATATTGAAGAGTATTATTAAAGATGTTTCAGTTTAACCAAATAATTGGGTAAAGGATTATTTTTTTCCAGCATGCATTTTTTCTTCTGTTTCTAACTTGGAAGCACTTTATGGACCAGAGATTTTGAGTATTGTTTAACCTTCTTGTAGAAACTTCTGTTTCATTGAGATCAAACCTGTTTGTCCCCTTTGTAATGGGAGTGCAATAGTGTCACCATGGTTGCAGGCTAAATATGTGAAAAAGCTCGTGTAGGAGGTTTTTTAAGTGATGTGTCTGTAAGCAAAACACCAGAAGAAAGTTCTGCATAATGCAAAATGAACAAAGTTCTTCCTGGCAGTGATAACACAGAGGAAAATTCTAAAATGTGAATGCTATCTTGAACCATATCATCTCCTAAACCTTTCTTCAACATGTCATACTCAAAACCAAACAAATTTTGATGTGATGTACAGCTATATTTTAATAATAAAGCATACATGAATCTGTTTGAGGAAGAGTAGAAAGGTAATGTAACTGTCTTGTATCCCTCAAATCTGTTCTTATGATGAAATAGAATAAAAAGATTGGATTCACAGAAAGCAGAAGACTGAAGAATGAGAGATACAAGGTTTTTTTGAGCAGCATTTTCCAACTGTAGAATACTGAAGCTTCTATTAATCTTTAATCAGGATTATTAATCAATGATGTCTACTGTTTCCAGATTAGCAAACAGCCAGAAATTATAGAGTAAAATTAATATTATCTATATGTACATGCTTGTATAACCTGAGGATTGATATTGAGGAACTATGTACATGCTTACAAAGATAGATGTGGGAAAAAATTTTCAGATTCTCTTGATCTTAAGACAACAATGTGAATGTCTGGCTCAAAATTTGTTATTTATGCAAGTTCTGTAGCATTGTAGAAAAAGTACTTCTAAATACAGCTGTAATTAGAAAAGTATACTACATAATTGTGTGCAACTAAAAGGACACAATACATTTTAAAAGATGCAAGGAAGCACATACTGGGTTTTTGTTAATTAAAGATCTTTCATTTGTTTTATCTGCTAAGAAATTTAAAAATACCAATAGGATTGTAGGCATATCACAGTGGTCTACAAATTTATACCCACTTAGGTAACATTATTCTATATAGAATTTACATCCTCAGTCATGTTCAAAACTAGTGAATTGCATGCACATTTGTACCAGAGACGACATTTCTTCAATAAGGTCAGACATAAATGAAAATATCAATGAAGAAATCAATGTGTGTGATAAAGATTAAGCAACTTAATGAAAACACAGGAGCTGACCTTTGTGTGATTTCATAGAAATCACTGGAGGAAGGATAGATATCCCTGAACGTGGGGTCATGTCCCAGGCTCCCCTAGCATCCTAAGTGAGTAAGTCCCTTTTAGAAGAACATCTTACTCTTTCACGCTGGTTTCATGGGTCATTGAAGTAACATACCCATTTTATACCTGCCTTTCCCACCCACCCATTTTTTTTTCCTTAAAAACCTTTCTTTAACTTCTGCTATGGCCAGACCTAAAGCTGGTATGCACATACTAACCACAAGATATATACCTGGCCTGAGAGGCTGTCAGCTCAATCAACTGCCAGCCTTGTGCAGTCTCCCGCACTATGGCTATTTTGCATGGGTTGCCTTAAAAATGGTAAACTCCATCTAGGAATAATTATATACAGTAGTTGGTTAGTTAATATAGGGGTGTGTCACTTTAAGAGAACAGAGCTATTTTAAAATTAGTAACAGTGTAATCCTTGTAAACACAGCTAAAACCTCAATAAATAAACAAACACCAAAAAGTAATCAGCACCATGTCAGGGCTCCTGATTAATAAATCTCACAACCTGCTGAATATGGGTGTTAAATTTGATCAAGTTAGATCTCAGTGATGTGAACTGGTCTCTCATTTGAAGTCAAATACAGGAATTGGTTTGGTAATCTTACTCAGGTCCTCAAAAGGTTTTATTTTGCATTACTGAACCACTTAATTGTTAGTCAAAAGGTGGTACAAGTGGTGATTTACAATATATCAGGATGATCTATTGGTCAGGTTGAGAGTGAAACAGCTCTGTTAAAAAGGGTGCTAGCACAGAGTAAGCTCTAAGTACCGTATTCTGTTATATTCAGCTTCAGTAATCATGAACTGATCACCTATTAGATTTCTTCTTGTATATATTTTCATGTGTTTGAGGGGATTGGGATTGCAGAGGGGAGGTGGATAAACAGAGAATGCAGGATTAATTAGAGTTGATTTGTCATTTTCCACTACATTTACCTCCACATCTTAATTCCTGCAGCATTGTTATCTAGCTTATTTGTGTTTAAAAGAAATGCCTTCCATTTCATATATTCAAAGATATTGTTTAAAGACCTTGATGGAAAATTAAGTCATAAGTAACTGCTTTATGAAGTTTAGGCAGTGTCACCTAAGTCTCAAAGCCTGGCTGTATGCACAACGTATTTGGTGAAACTTTAACAGATCCAAAAATGATGTTGACATGAAAAAAATGTTATGATTAAATTAAGAATTTTTTCCAGTCCAAACCCCCAAATTAACTACAGCAAAAACAATCCTAATTGCTCCAGCACACTAAGCAGGATTAAAGAAAAATGTGCTGTAGCTGACGGTGATCATTGATCAAAACTTCAGTATTTTTAGCCCTAAGGTAATTGAGTCAGATTTCATCATTGTAATCCTTAAAGTATAAAATAGAAATTGAACTAGCATGGTGGTGGAAGCTGGCCTTGGCTCACAAAATGTGAAAAGTTGGCATACTCAATGGAAATGATGTTCAAAGCAGATCACAGTAAGAATGACAATAGCAGCTTGTGCCATTCTGGAAGAGCAAAAAGCGGTTCTCTTTTCACAGCACTCGTATTTCACACATTAATAAGTATTAGGAAAATATAGTAAAATATAGCTTAAAGTAGGAATAAAAATAGTGATTCTTTAAAGTTTCTACATGCTCCAAAAATGTCTATTATGAAACTCCTCTGTATAATATAAAAGATTCTTTTGTGAAAAAATAAGCATGTAGGAAGTAAAATCTTATGCTACATTTTGCATATTCGCAAGAAAAAATCTAACTAGTTGCATGAAATAGTATGCTTTCCTCACAAGAAAAAATCTATTAAGAAAACTAGCACGTGAAATGGACTTGAGTAAATGACGAATAAAGGAAATTTCCTATTCATAAGGATTTTTATGGTTGCATTTCGTACTATATGAGGGAACGTTCTTCATCTGGGAAGAAGAGGGGACTTTTTAATCTGTCTCACAAGTATATTAATTAATTTCTTATATTAGTTGTAAATCCTAGATCTTTTACTCAGCAAGATGATCAGAGTTTGAGTTAGACATCAGGAGGTAGGTTTGCTAGGTGAGCAAGTCTGAGCCATGAACACCCTATGTCAGTTCTCAACGTACTTTCCTTTTCAAAATGGAATCAATACATTGTGTCATCAGGATTCCTCCTGAGATTAAGGGCTGGAATTTCTAAATAGAGTATTGGATAAGAAAGAAGTCCTAAATGCCTGAAATAATATAAGTGGTTCTCATCTCATCTGAAAAATTATAGAAGGAAAATAGAAACGCATTTCTATATTTCTATTTTAGAGACAAAAAAAAGCGTTTGAGGGAGTAGTTCTTCAGGGTCTGTGTAGTCAATGAAACGCCATAACATAGCCAAAGCTTAATTAGTTACTTACGTTTCCTGTATACCCTGTGCTCTTCCACCACTCCACAGTTGGCAATTTGCAGCAGACACATATATTTTGCAGCAGACACATATATTTAGCAGCTGAAGCGTGAATAGTCTTGTTTTGTGGCCAGTCATATCTATTTTGGTGCTACAGATTGCAGGTAGGAACAAGGTGTCAAAATGGAAATATGAGGATGGGCTGTGTAAGAACAACCCCTTACAAGGGCCTATGAAGTCAAGATGTGTGAGGAGCCAACACCTGAACTTGGAAAGGGGGGATAGGGGCTGGTGAGCAGCCCACCTCTGGAAAGCAAAGGTAGCAGGCCAGGTTCATGCTACAAACCCTGGCCAATAATTACTATTAAAATATCATTATTGTGGGATAAGCTTACTGTTTGCCAGTTTTTTGAAAAACAGCCTCCAAATAATGTTCAATTTCTTGAAATAAATTTAGGAAGTTTGTAGTGCTGGAAATGTGCTTATTTCTGGGCACTTCTGTCTACGAAAATATATCAGCATAAATTTAGGATAGATCTCTTGTGCATATTCTTTTTCTCTCTCTCACACAATATATTTATATTGCAGTATGTATTTATATGCAAACACATGCAGACCCATATAGGAAGTTTAGGAGATAACTTCAGAAAGAAGCAAAAATGTTGTAATAAACAAACATAGCTTGCACAGACAGTACAGTATAGAATATGGTAATGTGAAAATTCGTGGTACATTCATGGTGGCAGTTACCCTTGTAACCAGTTAGCACTCTCCTATTCTGCTTTGAAACATCCATGTTTGATTAGATGCAATGATTGGTTAAGCATCATGATGATTAGCTGATGTTAATTTTAATTGCTTTAAGGTCAAACTCACAAATGGAAATTGTTTGTCAATCCACAGTAAGCCAATGTAACATTAGTTGCTTCATTTTCACATACTTAGGTAAGCTGTTCTGTCAGAAGTTCCAGAAAATAAATCACGCCCCACATTAGTGGAGAAGGAAAATTGTAGTAATAGGTTTTATTTGCATAGGCTACTTTCTTACAGTTCCCACTTAGGGGGTGGGAGGGTGTCCTCTCTTGCCTAGAGAAAGGACAGATTAAACACAGGTTTTAAGTGTCAACTTGGGATTCTGTTCAACTCTTTCAGGTTCTTTTTTGTTTTCCAGCAGAGGACACATTTGAAGACACTGATCAAACATGACATGAGATAATACTGGAGCTGTATGCAGCTAGAAGACATTAAAAAGAGCCGCGTGTGATTTTTTGACCCCAAACTCACACAGTATCACGGTATCACAGTATCATAAGGTTGGAAAGGACCTCTGAGATCATCAAGTCCAACCTATAGCCCAACACTAACGCCAACACTAACACCAACCATCATCTAAACCATGGCACTGAGTGCCTCATCCAGTCTCCCCTTAAACACCTCCAGGGTCGGCGACTCCACCACCTCCCTGGGCAGCACATTCCAATGGCCAATCACCCTTTCAGTGAAGAACTTTTTCTTAACATCAAGCCTAAACTTTCCCTGACGAAGCTTGAGTTCATAAACTCCTTCCTTGTTGGGAGTAAAGTTAAGTTAGTAGCAAGAGAGTGATACCGTTAGCTAGGATTTAGCAAGAAGGTCTTTGAGGAATAGGGGTGGATCTGAAAAAAGGCACTGCAAGTCTTGTTGTATACTGGTCCAATTAATGTCCAGTGGTGGAAATTAGTGGATAAATGAATTATTGTCATCATGAAACACACACCTGTGGGATATTCACACTGGTGTCTGAGAATGAAGCTCCACAGACAGAGTTCTCGGGAGGGGTTAACACACCTTGTACTATTTAGTTGCCTCTGTGTGTCTGTATGCGTATTTTATTCATATTCTGAAAAAAATCTTAAACATAACTATATTCACGATTTTGCATATGAAAGCCTTATAAAGAAATTGCATTTAGTTTCTCACGTTTTAGACTTCAACTAGGTTTATATATTTGTTGTGAGGGGCCCTTGATACATAACAGCAGCCTTTTTTTGCTGCTGTTAGTCACCTGGCAAAGGGTTTGTAAAGGGTTCAAGTGAAGTTGAAATAGTAAAACCAATATACACAGTAGTTAATTAAATTGGCCAAAGTAATTTTGGCTTCAGCTTCTGGACTTTAGGGAACAGCCTTATTTTTTTTTTTTTTCCAATTTACTTTCAATGATCTGAAAATGATGAGCAGCAGACTATTCCACTAGATAATAAAATACTAGAAGATTTCAAATTAACCTTTGTAAGTTACCACCAGTTTATCTGTCTATGAGAAGAAAATAAGAGTTTCTGTTTTCAGTGTGCTGTGATAGAAAAATTACTGTTAAAATACTAGTTTATACAATGGATCTTTTTTAAGATTTCATACAGTTTTACTGGACATTTACAAAATTACAAGAGTGTACTTTCAGAAAGAATTATAAGGCCGAATCTCGGTTGCACTGGGTTTTAGTGGAATAGTAAACTACAGCAGAAAATGAAGAGTATAAAATATGACAATATCACATAAATACATAAGAAAAATATTCAATTCTTAACAAAAAGAATCCTCCTCTAGAGAAAGATGACCAAATCTGTGAAGTTTTTTCACAGATTTGTACTTCTTACCAGTTTGCTTTCATATTGTTGGTGTGATTATAGCCTCTCACATTTAGTCTTGTTAATATTTTGGATTCCAAATCAAGGAATTATTGGAGAGTGGATTTACATTGTAAGAAGATTATTTTGCTGAGGAATTAAAGGATTTATTTAAATGTTATACATAACTAGTATTAATTTTAAAATGGAAGAGGAACCCAGACTTCAGTACACAGACATACAGATGTGTATATATGCTTTAATTTTTTTTCCCTAAATGTACTGTAGTACATCATTCTAGGTTGTTCTTGTAGAAAATTCAACTTGCCCATGAATTGTATTTGAAAATGAATACCAAAGGTTGCCTTTTTTTTTCTCCTGAGATCTCAGTCAAGGAAAAGTATGTAGACTAGATTAGATCTCTAAAACACTGTTTTTCTACTTTAGCATTTCAGCTGGTAAATATGATGGCATTAAGCGTGGCCTTCAGTATAATTTTGGACAAAAGCTTTCTACATTAATTCTTTCCTCTTTGCTGAATAATTGAAAAAGTTCAATCCTGTAACTGGTCATTACAGTAAAGTCTGTAAGCTTGCACTTAAATAGATATAAAAATGGGGGGGTTGATAAATCTAATATTTATTGACATTGTTCAATCCACCCCCAAATATTTTGTGCTTCTTATTTACATCCTGAATTTGAATCTAAATTATATCCATTCCTTGATTTCCTTGAAATTATATGATATTGTAGAACAAGTAGGACTCAGAAATGTGAAACTTGCCAGTGCATGTGTATGAATGGTGACAATGTTTTGGACAATATAATATGACCTGTTGCTATAAGAACTTTACCATCTTGAACAGTACCCTCTATTTCTACCCTATTTGTTAATAAAAAATTGACCATTGTAGGCTATTTTAAAGAAGTAAAATTTAGCAGATAAATAAAAGACAATCTAAAAATACTTCAGGATCAAAATATTAAATGTATTTGGATGTTAGAAAGACATCAGGGTTGATATGGAGAAAAACGGATGAATGCTTTTTCTATTTATCTCACTTTGTAAGTCTAGAAATCCTGTTTCTTAATGTTCTATTTAAATCCTGCTTCTCATCTTTTGTTTAAATATTGCACAGTCATCTTTCCTAACTCTTATGGGTTCCTAGGAACACCACAATGTTTCAGCAACAAAAGAACTAAATATATCATGCTAGAATGCTGGATTTTATCTAGAGCCATGCAAAGCTTGCCTAAGGAACAAGTATTTTATATAAGTTATTTGGATCTACAGGTATAACATCTGTTTTCAATTGGTCTGTTAATTGATATCAGTTAATTATTGATGGCCTTGCTGAAATATCAATAGCATAATTAACAGAAATTTTGCAAATCAGATAGGACAGTACTATTAAAATTTCTAGCTAGGAATTGGAAAACAAGATTAAATTTAGAGCAATTCTTTCCTTACACTTCACAAGTGACTTCTTTAGTGTCTTTTTTTTTAATGTAATTACTGTGAAGAACAAAATCTTGATGATAATAGGATTTTCTGTATGTATGTTTTCTGTGGGCATGTCCATAGAGAAAAATTCTTGCTGCCCAACATATCAGGTCAAATCAAAGAGATTTGAGTATGGGATCTGAGGCAAGGAGAAGTCTATTCTTGAACAGCTTCTCACAGTAAAGGTTAGAGCTGCATTAGCTTCAAAAACTGCTAAAGCCTTATGTATCTTTGTGTATCAAAGTTCATATGTGAGTTCAGATGATGGCCTAAATCTGATTGCCCTAAGCTGAACTTTTAAGTGAGATATTTTGATGTCCTACTTAGCGTGTTGCAAAAGTCCATAATTAATACATTTACTGCTTTTCTCATCTCAGCTGGAGATCAGACTGCCATTTGGAACATGGGAGTCTGGATCTTATATCGTTGCTATATTTTATTCAAACCCAAAGATTTCTGATGCTGGCTGCCTAAATCTCAGATGAAAACTGTCATTAATTTGTTCCATGATTATGTAAGTTTTTAGGTCTTCGTTTTCAGTCATGCACTTGGCTCTCAATCTGAACTATCCTTTCAAGAATTTTCCATTTCAAAATCAGTATGCTTCCGTAAAAAAGGGGGTGTTTTTTGTAGAATCAAAATTCCAAAAATTCCAGAAAGTTCTAACAGTTTTCCAGCTCCACCCATTTTCTACTGATTATAACTTGTCTAAAACCACATTGCAAACACGTGAAGGAGGGCATGCCTGCACTGACAGGCACAGGCAGGGCTGAGCTCACTTTGGTTGTGCTAGGTCAAGATGGACAGGACAAAGAAATACTGGGCAGAGACACTCATGGAGGCAGGTACCTTAGTGCCATCCTTAACATGGCCTGATTTGACCAGCTGAGAGCTCACAGGTAGTGACGGTCAGCATAGCTCACTATTAGGGATAATCCATCTGAGCATTAATTGTTGAAGGACACAAACAGAGTGTTTTTCAAACTGAGTCTTGGAAGTTCTGCCTTGGGTTTCCAAAATGGAAAGACCTAATTGTATCTGGAGTTGCAGGAGCAGATGCAGTTAACTGTAAATATCAAAGCAGTCATGACACTGCATATGATACAATTTTTTCAGTGACTCAGAATCAGGTATATATATGGCACAAAACTGATGTTTTATAAGGTTACTGGAAAATTTACCTTTCCTTGGCTATCAGCTTGGTATGTAATCTCCCTATTCACTATAGATTGATTTCTGCTACCTAAACCACAACTTTATGTTAAACACGAATTCTTCACCACCCTCCATTTACAAAATGCACAATACCTTCTTCTCCCAATTAACATACCTTGAAATAGCTCTTTTTTGTGTTCATTCTAAATAGTCACTAAACTGGGAGAGAATGATGTTTTCTATAATCTGCTTAATCTGTACGTGGAACATTGGAAATGACTATTTTCATTACTTATATTTTTTCTTTTATTCCACCTCCACTGATCTTAATTGGTAGATAAAGACAGGCAAGAGCAAAATATTTCTACTCTAAACCCGTAGCATAAGACTTCATGAAGATAGACCCAGTGACTGAATTATGCAGATACTGGCCACAACTTCCAGACATCAGGCACTTTGGCTGGACTTCAGATATCAGAAATCCCAGACAAATGGACAGCAATTTATTGTGTTAATAAGAGAAGCTAAGATTTACAACACATCACTTCCATTCCCCACCCATTTATAAATCCATGTCTGACTGAAGAAAAATTAATATAACTAACAAGCAACATGAAGAGCTGCAGTGTGAATGAAGCCCCCTTTCATATGGACTGGTGCCTTGCAGTTGGTTGGCCTTGATGGTTAAGGCACAAAAATCCTGAGGCTTTCCCTGCAACTCATTATTTATAAGTGCTGGCATGCGGATTCTCAGGTATCATAAAAAATGTGAACTCCTTCTGCAGCCTTTCCCTCAGCCAGAAACTTATATGATCTCAGTCCTCAGTTTGACCATCTATTTCTGCAGAACATATGGAAACATAATAATCTTTGAGATCAATGTCCTTTTGTTTAATTTCAGTTGAAATCAGATTGTGGATTTCAAAGCTATTTAGGGAACACACATGCATATATATTGATCGTAATCAGACAACTCTTGACAGCAGACCAATGTATAGTAGAAACAACACTGTATTTTTCCTAATTGTTTTTAGTGAAAAATTAGAGCATATTTATCATAATGTTGGATGCTTGCATAGGGGAAATTATTGTCTTTTCTGCTTTGACAAGTTTGGACTGAGTCTTGATTTGTGCCTTATGTAATAATACCAAATAAGATAGCTGTCTTAGAGCTTCCAAGACACAGAAATACAGTGATGGACTATAAAGCAAGATATTACAAGACTACAGATTTGTGAAATTTAGATTAATTTTGAAGTTGCTCTGAAGCTGCCTTCTGACACTACATACCTAACAGTTACTTGAGGTTCGTAATAAATGCTTTGCATTTCTTGTACAGGAACCTTGTTTCTTGTTCCAAAAGAACATTTGGAATTTAGTTCTTAATATTTTATAATCTTTGTGACTTTCAACCTTACAAAACAAATCCAGATACCTTGGCTAACTTTTAAAAGAGCGAAGAAGCAACTTTTTGCTGAAAAGCAATAAATAATTCTCATTGTATTTAAAACATTGATTTAGTAGTGATTAAAACAAAAACCTATTCTTTCTCT
The DNA here is from genome assembly GCA_033558185.1 of Dromococcyx pavoninus. Lineage (NCBI taxonomy): Eukaryota > Metazoa > Chordata > Aves > Cuculiformes > Neomorphidae > Dromococcyx > Dromococcyx pavoninus. The sequence goes on from JAUMJL010000235.1 coordinate 1,359,777, forward strand.
GAGATAATACACTTTAGTGATGTGTATGATTACGGTTGTAATACATAGTTTATCAGAATCTTTAGCACCACTAAAATATTATTCTTGGCAGACATCAGTTTCAATGAAATTTGAACCACAGTTTATACAAGTTCTCATAAGAAATTTGTGTATTCATCCATGGAAGGCTGGAAATCAGACCAGCAATAACCCATTCGAAAACATGGAAAAGTCTGGAGAATAAGCCCACGGAAGTGGCACTGATTACCTGCAGTTTATGCTCCATTCACAGAAGCTCATGTCTAGTAGAGCTTGCTTTGACCTTGACATCGTAACTGCCCTTACTCCCTGCTGATGCTACCTCACCAGATTGCTTTTCTGTTTTCTGTGGATTTATGGAGGGATCTACTGAGATGGAGTTGAACTATGTAGTACTGTATGTATTTCTCTGGGGAGTTACCTTATTTAGAACACTCTTTGCATTTGCCTTTTCCAAGCATGATTATACTTTGAACAACGAACAAGCACACGTGCACTTAGACATATACTTACTGATGTATACACACAGAGGAACAGTAGCTTTGAAACTGCATCCTGGAAAGGAAAAGATCATATTTTAAACTGACAGTTAGAATTTCTAGATTTTATCTATTTATCTATAAAATTTCTAGATTTTATCTGTCAATAGATTCTGCATTTGTGAATGAAATGGCTGTTTTGATTACCTGAACTTAACGCTGAGGCACTTCCAATGCATTTGCCTTACTTCTGAGGCATCGAGCAGAGCAGTGGGAGTTTCTGAAGGGACCAAGGGAGTGTGTACTCTGGTTGCTAACAGTAATTGAAGAGAATGGGTATTTAGGAGATGAAAGAAGCTTTATGTATGGTTGTTGTTTTTTTTCTTTGCATTATATGTTATGTCCAATTTAATTTCTGACATCCTTTCTTTCATTTGATCCCATTGTTCAGCTGAGCTATATCCCAAAGCCTACAATCTAATCATTAAAATTCAGGAGCAAAAGAGACACGTAACAGAAGTGCTCGTAATCAGGAACTGGTGATTTCTGGATTTGTACGCCACATATGCTCTAACTTCTAGTTATGAACAGTATTATCTTGTGACCTTTATGAACAGCAAAGAATAATGAAGAACAAGAAGAAATGAATTTGTTATACCGTAGGATACTTCTAATAGTCTGTACAAACCTATGGAATCTCTGGTGCAACACAAACTATCAATTTTGAAAGACAGATCTTGAAATTTTGCGATCTTACTGGAATACCTGAAATAAATATTACTAGGCTTTGATAATCAAAGATACTATGCTTTGTGAGTCTATATCAAAGTACAAAAGAAACCTTTGAAGTTCTTTAAGTATGTTCAGATAAAAACTACAAAACCTATAAAATATGTCTGAAAATTGGAGCCATATAAGGGTGACTTTTGTGATTTGCCATCTCATAGAGTTGCCAAAAGTATAATACATTATCTGTGCTGAATCAAGGTCTTGCTACTTTTATCTAAGATCCCACTCATTGTAAAATTTATTGTTTATTTTGAATAATAACATTTTCAAAAGCATCTCAATGACTTAGATTGTTAAGCCCTTAAATAGTTTTAAGAAATAGTATCTAAATACATTCAGTTTCCTAAAGATGTATGTGTGAAAAAAATTAGAGACAGATAAACCTGGAACTCTAAAACACATTAAAAATGCATTTAGTCTCATATGAAACACCATTCACTTTGCCAAAAAATATATTTTCCAGCTTCTAGTAATGAACTATTAAAATATTCCTGCCCAAGAAAAGTGCTAGAGAGCCAAAGTCTCAAAATTAGCATATTGCATTTAATAATCATTTAGCCTGACTAATTTACTTAACCAACACCTGAACTTTAATCTGAATAAGAACACGTGATGTGGTATTCCTATATCAGCAGTGACTCTGCAATATGCTTCTATTTGGAAAACCCGGAGTTGTTATGTTTATCCAATGTTTTCCAAATACTTTAATAAGTATGTGAAAATGCTTTTAAGAATGAATATAAATGTTCATAAGACTAAATTTTAGCTTGGCAATTTGAAAATTTTGGGACTTTGACTTTCTTTGGTCTCATTGTCCAGTAATCAAAATATGCAGAAACTCAGAAACGGTGAAACCCCTGGTTTGGGGCTGAAGGAATAAGATTTGGAAATTGGAAGAATGCTCAGCGTCATGCATGCTTACTCTGTTCTCGGGCTCTTCCTGGACCTTCACTTTGGTCACTGTCAGAAGCAGAATATGGACTAGGTAGACCTTTGCTATGAGTATTATGTTTTTATGAGTATATTCAGTCTTTTTCCTGACACTGGAGTTTTGCTCCATTACAGTAGTGAAGAGCTTAAACTGAGGGATTTTACACATGTTGTCAGAGTACCTAGTATACTGAGTCACTGACCTTTGCTGACTCTTAAGTGCTGCCCTGTAAAAATAACTATAGCATGATTAATAACGTATATTACATTATTTTCCACTTCTTGTGTGAAACTCTGTAGGTTTTATTGATCAATTTAAGGAAATAAGAATTAACTTCCATGAAAGAAATGAGTGAAATTAAAAAGGAAGCTCAAACACTAAATGAATGTTCAGGTAAATATGTATGTTCAAGGGAGGTTTAGATTGGATATTAGAAAAAAATTTTTTACTGGAAGACTGGTGAGGCATTGGAACAGGCTCCCCAGGGAAGTGGTGGAGTCTCTATCCTTGGAGGAGTTCAAAAATCATGTAGGCACTTTCAGGCATGGTTTAGTAGGTTGAGCTGATGGTTAGACTTGATGATCTTAGAGATCTTTTCCAACCTTAATGATTCTATGATTCTATGTGATCTTTCGCAAGTTTACTAAACATAAAACAAACAAGGGCATTTAGGTTCCATTGTGTATACACCCATAATACCTCCATCTGTATTCATGTTTTAATACTGTTGCTTTAGTAAGCCCAGGTATTTCAACCAGATCCGATGTGTTGATGTCCTCTGTTTAATCATAGCTTTAATTAGTCTGGTGGTGCTTTGAATTGTGTAAATAATTTTAAAAGAAATATTTTAAAATATAAATAAAAATAAACTGAAATATGTGCTTCAACAATATGATTGGGAATTTGAACTTTTGTCTAAAAATTATTCTGTAACTTTATTCTGTAGTGAAGAATCACAGTATCACAGTATCACAAGGTTGGTAAAGACCTTTGAGATCGAGTCCAACCTATGACCCAACACCAACACCTACTTATCGTCTAAATCATGGCACTAAGTGCCTCATCCAATCTGTTTTTAAACACCTCCAGGGACGATGATTCCACCACCTCCCTGGGCAGCGCATTCCAATGGCCTATCACCCTTCCAGTGAAAAGTTTTTTCCTAATATCAAACCTAAACCTCCCCTGACGGAGCTTGAGACCATATCCTCTTGTTCTGTCACTGGTCGTCTGAGAGAACAGATCAACCCCTGCCTGCCTACAACCTCCTTTTAGGTAGTTATAGAGAGCAATAAGGTTTCCCCTGAGCCTCCTCTTCTCCAGGCTAAACTACCCCAGCTCCCTCAGTCGCTCTTCATAGGGCTTGTGCTCCAGCCCCTTCACCATCTTCATCGCTCTCCTCTGGACACATTCCAGCATCTCAACATCTCTCTTAAACTGAGGGGTCCAGAACTGGACACAGTACTCAAGGTGCGGCCTAACCAGTGGCGAGTATAAGGGGATGATAACTTCTCTAGTCCTGCTGACCACACCATTCCTGATGCAGGCCAGAATACCATTGGCCTTCTTGGCCACTTGGGCAAACCGCTGGCTCATGTTGAGTTTCCTGTCTACCATCACTCCCAAGTCCCTTTCCACTTGACTACTCTTCAGCCACTCTGTCCCCAGCCTATAGCTGTTGTTGTGTCCAAAGTGTAGAACCTTCTTATGGCTTAGGAAAAGTCCTGAGAAGTCGGAAGGGTATGGCAATGAAGTTTTCTATGTGTTCACACCTCTCATGCCTTAGCTAATGGTTGAAGATACAATGAAGATACTACATGGACATTTGCATTGACTAAGAAAAGCTGTTGTTTTCTTACACCGTTACATGACACTGATGTGAGCATGTTCACTTCTTCCCCCTGGCAGTTTCATCAACTAAATCAAGGTTTCAGACACCAGGGACCCTTGAAACTTCTGATACCTGAGTACATTATTTAGATAATTCAGTGTTAATGAGATGAGTTTTATGAATCAATAGAAGGGAGACCATGATGTCTGTCATAACAAACTAGAAGTGAATTGCCATTTCACTTATTCTTCTTCACCATTCTCCTAGAATATACTCTATAGTTTTACTACCATAGTTTTTGTCAACCCATATTCTCATTTTAAAAGTAATCCTGCTACAGAAACAGTTGTAAGGTTTCTTTCACCAGACTGGACAACTAAGTAAAATAGGTTGTAGGGTTATTTTTTTAATTAATTTCAGTTATTTTCTTGCTGCAAGTTTTCAAAAGTTAAGTGACATGTCAACATATATGGTCCATCACAGTGTCTAAAGTCATTATTTTCTAGGGTCTCTTAATACATGTCTCTACTGCTAGTAAAGTCCTACATGTTTATCGTAACAGATGAGTAGAATTTCTTCTTTAAAAACTTACAATTCTGGGTCCACACCTATGCCTTCATTGTAGAACATATTTTTCTTGAAGACAAAATGACAATCTGACAAAGAGGAATTTTTATATTTCTTTTGTTCTTAAGCTTATCATAACGATATGAAAACATATTTTAAAGTATATTGGCTTTTTTTTTCTCCCTGGCTGAATTGGTATAAATTTAGAATTTTTTAGATATTCCTGATTTATACTGGGTTTAAAGAGAGCACAATTAATAACAGAGTTTTGTATTATCTTACAGTAATATTCTGCTACAGAAAAAAAAAATCTTTCCCAAAGCCTCAGGACTTATATCTGGACTCTGAATCATCCTTTTTTTTTTTTTAATTCTTCCATTTATTTAGTATTTTACATGTCTATAAGGCAGTAGAAAAAATATTCAAAAGTTGTTACTTACTAGCAAACGCTGCTGTCCTAAGTAAAAGAGAAAACATACAAAATTCAGAATTTTCCACAATCCAATGGCACCAAACGCTACTTCCATCTGAAAGGATGGAAGCTTGTGTTTCAGCTTTCCATTGAAAACAAACTAAACAAAATATCCTGCTCCAGAGATATCCAGAGAAATACAGCCAGTGTCTGCCATTTACTTAAGCAGCGTTAACTGCTGGCAGTGGTTAAAAGCTCCAAGAAAGGCACGATTCTTTGAAGCTTAAAAATCCCTCAGCACACTAAAAACAGTCGGATTTTCCTACCTGACATTCCTACTAGACCTTCATGATCTCTGGACAGACATATCCTCTGAAGTGAAACAATCTTAAACACCTGCCTAAAAACCTGCCTCCTTTCATATCAATGGCAAATATCTCTATGAAGATGGGATTTCACCATCTTTATCCAGGCTCTAAGACATTCTTTGATGTTTACAGGATCCCACTATGCATAAGGAATCCTATAAAATGTCTTTTGACTGCAATTTCCCATCCCCTGGCATAAAAGCTGATCCTAGCTTGCTTTGGCACAAATTTTAACAGCTGGCACAAGCCAGGGTTGCACCCACCAGCCCTAGGACTAGAGAGGCATGAACACATACAGTAGCACCATTTTACTACCTCTGCCAGCCCTGGAGAAAAATATATCTCAGCTTATCCAGAGTATCTGGACAATTTCTTCTAAAAATCATTTAAGCACTGAGAGATTATTTCTGCAATATGCTATGTGTTAGATGGGGAATTCATGCAAGTGTGAGATGATATAAAGGTTTTATTAACACTCATTTAGGATGTCCTTACATTATTCACAACTGGCAAACCACAAGTGAGTCAGATGTTCATCCTAAATGCACAACCATAAAGTCTTCATGCTACAATGCACCAGTAAGGCCAGCAAGTCATGAGTGAACCACACGTTAAGCAGTTGACAAGAATGACTCATCTCTGGAATGCAACTCTGACTCACTATGCCTATTAAGTTCCATGTTCTGCAAGGGCTGGCATGTTTCTGAAGCAGACCGGCATGCTATAGAAAAAATGACACTTGCTTTTTTCTCTACGATACGAAGATGAAAATTTTATTTGTGGCTATTTGAGCGTAGTCAGCAAACATATGAAAGGCAGGCTTAACGAATTTTTGAGTATAGGAAAAATGAAAACAGAATACATGTCTGTGCCCCAACGGTATGCTTATGTATCAATCAGCCAAAAGCCTCAACAAAGCTTCAAGCCATTAAACAATTCTAGTAAAACAGTTCACTCTAGACTGTGGAATTTACTGTGACATAGTAGACATATAATACGTGAAGTTATGTGGCTTACAATATGGCTGCTTTGTATTCAAAAGAACAAATTGAAAAATTTAAATCTCTGTACAATTATGGAGAAGAATATTCTAAGAAACCTTTCTGCTTCTACAGCCCTTCTGAATTCCATAGACAGTTCTGCTGACATCCTTAGTGTGATGGTGACCTGCGTGAGATGGTGCTTTTGAAAAGGGGTATCAGAATAGTAGTTTCGGTATGTTCATCTTGTTTCCTTAGTGATTCCTTCTGTTGCTGCATACTTACCCTTCTCGGTACATTTGATGTCCTATTTAATCATCGGATTAGTTTTACTGAATAATTTCAGGCACAACTGCTCAGATTCACTACAAGTCTCCCACAGTTTTGTGCCAAACAGCATAAATGCTGATGACCGAAAGAAAGGCTGGAAAAGGTAGGTTTGCAATTTGTTTGAAGCTGAAAGGGAAAAAAAAGTTAAATTTATCATATTAGCTTATGATTTTACTATAGCTGTGCAATTATCATGTGATAAAAGGGAATAAATCTAATGTTGTCAATGCACTTGTGACTAGTTCCTAGATAATGAGAACAAAAAGTGAAGAAAAGTTAATCTATTCACTTCCATGCATAATATTACTTATGAATTCTTCTTTCTTCCCCACATACACAGGATTCCTTTCTTGATTTTTTATTTTAAATTGTTTATGATTTTGTCATGTTTATATAATAACTATTTATTTATAAATAATAATATATTATTATAATCTAATATATTCATTTCAATAATTTCATCTCAAAATCTTGTTCAAAGTGGAAGCTTTTGTGACAATGATATTTTACTTTCATCTAGAATACTTCACTTCATAGCAATAAGATACCTTTGAAAAGCATAAAGTTCTGGAAACCAGAATGTGAGCCAGTGTGATGATAAAAATGCTGAAAAGAGGCAAAGACCAAGCTGTTATTGTTAATAAAGGTGCCATTGGATCATTAATTTTTATGAAACTTTTTTATTTATTTATATTTTCATTCTGTGAGATTTAGGCACAATTGCATTCACAGCATTCAATTCCCTTTGATGAATATTTGGAGCAGCTGAATCCATGAGAACATTTGAACCTGTAGTTCCGGGTAGTCTAAACTTGAAGATATCCCTTTCCTGATATATTTTTCTTTTTAAATGCAATGTCTTTTTAAGATTTTCTTAGACTTTCCTAAATTTTGTGTCAGGATGTTTCACAGTTATTGGGATGATTTTTATTGGTGGACTTGTCATATATTTACTTGTTATCAATTTGCCATCTTTCTTTTCATTCCAGTTGAATGACACAGCTGTTTGTTTCCCCTTTGGTTTCTCTAGTAAATCTCAGAATTAGGATTGATATACTGGTTTGTATTTTGTGGTGAAAATTTCTTCCTTAAGTCTGCTAATGCTGGGTAATTTTTTTTACAATTGCCATAAAATTATTTTGTTCCAAATATATGCAAAGCTAATCATGCTCTATCAACTCTTCTAAGTCTTAGAATACAAGATACACATAATCAGACAGACCAAAGACCTCCAATTAAGTAGGCCAAAGGGAAATTAACATATTTTGTGATTGCAGGATGAAGTGAAACCAAACAAAAACTACTATATGATAAAATCTCGTTATATATTTACAATAATTTATAGATAACTCAATTTTCAAAATATTTCCACTCAGCAGAAAGTTAAACGTCAAGTGAGTTAGTATTTAATCAGAGGGGGACACATTTTCGGTAACTGTGCAGAGACATGTGTTTGAATTAATTACATTCATCTACAGTCATAGGAGGGGGGGTGCATTTCAAAGTGTAATTTGTCTTTCCTATTTTAGATGCTTGTCTTAGGAGGAAAGGAATCGTTTCAAATCACAGAGTGTGAGCATGCTACAACAGTTTTGAGCAGCTGGAGCTCTGCTGATGATCAGGGCATTCATGCAGATTCAAGTTTAGAAATCTGAAAATTTCAGTGTACATTCTAGTCAGATAACAACAATGACACCTCTATAATCCAGATTTTCATGATATCTTTTAATCTTTGTTTATGTAGTTATGGCAAAGTTGTAACAAACTTTCTGTCTTCAAAGAAACCTCTCTGGTTTTGGTGTTCAGTTTACTTGGAAATGGATGGCCCATTCCTGATTTAAGGGAAAGCTTTCAAAATTTTTAGAATGAGAAGATTTATTTTCAAAATATAAGCTCTTTTGGCATATTCAGAGAACCTGAATCTCTAACAGAACTACTGCTTTTCTTTATCCTCTTTTCTGTTGTGTTGCTTTTAGAGACATTAAATTATCTCAGTTCTTTTTGGAGGACATCACAGTGGAAAACTATCCTGTCTGAGGACAGCGTAATGCTGGCATAACTGCATGCCGTATTTTTCCACTTTCCATCACAAGAGAAAGAATAAAATTTATAATGTTTAGCAGGCACAGGGTAGAGTGCCAAATCTCAGGCAAGGTTTTTCTGAAGTCTGCACATGCCAGAAGGTAATAGATAATGGATTGGTAGTAAACTGTCATACCTGGGGAAAATACTGGCCTACTACAAAAGTTCCAGAAGGAAAAAGAAAAGCTGTAGCATAAGAATTCTATTGCCAAAAAGCAAGGAGTTCAAGTAAATGAGTGCAGCTGCCAAGCAACAATATGAATGACATTTTTACAGTTGTGAGGCTGTTTTTCTAATTCTGGTTTTCCCAATTGAATAATAATGCACTAATGTTAATTTCTCAGGTCAGGCATACTGAGGTGCTCTCTCTCAGTGTTCCTATGATCACTGAATAGGAGTCATAGACAATGACATGAAGATGAGACTTCACTCAGCAGTTACCCATAGGTTTGGTAAAACACAGAAATCCCACAGAAAAGGAAGAGTTAATTTTCCTTCCTTCCATGGTTCTTTCACAGAGAGCTACATTTATTGTCATGCTCACGTTTTCATTTTGATTTTAACACTGAGTGGCATAGAAGATAAGTTAGTTAATATCTAACCGGTTAATGCAGTTATTTTTTGCTGCAAGTGACTGAAACTTACAACATAATATCTGAAGAAGCTGAGTTGAACTGTCAGTGATGAGATGTGCAGGGGTCATTTCACATGTATTCTTAACAGCTGAAGGAGATCAGCTGTGGTGGTTTCTCTCCTCCAGGGGTAGAAAGAAAGGTAGACCCAGGGAACTACAGGCCGGAACATCTCACCTCTGTACCTGACAAGATCATGGAGTGGATCCTCCTGGAAACTATGCTGAGTCACATGGAAAATCAGGAGGTGATTGGGGACAACCAACATGGCTTCACTAAGGCCAAATTGTTCCTGATGAATTTGGTGTCCTTCTATGATGGGACTATAGCATTGGTAGATAAGGGAAGAGGAACTGACATTATCTGCCTGGACTTGTGCAAAGCATTTGACACTGTCCTGCACAACATTCTGGTTAATAAAACTACTTAGTGGATAAGGAATTGGCAATTGTTGCACCCAAAGAGTTGTGGTCAACAGCTCAGTGTTCAAGTGGAGATGAGTAATGAGTGGCATTCCACAGGGGTCAGCATTGGGACTGATATTTAATATCTTTGTCAGAGACATGGATAGTGAGATTGAGTGCACCCTCAGCAAGTTTGCTGATGATGCCAAGCAGTGTGGCACAGTTGACATGCTGGAGGGAAGGGATGCCATTCAGAGGGACCTTGACAGACTTGAGAGGTAGGCCTGTGCGAACCTCATGAACTTCAATGAGTACAAGTGCAAGGTCATGAACCTGCATTGGGGCAATCCCAAACACAAATACAGGCTGAGCAGAGAAGGAATTCAGAGTAGCCCTGAAGAGAAGGGCTTGGAGTGCTGGTGGACGAGAAGTTCAACATGAGCTGGTAATGTGTGCTTGCAACTGAGAAAATCTACTGTATCCTGGGATGTATCAGAAGAAATATGACCTGCAGGTCGAGGGAGATAATTCTGCCTCTCTGCTCTGCTCATGTGAGACCTCACCTGGAGTACTGCATTCAGTTCTAGAGTCATCAGCACAGGAAGGACATGGATCTGTTGAAGTGAGTCCAGAGGAGGCTACAAAGATGATCAAAGGGCTGGAGCACTTCTGCTATGAGGACAGGCTGAGAGAGTTGGGTTTGTTTAGCCTAGAGAAGAGAAGTCTCTGGGAGAACTTAGAGCAACATTCTGGTAATTAAAGAGGGCCTACAAGAAAGGTGAGGGCGGGCTCTTTTTCATGGAGTGTATTGATATGATGAGGGGTAACAATTTTAAGTTGGAAGAAAGTAGAATTAGATTAGATATTAGGAAGATATTTTTTTGAAGAGAGGGTGGTGAGGTACCGGAACAGATTGTCCAGAAAAGTTGTTGATGCCTCATCCCTGGAGGTGTTCAAGGCCAGGCTAGATTTGTGAAACTGGGTTCTTCTGATCCAAAATCTACTTTCAATAAGGATCATTATGGATAAAGAATTACAAATTCTGAAGGTCTATCACCATACTAGGTGCAACTTGTTTTAACACAGAACAATTTGGTTGTTCCTTTATAGGCTCTGTCTCTATTTAGCATTATATGATGGCATAATTATATTATGAATGAAAGTTTTGCCTTGTTTTTCCTATAGAGTATTCTAAAACTTCCTTTTCCACTGTATGGGCTGTGTTAGCTTGTATTCAGTCAGCTAATATCCCTGGTGTCTTCCTTGCTGTACGGTGAAATGATTGCTTTCTTACTCTTTCCATATACACAGTTTATAACCACATGGGCACGCAGGGGCTAACAAACTATTATTGTTATTTAGGTACTATGTTTTCTGTACAAAATCAAAATTTTTATTTATGCCATTGACAATGGTGTTAAAAAGAAGCTGATAAGTTCTATGTTTTTACCAAGGCAAACAAGAATGATCCTTGGAAGTTGCATTGGTCTTCATTAGACACCTGTTGTACAGCTTCAAGAATAAAGATTAGATTAAATGCACACAAACTGTGTGCTCTGTATGCAGCTGTATTGCCTAAGATTCTGCTTTTCTCTTTTTTTCAGCCTTTCATTAATAGAATTCTATTGTCGGTAACTGACAATGTAGTGATGGCATTATAATTAAAGATAATGATACATTAGTTCCAGCAGCAGTTTGATTGTGCCATTTGAATCTAGATGCAGTAATGGGTTTGCCTCCAATGATATTTATTTACTCAGGTACCTCTTTCCCCTCCCCTTCATCCTCACTTTCTGGACACCTATGCTCTCATTAGCATTTCCTCAATAGCTTGTTTATTTACGGTGATAAAGAGGAAAAATTCCCTGAAAGAAGAAGGAGGGGCAATCTGACTACACTTTTCTGCTCTTGCATCTGAAAAGCTGGTAAAAAAAGATTTCTTGTAATGGGATTGAATTCTTGTCTGGGGAGGCTGGATGTGGGGACCCAACACTTTGCTTTATTGAACTTTCTGGATGAAATCTCATGGTGTTAATAGAACTGTGCATGTGATCAAAATTATACCATTTTGTCACCTGGAAAATTTAGAAACAAGTAATTGGGAAAGCTGAGGAAAAACAAAATATATTTAGACTGAAAATACTCCAGCAGAAAATCATCATTTCTTTATTCTTATTTTCCTCTCTTCTATCATGTAAATCATTTGCTTCATTGTGAGTTTTGCTACTTTTAAATCTTTTATCTCACTCAATAAATCATTACCAAAAGTAAATTAATAATACATTTCCTAATCTATGAATCTCTGAAATCAATGAGTCTGCTTGTTAGATTAGAATTTTTTCATCTGTAAAATGTATAATTTGTGCGTCTAGCCAAAAACACTGCAACAGTTCCCTCAAGACATAATCACAGTTTTCTCAAGCCTTCTCAAATAAATAGATGTCCTTTAATGTCTTTTAAAAGGCATTAAAAAATGGAATGATCATATTTATGAGGAAACAATGTGAGCTTAAAAAGCACACGGAATTTTGTCTTCTAGTTTCTTTGTCTCTGTGTGCCATGGTGATCTGACAGAATTTGAGTAGCTGGTAAGTGGAGACACCTGCTAAAAATTCTCCCCCTAATATTTTTTTCCCCAAAGCTACTCCTTAGTTGTCTGCCAGGAAGTTTTCTCAGTCAGTCTGGTTTTATTCAATTGAAATCAGACATGTCTATTTCATGTATTTTCCATGTAGAGCTGATGTAGCTTACAGACTGCTTGCTGAAAACAAAGAATGAGGCCCCAGTCATTAATACTGGCTGAGGGGAGAACATGCTGTAGCCCAGGAATTTGGAATGAAATTTGAAAGTAGTTTCAGACATCCTTCATGATTTTGTGATCTTAATTCAGTTGTGCAAAGTAGCCTGAGGGTTCTGTGGTGAGTATACACTGTTCTTGGACATGGCATTTGCCATGTCGTTGTGAGAGTGAGGATGACAATGGTTTGGGAGTTTGGTTTATTGGAGGATTGGGGATATTTTTTATTATTATTATTTTGGTTGTGGTGCTGTCCTTTTCTTTTCCTCGTCCTCCAGAAGATGTCTTAGAGTGCCCAGACTTTCTAGACTGCCTGGCTACTTGATCTGGACACGTGATAAAAGCCTGGAGAACCGGGTTTTGTTATCACTTTATGAGGCATTATATATAAACTAGTGTTGCTGCCTAATGATATGGCAGGAAAACAATAACCAGTGTCTGATTTCTAAGAACAATAATGGAGTTTTGGACAGGGCATATTTTTAAAGATTGTGTTTGACAAAGGCTTAATTACTGTGTGCTTTTTAAATCCTGTTGTGGGAAGCATATTATACCATCAAGAATGCTTTGAGTTTTTTTAATTTAAAGAACAAAAAAAACTTTCAAAGAGAATGTAGTCTAACAACAGAAAGAAAAAAATTGAAAAAGAGGTATTTCTTTTGGTGGCTTTCTTGCCTTTTTAAAGTATACAAAACTGCTAGGAAATGTATAGTACTGTATATGCATATATCTATCCAAATCTACACACATACATGTATACGTATGTACAGTAATAATGAATTTTCCTCAGACTGGCAGGGGTGAATGATACTTTTGCCATTTGTTGGAAGAACCAATAAAACAGGAAGGTTACCTGTAAGAACTGATTGTAAATGCATCATAGACTTTATAAAGAAACATACAAGAACCTTCTAAAATGACAATTTTTGCTCAAATGCTGCATAAGTAGGTTTTGGTGTGGAACAGTCTTACAAATTTTCATGCTATCTTAATTGTTGCAGCAGTGTATAAGAACCAACCAGTCACACATTTTCTTCTTAAACTTATGTAAGAATTTCAATAGTATGAATTGAACTGTCACAACAGTGGTAGATGGTCTTATGAGATTGCACTTAGCAATTATTTTTCCTTTGTACTATTAGACATTGGGCATTATACATTTCAGTGGGCTCAGTAAGTGAAAACAAAACATCACAAAAACTGAATTCCAGAGCTGTCAAATCAAGACACGGAATTAATATTAACTCTTGCGTGATTCTACGTTATAAAACTCTTATGTAACACCAAAAACAGCAACAACTTTTGTGATTGCTAAATGCAACCATGTCATGGTTTGTGCCCAGAAAAACAGTTATAACAAACAACATAAACAGAGACATGACTGTTTCTGGAGATCTGTTATGCTTAATTTCAGAATTATTAGTTATTATATCACTCATGGCTTAGATTTTCATCAAAACAATGCAGAGAGCTTGGAATCTAAACTAAGTTTGACTAAGGTAAGTTCCAAGTACTTTGTAACTTTCTTGTTTTGTAAGGAATTGCAAAGTCTGATTAATTAAAAAAAAAACATGAGAAAAGTTGAAGCCTGAATCATAGAATCATAGAGTTGCTTGGTTAGAAAAAAACTCTGAGATCATCAAGTCCATCAGTACCTGCCCATTGCTAAACCACATCCCTGAGCACCTCATCTACCCATCTATTAAACGCTTCCAGGGATGGTGACTCAACCACCTCCCTGGGCAGCTGTGCCAGTGCCTGACAACCCTTTCAGTGAAGAAACTTTTCCTAATGTTTAAATTTGAACCTCCCCTGGGGCAACTTGAGGCCATTTCTTCTCATCCTATTGCCTGTCACTTGGAAGAAGAGATCAACACTCATTTTCCTACAACCTCCTTTCAGGCAGTTCTAGACAGTAATAAGGTCTCCCGTCGGCCTCCTCTTCTCCCAGCTAAACAACCCCAGTTGCCTCAACTGCCTCCCATAACGCTTGTTCTCCAGCCCCTTCACCAGCTTTGTTGTACTTCTCTGGACACCTCAATGTCTTTCTTGTAGTGAGGGGCCCAATACAGGCTTCATGGATCTAAACCCTAGTAATTTCTGTGCAGAACTGAGAACAGATTTAATGCTGCAAAGCCTTCAGAGTTGAACTTTTAGGGCTAGGCTAGATGTCCAAATGGATATGCTAGTTGTCCACTCCAACAACAAGAAAAATTCCTGTTGCCTCTGGTGATATTGTAAGAGACCTCTAGAACTGAGTGAAGTACAAAAGTAAATAGAGTAGAAGAACTGACTGACTGTAAGGAAAATAATAGCCTTCAATAATCATAAAAGCATATATTTGCCAGTGGACTCTCTACAGGCCATATAAGATACAAAGAAGCCAATAAAGGACTGACAAAATTCTATTTGCTAGGTATTAAAAACCAAAGGTCCTTCAGTGATAGGTGAGGTCTGCCCACATTCTGGGGAAAATATAATAGGATGATAAGCAAAAATTATGAAAGGTGACCAAGAAATGTGTTAGAGTGCTTTAGTCATTTGTCTGTGTTATTTGAACTGCTTTAGTTTCCACAAAGCCAATAAATTCTTTCTTGAAGGTCAGTAAAATTATGTAGCCCTATAAACATCTGAGCAGCAAATCAGACTGTGGTTAGAAGATTGGGTCTCTGACAGGAAGAAAATAATTAAAACTATTCCGTGAGAAGGAAGGACAAACTAAACATTTTGGCAGAACCTTACACACTTGTATTACTAGTATTAAGGGGTGAAGGTCCTCTTATGATAATTGCACCTTTTGCTCTCTAGCAAAAGTGACTGATAATGAACTTTTAAGTGAATGAGACTGGTAAAGAACCCCCTACATAAACAAATAAAAACAAATAAACCCTTCCCAAAATGGTCAGAAGGCAGCAGAGAATAGTTGAAATGGAATGGAATTTCCCTTTGCATATTAAATAAAAGTAGTGGAAGTAGGATTCCTGGTAAATCTGAATCTGTCTACCCAGGAAAGGATGGTGAAAACCCATTCTGTGCCTTCCTCCCAGAGCTCTTTGATTGCTGTTACTCCTCTGTCCCCACGGAGTCTAATAGTGTATTTCACATTACTAGATTTGGAGTCTATACAGGTTTTTTTGAGACATATGTTAAAATTATTTCAGCTGTGCTGTGTGTGGTTTACTAGTTTATTCTATGTTTTGGAGAGTAAGGTTGCTGCTGTGTATGGAGGTTTTTTCAAGGGACCTTGTTGAATAAAAGCAGTTAAAAGAGAAGGAAATGCAAAGTAGTAAAATTAACCATCAAGATGCTTTCCAGGTGTGTATGTTAATAGACCTAATACGGCTTAAGATAAAAATCCTTGCCATGGGAAGTATTCTGCTTACTGCTGTACTGAAGATGCATTGCTTTCAGTTGTTCCTGACTATTTAGTAAAGAACATAAGCTTCATCACCCAGTACAGTTAGATCACCTTTTATGAAGTGAGCAGAGCCAAAATACTCTGAAAGAAAACTAGAAATTACTGGCAGATCCTTTTGTAGAGTTACCAATACTGAAGCCAGTAACCGTGTTTGCTCTGACTCCTGTCATCAGCCTTGCCCTTCTCCTCTTTCCCGCTCTCTGCAAAGCCATGGCTAAGTGCTAGAAAGAAACTGTGTTTCAGAGAGCTGCGGGGTGGTGGGGAAGAAGTGTTCTATTATTTAATCCAAGTGACTTCCAATGCATGGCTAATGCAGAGACCTCAAACTGCATAGACTAACAAAAAAGCATCTGTAGACTTCAAAACAACTTGGTGCTTTTGCAGGTATCACAATCTGAAAACTACTTTTGTGAGTCTTGAATGTTCCATATAAGACAATGTGTCTCAAGTACAGTGCATTCAGGCTCATGACATCTGGACTAAGTATCAGTTGGAAGTATCTGTAAAATCAGTGACTCTTTCACATCCAATGCAGATAGAAATCCTATTAAATTGGTACTTTTTCCAGATACACTCCTTTGGTGAATTGTATCACATCCAGGAGCTTGGAGAAGCTGAAGAGGGATAGATTTGATGTATAACACAACTTACTTTGTTCTTTCCATTTTAATAAAATTAGCCTAGTGGTCTTTCTGTAAAAATCTGTATGTTTCTACAATGTTCTCTATGTCTGCATTTTAGACTGTGATACAGAGGTGACAGATGTTGATAACAACTGTTAGTAAGAGTGTCTCAATGCTGTGCACCATGACTATGGTAATAAGCATTCATTACATTCTAAGAGCAGAGCTCACACGCCAGCTAATTTTTTTCATTTTTTTTCAAATCAGTGGAAATCACCATGTTTTTCTTCCCGTTTCCAATCAGGATGTGAAAGTGAAACACTGTTTGAGGGAAATGTGAAGGAACTGTGTTTTGCACATGAAGGACAAAATACTTTAATAAATGTTTTCATTAGGGTGGAAATTGGAGTATGGTTCCATCTCCCAGCAAGTAATTTTTCCTCTCACTTCCTCCTCACCATTGCTTTCTCTATTTGTTTGTCTTGAGCTGATCTAAATTATGGTAGAATTCCATACAAACTGCTTGGGCAGGGCTAGTTGAGCTCCTTCAGGAAAAGAATGTCTGTGGTAATCAGTTCAACACAGCATCACTAAGTAGGACAGAGTATTTTTTTTCTAAGTTATAATAAATCAGATCTCCTTCCTATATATATTTTATTTTCCATGGATTACTTTGTCTCTAACTAGATCTGATCTAGTGTCCCTAAATACACCACCATCCAGCAACAGAAATGATTTAAAAAAAAGAAATTAGGTTATGTTGGTAGCATAAGTATCTCTTGATGTGACTTCAGAAAAATCTCCATACAAAATGAAGAAGTCTGTTTCCAAATGGAAAGGTCAATCTTTGCATGTGTGGCGTGGGAGAGGAATTTTTTTTGTTCACCATTTCCCTGAAATCATTCCTATGTAGCATCCTCACAGAAAATTTTTCTCAGAGAAGCAAGTAATCAGTGACTTCGTACAGAGAAAAAATGTCAATGTTTCTCTTTAAAGAAGTTATACTGAAGTACATACGCCTTCTTCCTTCCTCCTGTGCTCTCAGACTGCCTTCTTGAGCTCCTTTTTTACATTTTTATAAAAATATTTGTGCGTTTTACACTACCTTCAATATAAGTTCAATATTTCCAGCAATAGCAAACTTGCTAAGACATTCAACTACAAAGGCTATTATATATATCATATAGAATCTATACATTCAAGACCAAAGAAAGTTTGTTTTTCCTCTGTATTCATTTTTTCTTATTTCAGATGTGAGTTGTGTGTCTAGGACAAAGCTGTCTCCCCCTTGAGGCCATTTATGTTATTTAAAGCAGAGCCTTATGTATGCAAATATTTTATTTGATATGTCGTGAATTTACATACAGAAAAATAATTTGGTTTGGGGCAAATGCATCTATAAATTCACATTTAGATGTGTCATCAGTTTCACCTAGGACATGGATGTCATGGATGTTAACCGAAGAATTTAGAGTGTTAGGGACATACTGTGAAGAAGAAACATAAACCATCAGTTGCAGACACCAGACACAATGGGATCGTGATATTTATTAAGAAGCAGTTTTTAGAGGGAATACTTCTAACCTACCTTTCTCCCTCTCCCTCCCCCTCCCCCTTTTAGGGTTTCTCATTCTGTAAGATGTGGAACTCTGTTGCTTGCAAAGCAATGGAGATGAATTTTCAACTATAATACTCACCGGTGAAGGAACATAGACTGTTTGAGTTAGTGAGAGGTATGGTGTAGCACTAAACTTCGCAGAGGTATTGTTCTCCTGTTGCAGCTCTGTGCTAAGTTCACTTTTCTCTGAAATGGGCAGTTGCTACAAACAAGGTCTGGGTTGCTTGCAAGGCTGTTCCCAGAGCTGCAAGGGCACTGGGGTTGGGTTGGGGGTGTATGTGATGGGTCTGTTGCTGTGGGAACTAATGAAGTTCTAAAGTCAGTAGTAAGATTTCCTTCTGCTTTCATCCCCTTGGGAGGATGAGCAAGTCTTTTTCAAATGCAAATCTTCAATGTGTAGCCTACTAGAGGGAATAAAGATGGGAATAAGAATAAACCTGTTCTAAGCTTGAGGCTTTTTCAAATTAGCTGTGCTACTGATGTCCTTTTTTAACCTTTCTGTTTTTTTCACTTCTGCAAACCATTACCTTGAGTAAGCTCTGCTATGCTAAAATCATGTTTGGAAGTTATTTTTCTGGGAAGTCGGTGGTTTTGGTGGGAGTCTACAATCCTCTCTCCCCAAAGAAGAGGAAGTAAAAAGCTTCCTTTTCCCTTAGAATGATTATGTGCAGTTTTTGACCTTTTCCAGTAACACAAATTGTGGGTTTTTTTGTTTGTTTATTTTCTTCACAAGGAGTTAGGAGCACAGGATGTGGCATGGAGGGAGGAATTCTGGCTGTGCCAATATGGAGCTCTCTTCTGGTTGGGCTTAGGGAATTATGCTTGTCCATGTTCCCTTCTCTTCCTCTGCTTGTGAAAGCCCTCACCTTATGATTTCATCATCACCCAATACTGGATTTTAGAGAATTAATTTTAGGTTGTTTTTTCTTGAGTAGCAGAAATATCAAGTTCTGCAACTTGTCATCTGTGCAAACTGCAATGTACATTCTCCCAAAATTTCTGAAATGGTTATTTCTGTGCAAAAGCCAGTAAAGCACTGAGCACCTTTCCCGCAAAGAAGTACAGCAGCCTAGAATTTGGGAACCAAACCATATTTAGTGGGTATTTAATCTAAAGTTGAAGGTAAAATCTTATTCTCATCACTTGCAAGAAGATATTGGTTGCTTGATGATTTAAAAGCTGACTTCTACTTGAAGGACTTGCAACTTGCACATCTTAGGACAAATTCTTAACAGCTAGGTCAAGATTGTTATGGGGAAGAGAGATCTCTTCAAATGTTGCTTCTGTGTTTCCATAACCTAGGAGTAGCTGTCCAGTGAGTTCCCCAGAGTAAATCTGCCTTTAATTCTGTTACAGATGCCAGTAGCCACTACTTGTCCCTGAACTGGAGTCCTGGAAATGGGCAGTAACAGGTAAGTGTGGGAGACAGCACCATTTCTGAAGGTGTGATACCATTAAATGCTGGAGCACAAACCTTTAACACAGATACAGTTTTACAATGTCTCTCTGAACCACTCAAAACCTCTGTGGCTTGGATCTGTTAAGGGACTGACAAATACTGTCTGGCTTGCAGGTGGAGCAGTTATGATGAGTCTGTTCTCATGAATGCTCCTGACTCAAAATATACTTTTTCTTTATTCAGCTCTCACTATCAAGGCTGTGTAGCAGTCTTAATTTTGGAATTAAAATCATTATTTCAGTGCTGTGGTTCCACTGACTTCAATGGCATGACTACTCATCTCGGGGGAACTGAAAAAGGATCTGGACCTGCTGTTTTCAGAGTTTCTTTTCATTCTAGTTACCAAGTAGGTCGTGACTTTCGCCTACCATGTGTTTCCCATAAAAACCCTGGCTGCCTTGAGTGCTATGTGATAGGTTGTCTGGAAGCCGGAGACAAAGTGCATGCACGCTGTTAGAAAGACTTTCTGAAATGTCTTGTATACGGTAGCTGAAGTTGCCACGTGCTACTTATGCTATGGTGTCTGCATGTGATCACATTTACAATGTTCACACAGCAGCATTCATGAGAAAACCACATAATGATGAAAGGGCTCCAGTGCGTGCAGTGTGATATAAAAACAAGTTAAAAATAAGCCTTTGAAACATTTAAAGAGTGTAAAAATCTAAAAAGCTATGCAGGACAATGCAAGCCTGTACTTTTGTGGACAGTGGCAGGGAAGGGAGAGCGAAATTCATGTAAAAAAGAATACGCTAAAGGATATGAAAAATGTTCTCTCCTTTCAAATTTATTTTCTGTAACAGAAACCAAGATTGAGAGTTAAAAGAAATCTAGTCCATGTGTTGTGTCAGTGTAGATGGTATGATCTTTAGCTTGTAGAGAACAAGTTAAAGAGTGATCAGCCAAAGCCAGCACATTAATAAGCCATTTCATTAAACTTACTGTTTATTTTACATGTGGAAATACGACCAGGATTTAAATGCTAGTGGGGGGTTGCTTTGGTTTTGTTTATTTTTTTTTTTCCTTCTCTTGTCATTTTGCCAACAGTTATAAATTTTCAAGTCTGGAAGCTGACCGCTTGCACACGTAAATCACCTGCATGGAAGAAGAAAAATTAGCTTAATAGATTTTTTTTACCTTTTTTCCTTTTTATGGTCAAACTACACTTTTTCAACCATGCTGAACTCAATGCAAAATTTACTAGTTTCAGTTAGTTTAGGACACTTTAAAATTCAGATGATCTCCCTGTCTTTCGGTGTAGAAGGTCTTGTAGCAAATATAGTGGATTCCCTTCGTGGGGCCAGAAGGCTTGTGCTGCATGCAAAGGGTGCGTCACCAGGACAGTACAGCTGTCTTCAGTAGTGTTCCAGAAGGGACACAGACAGATGGCTTAGTAATATCTCTGGGAAGGGAGGGAAAAACCTTTGCTAGAACTATTGCTGCCGTGTAGTTCAGCTGTAGACCAGACAGATGAGCTGTTTCGTGTCTGATGTGTCCTCCCTCAGAAAAGGCTGAGTGCCAAGGTATCTAACAGCATATACTTCATTCACTACTTGAGGGCTAACAAATCAGGCTGGTGATCATGGATCAGGACTACCACTTCTGTCTGAAGGAACAGTTTCCTACGAAGTTCAGAGGTGAACTCAGATGAATGATATGGTCTAAGAATCAGGGCTTTGGACTAAAACCTGCAATGCATTCCTTCTGCAAAGAGGCAACTAAATAGTCAATAATTCTATGGACTTTCTGCTGAGCAAAAATTATCAGTCCTGAAGGAACTCCTAAGTCTGTGTATTTCAAAGACATTAGAAATCAACATCCTTACTATTAAAACAAAAAAGAAATTTAAAACTTCACTGAGCAGTTTTTGTATGTGGGTGATGTTTTTTTCTCAGTCTGTACCAGGTTTTAATAAATTTGTCTATGTATTTGGAGGGAAGGGGAAGGGAATAATCCCTGGCATGGAACCGAGAATTTCCGAATAAAGAAGATGAGCATAAACTCTTCCTGTCTCTGCTGTAGAGTGCCTTCCACCATCTGACTTAGAGATATGATAGCTAAACTATGTGAAGTTTTAAGTTTTAAGAGCCTTGGATGGATGGATCAGAAAAAGGCAAATGTCTTGCTGGAAAATCTGTCCTCTCTACATCTAAATGAATTTCGGACTGTAAGGCTTTTATAAAGAAGAGCTGATGAGTAGGTCTTTTGAGTGCACATAAGCACATAATAGATCTAAATCTGAACTCTGCTATGTGACCAACTATGTAGCACGGTGGATCTGAAAGGCTATAATTTTGAAATCTGTGGAAGGATTTTGCAGTCTGTTCTCCAGTTCTGCGCCTTGAAGTAATAATTTGCAATTTATACTTAAGGTTTGATTATAGAGCACTTGAATAACTTATATTCCAATACAGAATCTAAATTTGTAGTGGACATGTCTTAATTCTTGTGAGCTAAATATCTACAATCCTATTTGTAGTATAACTAGAAGGAAAGCTTGTGGGAAGGCGAGAGAAGTCTGGCTGTATACATAGTCTTCAGTTGCTGCGTAGCAGAGATGTTCATAGACGAATACAAGCAATCTCCATAATGAGAAAAATTCTGACTGGGTTATACGAATTTATTTGTTCCACAGATAAAAACTGACTCTACTTGTATTGTCTTAAACATTGTCTGACTCTACTTGAATTGTTGTCTTTAACATCCTCTCCAGTGCTGTGGCTCCTGAAGGGCCGACGGTGCTGCTGCAGAAGAGGGGGAGAAGGTGCAGCAGCAGGTGCTTCTCCTCGACACCTGACTGCGTGTGTGGACCCAGAGAGTTTAGACAGAGGTTATTCTGGCAAGGGTCTGTTGAACTGGGTTTAACCTGGGAGATTTGTCTGTCTCCAATTTGCTGCACAGACACCAAAAGACCCTCCCCTTTCTGACTCTACAGGTTGGGGGCATCCGGTGGAAAGTGGGATTTGACAACAGGTTTGCCCTGTGGAGTTATTCTGACTTCTTCATTAACATATTTACCCTGATGTAATGAGATCCAGATCTTGTTTTCTGTAATAATCGTAATCTGAATGTTAAAAAATAATTGTGTTTATTCTATATCCAGATACATTAACTCATAACTCATTGCGTTAAATAATTTCACTTAGCAACTATTATAAAACTGGGGAAACTATTTGAGAGTATAAATTTATTTTATATTTTGAGTAATTAAATCTGAATTTTGCTTAAATATCATGGAAATCTTAGAAGTAAATCTGAAGAAACTCCTCTGGACACAGAGGGAAGAAGACATGGAACTATAAGGTTTCCATGCTGCCCAGGTGACATTTATGAAGTTCCAAGCACGAGTCTCAATAAGAGAGGAGGAAAAAAAAATAAACAAACACAAACGCAGGTTTACTGTATACTATAACTTTTCATTGGATTTATAGGATCAAGTTGCAGCCATGCAGGGGGAGCTTTCAGAATTTGACACTAAGTGATGTTATTGTTGGCAACTGGGGAATGAATGTGCTTGTAGGTAGAAGGGTATGGTGATGGTGATTAACTTGGGGAGAATACGCTCTACCTTTTGTTACAGTCAACTCATGAAGCTGTAAGCGTGCTGTTTATTGGATCTACAAATCATGATTCCTTCCTCTTCATGAGACAGAATAGCTACTGTAGAAATGGGAGATTTGGAGCATATTGTAAGAAATATGAGACTTCAAACCTTAGTTAGAGAAAGGGAGAAATGATAGAGCAACGGCAATGCAAATTAACTCAGTTGCACAATCAAAAATTCATTACATTTTATTGTAGAAGGTAACCAAGTCAAGCTTTATAAAATTGCTGATGCCCTTTGACCTAGTACTATCATCTGAAAATATAGCTGCAGATGCCTTTGCAAACTGATTTTGACTGTTTGGCAGGATGGAAGTGACAGGCTCAGAATACATAACTTTCATCCTGTACCAGAATTGTACCATAATGGTAAAGATTTTAATTGCCTTTTTTTTTGTTTGGTTTTTTTTTGTTTCCTTTTACTTTTAGTTTCTGTGTTGGTTCTGTGTTTCTTTGATGTTTTGTTTTATTTTTTTTTTATATCAGTGGCACAAGACAACTCTTAAAGGAGAGTTTGAAATTTGAGACCCAAATAAAGGAAGAAAGGCTGGATGACAGAAGGAATGCGGGATGCAATGCTCTGGATATTTTTGTTGTTGTTGTTGTTATTCCTTAACTAGAAGAAGAATACCCATATTTCTTCCTGCTAGATTTTGAGTAACTCTAGTTACTTTCTTAAAATAATTCCTGTGTGAACAGTATTATTTGTTTTGGTTGGGGTGTCTTGCAAACTGTGACTGCAATATAGTAGTATAAAGCACACGATGAACACAGAAATGCTTTTCTAGAGTTTAATGCTACACATGCTGCAAGTGTTGCTGGAAGAGCTGAGTTGGGCTTGAAAACTTTCTCCCTGGTGTTAGGCTCAAAACAAGATTTCTCCCAAACAAGTATGAAAGAGTTTGACTTGATTTTCTTCAAAGAGTTAGCCTCCTGACATTGTCAAAAAGTGAAAAGAAACTATTTGAGTGTTACTTTGCTAAACTGGCCCAAATTCTTTTGTGTAGTTGATTATTTATCATCACTCCCTTTCAGAGCATATCATGCTGTGAACGTTGCATGTTCTCCCCTCAGGGGGCAGGGCTTCAAGGCTACAGTCTCTCTCACAGCTGTTTGGTTACAGGGAGCCCATAGTGTTCTTGTAAAACAAATTTTGTTTTAATAAATAATTACTTTCTGACTAAACCTTGATTAAAGTATAAATACTAATTTCTCTAAAATTCAGATTTCTCTTTTCTGGTGACATAGCATAGACATGCCTTATTTAACAGCTGTGGGGCTACTCTTCACACCTCATGGTCCAATCCAAATGCAGAGTTATATACACCAACAACATCTCCTTTTTGTTATGCACACCACCTCTATCCTGCGAGAAATCGTGACCCATCTGTGGTAATGTTTTCTGACAAACATATATCATGATATGGGGAACTATTTGATTGTACCTTTCCCCATACAAAACTTCTCATTACTGCTGTGCCTACAACAGATATTTTAGCATTTCTGTGTGGAAGTGGAGGCCTATTCACAGTCATTGAAACCCTTCAGGCTGTCCCCAAGGCATTCTCCCTTGTCACTGGTAAATATGACAGATATATGACAGATAAATATGACATCTAGAAGGGAGCTGATGGAAGGAGACAAGAAGGGGCTAATGTGTCACTTCCCACCTAAATTACAGTAAAATCTACTGAGAAAATCTTTTAGCTTTATGGGCCCCACTCATGTAAAATAACTACTAAAGTTGCATACTCGTCTCTTTCTTTTCTCTAAAGATACAAAACCTTCCCCTTCCTGCCAATTGCCACATGGAATAAAGGGGCTGCATGAGATATACCCACATGAGAGTATCTCATTACAGCAAAATCACTAACCACAAATAAATATTATCCCTAATGTTTCATAGATGTTATATTTACCTGAAGATATCTGTATAGCAAAGCTGAGTTTATTTTGTGGTTCAAGCATACTGCTCCATCAGTCTTGATTCTACTCACTTGATTTGTGTGGACACGCACATATGGTTCATTTTGCAGTTAGGATATATGTGCTGCATCTTATTTATCTGTTTGCCAGAACCAGTTGTTTGTAATCGTGTTTATCTGTTAAACTATAACTGGTTTTCAGGACAGGACATCTATCCTAAATAGATCTGTCAGCATTCTTGGTTTTGAATGTTGTCATTTAATTTGCTTTGCTATGAAAAGAGGTAACACTTAAGACAGAAATATACATGAATCTCATCCTCTAATTAACTTTCAGTTTAGAGGCAGACTGTCTCAGTTTTTATCCCATTCATTCTTCGTAACTGTAAGGGCTATTATAAAGCTGTGAATACAGTTCTTTCAGGAAAAAATTAGCCTGAATTTAGGCTTTTTTTTAGGTACGCCTTTTTTTTTTGAGACCATTCAGAAGTTGAGTACTCTATTTTTCTCTTTGATAATGAATTTCAGAAAAAGTAGGTTAGATACTGGGAACACACTGACCTCTTCACCCTCACCACACAAGTTTTAAAGTTTTTTATTCCCCAGAAGTGACTGGCTACATAAACAGATGACCTACCTGTTTACCACAGACTCATTCTCTGGATGTGAAATAGATTTCGGTGACTCAGTGCTTCCTATTAAGTAATATTACCAGTATTGGAGGAAGGTGGTGGAATTTTCCCTGATTTCTGTGACAGAATGTCTGGGAGACTTAACTGCAGATACCTTTCTCGTATTACTTCCTTTAACAGATTGAAGGGATGATTTTGATATCTTGGGACTGGGTAATATAGGAATATTTATGCATTGATAATAACTACACCAATAAGCATTTTCCCAACTATAAAGTGAATGGAACATCTACAAGCAGATTGTTCTTACAACATACTAGGTTAAACATTCAATAACCCTAGTTAGAGGTCTTGTATTATGATCTCGATAACTTCTCCCTTCTTTTCAGTAAAAAGTGTTCCTCTTGTGCACAGCATATTCTTTTCCTGTGAGTTGATTGCAATCTGTGTTAGTATGTAGTAGTACTTCGTGATGCCTAGTTTCTGTGCTATACCCTATCCTATATACTATTTGAACCTTTATTTCTCCTTCTAGAATGAGTAAAAACCATGAAATCATCACTGTTTCAGGCATCTCGCTTCTTCTGTGTCGGTGTTCAGCTCATTAGTTCTACCAAAAATTGATACTCAAGTAGTTTTTATTGTTTGGTTGGTTAACAAATACATTTGGGAGACTGCATGGATTGCGTTGGAGAACATCCTTTGTTCCTGAGGATTTATCTAAAGGACACGATAGGTCCATGTGTTTCAGATAAAGTTGGTTGAGTTCACATGTCTAAGCGTGCTTTTAACCATGACTGGCTTGTGGAGGTGGCTGGCCCTCTGGTAGTTATGCTTACCAGTATGGTCTATACCTGGTTTGGGTTCTCCCCTCTCCCCACCCTGACCTGTTTGCCCACATAGTGAAATTTTAAACTGTAAGTTCTTCTCGAACTGTCCTTTTGTATTGTGCTTGTCCAGATCCAAACAAAAAATGAATTTAATGTCTCTTGTGTTTTAAGGCACTCATACATCTCATCTATAGATGTACTTGCATAAGGTTTGCTTTGTTAAGATTGTTTTACAAATAATTCACTAAGTTGATATTGCAAGATCAATCATAACCTTTCTAGCAGTGACTAGCAGATAGTGCTTACGTCCACTTCTAGCTCTTAGCAGAACTCTGCTAACTGAAATGCTCTGTAGTACAGACAGAAACTGTAACAACTGTAGGAAATGGAGGGAAAGTGAGGTGTCCCAGTTGTTAACATCTCTTTCCGGAAGTAAAATTCTGAAGTTACTGAATGAAAATGGCAGGGTTGGATTGATGTTATTGTCTTTCTCTTGCTTTTATCATGTCATCAATTACTGTGCTTCATATGCAGGTACCAGCATTGGTAGTATCAACCACATTACATTCAGTGTGCATATACATTCAGTGAAACTTAATTCTTTTTATTGTCAGATGTGCAACGTGAATACAAGTGTGAACAATTTTCTCCAGTCTCAGTGAGGAAGACCACTACTACCTAAAAATATTCTGTATTCTGTACTCCACTGCTGGTTTATTTAATCATAACCTGTGATCTTCTACAACATTCAAAAATTTTAGATGTGATCCAGCTGTTATTTTTAAGAGAGGACCTTGTTGAAGTATAAATTGAGCAAATCCCCGTGCAACTCTTGTCAAGGTTTTGTCTGTATGTGGCTATTGTAAATAGCCAGAAGTTGACTGGGGTAGATAAGGAATATGAGTGCATTTGTCACTCATGATTGTATTTTTGTTTCAAAAACGTGGGAATGCTTCCTCATGTAGGACAATTTTCTGCAGTGGCATGTCTGCTCAGTTACTGCAGTGTATTTTGTCAACTTGAAAAATAGTTCAAGAGCTCAGTCAGCAAAAGAGTGAATTTTAAGGTTTGTTTTCCAGGAGAAGTGATAAAGGGAAGCAGGAATGTAATATTTTTGTGATCTCTGTTGATTAAATTCCTCTAGGGGTCTTTACTAAGAGGTGTGACAAAGAGTTGGAAGGGAAGAATGTGTGTTTATATATTTGTGTGTGTGTTTGTATGTGTATGTGTATAGATATGTTTATCATTGGATTTTGGAAAGTCTTTCTATTCCATTTTTCTCTTCTGATTAAAATTGTATAGACATTAGTACTGGCTGGTTACTTACCAAGGGATCCTTGAACGTGGTCTGCTTTTACTGAAGCTTCATACTTGACTGAAAGCAACGCTAGGGTAGAAAAAGAGATGCTAGATAACCTCATTGGCTAAAAGAGCCTATATGGTAATCAAATCCTTTTATATCAACCCAAATTGTCTTTCCTACAGTTTCTAGTATGTGAGTTTGAATTTAGCAAACCCCGAGGAATCCAATGAAGTTGTATGAATTTACCCTAAATGAAATATCGGAACACCACCTGACGCATGGGACATCTGTCATCTCATAGTAGAGTCAATATTATGCATTGGTTTCAGTGGAAGTCACGAGTCCTAACGTAGCTGTCCTTCTCTCATTCAAAGACTTTTCAAAGCTCAAGTGAACCATAAAAGGCAGTGTAGCTTTGATTGATGTACATGGCTGAGTCATTTATTTGACTTACAGTTCCTCGAGGCTTAATGTATAACAAGGAATGGAGAATAATTGAACTGAAGGCAGAAGAACTAGTACAAAAATGGGTATGGAAGACTAATGAAGTCCAGGAAACCAGGATGGATCGATACCTTGAAAAATATAATTATAAGACTAAACAAATTCTGCTGAAAAATAACTTGGCTAAACTGTTCCTCCATCACTCTTGTGTGACCATAGTAAAAAAAATGGTAATTTTTGCCTTAATCACAATTTCATAGTACAGTACTTTTAATGCTTAATATATATATATTTAGCCTATATATTTAGCATTTATATAAAAGTACCTTTGTATAATGTATTGTGTTATTATAATAGAATTTTACCCTGACCAGGACTGGCAAAGTCAAAGAAGGATTCACAATAGATTACCTTTTTTTCCTTCTCTAAAAATTTTGATTGAATTTCAAATTTTTATTCAGTAGCAAAACACTTATTTGATTATAAAAAAACCTGGAAAATAAAACAGATAAATCAGAAACTGATTTTAGTGAAAGGGTGCAGTGTTCTTAACAAATGTCTGAGATATTACATTTTTTCCTTGTGTGTTTTCTTCTATATAAAAATATTTACCTGATCTTTATCATATTTTTAATCGTAGTTTTATAGGCATTGTCTTTAATGAGTAAAATATCACAAAGCTTAAATAGAAATCTATGATGTGTAGGCCGGTTTTGACTTTTAAAGGGAAACACTGATCTTTATGGAAAAAATTATGAACAGGTAAGAATATTGCTTCCATTTCATGTCCTGACAGTGAAGAACTCCATTATATGGAAACTTATTATTAAGAGACTATCACTCCTTGTCAGGATTTGCCAAAACATTTCTAAATGTAAATGCTGTAAATGCACTTGGAAACTTCTAGTGAGAATTTGTAACAAGATTGAAACAAGCATTTTTTTCAATTAAGTCAACCTTGAAGTACAAGTTGACACATCTGGAAGAAAATATATTAGAATTCTGGATCAGTTATTTTCTACAGAGAAAAGGTAGATTTCAGGTTTCACAGATCCACCTTTGAGCAGGCCCAAATACGCATTTTCATATTAACTCCACCTGATTAACACGATTGGTATGCACAAGACGAGGGCATGACCTCAGGGAAATCAGGGAAAATATTTGTGGAAGCAGCTAGTTTTATTTGGAAAGAACCAGCTTTTCTATTTCTAACCATGTCAACAACCACAGGTTTCTTCTATCTCTGTATATTCAACATGTTATTCCCTTTTGGGAATGGCAATATTGTGTCTTCTTGAAAACACATTAAAGTCCAGCGTCTGTCACTTGGAACAACTCTCAGTGATCTCTGTCTGGTACAAGCAGTGCAAACATGAATCACTCTTACTCTGAGTGCTGTGTATTCTGAATTTGTACATGAATGACTTAGGCGTCAATTTGATCATTCGCGATGTCATCAAAGGAACCTGAATGACTACAGCCACCATTTAGATAGCTTGAAAAGGGAGCTTACACAACGTGCTTGTGCCTCATACTTCAGGAGAGGTGAAGATGACCATGGACAGGACAACCAATCCTTTTGACTGATGTAGAGGAAAAGGCAGAGTTTTTTCTGCTGCACATAGCCTCTTTAGAATATTTGCCACTGTTTTGGGATATCAGAGTCCACCTCTGGACCTATTCTAAAAATAAGAGTATTGGCTACTCTCGGGACAGGCTATAGAAAAGCATAAATGTGGTTGTGTCTTAGTTTTTGTATATTGATACTACCACTTCTTTACTTTGTGTCAAGCTGATGATCAGCTTCTGGGGTTTCAGGGATATTTTTTTTTGTCTACATTTATATATTATATAAAAAACGTTTTCTACATTAATTTTATGGGCAACTGTAGCATTTTTCTACCAGTTGAGAAGTCTGTTATGTACCAAAGAACTGGGTGTTGCAATATGGAATGTTGTATTAATTAGGGCTATAGACTTTAAAAGACATCTAATCACTTCAAGGAAACAACACTTTGATTTTGAAATGGATTTCAAAAAAGCCAAAAATTTTTAATCTTGAACGCGGCAAGATGCTTTTGTTTTCCCTTTGTTCCCCTCCCCCCACCCCCAAAGCCCCTGAATTTTTTTTCTGCTCAATAGAATCATAAGGTTGGAAAAGACCTCTGAGATCATCAAGTCCAACCGTAACTGTGCCCTTCCTAAACCATATCCCTAAGAAACTCATCTACTCACCTTTTAAACAAGGACTCTCTGTACCTGTTGCAGACCTGCTAAGCTAGTCAGGCCCCAGCTACCAAAGGAGCTAAAGTGACATGCTGTATCCATTCTGAAAATGGAATTTTCAGGCTTCACAAAGCAATACGGGAGTTGCTATGCATTGGCATAGCTGGAGTATGACAGCAAAATTCACTCACAGTCCAACCTAGAGCACAGTTGGCTGTGAGAACAGCCCCTATCCTAGAATCCCATGCTTAATTTCTAGTAATTTTTGCTTTTCTCATTCTTCCTCAGCATTTATACTAGCGATAATAGCAAAAGATTTTGTTTCTACTAGCTGGTTTGGATTATGCATGTATTTGCTGGCTGAGAATTCCATTACTAGAGTTTCCCCCTCCCTGCTTGTGTTTCTAGTCTGTATGTAAATGTCACCGTTAGCACCTTCCTTTCACTGCGGAAAAACAAGCATAATGCAATACTGGCTTTTCTGACCTCCTTAATCACGACTTCACATGATTTTTCCCTGTAAAGTTGCCATGGTAACAGTGGCCTTTTAAAAAGCGATAGTTGCATTTACCAATAGTTGCTATTTATACAGTCATTTGAGCTTCTAGTAGAGGGGAAACAAGTACATTCACTAATGAAAACCTTTTCTTGCACAATCCACATGCTTGATAGAACGTTATTTCCTATATAACTCACATTTCTTGGCTCTTGTAATTTTCCACTTGACTTATTCTGCTAATGTGTTAAAAGTAAATTTCTTCAACTTTTACATGCTTGTTTAAAAACACTATCAGTTCAAATGGCTGTATGAAGAGTTCCTATTTGGTTTCTGCTACACAAGGCACACAATCCATTTCACCTTTTCTTTTATAATTGGATTTGTAAATGACTATAATTTTAAAGTATTTGCTTACTGCGCAGTAACATCCATGTTCTTAGAGAGTAGTGATAAGGTTTTGATAAGGCTAATGATTAAAATAATAGCTAAAATATGTAATACTTTGAGTTCTGTTCAGCAAACAAAGGGCACAGCATTCATTTCTAGTTTACTTGTAGGAATGGGTGATGCTGAAAAATGATCTAGAACAGGAATACGGAAGGAAGAATTAGTATTCTTGTTATCCTCACAAATGCAAGCAAAGTTTTCAAGTTGTATATACTTTTACCATGGTAAAGAGATTTTACTTATTGGTATCTATTTACTTGAGGGTCAACCTTGCACAATTTGTATCTCTTTTGTCCTTGAACCCATAGAAAGGTGTATAAATAGCTGCCTGCAATGTTTATGGTAGCTATGCATGGCAGCTACTTTCATGTAGAGTAAAAGGGGGCTTTCTGCTGCAGATTTACTACGACTGCTTTTTGGGCCTTGAAAACTTCTGCTTTGTTATCCCTATTTGACTAATCTGTTCTTTTTTTCCCTGTTAAAAGAATTTGGGGTTTTTGTTTGTTTTAATCAAGTGTTAGAAGTGTAATATCATCAGGTCAGTATGAAATAAAAAGGAAAGCACATCCTGTTGGTCAAAATAGAGGCAGATCTCCTTTGCATACTGTCAGTGTTGGGGGGGGGGGTAGGCAGGAGGGTGGAGGGGTGGAGTGATGTTTATATGCTGCTTGGAATTACAAATGAGTTTATGTACCTGATAGGAAAAACATTTTAAAGGGCAGTGAGTGCACAAACTATAAAGTGGTTTCCAGGCAAAGGTGATTGCATAAGAAAGACATGGAAGTAAATGTGAGAGAGGAGGACAAGAAAATGAAGGGAAGCAAATGTTTTTCAGAATTCATAAATCTAAAGAATGGATACTTAATTATTCTTTTGCACCTCCATAACAAAATATTTTGTATTCTGACATTAAACAATACTTAAAAGTGAAATCCTGCTGAAATGCAGTAACAACCAGAGGGAATTCTTTAAAGCAAAGTACATGAGTGAACATACAAGCCAGATTCACGCAATAGTGAGTGTCAAGACCAACTATTGCTGTGTCTGGCAAGTTTGGGAATGTAAATATCATGTTAAAATGAATAACATTTGCTAAGGAGTAAGAGAATTCACTGTTGTCAAAACTACACAGAAGTTCATTTATATACTTTGTAAAATCATAACAGGATAATTCATTGTGAGAACTTATGAAATGTCAGAGTTTTGACTGTTGAAACCATTAGAGGAAAATAAATTAGCACCTGAAAAGAAGGGTTTTGTTAAAAGCAATCTAATGATCAAGCGACTGAACATCAGTAGAGGTTTTACCTGGGCTATTGACTATTAAGTGACCTGGTTATGTGGGAGTTAAGAATGAGTTTGGAATGCAGCAGGGATGTTACTGGTTTGAGTCTTGCATTTGCATACCTCTGGTAGGTTTGGGGATGGTGCTTATCTCTGCTTTCTACTTTACCTCCTTCACTTCACTGGAAGTCTGTCTTAGGATTTGGGGAGGAGGGCAGGGATTTGTGCATGTGTGCATTTAATATTCTCATCTAAAATACAGACCTGATTTTTGAAATTCACAGGGAAGATAGGTGGGGAAAATGGAAAGGTAAAACTTAAATAACATGCGGGTCACAGTTTTGTCACATGCAACAAATTTTACTATGCAGAAATCTGTCATTCAAAAATACTGTTATTAAGTTTGCTCTTGATACCTTATGGGATTGCTCAACCTCTTCAGATCAGGTTGTCAGTTCACAATCAGACCTTAACACTAATACAGTATATATTCATATATATGGAGTTGTCAAAAGAGGGTAGCACATATGTAATGGTAGTATATGTGGGTGTAAATACAATAACTTTAAATGCCATATGTCATTAATTCTTCGATACTGTCTATCTGTTTTACACTGATATTGTAAACTGTTGTTTTCCCGCACCTGAGCTTAGTATATTTAAAGCATAATTTGACTTAACACAGAAATCTAGCATGAGGGGCCAGGTGGAAGAGGGAGTACAAAAAGGAGTAGATTGAGTAGATTGAGGAGTACAAAAAGGAGTAGGAGTGGATTGGCTAAAAATGACTTTTTATTCTTCCTTGAACAAAAAACAAGTGAACTTACAAACAAATGAAAACCATTAAAAACTTTTCAACTGTTGCAATTTGACTGCGTCCACTAAGGAAAAGATCAAAGAGCATACTTGGACTAGTGTCTCTCTGAAGGCTGCTCAGCCCCAGCCTTGCTTGCAGGAACGCAAAGTTTCGAATCCCAACTCGGCTCTGGCAGCTGGCAACAGTTTATATGACTGTGATTTAACCCTCCATCTGCCTTTCCAGTGCTATCTTTGGTCCGGCTCCACGGTATCTCAAGGATTAGCGACATGCATAATCCAACAGCTTTGCATGTCTCTTGGCAATATCTAGTTTGAAACTTAGTACAGTGGGAGGTCATTCTTCCCATTGCTATGATTCTTACTTGTTTAGAGTTCATTCAGTTGCTGGATCTGCCACAATTTTACATTCTTGCATACTTGGCTGGCCAGTGAGTGCACATGTATAACTTACTGATAAGTGACACATTTTTGTCATTGTTTCCAGACTGCTGTAGTTTATTATTCTTGCCTTGTCTGTGCCGTTCTGCGTTCAGTGGTAATCTCTTTCAGATGTTGTATGCTAACCTATCTTAATAAACTATAACTTCAGACAAAGTACCTAAGTAATTTTATTATGCTTATGTAAACAAATATTTTTGTTGTTTTAACCCTTGTCTTTCTAAGCAGAGATCTTAAGGCACAGTTGAGATGAGAAAGCAATGAACTAGTTTTCAGGGCTCGGAGTCATACTGGCTAAGTACATACCAGCCACCTCCGTTGCATTGGTGCCAAGCAAGGGCAATGGTGCAAGAGTTGCCAAATGAAACACAGAGCTGCCATTGCCTTCAGAGTTTCCATTGTGTGAGGATGCCTGGGAAGGTTTATTTACTTGACTTTGTACTTAATTGGAGAAACAAATAGATATTTCCCAACAGGAGAAAAATGCACTTGTCCTCTGTGATATCCCTAGCTACTGTAAAGAGGCTTATGGCATCTGCAGGAATTTTGACTCTGATTTGAGTATTAAAATGAGACAAATGAAAACTGTCAAGCAACATTTCACTTGCCAAAGGTCCTAAGAATTTAACACCAAAGATCTGTGCTGAAGTGGTCTTGCTTAGTTCCCTTAAAACAGTGCATTTCTCATTGCTCTTTAGAAAATATTATCAAATACTTTATGGCTAGGCTGTTACTTTAGAAAAGCTCTACTCTGACTTATAGAGTACTTAAGCAGAATAAAATGTGTGGCAAGAAGCTCTTAACTCTCACTAATGTTCGCTTGCCAAATAATTTCCTAGAGCACTGATGCCTTGCTTGATAATGATTTATTGAAACACTGCCGGGGTTTTACTTTCTTCAAAGCTATTTTAAGACCAACAATGTATATCTCCTAGGATAAAGAAATCCAAATTAGACTTAAAACTGAATAAGTGCATTTTAGTCCTGTAACTTCTGAGAATATACAAACTAATCTTCCTTATCTTGGAATAGCATTTTATGGATTAATCCTGAACCTACACAATCATGCTTTGGAAATGTCACTCACCTGCTGCTAGCTGTTTCCAAAATGAAATGCTGAGAAATAAACTAAGAAATTTCATTTTGAGAATTTTGAAACCATTAGTTGTTATTTTTATACAATTGTATGTAATAAGAAAGAATGTAGTGGTATATAATTGAACCAAACACTATGTATTGCTTACTTAAAATTTTTATGTATATTAATTTGTATTTCATGCTGTTTTTTCCTGTGTTTTGCAGATTGCTTTGAAGAATTTTAGTTAATGCCTGGTGGTAAAGCAGTGATGGCTTCTACCGTCCCTTAGATCAGGGAGCGAGACTGGAGGGCAAGGAGAACGCCTTGCTATTCGTTTTCATGGCCACCGGGTGTCATTCTAGGAGCAGACTTTGGCCAGCCTGGGGGCATTACTGTGGCGGCAGCACTGGAGGCTTCTCGCAGTAAGTCACTTTGCACCAAATCAGCATCTACACCAATAATTATTTCTTTTGTATCTTTCTTTTTTAAAATATAATTATTCTAAAAGAGAAACAGCTTTGTTGCTTTCAATTTCTGCATTCAGAATGTGAGACACTGGGATGTAGCATAAAATACTGAGTTAAAGCCATTTGTGTTAAGGTGTTCCATTCATGCTACATACACAGCTAGGGAAACTTCTGCGTCTACACAACAACTTTGCAGGAGCTTAAATACAGTACTTCTGAAGATGCTAGTAACTATTTTTAATAATTACTATATTAGCAGTTGTTTCGAATTTGTACATAACTGGCATTTTACAACTAAAATGCAGGGATAACAGGGGGGCAGATTGACTTCTAGACAGAGTCAAGTAATCTCTTCTCAGTTTTTATCCCAGCTCATGTCCAACAAAGATGGTAGTTCTAGAAAAAGGTCCACAGCACCACGGAAGACACGAATATGGGCTTGGGTTGATGTTACACTGAAGAAAGCTTGCTGAATTAAGTGTTTGAATGGTGTCTTGCTGGTCTTGTTTTAAATAACTTTTAGGAGAGATTTCCATGGGAGACTGAGCAAATAGGTGCACTGGATATCTCCAGTAGCATGAATAGTAGCATGTAAAAAAGCACGTGAAGAAAAGAAGAAGACAGTTCAAATGAAGTGAAGCAAAGTCTGTGGTACATGATGTAAAAAGGATGGATTTTGGTAGGCCAGAGATTTATGGAGCCTCAAAAGTGAAGATGTGAAGCCTGAACTTAAAGTTCAGGAAGGGCACTGGAACAGAACTTGTGATGCAAGGAGAAGGAGTAGTTAGGGTATTGCTGAGCACTTTCAACACACTGAAGTGACTGAAAATAGGGATTTTTGTCTTGTATGCGTCTGTTTATCTTCAACTTAACATATTTGCTTCTTTGAGTGATAAAATACCACTAAATTGAAAACTTTGGTGTCAATCCAGATAAATTCATCTAGGGATTTATGTAAATTGATAAGAAATTATTCAAGGAAACTGGGAAGGGGCTGAGAGTGAAACTTCACAAATAACACATATCAGAACCATAGTCCTGGATGTTGTGCGCAATGTTTAAAAAATAATAATTACATACGCTTTATATAATGACAGTTCCCATTCATTCCGATCGCCACTCAACCCTCAGCAAAGATAATTAGTGTTTACATTTTAAACATATTTGTATATATTATGTAGATATATGTTATATGTCACATATAACACTACATGTATTATATATACAAATAAATAAATATATATAAAATATGTATTTTTAAATAGCATTTTTCTTAGGTGATGCAGAGATGAGTAAGCTGCAGCTTAACCTACAGAGCACTTAGATCTTATCATGAAGCAGGGGTATTTGGACTTTCTACTGAGCTTGAGAGTAAGTTTTACGGTGTGTTTATATGATGCAGGGGTTTGGGGAACTGTCCTTTCCATGAAGGCTGATGATTCTCCTGCCATCTTAGAGCTGGAATATTTGTCATATTTAGAATTCTCAAATGAAGAATGTAAATTAAGAAAACAGGTTGCAAAAGCTGGCAGCATAAATAATAAAGAAATCCTTTAGAGTTCTTGGGGTTTTTTTACACATCTGATCAGTCTCAGCCTGGCTTACTCATAACCTGGGCATAGTCACTGTGTGGGAATTCTGTTATGAATGTCGTGCTTATGAGCAGATTGACTTAAAGATTTTCTAAAGAAATTGAAAATCTTGTGATTATCGGATAAGTTAAATTTATACTTTGTTTTGATTGGGTCAGACACAAGAACACAATTTTTTTGTTATTCCACTGTGCTTTCTGCCCCAGCATCAGTGCTGGGAAGTCAGTGTGCAGTGACATGTTTTTACCCTTTCCAGTGTCTCTTCTTGCTTTGGTGGTAAACTTTAGGAGAAAGGTCACTGTCATGAAGAAAAATGACAACTAGAAGTAGAAAACCTAAGTACTTTACTGTGATTTCTGCTAGTTTAACTGATGCCCATTCTTTTGGTAGTTAAGTGAAGCACTACTTTCAATGGGATAGTTTAGTTCCTTAAAAGCTATTCATGTTTTAGGCAGTTGAAAGGTTTGCATGGTTTGCATGACAGGTATTCACTTTGGCTTTTTACTCTTATTAGTTTAATTTATATTAAATGTTCCCACATGCATATTCTGTGAAGCCTGTGATTTCTAAACAACCACCAAATTTGTTTTGTGAGTGCACGTGACCTTATTGACACAGACAACTGATCTAGCCACATACTCTTTGGCTGAGATTTATCTGTGAGATGAGGTCTAGATTTACGCAAGTGAGTTCCCAATGTGTCTTCTTAATCTTGGAGACAAAGGTTTTGTTTTTATTTTTGTATCTTTTATAGCAAGTTACAATAAACAGTTTTGGGGTTTGCATGAGATGTAATTATACTATTGGGCTTTTAACAAGACAGAAAAAGCTAGTAATTACTGGGAAACTCAGAAGATATATTTGAAAAAGATCTAGTGGTATCTGCTTAAAATACTGCAGCTGCTGCAGAGTTTGCTTTTAATCTTAGGTTGGGTATATATTCACACACAGTACCTCTAGTTATCATTTCTGACTTAACTAGTAGTTGTCTTGTTTATGACTTTGAACAATCAAAATGGGAAAAAATACCATGATACATTTTTTTTAGTTTGGATCTTGGGTTGTTTTTCTTTTTAAAGGAATAATATTGTTAAACATCTAAGAACTGTAGAGGTCGATTCTGATGTCTTAAGATGAGTACTACCAAGCTGAGTTTCACTGCCCCTCTATCTTAGCTTTTCAATGTGGAACATGTTTAGAAGAGGGAAAATATAAAAATAGTAGTTTTGCCAGAGGAGGGAGGATACACCCCATAAATGTTTGCCTAGGCACAACGAGAGAAAAATCTGCTGCTTCTACAATGATATCATCCTCTTCTTGGATGCTTATGTACTGCAAAGACCACAGAATAATGGAGGGAGCCCAGGCAAGCCTCCTAATGGCTGAATTGGCAGGTTCAGACACAGACTTTTTTTCTCAGGAGCACTGGAAAGGGAGTCTTACCTTCTGCCTCCAAAAAACTTTTCTGTTTTCATACTGGTAATATGATTCTAAGTCGAGACCCTTCAGCTGTGTATGCGTGGGTTTATTTCTTCTTATAAGATAGATGTTTGTGTGGTTTCCTCAATTGGAAAAACCTATTTGCTGTTACTCACTGTTGCATGGGATAGGATGTCCTTGGTAATCCAGTGTGGTGCAATGTTCTGACTATTAACCATCTTTAGCTTTGCTCAAATATCCCTTAAAAAGAGAGTGTGTGACTTGAAGCATGAAAATGCTTGAATCCAGCAGTGACCACCTGTGCTCATTTAGAAAATAAGAATAATAAATATTAGAAGGAGATTTGCTCTAATCTTCTGCTCTTGTTTGAAGTGTCAGCCACAAATGAGAAACTCCAGTAACTCTTAAAGTAAAATCTAGAACCTGACAGAAACTGAAACTGAATTATTCCTCCTTCCATTATCTCAGAAAACAATACTCGGGTCATGTAACTGAGCAATAAAGCATAGAGCTTTGTACATTTTGGGAAAATAGCATTTGGTGAAAGTCTTTGTCTCCCTTCAGGTATAAATTAACTAAAAGTTAGCTGATGAAACTATGCAACAAAGTTCTATTCAGATAGTATATAAAATAGCTGCATTTAGTAATAATTAATACTGTGTAAATATCCCCAACAGTTAACCAAGATATGAAAACCTCTCTAGGCTAGTTTAAATATTACTTTGTACGGTCTTTAGTTCACTCCATCTCTCCCCAAGGCTTTCACTTCTATCTCTAGCAAACAGTCAGAATCAATATGCTCTGTAATATCATCAGATCTGCACTTCCAACACAGAAACTTAATTGTTACCTGATATGATTATCGCAATAACCAGAGATCAGGGGGCTTCACAGTTGTGCAATTTATGTATTTTATGATTTATTTTGCCCTAATCCCTCTAAATGCTGTGCAATATTTGTAGAAAGTTACTGAGTGACTGGAAGGCAACAAGTTCAGTTACACATAACTACCATTTTGAAATTGTTTTAGTTCTTTAGAGATGTTAAATTAAGCTTTATTAAGGGTAGGTACAAATCTCTTTCAACTTAGAGACTAGCAATAGAAATTATGAGTGGTACTTGTTTTGTTTTTTCTTTGAGAGATTTACAGTTTCTTAGTAACAGCACCATTTTCTGTAACTATTGAAATAGTTGCTCTATTTCATTGTCCTTATAAGCATAGCATTTCAGATGAACTGTTTCACTGACTAACGTTTCTCAACAATCTGTGAAAATCCTACTAGTTCTCTCAGCTTTGACATTTTATACAACAATCATGGCACACCCACAAGGTCAGCTATAATTCTCTGGAATCAAGGCCAGCAGCATTTCTTTAAATTGCATTCTAGCAGCCTACAAAGAAACATCATGTCCTCATACCAAATGTTTCAATTAGACAGGACTTGGTTTCTGAGGCTCTGGTAGTGAATCATCACAATTTGTGTGGCTGTTGTGAAGAACCTAAATCTGACTCTAGAATTAGATATTTTTTCCATGTTGTTTTAGCAGACCATTGATTTTTAAACTTCAGGTGCAAACCAGTAATATATTATAATAAATATGAGAGCAAAGGGGGAGAAGAACAACACCTTATGTAGAAAGATAGCTGGAATTGATGACATTAAAATAGCAAACGAAATACACAGTTATGGGATTGATGAGATTTTTTTCATTGAAGTTGTTACAGGTATATTAGAAAAACATTTAGGTCTGTAGGTTTTTGTATGCACTGCCATTTTTGGGAAGCTCCCTGAGACCTGAGGTGCAGGCACACATATTTCTGATTTTTTTTTCCTGCTGTGATCATTTGTGACTGAGACAAAATGGATTCTATAATGATGTTGATTGTTTCATTGGAACATTAATAAATGAGGTATTGTTTTCTTCCATCTAATTTGTATCTGTGTCTAACATACTTTTTCTTGTCAAGGAGCAGATAATATTTCTGCTAAAATTCCAAGTCTTTGCTGAGGAAACTCTCAAATCAATGTTTTGGGAGACTAAGGGTCAAGGAGTGGGTAGACTTAAAACACTTTTTTGGGGGGAGAGGGTAAATGCAGGGAGGGAATAGAATTATTACTCCTTCTTTCTAGAAAGTGCTTAATTTTTTAAACAGCATGATGCACGCTTTGACTTCCTACTTATGGGTTCTAGTAAAACAAAGAAGAAACAATTGTCTTTTTACAATACAGAATTAATCTTTGGAACTTCCCAATGAGGCCAAGAACTTATTACTTTCTTGGAAGGAACTGAACAGATGATTCAGTGGATTAAACTTTGAGTACATTGGAATAAAAACTGGTTTGGGATAGGTAGATGCAGAAGCCTGAATACTCCCTACTCAGTGTGGGCTTGATGTTTTTCTATAATTAGTGTAATTTGTAGGATTGGTTAATGAAACCTATGGCAAGAAATTTCATATCTGGGGAATCTGGAACTCAGTAACTTATGGCTCCCAGAGTAAAACACAACTTTCTATAGTAGTTTCATTTCACTATAGTAGTTTCATTTCAGTGTAGTAAATGCAATTACTATACGGTGTTTGTGTATAGCTATTGCAGACGTGTTTGATGGAATGGGTAGCTTGTTCATGCAAACCACGTTACCAGGTGGCACCTGCAGAGAGTGACATTGACACTTCTGTGGGACAGGTAGAAACATTCATTGCATTGGGCACTCATATATGAATACCATGCTTCACATAAGAAAATTAAAAAGCTAAAACTCTCCCCGGATCAAGCCCTACTCTCTGTTAGTACAGCTGTGTCCTTTGACAAGACAGTCTTTAAGGTTTTGATTGGGCAAACACTACTCCCTTTCGAGGCAGTTTCATAATCAATAGACTTCATTACAGGCAATGTTTTCTCCTTACTTTGTTCGTTTTATTAACCCCAGACAACTCTTGCAGTCTCTCAAGAATCTAATCCCTAACTCTCTTTGGAACAGTACCGACCCCAGTGCCCCCCTACCTTACCCCACATACTTTGGAGACAGTACACAATGCCTCCTAGCAAAAACTTTCAGGAATTAACTTCTTTTTGCACTGCCAAGCAAAGAGTATGCGTAATTATTCATCTGATATCCCTGCCAAAATGATTATATTTTTTTATATGGCTTTGCTTCCTGTTCTCTTTCACCAGTTGGTCCCATTAGGAACAAAAATTGAACAAATTCTATTTCAAATACTTGGGAAATTAGAATGGGGCACGGGACTTGTTTTGGAGAAAGCAATAAACATATTGTGAAGCATGTTAGATTACCAGTTGCATTCCTAACCCCAGTTGAAAGCTTTTTGAGATAAGAGGAATATACAGGTTAAACTGATGCCATATAGCAAAATACCAATTAAGCTTTTTCTTTTTTATTTTTTTTTATTTTTGTAAATCGATGGAATGAGTCCTTTTACAAGGACAAGATTAACAGGAGGTGATCCCATATCACTGTGAAGATAGATATTTACTTTTTTCCTCAGGAGTGCAGTAATCAGAATAGGGTATGTAAGGATTAGCTCAGCCTAGTATGTCTCCATTTATGAAAGGTCCTTCAAAGGAAAGTCCTGATGTAGTTTGACACAAAAATGCTGTCAGGAAGAAGTGTGTTAAGAAATTTACTTTACAATGAGGATATATTTATTACTTATATGGGCCAAAATATTCGCAGAAACATGTTGAAACTGCTGGTCTTTTTCTAACTTGCCTTAAAATCATATCTCAGTATAATCTTATTCATGGCTTCCTTTCTTTAATAGCATTTTTTCAGTTCATTTAAACCAGAACCTATTATGTCTTTTCACATGGTGGGAAAGAGTTCTGTGGTAGAGTACAGATAAAAACAGAAACTGAAATACTTGAATGTTCACCAAGATGGAACGAATTATTGGTGTCTTTTTATTTTGTAATTAGAATGTTAATATTTAATCCTGTGAGACATGAGAGAATAAGAAAATGAAAAGTAAATACTTGTTTCTTACTATCAGAAAACGGCATAAACTATTAATAGGCAAGCAGAATACAAGGACAAAAACGAGTGAACAAACCTGAACAATTATTGATTTTGTCTGAAACATTGTATAGTTATCGCAGACCTATTATGACATGGTTCCAGAAGAGTCCAAGCAGTTGTCTTGTTTAGCACTGCCAAACAGGACCCAAACCTATAAACTTTGTCCCTTCAAAGTAGTTTTCACAGTTTTTGACATAAGTAGTAGTTTGTGACTCTTGTAACTCTTTTTATTGTCACAAAAGCAAAATTTAATACTATAGAGGAATTAAAATAAACTCTCCATGCTGCTTCCGTATCTTGACATACTCATGTCACTGGCGCTGAAAGGATGAGCAGCACAGGATTCTGCCTGTGCTGTGCAGTGCCCCCAGGTCATGACTATTTAGTAAGAACCACACCTATTTCATACTTTACTGCTTTCTTAATGAGAAAGATAAAATTCTGTGAACGTAACTGTAGTAGTATGATAAGTAGGAAAGTACTATAGTTACCAAGTTCCTACTGTACAGTAAACTCCCAATATTTCCTTCTCATTTAAAAGTTTGTCTCTCATGTAGAAATATGCATAAGACTTTTCCTGCTCAGCTATTTCCTGATTGTTTCACTGGGTTGGAAAATGAAACAGTTAAATATGCCCTTGATGTGGTGTATCATACTTGGGCCGTTATTCCAAAAAGTCACTGCTAAATTTTCCTTGAAAGACCAATCTACCTCTCAATGACTGAAAGAAAACAAAAGGCAGTCAAGATCCTATAGTAAGAAGTTGTGTGCCTTAATCCTGTTCATAAATTTTTATAAAATATTATTCGGTATGCATGCTGCCATGAAATATATAGTTAATTGTGTGGAAAGCTTTCACCCTGAAATTCGAACACTGCTGTGTGATGTAGGAAAAAACATTTTATCTCACTATGGACTAATGATTTATTTAGAGCTTAGCGAAACACCTGTTTGAGGACAGCAGATGACCACAGCCTGTGCAGTCATGGGATATTAGCATTTCTAAGGAGGCAGAAGCAGTTATATTCCAAATAAGAATTAAAACTCTTTTCTGAATAAATGACTTCTACCATTTTTAAGTAGGTAATCCTCTTGTT
This sequence comes from Dromococcyx pavoninus, assembly GCA_033558185.1. NCBI lineage: Eukaryota > Metazoa > Chordata > Aves > Cuculiformes > Neomorphidae > Dromococcyx > Dromococcyx pavoninus. The sequence continues at coordinate 1,403,680 of JAUMJL010000235.1, forward strand.
TAATGGAGCCTTATGGCAGAACTTGGGCTTTTGAGAAGGAGGAGAAAACAAAAGAAGTGGGGAAATTTGTGGAGAGAAATATTTGTACCCAACTGGAATTCTGCTTGCTGATATCAAGCTTGAAGACAAAGGTCTTGCAATACAGGGGGTTGAGTTACATCGTTGAAAAACATCATAGCAGCTTTACAGCTCAGTACCACAATGTGGGCGAAGTTCCAGGGAAATTATCCAAAAGTCTTAATGTTAATTCCTCTTTTTAATACCCTTGGTTTACCTGTCTTTGTAATACACTGTGTATGTTTGGGTTTACTAACGGATAGTTTATTCTTTACTTGAGCCATTTATGTATCTTCGGAGTGCACAATTCTATTTCACTGAATGAGACAATAAAGAAAAAAACCAAGTCAAACAAACAAACAATATATCTGGGTAACTTTTATAGAAATCTGAGAAATTATCCAGAAGAGAGTCCTTTGTGGAGATGAATGTATGGGTATGAATGTTCATAAATACATCTATTATGAGACATATGTGGTAACCAGAAATACACTTGGCATGAAACAAGCCAATGGGGAGAACAACAAAATATTTTCTCACATCTAACTTGCAAAAACTAGGAAAGATTTTGTTTGCTGAGTGGGGGTGGAGGTGGTGTTTGTGTGGTTTTGTTTATTTTAATCTTCAGTTTTATACTGCAAATGAGAAATACTTCTTTAACCAAACTGTTATTTTTCTAGACTGTTCCCTTGCAGCTGATCCATAAATGTGAGTTCCAGAAGGAACAATTACGATTTATTTCTTAAGGGTACAGGCGTTGGACTGTCATGCAAGCCTCCTAGAGACTGGAGCTGATCACTTCTCTAAGTTTTGTATTGCTTCTTGGCTAGATTTATTAAGGTCTAAATGGAGTAAGGCACTTGACTGCAAGTTACTTCTGTAACACATACCTCCTCTAGACTGCTTTGACAACCTGAATTTCAACTCTATCTTTATAGCCCACCATTATAATTGGATACTTCAAAGTGAGATGATCTGTATCTTATTTCTAATATTATAGCACTTCTGGTTGTCCTGCTTATCAGTAGCTTGTTCTAATCTAGCTGAGAGGAAGGGGAAAAAGACAACTTTGAACAGTCATGTTTACAGTTCAGTCCTGTTGCATTAAATAAATCCTGTTTCAAAGATTATTTAATTGTCATCACTTTTGACACTAGAAATGCAAACAAATGCTCTTGGAAAGCTGATGAATGAGTCATGATTAGAGAAGTTTATTATTTTGGGATTTTTTTTAATTCTATGTGTCTTAAACTGATTTCATAGTTGTATAATCACACAAAATGTTCTTGGTTTGAATTCTCTGTGGATATCAAGAATTTGTACTACCTGGACATCATAATAGTAGCTCTGTGCAGTCTGAGCCACTGACAAAGTGTCAGACTGAATATTCAAAATACATTATAAAAAAACAAAGTAGGACCTATATTTTGAAATTTTACACACCTATATATCATTGTTCTAAATTTGCTATTCCCATATAAATATCATATATAGTCCCCCTTGCAGCATTACATGGTATATGTACACCGTATGTTTTCTCAGAACTATATAATCTGAAAATAATTCTGCAATTGCAAACTGAGAATGTGCCATTCACCCTTTGCCTTCCCCATGTGTGCATTACATTCTGATTGTCCCTTGATTGTCATCCCTTGATTGTCACAGTCATCTCCCTTGTCACTGTGAGCAATGCATTTATTTCTCCCTTTAGTGCAATTATTACACCACTCCTACAGTAAAAGGGGAGAATATCGGTCTGAGTCTGTGCATCCACTAGGAGCTGGGGCTCAAAGCTTTACATCAACATAAGACAAAATAAGTTACACTTCCGTGAGAGGGCTGAGCAGAAGGAGATGCTATAATAGTTAAAAAGAAGTAAGTTATGAGCTCCTCCCAGAACTAGCTGCAAGAGGCAAGCCAATAAAAAGCTGATCCCTGTCTCTGGACACAGAAGACATGCACCTGACCCAGGAGTTTCTGCCAGCAGCACAATTTGGTTTCCCTGTATCAGGAAGTTCAAGCAGCTGCTTTATGATTACCTTGAGCCCACGCTCTCTAAGGTAGGAGCTACTGTTGGTTGTTTTTTGCATGTGCGTCCAAGTAGGAAAAGTCAGTGTTTGGGCCTCTGTGTAGCCAAACTGTAGATTTGCCATGACTTACTGTGCATTTTCTGCTTCTAATATAAATGCTGAACCCCAGAGCAGTGTACATACCTTGAAAAATGCTTATATGTAAAGGTTAGTACTCCCTAGTGAATCTTTTGTAGGCCTCTACAGTATGATATCTATTCTTGATTCTCATTTTTCCAGATTTGTAGCGGGTTGTTTAGTTTTTACAGTCAAGAAATTATCCAGACTAATGGTTGCTTCAGCTGCTGGCCCACTCTTCCCTAACAGCTATGAACGTAGAGCTGTTGAACTTTACAGATTCAAATGCATCAAAAAGGGTTCTTACTATGTCAGGTTAGGTAAGAGGCGACTTTATATATAAAGTATTAAAAATAGTATTAAAAATATAGATGTAGTTCTATCATTCTGTCTTCTCCATTATTTTACCTGATTTCATCAAGGATTAGCAAAATATGGATCTGGGAATTATTGAATGCTGTGTACTGCTTAGCTTTGAGAAGATTCCTTCTCAGGAGAATATCTCAGAATTTCTCCACAGCCTATAAAACTGAAATAAAATCATAAATTTTCTTTGGCAATCTTTTATTTTAACTGAAGGAAAGTAAAATAAAGATAAATTAAAAAGGGAAAATGTTGGTCTGATGGGGTTTAATGGAGAAAGCAGACTATAAATCTTGCTTTGTATCAGCTAAAATAGATTTCCTGACTTCCTAAAAGGTTGTCTACTTGTGTTCCTTTCTGAGAAATTTTGGCCTGGTTCCAGATTGGATATTGCATATTCATAGGACTGAAGTGGAGCTGATTTAGAAATTCTTGCCTTGGAAAAACAGTTAAAATTGATTCCTTTCTCCCTCAGTTACTTACCAGACATTTTTTTCTTTTTTTTTAACTTTTAGATGTCTCGGCTGCCAAGAATATGCACATTACACATCCTGATTATTTTGGTAAGGAGAGTTAAATTATACACAACTAATATTTTGGCTGATAATAAGCTTTGAAAATTTTGCATGTATCACCTCAGTCTAATTTGTCATCTAATTGTACAAAGGAAGAGAAATGGTGTGTGTGGAGTAAAATCCTTTTTTCCCCTTTCTGAGCCTATTTCCCACGTAAAAGCAACATGCAACTATCCATAGACGTGGCCTAGAAACTAAGCCACATCTTTTATTTCAGCTTATGCTACATTTTTAGTACTTAAGCACTTTAACACTTAGACTAGATTTTAACTTGTATTTCTTCCTATCTTGCAATTTTCTGCTTTAAGGCATGCATTGAGCAACAGTTGTACTTTAGGCTAAGAATACTCTTTTATTCTAAAGATTGCTTTCATAATTATGCTCTGCAGTGAAGCCGTTAGAAAAAATAAAAAGACAACAGTCATGGTAACCAATTTGATGTAAACAGTTGAGTATTAAGACTACTGCACATCCATATCTTCGGGGTGACCCTGAACTATTCATCCAAGTAGGAAGATGACTTTAGAAGAGCATTTAACATCATTAGTTTACTTATCAAAATAGTTTTTTAAGCCCAGTACATAACTACAATTTTCTGTAAAAACTTAATAGCATGAGTCTGCTGGAAATAAATGTTTGCATTTTTTTTATTGAAACAAAGCTAAATATGCAAACAGCTAAGTTTTGCATCTTTTCTTGTTATTACATCACCGCAGAAAGTAGACTTTACCAGTATCAGAACAAACAAGATTATGTTGCTGTGCTGACCTATTGCTGGCAAAGAACCAAGGAACACAGTGGTGGTGGTCATAGTAAAGATTTTCTGCTTTCTAAATTGGCTTAAAACTAATGTTATCCAGGAGAGATGCTGCACCAAACTCTTCATCTTTACTCATCATTAGATCATCACCTGGAGGTGATCTGAACAACTGGGTTAAGTTTCTAGGAAACCTAGAAAAGGCTTAGAGACAAGTCGTTCCAAGCAACCAAATTAAAAAGCTTTCCTCACATCGTGGAGGGAAGGAAAATATTTCTATGGTGAAAATATTTTAGGCTTGAAAATTTTGGATTCTAATTTAGTATAAACACTGCAGTAGCTCGAATTGTATGTTCATTATAAACTTTCTAATTTTGCTACAATTATGTTCTCTCTATATAAATGATTTTGCAAGAAATGACAATGTAAGATTCCACAGTCAATCTCTTCCGTGCAGAATTGTGTCAACAGGATTTGGCAAATAGTTGGATACATCCAAGTATATGATCTAGCTATTGATCTGTGCTTACTTTAGACTGATAACTCTACGCTGATAAAAGTGAGACAGTTGTGCTGGTAGTATAGGTAAGTCCTGCACTGAAATCCATGGAGTCATACTGCTGTGGCATTAAATGAGGGTCGTATCCCATAGGAACAATGCATGAAATTCTATCTTGATAGCTCATCCTTCATCTTGAAGATAGTGGAGCATATTTTGTAGGCAGTCTAAAAAATTGCTCTCTAAGGTTTTATGGGGTTGCAGGATTATTCTGCTCAAACTAGCCTGCAAATTCAAAGTCATATACACTCAAAATTAGATTAATGTCAGGTCTTTTGAGAGTCAGGCACTTGGTATTAAGAAATGCCCAAATTAAGGTAAAGGTTAGGGAGAGGAAGAAGATTTTACAACCACATTTGTGCATAAAAGGATATTGTTTACAATTACATAATAATTATATGCATCTTATGAAGAGATATCACTTTCCTTTACACATTCCCATAGCTCTCCTATTTCCTATTACCATGTCTCTGAACATAGCAGTATTCATTAAGCCAGTTTATATGTCAAAACATTTTATATTTTTCTAATTTGTTAAAACTGTGCACTGCACTGAGAATCTGGATCTATATGGAATAGGGAATTGACTTAGGCTTATCATATTCCAGGTAGTGTATTAATACGAGACTGCATCCATTCTTTGTTACTAGTTTCTTTGAGGTGTCTCCAGACAGCTTTGCTATGGCTGGATATGAAAAATAAGCCCAGTAGGACATGCAGAGAAATACCTCACTTTTGCATGTCATTTAAAGAGACGCAGCCTGAAAGGGTTCAACCCACCCTGAACAACTGTGGTGTGCTAGCAATGCCTGATCAGGTCCTCTGTAGTTAGATGGCATCTTGGAAAGGCACTGATCTTCCTGAAAGCCTATGATGTCAGATTCCATGAGATATAAATAGGCGTCTAGCGTCTGCTGAGAAACTGAGCCTTGGCATCTATTTAAGAATAATATTTGTGGCAGGGAATACTCTATGTGCAGTCTGATACAGATTAAGTGGCAAAAATTTATTGAATGCTCCTAACAGACACTGCAATCTGGATTTCCACTGGTGTGACCTAGTAAGCAAACAATTTCCAAAAGGTAAACTAGGCAGATGGATATTGAAAGATTGAACCTATAAAGATGTGAACTCTTCAGGAAGGGACTGACATGGGAAAAGTTACACCTACTCTTGACCTGAAATGAGATCACTTTCTGTTGAAGTTGATGGAGGCTGCTACCAGTTATAATGGGGACAGTTCCTATGTTCTCCACTGCTAAGTTTGAAAAGAATTACCAGTGTGAGCAAAAATGAGGGTTTCAAGGATCTTTAACTGGGGTATCATTATACATCAGGATGTTAGATTCAATTAGTATTTATGATGTGGGATTTGGTGTGTTGGATTTTGAATTGCTCTGATTTTTTTTACCAGAAAGACAGCACAAAGAAATATGTGCATATTGATGTGGGCTCCTTGGGTGAGAGATGCTGCCAAGAGAAGGATTTACTTTTCTGACCAGTTTGAAACTGATTTGCTTTTTTTGATGGTGGTTGGTACAACAGTGCTGCTTGTTGCTTCTCCTGTGCCATCCACCTTTTCTAATACTTTGTCAGTGGCTGATATTGTAGAGCTATTCTCTTAGCACCTTATCTATTCCCAGTGCTCCGCTAGCTTATATTTTTCTTTTTAAAATGCTTTTGATCTGCTGATAACACACAAAGTCTGTTAGTACTGTAGGAACTAGAGGCTATGTTAAGTCTGTTAGTAATGTTTGAAGTCAGTACTTCAGACTCTGTGGTATCAAACAGTTCAGTCCTTCCCTCTTTATTTCCATACTCATCATCATAGTTTCTTAACTGGTGTAGTTTTTAATAAATGGAGTCCTCACCCTGACTATGTGGGAACGGAATCAGTCATTGAAGAAAATTCACTAAAATAAGTTTTTAGACAGAAACATGAAGAAGTGAAAGATTTTGCAAGCTCTGCACTGTAGAAGAAAGCTAAAGACATTTTTTAGAGTCAGCCAACTTGGTAGTGAAATTGGAGGAAATCCCTAAAGAGAATGAAATGAGAAGGGTTACTGGAAACATAATATTGAAAGAAGCTGGTAGAAGAGGATGGAAGTCACCTGAATCAAAAAAATATATTACAAAAATTATTAAAAAACAAAACAAACAAAGCCCAAAACCAAACAACCAAACATGGACTGCAATTAATAAGAAGAATATGTGTTCTTCATATGATGAATTTCCACCATTCCACTTAATCTCAAGTTGAGAATTTGGGGGACTTTTCTTTTGATTTTGCAGAGAATAGAATTGTATCGGGGATTTTACAACAGTTCTGAAGTTGTTAAAATGGAAAACCACTTAGTTTTTGTTTCAAATATAGTGTAGGAGAAAAAGACCCTTTTAAATGGTCTCTACTACAAACACTTCTTGAACCAGTGAAGAGCTAGATAGATCCTGGAACTGAGACAGGAAAAGGGCAGGTCTGAAAGGTGGGAAGATTCTTCTCCAGCTTTCGAATGAATGAACCCTATTCCATTGTAATTGGAATCACTGCAATGGGGATCCTGTTTCTGGAGGAGGGTATGAGATACGGAAGAAGAACAGGGTGGACAAATCCGCCTCTATGAAAAGAAATCTCAGTGGTGAAGGGATAATGTCATAATTGCACTTTCTGGAAGAGCCAATAAGCTTGGAGTCTAAGACCTTGTGTAAAATTTTCCAGGATTATGGTAAAAATATGTTGCCCCTCATCTGACTTCTCACTAAAGGCTAAAAATGTCTTTAATTCCTGAAGAATTAGTGTCAATATCAGCTCATTGTCTCTTCTCTTCTTCAAGGCTCTTAAGGCAATTTTCAGTGATTGAAAAAGATTATTTTTTAAAATATCCTCTCTCATTATAACACCCTCATGCATGCTACTTTGGAAAAAAAAAAAGAAAATTTTTGTGCTTAGGGTAGGGAAAATTCCTTGTGGGGTGAGGGAATGGAAAAGACTTAAGTTTTATTTCAGATCCCATATAACACACTGAAGTAAAGCACAAAACATTAGTGATGATAATGAAAGCTGGAAAAATCCTTTCTTTGGATCACAGACTATATTCTGTGTTACTGAATATACTTACATATGGCTAGATAAATCATCACCCCGTCTTGCCAAAATCCATGTTATTAAGTAGTAGATGCAGTACTAGAAATGAAAGAAAGAGCAATTAAGGTTATGTAAGGGTGAGAAGTACAGGCTCCATGTGTGCAGCAGCTGCTAATTGTTGCAGTCCTGTAGGGTAGTGGTCTGAGGGACGGCTGTGTAACCATTTCTGCATTAGGTTAACTTTTGGAGAGGATGTTTTGGATGAATTTGAGTGTGAATGTGGTCACTATAGAAGAACGAAGGTTTTATTGTGTATCTTTATAAAGTACTGTAATATACTAATCATTTATTAGCAAAGGTGATCCTAGTACTGCCCAAGATTTAAGCATGAGCAAGAAAAATTGATTTACCAAACATTTTGAAAACCGGAGAAAACAAGAGTGAGGATACATATCGCTGCAGGATGGTGCAATGCAATTTCTCACAGATCCTGCAGCCTCCCAGAGTATTTCTTTGCTATTGCTAATATGAAAAGATTTAAAATAAGATTAAGTGTTACAGTACTATTGCATATTTAGCTCTGAGCATAAACTATTATGTCCTTAGGCCAATATGCAAACCCAGAGGTTTTACTCTTATGGCTTTAGGCTTTTCATCCAAACAGGAGCTGGTAAAATCAGGTTTTCCAAGCCTGACTCAAAGTCTTCATTTGAAAAGGTTGCCTCATTCATATTCGGTGTAAAGCATGGTTACATCATATCCTATCCCAGTGTCTTTTTTTTGTCAAATCAGTATATAGTGTCCCGACATCGATATATGTTGTTGAGGATAAAGATCTGCAAAGTAGAGGCCTGTGAGATAGGCTTTTTTCTGTATCTTACATTTCCTACAGTCTGCACAATTGCATTTTTCTGGAAAGATGATAAGAGAAGATAATAGAGAAAATACCTAAATCTGCATTTAAATTTACAATTCCACAAGATACAGATATTAAAGATCTTTATTAGCAGTAGCTAGTTCTTGCTGAACTTGTTAAATCTAAGCTCTGCTATCTCTGGACTCAGTTTCATTATGCCCACTTTTCCCTCCCTGGAGCCTAGCTACCAGTCCAGTCTCGCTCAGGACAAGTTTTTCTGTTGGAGCTGCAAATTTAACTGTTCCCGCTGAGGTTGGAGATAGCAGAGAAAGACTTTTTCTTGAATATTGGTGCTTTTTATTCTGTACAGCGCACATTGAATCTGGAGTGGATCAGAAAAGCTGTGTGTAATACCTGCCTGCTGGATGTGGAGCCAAAAGAAAAGGAATTTGATAGTCAAGTGTCTGAAATCAGTTAATTTAAGGGAATAAATGGATAAGTGGCTTATTCTGTTCTTAACATATGGGTAATCATCAGATGAAGGGCTTTCTAATTGGAAATGTTAGAGACTGTACTGCTTTTATCTATTTAAAAATTAAAAGAAATAACAGAATAACCTGTTGCTATGCAACATCATGCAAGTACGTTAAAAGTTGGCAAAAAACAATTATTATTACAAAAGATGTGATTAAGCATGTGGTGCATGAGGTCTGTCCTAAGATGCCTTCGCTGACTCTCATAAAACACAAATTCAACTGTGCAATTTATTATAGTCCACATTTGAGAAACATTAACACAATAATTGGTCCAGAAAGTTAATTTTGCTAATGAATTTTATGTTGCTTGTGTCTCTATTTTAATACCCCCTGTTGTTTAGGACATCTTGGATTACTCAACTGTTAAGTTCTCCTTGTGATCCCTGTCTCTATTATGGCTTATATTATCACAGTACTTCTAATTTAAGGCCTCACATTTGTTGAGAGAGGAATAGGGTCAGGGAAATATTGTTGTCTTAAATTATATAGCCCAAAGGTAAAGAAAATAAGCACTGGATAAAGCAGGATCTAAAACACACAACCACCACTCCCAATTGATTCTATATAAATAGAAAAAGATGGGCATGGATTAATGGAGAGATCACAAGGGAACTGCGAGGGCAGTGGGTTAATTGTTGTTAAATGCATTAAAGATTTTAAGGTAAAGGAACATTTTTTCCAGGTAACAGGAGAAAGTAGGAACCCATCCAAGCAGAATAGTTCCACCATAAGTGTAAAATTGTTTCCCATTTTAAAGCAGATTAGCCTACCCAGTCTCTTGTGCTGACTGTACAAGTGTTTGACACAAAACACATCTAAACAATAACAATCAGAAGATAATTTCAGTGTGTGCTATTAAATGTTAATAAGTGTGCTCAATGGCAACACAAACTAATTTTCAGTGATATTAATAAGAACTTAGAGAATATAGTAATATACACACTAGAAAAAGGAAATTTTTCCTAGGATAAGAAGTATTGTAAGGAGTCACTGCTGGAAATGCAGTGCTTTCCTCTCTCCTGCTTGCCCTCATTTTTGGATGGATGGTTCTGCCAAAACAATTAGGATAGTATCATGAAGTTACAGGGAACTCTTTACTAGCCCAGCAAAACATTTATCTTACAAGTTTTGCAGTCAACTAAAGTGGTAGTTGACTGTTAAGATCATATTCCTGTGATCATTTGCCTGGTAGCCGTATATCAACTCAGTTTATAAGCTAAACCACTGCAGCCAGTGAAAATGGCTAAAGTGCATAAAATAAAACCAAAACCAACCCTTTCTGTAAAACCTGACTATAAATGACTTGCAGTGAAAGTAATAGAGGATCCCGCTAGGGCCAACACTAGTTGGTATATTAGTGCAATGTTGTACTGATACATAAGCTATAGCAACTGAGAAGCCAATTGATCCTACCAAAGTTCAAGTGAGTTCAAGAATGGAACTTCTCTTCCATTGGCTCTACTGCCAGCCCCGCAGATGGTCTTTTCACATCAGAAATTACTGAATTCAGAAAGAGAAAGTAGGGCTATTTCTGTGTGCCACATTATTACAGTATATCTATCACAGGATGTGCTAGAGGCACAGAAGTATTGACCTCATTGCTCTCTACAGCTTCGTGAGGAGGAGAAGTGGGGAGGGCATTGCTGAGCAATTCTCCCTGGCATCCACTGATAGGATGCATGGGAACAGTTCAAAACTGTACCAGAGGAGATTTAGACTGAACATCAGAAAGCATTTCTTTACCAAGAGGGTGGCTAGTGCCCCAAGTCTGTCAGTGTTTACAAGGCTCTAGCATTTGAATTGATCAGGCAGTTGGACTAGATAACCATTATATGTCTCTACCAACTGAAAAAGGCTGTTCTGTTCTATTTTATTCTATTGTAAACTGGATAAGGAAAAGACTGTGACTATGCAACTCTGTAGATGATATTGTCATATGCAGTGGCAATCAGGAAGAATGGAAAGACACTTGGCTTGGACTGCAAGAAGATCAAAAGATTGTCATTAAGTGGCCAAGAACAACTAGCTTTCCACCAACAGTGTTTCTGCAGGAAGCAGAATTCTACAATCTTAGTGCAGGTTGGATGAAAACAATTGAAAAATGCCCAGGGAAAAATCTGGTCAAGATCTTTATCAAGGTAAATACGCATAAGCTGGCATTTTGCAAGCACTCATAGATCCGACAAAAGCATTGGATTGGTAAGTTACTCTGGTCTTTGCAGCCTCACAAAAAATCCTTGACAAAAACTAGTTTAACAGAATGAGTTATCCTATGCAAAATATCAAAGAGTAGATCTAATTAACTAGTCTTTTTTATGCCCTTCAGTAAGCTGATATATAAGATCACTGTGACCTTAAAAGAAGAATTTAAATTACTGAACTTCAGGGTTGTCGCTTATTCTCTCCAGATAGTATAGTGGATCTGAAAGAACTAAATGGATAACATAAGAATTTTTGATTGTAGCTACAGATGGATTATCCACTCCAGTTTCTGATTCACTGCTGCTGGGACAGAAATTTATTCTACAGACAGCTTTTGATTAGGCTGTCACATGAAAGATTAGAGCTGCTTCAGGGAACAACGAAAAAGAGTATTAGTTGCTCCTCTGAACTGAATTCCTGTTTTTTTGAGGGGGATGTGTCTGAGTGATAGTGAATGCCTGTTGAGAAACAGACTCAGAAAAAAAGGCCATCACTGACAGGCACTTTCAAGAAAACAGTAGTTTGGCATCAGGATCTCCACCAGGTGTATTAAAGTTTTGCACTTCTTTTGTCGTGCAGGGTAAATCTTTAGGAGATGGACAGAAGGTAGGTCTGTGGGCTGGAGGAGTTCTGCTATGGAGACACCAGCTTTCCCTGCCTTGGTGGATGCTGTGTGATGAGTCAATCAGTAGCAACGTTCTGACTGTATATTCACAACTGCATTGCTAACTAAAGTCCAACTGTGACAGACCAGATGCATCATCCCTCTGAACTAAATATGAGTGCCCAGTTCCTCTACAGTGAGGTCAAAAGGGATTACAGGAAGCTCAGTTACTGCGTGAGGGGCTTCTGAGGCTGGAAGTTGGCTGCTTACAACATAATGCCCATCTCAAGATCTCAGCTACATGTAACACTGTAAGTAGGCCACCATTTTAAGGGAAGTCACAATTTTATCCAAACTCTGACTGGAAAAGTTTTCAAGTCAAAGGATGCATCTGGTAGCTACAGTACATTGTCACACATACATGTGGGCCTGGGTACTCACCTTTCCTTGATTCACCTGTGCCTCATAATCCTGCCATCCTCAGCTTTGAAAAATTTGTTCTAGTAATGTAAAGAATGATGTTAAATAATATAATATTGTCTCTAATTTTAAACGTGCATCTTACTGTAAATAATAAGCTTCTGACTACTTGAAACAGAGGTGAACCTATCAAATCACATTTGCTTACAATCTAAACAGGATTAAAATTTTGTGTGCCCACATGCAACCATAGAAATTTCAGAGCTGGAAAAGAAATGTGAAAATGAAATGAAATTACGTAAGATTCTCTGGTGGAGTCTGAGTGTGGCTGTTTTGTGACCTGAATTATATTGTTTTTTTCTCAGGTACTGACAACAGAGCATACATGCTTATTTTAGCACAGAAATTGGCAGCATGAACAATTTACTTAGACTGGCAGTGTAAACGTGTGTTAAGATTATACTATGAGAGGCAGACCCAGGATATTCATTTTTTGTGGGGAGTTGTCTGCAGCAAAAGGGCAGAAAGAGGCGATTCAGTAGAATCAGTGTTTTGAAGTGTCACAGCTAAATCTGCCACGACTTCTCTACCTGAGACCTAGGTCTCAAAAATTAGTTTTTGCCTACCAAACTCCATTTCTTATAGCAGCATAAGTCTTCAGATAGTTTTTTAATACCTTACACTTTTTTTGCCTGTGTTTACAGCTATAAACAGCTGAAGTTTTACATAGCTGTCTAGCTAATAAAATTAAGTTAAAATCCTCCTCCTAATTCTAATATCAGTTGATTTATGCATACAGCATTTTGCATAATATCTTGTAACATAAATGTGGAAGGATATACACTATTGTACAACTGGGAGAAAAAGTTATGGTTCATAGCTCCGGGTACTTAAAATCTTTGGGCCTCTTCCCTCCTGAAACAAAGAGGAGATCTACAGTTGTCTGTAAAAGATACAGAACTAGATTCTACATAGTTTTACAAAGCACGAAGGCTCTGTTAAAGATATGTACTTTCAATAAGGAGCTGAAGGAAAAGCCGCCAGTGTAACATTACGTATAACCAAGAGGGTGATTAAATGTTCCAAATATGTAGAAGCCAAATGTCCCATTTCTGCTTTGAATCTTTTCCTTTTATAGGCTGTGTGTTATACTCCCTGCTTTGAAAACCTGTGCTGTGTAGGAAAAAGAATTTACTTGCAGTTTTTAAAACTTGCAACTAATCTTGGATGAATAGTCTAAATTAACCTTTGGCAGAGAAGCTGTAATTTCTAAGCCAACACATAACTGTATTTTGCATTAGTTCAGGAATATTGGGTACTTTGAGGGGTTAAGAATGAAATATTTTCCATGATTCATATCTCTTAGCCTGAAAAGTTAACAGCACAATTCCAATGTAGCCAAAAGGGGGCTTTAGTCCAATATGTCTCGTTGCTTGAAATTCATTTGGGTTCTTGTAGTAAGAGTTTTGTATGACAAAGTATTAATGCATGAAAGCAGTTGCACAATGAGTAGTGCCACATGTCTGAGCTAAAAATAATCTGCGTATATTATTACTGCAGAAACAATTGTACATTTTGGTCACCAAAGATAATCTCTGTGTTAGAATAGCAGAGACGCATATGGTAGAATCAGAGACAAATTGTAGAGCTGTGAGGGGATATTTACATGTCTGTGCTTGTGTCACTTAACCACACCTCGTCCTTTTCTGTCTTGGCAAGGATGCCGAGTATTATTATTTAAACCCATGAAAAAGTACAACAAAACTTTTAATGATAAATATACTTAGGCAATGGAAACAACTTTTTTTATTTCACTGAAATAACTTGGAAATTGGATTTTGGAACTTGGACAACTATACCAGTTCTTTAAAGAGGAGGAAAAGTGACTATGCTTGTTTAAAATTAATTCTGTCTTGCTGACATATCTATGGGAGTAGAGAAGAAAATCTAAGTGAAAATGATATGCTTTCCAACTTAGCTCAATCCTTCTTCCACTTACAGGTTAGTGTTTTGTGGCTCCTCTGAAGAGTCTGTGTCTTTCAAGAAACTCCAGTAAATTAACTGCGATCTCCATCCTGCTAAGGTACTTAGAGTAGCTTTGCCAATGGATGACTCCTTCATCCAAACAGTATGCGCACTGGCAGAACTTAATAACAGAATAGTAATATGTCTGAAAAAACATATTCAGTTATAGAACAAGGAAGTAATTTATACTACAGCATGTTATGGTTTATAAACTGGGTGCTTATAACATTTTACCTGTCATTAGGTAAATGTCTAATGTTTTCAGTAGTTACCTTCACTTATGTCTATTAAATTGTATATGTTAATGATAATACATTATCATGCTGATATCTGTACTTGCTGAAATGTAGCAGCACTTGCATACTGGCAGTGGAGAAAGACGGGCTGGGATCCTGCAGATAAGAACATGCACAAAAGGCAGGAAAGAGACTGAGAAGTGCTTCGTTCCACGTTAGGAAGAAGCCAAGGGAGGGAGGTTTTCAGTCCAGAGTATTAGTTATAAAGAGGCTTTGATTTGTGATTAAAGAAACTGGCTGCTCTTGCATCTGAACCTGAGAAAATGGGAAATGAAAAGGCATATATGGCATCTAATTAGAGTTACAGCTGAAGTTGCTTATTAGCTACTTCTAAAGGTGAAGAACTTGACTAACTTGAGCAAGAAAAAGCAGTGGCTCTTTCTTATTTTCAAATATTGCCTCTGCTTTTAACTGTGTGTGCCTTTGTTGCCTCCTTTTATTTTTTTTACCAAAAGACTCAAAATTAACATATATGCCCATGGAAGAACTTGTAATGCACAAGGACCTCAACTCTCTATTGGAAAACAAGTAGATGAAGTTCTGGCATCTCATTTGTGCTCACTAGACCTATAGTGAGGTAAACAAGCCAAAACCAGCTGTGTGTAAGCAATTCTTTTATTCCTACTTTTGCCAAGATATAATTGTTTATGCACTTCCTCTGTGCCAGGATTTTCAGTAACAATGGCATTAAAATGTACCCTCTTCTCCCTGCTATTATAACTAGTGAGTTTATTTATTTTTCTTTTCATTGATTATTTTAGGAATGCTGTTATCAGTTACACCAGCTTCTCTGTTCTAGATTAATAGCATACTTGTGTGTGTAAGGCAAGAATTCAGACTGCAAAAAGCTGTTGTAATATGGATCTAGAGAAAAAGATCTGCCAATTTACCACAGTAATTTTTTAGACTAATTTCAATATATTGTTTTGCCCTAGAAATTTCAATTTTCCAAATTATTAATTTTTTTAATAATTTTTTTTGGAGAGGCTTAAAGACCCCCTATTGCCAACAGCCCTGTACCTAAGATTTCATTATTAAACTTCATTTTTAAGCACATGAAAAAAGGGAATTAAGATATTCATAAACACAGAAAAAGGATTAAGATTTTTCAAGATACCTAGGACAGCACATTACATGCCTTCTAAGAAAATAAGCAGTAACTATTAAGCCGTAAAAACTTCTCTTCCAATTTAGATGGAAATTTTAACAACTAACCCTAGGCTTCAAAGCCTACCTTCAAACTATGTACACCGTGGGTAGTACTGGGAGAGTTTGGTGATCAAATTGAAATCCAAGCACTTATGTTTCAGAACACACACCTAAATGTGGTCACTTATAAGCTGCTGTCATTGTTTCTTTGCATCTAATCCTTCCCTTCTCTTAGGCTTTTGCATCTCTTTATTTCACTCAAAGTCCACAGTCTAGAACCTTCTCTTTGTAGATTATCCTCAAACTTGTGTTTGAAGGAAGAACGGATATCTGTTTTTCATTTAAAAGCCTTCTTGACACGGCTGCCTGTCCAGCAGGTGGGAGAATATCCTCCTAAGCTTGAAGAGTGACTGAACCAGGCTGTCTTGGAAAGTAGGCACTCCTCTGCCCCCTTATTTTGGAAACTGCACCAAACTGCATGGTGAATAAAAAATGCCTTGTTCAGTAAGCCCAAGTGTAATCATCAGAAGGCATGTGACAGTTTGCTAACTTATTGTCATCTGTCAAAATGGAGAATATCCCAAACTATGTCAGCATTTTGTATTAAATAAGAGCTAAAGTAATATATTTAGCCTTGAGAGCAGGAACTGCAAACTAGAAACTCTCACCACTGCTATTCCTGAATGACAATTCATCACTCTGTTTCCATTGCTTACTTTTTCTCAGGATTATGCATCTAACATTCACCATTGTGAAGATACTCCTTCTCAACAGTTTAACAGAGAATTCTTTCCCCCATCCCCTTTTTTTGCACAAAAGTATCTGTGGTCTGACCATAGACACCAAATCAAAATTTCAGAGCCTTAGTTTTAATGAAAATTTGTGAATACCCAGCCAAATTTTTTAATATCAAGAGGGCTCAGTCCTATGCACCTAAGTAAGGCTTTTTTTTTCCTTTTTAAAAACAAAAAGTATTTTTTTATATACACCCAAGTTCCTACTATTGCAATTATCTGTAAAATTGAACACATTTTGTTTCTTGAAACTTCTTTACAATACTATTAAAAGACCCTTTTTAGACAAAGCATCAGAATGCCATAACCAAAGCTAGTTCAAAAAAATCTTAGTATTACCATTTCTAATGCACAAAACACGTATATCTCCAAAGATCTGCCTCAGGTTCTTTCTATCTTTGTAGACCTTTAAGGTCCACAGTGAAGGCTATATTTTGGAAGGAGAAAGTAGATATTCCCTATTAATTTTGGTGCCCAGGACATCAGACTAAGTGGCTTCAGTGTTGGTAATGCTAATGTTCCTCCCTCAGATCTTCGTTATAAAAAATTGAGCTGACCTTGATTCTTTCTTCATTGGGGCTGAAGGAGGGAAAAAACAGAAAAAAAAACCCAAAACCAAAACTCTTTCCCCATTAAGAAGAGTTAAGGGCATAATATCTTCTGAAAATGAGAATTCAACTGTTGGCTATGTTGGGTTTTTTACCTTCTTAACCTGATGATTTTGAAGTTCACATTTTAACTGGCTTGCTGGCTTGGATGAGCACCATCTCAGTCAGGGATGAAGATTTTATTAGGTAGCAAATACAAAATACATGTGCTACACTGTGGATCATGGTTGTCTAACTCCTCTGCGTAACATTCAGTGTTTAATCCCTAAAAATCGAGGATCACAGAGAGTATCTAATCTGGATCTTTGGATGTGATGCATTACGTATTTTTCTAGGTTTTATTGAAAAGAAAGAAGTTGTTGCCTTTCTTGCATGGAGCAAGAAGTGGTTTATTTCATTTTAAATTGGTATTAAATTTTAAAACATAATAGGAAAATACTTTTTTATTGGTATATAAATACTGAACCTATTAAGTCCTCACACTGTAATGTATGTACTTGGGAATTGTTTAGGGATAGTTATCTTGCCCAGTTGAGATCAGGCTGAAATGCATTTCCCACATGACTGTTGTCCTTCTGCAGTTTGACTCTGTAAAACAACATAAGGAACAAGAATGAGGAATATAGGAGAGGTTAGGTAGAAAAAGTAAAAAGGGGGCTCTGAGCCTTGACGTACTCTGCTTTAAGGTGTTGAAACCCTGAGGTGTCAGAAACATTATCTATAGAAGTGCTCCTTTTAAAGACAACCACTATTCTTTTGATTACTGCTTGTAAACAAAATCACAAGGACCACTATGAAATGTGGAAGGTAATTAGTACTCTATCAAAAAAATAAATGAACAAACAAACAAAAAAAAAGGAGTTCTGAACTGCTGGTGTATTTACACTTTCAGAAAGCTGTGGTTTCTTAAAAAAGCATGCATACTGTTCATACTGATTTGCACTAAAGTGGCGGTCATGTAGCCCAACTACTGTGTGAGACAGTTTTCTGCTATAAGAAAATCCATAACTGAGACAGTAGCTTGGATGCCACAGACTAGGACTTATTCCTTTATGAAAGGATGTAGGCCAGAAAAGCATTAGGTAATTTAGAGCTTTCTGAAAAAGGAGCCGTGGCAAGAAGCAGAGGTGTGAGAAATCACAAGACTGCAATGAAAGTTGTTGTCCAAAACCCACCAGAAGAAAGGAGAGTGAGTGCTTAAAGAGGAGCTCCCAGAAAGCTGTCTCACATTGTGTGCTGGATGAGAACACTTCGGCAGTTCACTTGCAACCTCCTGGTGAATCATAACAAGTGGTATTGGAACAGGAGAAACAAATAATGCAGATACCAAAGTAAACAGTTCAGCTGTATACTGGCACTATTAACATGTAAAGAATGAGAAATGGAAGACTATTCAAACCCGTGTGTCAGTGACAGAACTACTTGCTTGTATCCCACTTCAGAATCTTAGGAAAGAAAAAATGGAAATCGGTGTATGTAGGGAAAGATTAAAAGTGGTGAGTTTAAAAGGCACAGAACTAGTTAATTTTTTTGTGTTGAAAAAAATTAATAAATAATGGGGCACTATGTTATGAGCTTATGAATAGGAGCTGAAACTCCTATCTGCATTTAGATAAGGCATACTAAAAAAAAGGACATTGCATCTTGCTGTTCACCGTTCCGAAGAACAGTTCTATGCTTCTTGGGAGTGTGAATTTGACCAAGTAGTAAGAAAACTAGTCTTCTAAAACATAAACAAGTCTGCCTAGGTGAAATAGAGCACTAAAGACCAGTCTTGATTTCAGTATGGAGTAATACAGAAGGCTGTTAATTCTATTTCTTTTGCTTGTCCAAGTGAAATAAACTACTTGCAGGCAACGGGTCTGCAGTAAACAAATTTGTTTCTATGCACAAACAAACAAGAAGAGCATCTTTTGCAGCAGCTCTTCACAGAGGAGATTTGGAGAGCTTGGGGGGTTGTTTTGTGGTTTGATGGGGGTTTTTTGTTATTTGTTTTTTATTGTTGTTGGTTTTTTTTAACTGGGAATCCCAAAGGTGTCTAAATGTAGATAGTATGGATCTGAATAAAAATGTATTCCTATCAGTTGAATTAACAAGCTGCAAACTGTTTTCAAAGAAAAATAGCCTAGTCACCTCTTCCTGGGGGCAGGCAGCCTGTGTTACTCTCTTTTTCTTTGTTATGTTCTCTGCAAATTGCACTTCTGAACTCCAGACTGCTAGGTTCAAATGCTGCATCACAGGGGTAGCAGGATAAAAGATCTGTTTGCTCCTTTTTCTATTTGGAAAAGCAAAATGAAGAGAATAGTTTTATTAAAAAATAAATGATGCTTTCCCAGGTAAGGCAAAATAGTGATAGCAAAATGGAATCAACAATAGGAGCTGGTAAAGAATCTTTTCCTGTTTGGCTGGCCTGCTCACATGTGAGTACTTTCCGTAAGGAAGCATTGCTGGATTTCTTCATTTTATTCATTGCTAGAGAATCTGATTTAGACAGAGAGATCCTACTCTATAAGTCAGGTCTCAAGTCCATTGTAGCTTATGTTTCAGGGTGTTCCACTGCAATAGGATATTGATGGAGAAAACTGTACATATATCATCTGTTATACTTAGGAGACTTATTGCTAGCTTCCTTATCAAATCCTCAGTAATGGGCCACACAAGAAAGGTAATCTCTGTGATTATTGTGCAGCAGAAAGAAGACTAGCAGATTTTTTTAAAAAATGAAGCATTATTTTGAGGCAAACATTGCTGAGACTTGCTTGTACTTGAGCAGTAATTAGTAAAGTCAGCTATACACCATTTAGCTTTATACTATTTCAGCTTTATTTTTATAATCTCTGACCAGAAGAACAAAGGATAATCTATCACCTGCAGAAATTATCTGGATGTGAATAGTGGCATAATGCCTACAGAAAGTTGTTGACCATTCAAACAGTACTAAATAGCAGATATTTCTAACTTACTGGGATTTGGGGAAGGGAGGGGGGAGATGTACTTAAACATCAACCTTCTAAAACACAAAAAGTTTATTATGAATTGGTATAAAGTCTGTTGCCAACACTTGCTCTTCAAATAAGTCTCTTGCAAGTCTTCCTTCTGCAGGAGCGCACTTCAGCAGCTGGAGATATTTTACATAGGATTTGAACAAAAGTAAACAAAGGTAGACTAGAGATGCTGTTAAAACCTTATCTACAACAGAGCTCAGTTCAGCACCAATTTTATGATCTGGCTGCCAATGTCTAAGCATTCATAAGACAAGGAGGGGACAGGATTTTGGGTTGAAAACTGCATAATTAGAATGCCTGGAGACTATTACACTAGGAATTGTAATCCTTTATTATTCTAGAAATCCTGTACACAAAATAATTTTAATTGAGCACAGCTATTGTGACCCCCTAACTTGAGAATAGTATCTCCTCTCCTTCCCGCCTCCAAAGATCCCAAGATATCTTCCTCTTGTCAGCTTTGTTGACACTCTTAAATAAAACACCTATACATAAGCAATTACTGAAGAGTTCTAAGTCACACAGAGGTAAGGCATCCACTAGAAATAAACCAGGACCCATCTACTAGTCTCATGCTACTGAAGCCATGTGGATTTGGTCTGAGAAACACACGTGGGTGGTGGAGGGCAGCAGAGCAGGTTGGTGATAACTGGGGCCCTCTGACACTAGAAAGTAGCCAAGGATAAGTTCAGGGCATGAACGTGTGTACTGATGCATCTAAATCCCTCTGTACGTATAACTTTGTTCTGCAGACACCATATAAATTGCACGTCAACATACACTCAAATAATTTTTCAGGTCTGTTTGCTTCACTTTGACTGAAGCATCAGCATTCAACTAGTACAATATGAAAATCGTCTGATTTTCAAGTTTAAACATTATTAATCCTCTCAACTTTTTCGTAGTCAAAGAAAACTTTGAAGTGCATTTCTTACTTGAGCAATATCTTAGGAAACTGCATTCATTCCCGCGCCATAGTTTGTTTTAACAAGCAACTGTATATTATGTCTTAGAATCATTAGCAACAGAAAAAAAGAAATCGGAATAGAGGAATTTACATTGTTATTATAACACATTTTGTTAATGGAATGCTCCTGTATGCAGCTGAGAAGCTTAAAACATTTTTGGTAAAAGCCGGAGTGGAACTGCAAAATTAAATAGGAAATTATTTTCAAAAAAGAAAAATCTTACTGACCTGGTGTTATGAGACTCCAAGAAATGAATCTGCATAAATACGTACTGTAGACTTTGCATAACTACCATGCATCAGCTGACACTGCATGCAGCATTTCTTTCATCATTTAATTATGGATATTGGTACATATACGTATAACAATGGGCAACACTATGAAACACAAAGCTGATGTAATTTTTTTTTTCTAATAAAAAAACCCAGCTTAGTCAGCAAAACCTATAAATACTATTTCACATTGAAATGCAGGCAAATTATGGCCTTTGTGTTATGTATACTTCTCTTCAAAAAGGATGGGACAAACAAGGAGAAAGAGAGGATGAACACCTTTGAGTGACGTAGTCACTCATTTGAGAGACTATTTTATACAGTGTTGGTATCAGTTTAACAGGAGGACCCCAGATTAGTAGTCATAATATCTTAGCTCCCACTGATGTCTTTCCTGGGGCTATACATTTGTGCATGTTTACTGTTAAATATTCTGGCACTTCGTGTTTTAGCATCAACCTGGGGTCTATGACTTTCTTTGCTTTGCCACTAAAATGAGCTTTACTCATACCTGCTCTGAAGCAGGTGAAAACAAAAAGCTTTAGCCTTACTTTATTCATTGGAAGCATAAAACGAGAAATTTCAAGTGGATAATTAATTAAGAATAGTTTTTAAAATATCTGCACTGATATTGAAATACAAAGCCCAGGTTATTCAAAGGAACTGAAGACAGGGGAAGCTGACCCTTGAGCGATGGTACTTAAAATAAACAACCAAAGAGAAATGACTGCTTAAAAATTTGGTTTATAAGTCTTGCTAAAGACAGATATTTCAGTCTTCCGTGGGTGCCATCCTTTCAAACAATATTTGTGTTGGCACTTTATTGTCCTTTTTCACTCAGTCTCACTAGGGTTGTTGGGAAGTGATGTTATTTGGGAGGATTTATTTATTAAAATGTTTCCATCTGTAACAAAGCTCATAACATAAGGGAAGGCCAAAGTAAGAAAACTAGTATGGCTGGAAAAGAAAGCAGGGTGGAGGAAGTCCACAGACAGTAATTATGTACACACTGTCTATGGAAAGTGGGACATTTTTTCCTTCAAGAGGTTTTGTGGTTTTAAACAAGTTAAGTTGAAGACTTCTCTGTTATGGGACTATGAAAAAATGTAGAAGTCTGTTCTGGTGCACCTTTCTCAATAGGAGACTACTAGACTAAACACAAACACGATCCCTTGGAGACAACTAAATAAAAATTTCCTTTCAGGTGAAATATATTCTATTTACTGCTTTTAGCATTAGAACTTTTTTTTAAATATTTTTCCATTCATCCAGAATAAAAATGAAAGAATATATAAATTAATTAATTAATTTATATGGGAAGGTTTCTCCTAGTGATATCACTACTCTCTCATTCTCAACAAAAATATTTTCATGATGTTGTTTACAAGCATTGAGAAGAAATTCATGAGACCATCTGTTACTGTGTAGTTCTTCATCTGCTTTGCTGACTTTAGCTGTACGATGTAAGAAATTAAATGTCATCATTGCTATTGCTCCTGAAATAGTAAAAATGGCAGAAAGACACCGAAACAAGATGCTCTTGTCATCTGAAGCTTCCCTCCACCCAAATTTTATTACAAATGACTGAAAATAGTCACTGGTCCTTTTAATCTCAGTCAGAAAGACACATAGTGAGAAAGGGCTGCTCCTTGTCAAGCTATGAACATCCAGTACTGCCTAAGCATGCTCCATGACAAGTAAAGACGAAGAAATCAAGCACAGAGGAAAACGGTTAAGACTAAGGGAAAAGAAGGACCTCCCTGAGAAATTACGTGAATACAGTAAATGTCTGTAATCCCTCAGAAATCAATAACATCATAAATTAGGCATGTGCTACATTAACAATTATTTTTAGTTTACCTCAGCAACCTATCACGAAATAATACTAAGTTGTGATATATAAGAGAACTTCAGCACAGGCATTTGCGTTCTAATATAGAGATATATACGTATAATACTTCTCTCACAGAATACACATGGAATATTCTTTCATAAAGTACATTCACACAACCATTTCACATGATAGCAGATAGACTAAAAAAATGCACTTACAGATATTACTTTTTACAAGTGGTACTTCTGTTCCTCATTTCATCTTCTTAGAAAACACATTTCCATTATGTGAACATATGTCAGATAGGATTATAAATGTTCCATTATTATTCTCTCATAGTGAAATACTGCATTCAAATACATCAGCTTTTAACAAAAAAACAATATGTCCCCTTTTCCCTGTTCTTGTTTCTTTGGCCATGTCTTATCTGATTTATTGATTTTGGCTACAAATGCAAATCTTGAGCTTCACAGGGTATAATAGGATAGATTTTGGTCATAGAAGCCTGAGCACCCAAACTGAAAATAAACCTGCATTTGACGACCAGTACACAGCGGTAAGGTCTTTGATATAGAGCTGGCTAAAGCTACAACACCCAAGGAAGGAAGGCAGTTTAATCTCTTCCTTCCTAGTACTCCTTGCTGGCAGGAAAGAAGTTAATATTTGCAACCAGCAACCTTAGGGGTTCCTATTATACAGCTATCACTGGCCAGGCAAGCATGAGCAGGAAAAAGTGACTTCTGGGGCTGGAAAGAGAGACAGAAATGCGGCACAGAAAGTGTACTGGATGCCAGACACATCCAGGCACGGAAGATGGAAACACATCAAACAAATCCTAATACCTCACCCACACAACCAGCTTTTGCCCAGATCCTTATGATTTTGAATTACTGCATTCTTACTCTGTCTTTGAATTCACAGTTCATTTTCTGAAAGACTGAATTAGTTCCATGGGAAGTGATAATTTTCTGTGAGGTACAGGCATAGTCTAGAACAGACCAGTTCACTGCTCCTGAGGCACCAAGAATGCACTGGGTTAATAGTTACCACATGTACAGCCATACAAATCCCAAGATTCTTTTTTCCCCTCATCACTGAAAGAATACTGAAGAACAAGGAGATACAGAAGAAAAGATCTGAAGAAAAAGATACTGAAAAAGGTTAAGTTTCTAACAGCACAAATATTAAGCAGAAACATGTTTTTCTGATGTGGAAGACCTTGAGGAGAAGAGTACATGAAGCTGGATTGACCACATCTTACAGGTCTTAAACGTTGTGCCCTTTGGCTTAAGTAGGTAAGGAAAAACAAGAATGCCACTCAGTACACACAAGAGCTATTGCCATGTGCATTTTCTAAAATCTAGAATGTTAAGTTAGAAAATCCATTTGGATTTTATTTTGGTGTTTCTGAAAGTCTTCATCATTCTTCTGCACAATGGAGTTTCTGCACTCACTTGTGACTCCAACAAAAATGAACATGTAATTTTGCAAAAGTCTTGTTTTTTGTATAAATTCTTCCCTATTCAGTAGTCAATCAAACAACAGACAATTAAGCCAATCTACTGCGTGTGGATGAGACTCTCACAATTGTAATTTCAGATAAAAATTAATTTGTTCTGGGAACATAGTGAAGTGTATTACTGATAGAGTATGGGATTGCTACAGTCCCTTGCTCTATAGCCATGAAAGGCCCCTACACCATAAATAGAAAACAAAGTCACAGAACTCTTTGATATCATTCCAATAAAGCTTCACCACATTCAAAGCCCCATAAATTCTGTTACTTAAAAGCCAAGAAAACACACTCACATCAGTGTCAGCAGAGGAGGTGCTGGAAAGGGCTTGTATCAAGAACTTTCGTAGAGAGAGTTTTAAAAACAAGGGTAAATCTTCTCTTTGCATCCATTAGATATCAGAGTACAAAACACTATTATCTGATTTCTGTCCATGCAATAGTAGTGCATTTCCAGCCAAGATGGTGAAAGCAACAAAGTGATAGGGAAAAGAAAATAAGTTAAAAGTCACTCTCGTGAACAGCTCTGAATGCAGAAATAAGAAAGAACAGAGGTTTCATCTCCTCTGTTTAGTGAAATGAGAAATAAAAACTGTTGCAGAGGCTTGATTCTAAACAAAATATAATATGGAATGCAATAAATTGTTGCATTTAACGTTTTTCTCACATCTTGTTCCACACTCTAGCAGAGAATTTAGTTCTCATTCACTGTAGTGGAGTCCTTTTTCAATCAGTTATCTGAGAAATTAGTATCTCTCTGCTATTACCTGAAAGTCTGTTGTTACCTGCGGATAACAGGAAGTGTATTAGCATTCCGTTTTCCACCATCTTTTGTATTTACGGAAAAAAAAATGCCATCTTGTGGAATCAAGAAAACTTGAAAAAAATAGATACAACTGCCCTAACTACTAAAAACCACATTAGAAAAATAGCAATCAAAAAACTTGACAAACCTAGAAGGATTTGAATATCCTTATATAATTTCACTGGCATATATTAGGAAACAGTCAACGCACAAAACTACTTAAACAGTACATGTAATAGATTCTGAATATTAATATTCCTATCATTTATAAGATGCTTGTTTTTAACAGACGCTTTTAGAGGCTTTTCTAGCTAGATGCATGATATGAATAACAATCTAGAAAATGTCTTTTGAAGTTTTAAATATTAAACACACTACTAGGGAGATTCATCTTCTGTACCAGCAAGCAAAAGAAACAGATATAACGCAGATCTGATAGCAGAAGTCATAAACATAAATTCAAGAAGTCATAAACATAAATTATTATTTTCTCTACATCCTTCATAACTTTCTTTTCTGGACAGCCAGACTTCCAGGCATGGGGGCTCACTGGTCTACCATTCCTACACTGGAGGTAGACGAAGACCTTTCATTCAAGAAGAAATTAACATATGGTAACACCATCATCAGCTTTTGCTAATGAACCCTATAGATAAAGGTTCCTTTATATTCAGAAATAAATATCTTTCTAACATTACAGATATTATCTATACCTGATACATTTGTGCGCATAAATGTGTGCACGACACAAACTGAAACCTAGTGCTTTAGCAATTTTTAGTTTTGGAATAAACACCAAGGATAAGTTGAGGAAATATTTAATGATTTGTCATGTGCAGGCAGTCTGTGTTTGTATAGAAATATGTAGTAACATACCGCATCTAGAGCTGATCATATCATCTGCATCTTAACAGCATCGCCTCTGTGATCGGCATATCTGTTTACAACCCGCTCCTTCATCTAATTCATACCACTGTAAATCTAAGACAAGCCTTTAAAAAATGCATTAAAAAATCTAGATTAAAAAAAAGGCAAGATTAAAAAAAGGGAAGTACTTTACCCAGATTTTCTTGCTGTTTGGGATGAACTGACTTGATTCCAATATTCACAAGTGACAGAGTAAGTTTGTAAGATGGCAAAGTCTGTACAACATCATTTGAGTTTTCTGAGCCTGATCACCATTTGGGACTACAGTGAACCAGAAACATAGACCAAATTCAAAGCTGCACTTCTGACATGGAATTTCACCTGATTGATGACGTCCCAACTGCTAACTTGATGCTTGTCCAGGGTAAAAATCACTTTTCAGACCTGCCCTGCTCTTTTGCTTCATGTAACTTTAGTGTCCCTGTAGAGTCTGTTTTATACAGTGGGCCTTTATGTAGTTTTGTCTAAGGTTCCAAGAACGTGGTTGTATGATTTTTTTCTTTTCTTTTAAATTTAATTTGTTCAGGTTAATCTTTAAAGTTTACTTTGTTCCAAAGAGTCTGTGAGGATGGATGTTTGATTGAAAGTTCTTACTTGTTTCCTCATTTGTGCAGAGGGGGAAAAAAAAAGATTATTTTAATGAAAGATTCCCTGCAATAAGAATACTTTGAAGAGTTGCATAGATTGCTTTAACAGCGGCGTAAGTCAGACCATAAACCAAATATTTCACAATTTGTAGTTTCCATCACTAAGAATGAGGATCATCTTTAGACATAATACCTTATTATATCTGCAGTTCAAAACATTTTTCTAATATGTTAAGCCACTTCCTACAAACCTCACTCTCAGGAAGTTTGAATTGGCTGCTTTTCCAAAGAGGTTTGAAGGATGCCAGTGTTCTCAGCTTTGTAAACTCAAAATGAACATGCATTCATCTTTCAGATCAAATGAAGGGCTCAAGTTTTGTATTTTATTTTTTAATCACTGTGGTAGCACTTTGGAATTCAAACATCCAATTCTTAGTTTTTACTTTTGTGAGCACGTACTCTTGTTTTTTTACCTTGTTCATCTGCCAGAACCATTAGCTTCTGACTTTTCACAGCAAAAATAGGCAAATGTGGATATTTCATTTCTAAATCAGAGGCTAAGAAAGAGCTCAGAGAGGCTCTAAAACAATAAATAAAACAAATATTAAGAATCAGCTAAAACAGCTGATACAGAGGGGTCTCTCCAAGCACCTGGAAAGTTCCACTGAAACATGTCTCAAAATTATTTTACTTTTTAGATGAAGGTTATTAAATATATAAGCTTTTAATAATTTGAGTTGAACAATATACTAAATAGTATATACAGGTAATAAACGGTACCATCAGCAGCAATGTACTTTTCTTAGCTCTGGAGGAAAATAAAAAATAAACAAACACAAGAATAGCTCAACCCACTCATTATCCCAAGAAATTCTAAAGCGATACTCATTCAAATGTAAATTTTGAAGTACAGCTGCTCATGGATATAATACAAAATAATTTTCACAAGTACCCTATGCAAACAATAACCAAAAAGAAACCTATAATATAGAAGAAAACACATTTGACAAGTAACTAAAATCCTAGGCCCAAATACTAGCACAGCCCTATAGACTCCTACTCAAGCTGTTAATTGAGAAAGAGTGATCTCAGACCCAACAAAGGACAGTCTGTTACCATCTGCAGGTAGCTTTTTTTTCAGGATACCACTGACATTTACCACCAAGTTTAAATTTATGCTCATCACCATCATATCTGATGCATATTGGGCTGCTTTCGGGAAGAGATATTTTCAATAGTCATTCTGAAAACCACAGGAGTCCACTGATAGCAGATAAGGGCCAGGTTCTGTAGATACATAGGCTTGTCAGCCAAGGGGACCATCATCTACACAGATATACCATGAAGCAGCCATAGTTCCTATTTACAGCCATGAACTAACTGAAGAGGAGGGTGGGTAATGTCTACATAACCACTTACTTTATGGCATTATATCAGCTTACTTTTCTTCAGGAGCAGGAAGTCCTGAATTTCACCCTCCATTCAGATCTTTTCCTCTCTTACTTATGTGTATTTTCACCTTCTGAAACTAAAGCCAGTATGACCCAACTGTCAGATGTGGATTTAAGAGAAGATCTCCATTCAGTCGCTAGATAGGATTCCTTAAGATAGGGGGTAGAAAAATATTCAGAATGAAAAAAAGCACAAGGAGTCAATGCTGCTGCTGATTGTCAGCTAGTATATACAGCCCATTGTGCTGTTTGAGACAGCATAACGAACTCCTCTCAGTGACTGGAAGGATGAGCAGCTAAGCTGAATATATTGCTTTTGCCTTCATGGCTCACATGCACCAGACACCACACTGACACAGACAAAGACTGGGTCCTTCTGAAACATATTTAGATTTAGAGCAACAAAAGTCTATATCTAGAAATCAGATGGAAAGCCTTTCACAAACTTGAAGTGTCTCCCAAATTACTGTATTGTTGAAAGAATTGTGGAGGGGGTAATGTTTTACGCATTTTCTGTGTTAATTCATTTTAAGGGTTGGATGTTCAGGTGATTTAAAAAAATGCTTTAGAAGGAATGAAAAGGAAACTTTAGAAGTCTTCAAAGAAACCCTACTACTACGAAACCTGAAACAGCACTATAAAACAGTCACAGTCACATCATTTAAAAGTTGTTTTTCACGTAACTGAGCTGCACTACAATAAATATTCTGGACGGTAGATGTCCTAATTGTAATTTGGCAATACCTTTTGGCTGCACCAATCTAGTTAAAAAAAGCCACTGTCAGACAGTTATTAAGATCTGCCTTACAAGGCAAAGAAAACACTTCATGTAAGAAGCAATAAACATATACTATTATGTTTTGCTTTTCAGATAAAATAAATGTAATAAATACAATTCTACTAGAAGTTCCACAGTTGTGTTTTGTTTTGATTTTTTAAGTAGTATTTGTGATTTTTTTCTTGGTTCAGTGACATGGACAGTTAAAACAATGCCTCAGCCGTGTTAATATGATGCTCCCAGTCAGGGAATTTATCAATTTAACTGGTGAATTCATTCACAAGATAAAAATAATGATAGTTAGAGAGATCAAAGATAACCTCCCTCACTGATCAGTGTTTGAAAGGCAAATCCATTATACTATGTAAACACAAAGGTCAGATAAGACTTTTTTTGTATAAACAATAGGCCAAAAGTGCTCTAAGGATCTGAGAGCCTATAAATTCGAGACAATACATATAAATGGATTCCAATTGCCTCCATGTACACCCAGTCAATCAATCCTACCCTCAGACTCAAGCTTTGTTGGCCAAATAAATGCAAACAGTGCTTTTATTTACTGTATTGTAAGGGAGAAAAAAGATAAAGCAGGAGCAAATGCTATGATTTAGAGTCCAAACTATAAATAACTTCAAGTTTCAGAGAATATAAACTAGGGACTGAGCATTTCTGTATAGAAAACACAAGGACTGGTTTTAGACACGTGCATGCATCAGGGCTTAATATAACTGACAGATTTACTTTGCAGTTTTACTTCACTGTTTTCCAAGCTATTTTGGAAACTTTTGGAATTTGTCTTCTCTATAGAGAATAAATTTCAGTAATGAGAAAAAAAATTTTACATCACTGCACAGGTCTTTGCAATAACAAGAGACAAGCCTTGGCGTGTTCAGAGGATCAGCTTATTACTGTCTAAAATTATCACAAATAGCTGAGAATGTCTATGGCTTAAAAATGTAACTGAAATAAACAATTACTCAAAGTTTGAGAACCCTGCACTCCTAAAAATGTCAGAGATGCTAAAACAGCTTACAGAAGTCAGAAGCAAAAGTTCAATGACTTTATTCTTGATACAGAAACAATATAAGACAAGAGTAAGATTTCTTCTCTGACAGATCCCAGAAATACAAGGACCCAAAATTCTTGAACACAAACCCTGAAGTTCTTTTAAAAAATCTATTAAAATATATGTAAGGGTTGGTACCGGATTTCAGACAAAGATTTGGTGGGTCAGCAAAGTACTGAGAGCAAGACAGCCTGTGTTTATTTGAACTAACATCTCAGGATGGATGCTTATCTAAGCAGCTGTCTCCAGCTACTGATATAACTTCAGTCTAAAGCTCACACCAAGAGTGCAGTAGTCAGCATAAGTTACATGAAAAAGTTGTTGCTGTCTACGGTTGAACTGTTTGACTATGTTCATCTACACAAATACCTGTAAGTGTTGTTAATTACAGCAAAGCACAGTCTAAAAGAGTAATTATTGGTATTAGATTTGAGCAACATTGCTTGGATCTTTTGATTTCAATCCAGCCTAAATGAAAACAAATAAGTGGGCTCTGTTACAAAGACTGTTTTGAATACCTACAAATTCTGGGTGTTAATTCTGATGACAACTCAAGAAAATAGCACAATGTAGGCTGCGGCTTTTGGACCAAACATGCTCAATGTTTCAAGCCCATAAACCTTATAAGGTGAGATTAACAGATTCAGGGGGTCTGAGGATGGTGGAAGATAAGGGAAAACCACTACCGTGCACTTTTCACTTACTGTCACTCTTTGGTCATGTCCTAACAATTGAAAAGTTCTTTCAGTAAGTCACATGGCAGATGCTAGCTGTTAACCCAATTTAAAATATTTTTGGTTCTTTCCAGTACATTCCAATCAGTGGCTTGAACCACAAATACTTCCCAGCAATTGGTCAGTGGCAGATGCCCGAACAACATGTTTTTCATCTCCTTTCAATATCCTTGACTCATACATCCTGTATGAGTTAATGTTAGTTTTCTGATTGCAGTGTGGCTGCACCCTTGCACTCTCAACAAGGGCCTGAGCCATCTCTCACTCTTCCCTCTCTAGACTTCAACTTCACAGTGCTTTTAGTGACTGTCTCTCAAAATTACCTTGTTATGCTAATTTACATCAGGAGGCTCTGGATTTACAGTCTCTGGTACAGCAGTTCACTACTATTCATTTAATTTTAAAATAATTCTAGACTGACACATAAATTTACCATTCAGTTATGAATTGATTTGACCTCTAAGAAGAAAATGAGCTAGTACCACCACCAGTTATACACACCATACTACCCTTAGTATACTAGCACCTCCTCAATATACTACCTCCTCAATAAAACACCCACAAAAGAGATCTGAGCCAAAACAGACCCATTCCTTGTTTGTGAGGTAATTCCGACTTTATTTCCCTGATACTCTGAAATTCTCCTCTCCAAATTACTGTCATGTCCTTGATACTGTATCAGTGATTTAACCTTACTTAAGACTATTTATATTTCTAGAAATATGAAGATGAAACATGAGGTGCAATGAGGGCTAGTCCAAGTCCTGAGCATTGAAAAGAAAAGGATGCCCATTACAAAAGAAGGAAAAATAAAATAATAAATATTTTTTTTTAAAAAAGGAGTAGATTTATTTTTAGCTCTGATTCAGGAATACCAGCCAGGAACGAAAAGAAAGAATAGAGTTGTTAGGTAGCAAATTTTCTGAGTAAGTACCCTAGCTGAGATTAAGGTACAAGGAGTTGCAATTCTTGCAAACTCATTAATAGCATTAACTAGAGATGCAAACAGTTGTCTTTGCCTTTATGTCATTGTGTTTATTTTGACATGTCACAGCAACAGGCCAAATAAAATACATGACAGAGTTGAGCAGATGTTTTATTAAACTACTAATTTCAAACTTTACTTGTATTCACTTCCATGTTCAGGTATTTACCATAGAACCTTTCTTCCTTACCATTAAATTCTGGTGACAAGGCAGTATTCTTACCTCTGTTTTACAGAAGAAGGAATCAAGATACAAATTCCATACAGGAAGTCTGTGGCCCAGACAAGACTCTGGGTCTCCTAAGACCACCTAAGACCTCTCCAACAGTTCGACCACAAAGTCAAACACTTTCTCCTCTGTAGTCTTTTGATCTTTTCTTCCCACGGTGAATGATTAAGCTATAATGAATCTTTGTCTAAAGAGCAGGCTTTAAGAACAAATACACACTTAAGATTATTTGCAAAAACTAATCAAAAAGGGTTTTTAAACAAGACTTGAGTCTTACCCAATTCCAATTTCCTTTTCAAAGTGTGCAAGCTTAAATAGAACTATAGGCACCTAATGTTGTAAACATGTTTGAAAGTTTTAACAAATATAAGTTTGGGCCAATTAACTGTTCTCAAACAGTCTACAAAGAAACATACCACATAGCCATCTTTGGTTTTCAAAACATTAGTTCATGTATATTATTGGAGCAATGAAGCAAGGTGCAAGGCCAGAAGTCTACATGGTCCCAATTCAGAATTATTTGATTAAATAGTGGATTATTCATCTAACAATAATTTCCTCAATAATTAAGTGGGTAGAGGACAGCATCTCACCTTAAACCAGGACAAGGGAAAAAATAATGACAGCAACAGCTGCTTTCTTTAATACTTTAAGTAAGATATTTACTTAACTTGAGGCAACAGATACAGGTTTGGTTGGTCAGTTGTTTTTTTTTTTTTTTTACTTTTTTAAAATAAAGAATAATACTATTATTCCAAGGCAGTGTCCACCCAAAAGAAACAAACTCAAAAGATGAGGAACTTGAAGGGTAAATGTGAAGCCAAGAGGTAACAAAGCAGGAGAAGGGATTCAAATATCAAAGATCATGTTCAGTAAAGTATAAATCATACCTTACTACAGCATAAACATCTGTCCTCCTGGCTGAGAAAGTTGCCGTATTTTCCTTCTTCCATGGGCTAATTCTGCTGATTACTCATAGTATTTATGTACTGTGAAGGCTTTACCCACTCTACCACCAGGCAGAACAGAGTCATGCTGCAGATGTCTTCTGCAACAAAGAAATCCAGTAGTAATGTTACTGTTGAGACATTCAAAAGCAGTACTAGCTAACTTCTAGTGACGCTGTGATAACCACAATATGTAGTTCTTCCTCAGATCTTTTTTTAAGTGCTGGGCACTTCCCTATTTTTTTGGGAAATCATTAAATCAGTCTTAAAAAATGCCTTTTGTTTCTGCTGTGCACCTTTTCTAGAACAATAAAAATACTGATGAAGCATTTCAGCATACAGTAATGCAGTTAAACACTGAAGGACTGTTCAGCAAAATAAGATGACGATTATCATAACCTTGTTCACCCCAAAAAATTGCATAGGGTCTGCAATGCACAGCTGATTTCTGTTCTGAATTTCACACTCCACTGTTGAAAAGTTACAGTGAAAACAGAAATTAGTGTTTTTCATTCTGATTTGAAATTTTTCAGAGAAGACTATACTGGAATCCATGCACTAAATCTGAATTATTCAGATGGATTTAATTACCCACTTAGTTTGTGAAAAAGGAAAGGATATCTTATAGCCCCCTTGATAGCTGAAAGGTAGATATCAAAGTCGTAGGAGAAAGAATTTACTGTATTCCTCCCAATATTTTTACACTTCCCTATTCTTGAACCAAAGCATAGACTGCTTTCGATTATCTGTTCAGATCACTTGTAATGAACGTGTGCAGATTAAGACAAGAATCTCTTCTTCCTGCCTGTGCAAGCAGTGATCACAATAGCTTTCCCCAAGACCCATAAGTTTCAGCTTTATTCCCAAAGCTTTGCAAAGCTGTGTTTGACAGATCTCATAGTTATAAACAGCAGAAGATGATCCTCTCTCCTCTGAAGTGAGCACAGCAGGGGAGGAAGTAGTCTTCCCAAAAATAAACTCTTTTTTAAAGAAAAAATTTTATTTCTCAGTGCAACTGAAAAATAAACATAATGCTGTTTTATATAAAACTGCTTTAACGTATGCATGACTATCTACATATTTTATTGCATATGTTTAATGTGATAAGTGTGATTCCAAACTGTATATGAAATCCATAGAAATTAAGTAGCTTGCCTATTTGTTAGGGTTTGGGTTGTGTTTTTGTTGTTTGTGGTAGTTTTTGTTCAGTGATGTTTTGGTTTGGTTCCACCCCCCCATTGACTGTAGTCTTTGAAAACCACTGCTACACGATCTCATAATTGTCAATCAAATCTTTATTGAAATATCTGTTCAAAATATGCCTTTTGGATACAGAAGTGGTTTGAACTAAGTGTTTTGTGATTAACACCACCACTATTTGAGTTCTTGAACATATCAGACATTCAATCATATTACATCTAATCAAGGGTCAATAATTTCTCCTTGGAAACTATTCGAAGTCCACTGCAGAGTTTTCCAGGAACTGAGTTGCAATGTTGGTATGTAGATATTTCTTCATATAAATTATGGTTGAAATATTCAAATTAGCTAAGAACCTGATTCAAATCTTCTGCTGTTGCAAACACAAAATGACAGAAAATGATGAAAGTGTGACATTTTACACCAGCTGAACTCAAAACTGAGCATAGAGCATATCTGAAATTATTCTGAAACAGGCTGAATATTAGAACCAATTATAGCTATTTGTATTACTACTAGCATTTATAGGTATATCTTACTTTTGAATTAACAGAGAACAAAACTATACAAAGACACAGAATGCCTGCATTTATCGTATTCAAAGAACTTACAGTATGTGTTTCTGTGGGTGGTTAATAAATATTTATTGTTGCACACAGCTGATCTCATTGTTAGTGACTCATATCAATAAAATTATTATGGGAGTATGGTAGAGGTACCATATAAGACTGAGAAAAACTTACTAGTTTACATCTTCACGTTATACTGTATTTACTGTCAACGCTTATTTAATCGGTAAAAGCCCAAATGGCTCTGAATACAAAAGTGCTGGTTTCAAGTTAGTCTCAAAAATGTAAGGAATTTAATTTTTAGGATGTATATGTCTTTTTTTGTCTGCAGGGAACAGGAACCCTAGCAGTTTATTGCTCTGAATTCTGAGATTGCTCATCTTATTAATAAAACTGTCAGTCACAACACTGATGCTACATTTTGTTAAAGATTTCTTTATTTTTCTCTAGCAAGAAGTTCATAAAGAGTTTTTTAATTGATCATCTGCTGTATTAAGAATGAAACAGTACCTGTCTGAGAGAAAAAAAAGTGCATCTAAAATTGAGTTATATTTTAAAACATTATTGGAAAAAACCCCATGAACTGGTTTGAACACATGCCAAAGACTAACCTATGGCTGGTATCTAATGTACACTCATCACTGTTTATCACCAAGTGCAGAAGGACTCCCTCTAAAAACAAAGCCCTACATGTGAATGTCAGTAAAGCCATACCAATAATTAGATTCTGGAAGAACAAAATAAAAATTGTATTCATCATGCTATTACAAATTGGTTTTCCTCAGCAAATGGAGTCATGAAAATATCTTTTTTTTTAAAAAAAAGGGAAATATGTATTTGCCATTCTATCCACATATCAAATTCAAGAGCCTTAGTCACATCATTAGTAATTCTGTAGCCTATTTGATCATATATGAACGTTTTGCAGTGGTACTTAAAGGCCTGAACTGAGCATCTCACCACAGAGCCTGAAATTTATTCACATCATCAGAGTTTGGATCTTCATTACATATCTACACATTACACTGCAGGACCATTTTGAGCTCTTCTGATCTGCTGCAAGGTTTTGTAATGCTAGTGGTGAACTTAGTTCAGTCTTATTTTTACCAGCATTATTCAGGACAGAGTATTCTCTGGAGGAGTTAAGTTAGCTTCCTAGTAGTCTCATTTTCAGCAGTCTTCCCACTAGACTTGAGCATCTGCTCCCATAGAGCCCCAATTCTGTGCAGATACTTCATTTTTTATATTCTGCATAGTCTCAGTGAATTTGAAGAAATGTGAATTTCTGCAGTTATTGCCAAATCCTCTCACCTCAGGTATTTTACAAACAATTCACCTGTGATTCTACGTTTTTCAAAGGAACTCGTAAATTTTTAATTAGGCTAAATAAAATCAGTTGATATAGAGAACAGCATAGAAATATTACGATGTTTCCCATGGCAAGAAAATTATTAGAGAAATAGCAATATATAACAATTTTTAAGATGGTCTAAGTACCCCAATTAGGCCAAGTCAGCAAGTGTCAAAAACTTAGTTTAGAAACAAATGCATAGGCAAAAATAGATAAACATTTCTTACATGTGTCCTCCCTCTTACATGGCTGGCATATAGACTTGAAAGATATAATGGCAGATTTAAATCTAAATAGTATGCTATTTGGTCTACTTTCAATGATCTGAGCTATCTGGTTTACCAAGTCCTCTTCTCCACACGAGATTTACCAATCATCCCCTCAGAACCTCCCTCATTTGAGGGGGTATGGGGCCAGAAATAGGGGATAAAGTGTTTAGGAAGTTATCATTGCATGAATTAGTTGTACTTCACATGATTTGCCCATGAATGTGGTTGAATTTGTGAAACTGAAGAGTCTCCAGCTACCCCTACCCCACACAGGTCTGCTTTCCTTGGAGGTGTGTGTGTACGTATCCAGTTTCACAGCTCAAGCCCCAGCTGTTCTTTGTACACAACCAAGACAAGGTTCGTGACTTCCAGGCTTTGATGGCATCCACTAAATAACCCAAAAACCAGAAGTAAGTGCAGTTATCATTCAGTCACTGTGAGGAAGAGACAGAGGATTCAAATCACCAGAGTCTGAGTTTTTCAAGTCAGAATTATGAAGTTATATTGACAACTTAGACTGATTTTCAGTACAGATGAATGCAGAATTTCCTTTGAAAGGGGTAGACAAAGTCTTAGGGATTGGGAATTACTTACTATTCTTTCAATGATAAAAGCATTAGTTCTCTTTTGTACAGGTAGATAAGCACAAAATCAAAGAATATTTGAAATCTTAGCTGCAAGAATCAAATACCGAGGATGTTCTGAGTACTGTTTATCTACTGCTTCTGTATAAGAAGAAATAGCATCATTACACAGGATAGGGAAAGGAAATTTGCCTCCCTTAGAAATAGTTTTTAACCAAATATGTGAAAATAGTCTTTAAATGTGATTAGGAAACTTATGTATTCACTTGGTTTTTATCACTGTTGGAATTAAGTCACATTTTTCCTGTCAAGCCTCAAAGACACTGTCAACGCTGAAATAGTTTTGTTGCTTAAGAATAAACCCGCTACTTACTTAATAATTCACTAGTATAGGTTTGGAGAAATTGAATTTCAACTTGAAGCCAAGTGTGAAAGTTTCTAGTGCTGACACAAGCAATTAATCTGTTTCCGTTTCCCTAGTTTCTGGTTGTGGACTCAGAATAATTCCTTTCCAAAAGGCTATTCTGTGCCTGTAACTTTTTGACTTCTGTGAGGAACCCACATTAACAGTTTCTGGAAAAGAACTGACCCTAAATACAGTGTCTATTGTCATTCTTAAAGCTGCTGCACTGGATTGCATTATCAGAATCTGTCTAACAATAAAATTTTAACACACCTTCAAATTAATAATGTAATTATTTCAAAAATGTCTACAACATTTTCTGTGTAGTTAGCTGAATAATAATCTTAGTATGACGTGTGTACGCTACTTGCTAAATCTTCCAAATATAATCATGTTGGAGGTTTGGGGGGAGTTTTTTTGCAACCACACAAATGTTTTTGCAGGTGTCACTGTAAAGTCATTTACATATAAAGTGCAGAATATCAGAAAATAGAACCTATGAATTTCAATGAAGCAATATCCATTAAAAAGGATCTTGTCCCTATCCTCTTAATTCAGCCTACATGCTGTAAATTAATTCAGTGTAATATATTTTTAAACAATGCAAGTTTTATGTACCATCATCTCCTATAATATTGCCCAATTCAAGTATTCCTTACAATAAATATAATGACTCCTATGCCAGTCTATGAAACCTTTGTAAGTTTGATTTTGAGCTCTAAACATTAATGTTTTCAGCCATTCTTAGCAAGTTCATTGCTCTTCTGTTTGCTGCAAACAACACTTGCCTTTAAAGCCTCAAGCCTTCAGCCACAACACATCATGAAACCTGGTAAGACTACAGTTGATCTCTCACATCTGAAAACCACAGCTTCAGAAAAAAAATCCCAAACAAACAAACAAACCACACCAAACCAACCAGAAATTCTCACTGCAAATTTTATTTGGTTTTATATATGTAGTACATATGACCAATTTCATATATGAATATTACACTGCTAACTTTGCACTTCATTCCTACTTTTATATCCTGCATAAACACTAATTCAAGCATGCTCTGAAAAAAAAACGACAAACAAGTCTCCCTCAGAAAAAGTGTGTTTTCTGCGAGTAATTCAGGCTTTAAATAATAATTTTTGTTTCTCATTATTTTCTACAAATTATATTTTCATAAAAATAACAAATTTAAAATGTTGGAAGGCATTTATTTCCATCTAACTTATAAACAACAGAGGGGAAAGAAATTCAAACAGTTACCATATTCAGAGTATGTTATTTTCCTAGGATCACAATGGCAAGGACATTTTAATTTCCATTGATGAGTGTTATAACTGATGAGGAGGAACACTGGTTGCCCTGCAAAAGACTTGCTTGTACTGCTGTAGCATTGTGCATCACAGATCCACATATCACTGGGCAAATGACTGTAGCAGGATTTGATTAAGTTTCTTTCTGTGGAGTATTTTGATTGCTCCCTCACACTGTGGTAAGAAGAATGCTTGTGAATGGCCTAATAAGTACTATGCTGGTCCATAAGTCACCTGACTGACTTAAAACTCTAAAACCGAGTTCTGATAGATGATGCAGCATGATCTTTTCAGAAAATACTGACAAGGAGATATTTCCATATTCTGCACTAAATAAACTAGCAGTTCATTAGGTTCTGACATCCCAGTGCTTGGCGGGAATACGTCCAGAAGTAGCCTCTACAACCAAAAGCCATATAAAACCCTTATATTGAAATCATAAGACAAGATGGGTACATATAGATACATTTCCTGCTGTCATCCAGTGTTATGATGTGGTGCAGGAGCAAACCTCCAGAGCTAGCCAGCTTCCCTTTGCTGTACTTACTCAGCAACATCAACCCTGTGTTTGAGGTAGGAGCCTCTACTGTGTCAGCAACTGTGTCGTTGTTAAATAAGTCAGGCAAGGCTAATTACCAGTGTGTTTATGTATAAAGATGATCTAGTGATGAGAAAGACAACTCAGGAAAAGAAAAGTGTGATTAAATACAGGTAAAACACCAGGTTGTTTGTTTAAGCTTTCCATTGCCATAGAAGCAATTTTCTGTGTCATAAGCACAGCTATCAGAGAAAAGCTTTTCCTTTTATTCAAGAAGCTGATTCACTCGACATTACTTTATCAAAAACCAGCATACTTACAGCCATGCTTTTCCCCTCACGGGCTGTGTTGCTCAGTTGGATAGTAATTGAATAGCTCTCACATGCAGATGTATTAACAGACCTATAAAACATTACCACAATTTACTGAGCCTGGCGAGGATGCTTTTGTTACAGCTTTTGTTTTAAATCCAATACTGTGTCTGCCTCCTAGAGCCCGTGAAATAAGTCTCTTTAAAAAGAGCTACAGATTTATTCTTCCACTTTGAATAGGTGAAAATGTGTTTTGTTGAAACCTCCTGAGAGTAAACGGATTTACTATAGAATACCCTTTTGTTTATGGGTTTGATGAAAGCATTTGGCACTTAATGGTTCCCAGGCTATCCCCAGTTTAAAAAAGAAGAAATCAAGTGTGCTGAGTGCTGACATGTTTTCCGCTAAACTCAAACCAAACTTAATATTAAGACTTGCATCTGGTGTCAAATTAGTATGGAAGGGTAATGCTTCCCATCTTGCCTTTTCAACATTTGAGCAGTATAAAGTCACATTTTTTTCTTAAATCAGACCTAAGGAGTGAACCTGTTCAGGCGGCCACCTGAAATCCAAACCTTTTCCTCTCAGTTTTACCATCTACTATTCCTCCTGTTTCAACTTCTTCATGGAACTATGCAAAAATTTTTGAGGCAGTCATGGCAACTCCATTCTAATTAGCACACATCCCATCCACCTGATTGGATCAC
Source organism: Dromococcyx pavoninus (assembly GCA_033558185.1). NCBI lineage: Eukaryota > Metazoa > Chordata > Aves > Cuculiformes > Neomorphidae > Dromococcyx > Dromococcyx pavoninus. Next base: position 1,444,050 of record JAUMJL010000235.1, read on the forward strand.
CTGTCACTGATCAGTCAAAACAGCCTTGTTCAAAGTTATCAATTGTACAGCCACTTGCAAAGAAATCCACAGGTTTATGTTCTCTTGGTTGGGGAAAATTTCTAAACTATTATCCCCTGCTCTGTATCTAAAATATCTTTTCCTTTCATGTACTTTGGAAGGTAGCAGCAGAACTGAAGTTAGGAATTTCCAAACTACAAGAAAGAAGGAAAATAAGCACCATTTTTGGTTTGTGTTAACATCATTTCAGTGTCTCAACTGGCTCCTTTGATACAGTGTAAACCTGCTGCCTACAGATCGTTGTCAGCCCCTAACTTAGGAGTAAGAGACATGCAAAAGATAGACATGACTGCAGTTTTATGTTCATGACCCACTAGACAGGCTCAGTTTACAATCAAGAGAACTTGCTCCTTCCCTTCAGACAGCTGGGTTCCTATTGCTCCCCTCTGTGACTCAATGTCAGATACTGCATAAAATCACTTCTCTATTTCTTCAGCTTAGGTTTCCTATCACACAAGAAAGTAAAGGAGCCCACAGGAAAGGTCTGTGCCACAACCCTGACACAGGTAAGTGATGAGAGTAGCACTTATTCACAGTGTCAGTGAAATTAATTAATTGTATAGTTTAGTGCAAGTGAACAGTATAGTTCAGAAGAGCTAGTACTGGAAACCCAACGGCCACATTGTACATGCATCAACATTTTATACATGTACTTTGGTGCAAATTTGGTCCCAAGATCTAATTCCCCATTAGCATACGGATGTAAAATCATGTACTCATCTAGATTGCATTTCTCACTTTAATTTAATCTGATGGGAATCTAATTTATGTGCTTGCAGACCCCTCCATATTACAGTCCAAAGCAAACAGTGACAATCCAGATATTTGCTTCAAAAGCACATCTCTGACGAGCTACAATGCTAATGATCTAACAGGCCCCATTAGCAGTAAGGCCATTATAAAACAGGACCATAAGAAACTAAGGAAATGGTTTAGAGGCACAAAATCATACACTGAACCAGATCTGGTATGCAAGGTACCACAGCCACTGCTGTTTTGTTACCTAGTTCTCACATTTTGTGTTCAAACAGCCACGAAGCAGAACTAGAAGCAGGCAAATTCCAGGGCATACATGAAAATACCTCTGCAAAGTCAGGCATAAAAGCATTGCCCTTGTAGGACTATTCTTACCTTTGGCAGTAAAGGAGTGTGAGCAGGTCACTGTCACTCTCTCACTCGTTTGTCGCAATGTCATAGAGGACAAGCAAAAGCAGATGAATGTTTTAATTCATCTATTCTTTTGTGTTTTCATAAAGGTTAATGTTTTAAAGGAAATTGGATGGGATTTTTTTTCCTGCACCTCAAACCAGTAAGTAGTATTTCAATCTGTACCTGGTTAATTGTATTCTGGCAGTATAACTTCAGATAACATTTAACAAACACTACTTCCATGAATCAGGCTAGTAGCCAGCATATTTTATCTATGACTAAAACTGAGTGTTTCTGAGGAAGGTACAAACTGGATACTTACAGAACAGCATTTTCACAAGAGATGACTTTCCCTGGGCCCTATTAACATTTCAGCACTTAAAGCCTAAATAAATTCTCTTTTGTGCCCCTTTGCCAAGTACCTCTGGCGCTTTCATACCTGAGTATGAGCTAAGACAAAGCTACTGGCTACTTTCCAGACTAATGAGTTTCCAGTCTCTAACGAAATTACTAGAGACGACTGCAAAAAATTCTTGCAAACAACTCAAATAGTCTGCTGTACTAGAAGTGCATCTGCTTGGGGAGCAGCAGCCATCAGACCACATTTTTCTTTTTTTGTCATCACATCTCTCCTGCTTCCTTTCTTGCCATCAATTTTTTCCACCTAAGCAGAGTTTCAATATCAGCCTAACTTAAAAAATTAACTCCCATAACATCTCTTTGCCCTTCATGCTGTTCCTGTCTCCTCTTTCTCCGTTTTGTTCTGGAGATCAACTTGACAACAGCAGCAGCAGCTGCATACATTAGCTGAAAACATTTCAGCTGTAACTGATCTGAGACATCATAACTACTAATGTTCTCATTGTTAATTTGTAGAGCTCCCATCAGTGCTTCAGACACAAAAAGAGATTTTTGCAATTTTACAGATGAAATCACTGCAACCTTGTTGTAACTTTCCAAGTGGTTCCCGAGAAGTCAGTCTGTATGTTCACTGAGGTACTTCCTAGTGCACAGCATTAGTCATAACGAAGTAACCGCTATCATAACATATACAGGAGCAAAGGGAACACAAATATCCCATATAGCAGTAATTCTCCTTTTCAATTCAGTCACAGAAACTGCAGGATAACTGCAAGTTTTAACAGTCCCAATATATAAATTGTAATCATATTCCTGCTCACTGATACAAGACTTTCCAGGCAGTTCTGAGTTTTTGACTGTCATCTTGGGCTCACTGCAAAACATGTTAAAGCAATTTCTTCCTACACCCACTCCAGTGATTTTAAATTTAATGCATTCTCTATTTTGTTACGCTTATCATTAAACAAAGCTACTGCTTATCCTGTATTCGTACCTCTCTTCTTAAAACATTATAACTGCAGACTGATTATCAGGCTGTTTCTGAACCACTGAAGTCTGCAGTCACTACATGCAGTTGTCCTGGCAGAACAGGTTCAAAGTGTAATACCATAACTGAACATGCTCCAAAGGTAAGAAATTCAGAGCGCCTATGAAAAATAATTTCTGGGAAAGCAAGAAGTTTATCACCAACATGAAAGCATTATCACTGTAGTCTTTAGAGGGGGGGAAAAAACCCAGACCCTCTTTTATACAGGACCAAGGAACTCTCCTTGGAATAAGTGGAAAGACAGAATATAATCCTATATTGTACAATTTCTACCTTTCCTATGCAATTGCCAAAAAAACATTAGATACTTCTTCACATATTCTGTAATAGTTCCAGGAGTTCTGGGTAAGAACTCTGCTAGCAAGTCACGCTCACTCAAAATTTCATAGTGGCAGCGGGCAGAGAACATTCAGACTCTCTCCTTCTACAACCAGCGGCTGCAATAACAGAAGTTACCCAAGACTTTCTTTTTATGGGTCTGCATCAATCCCATTGAACAAGACTTACTGCACTCTCTAGACACATACATATGCCAGCAAGCTCATACACTTGGTTTTGAATCACAAGAAATGGGAAGCCAATTCTCCTCTTTGTTAAGTTGATATAAAGAAGGAAAAAAAATGAAATTGAACAGCTTTATTGCCTTTTGCTTATGTGTGCCTGTCTGCAAGTTTCAATGGATCCTAGGCTGGAATGTCTATGATTTTATCACAAAGAAAGTGTTATGGTACTATTCATATTCACCTTTACTGGGATACAGAGTCCAGCCAACAGGAATGCCTGCATTGGGATACCATGGGAAGGAAGTAGGGAAATCTCCCCTTTTGTTCCAGAGTGCAGCAGGATCCCTATTTTTGCTATTTTAGACATCTCCTCTCTCTCTCTGCCCATGTACATCACTATTACCTGCTCCCCGCAGCAAGGGACCCAGGGACAGTCCCATTGATGAAGACATTCGCTTTAGCAAAGCTGAATCAGTTCCACTGTCAGGGAAAATGGACTTGTTTGACTCTCAGAAAACCTACACCAGTCTCTAGGCCTCCTTGTCCAGACATGAAAGAGAAGTGTCACAGCTGGTTAAATAATACTGCTCAGAAGATTAAGCACGTAACACAGGCTGTCATGCTTTCTCTTGTCTTGATAGCCATGCACTTTATGAAGGATGCCAAGTGCTATTGCAAACAGAGTTTGTACTTCCATGACAGTAAGTGCCTTTCTGTTCCTTTTCATTGCCACAGACCAGTGCTTTTGATCCATCAGCAGTGCTCAGTGCACATTCCCAAGGGAAATTCTTTGAAATGTACCTTCATCTTGATCACTGACCTCAAGCTGGTCCATACCATAAGCACTAGCGCAAAGAGCTGCAGTTGCTTTGTGCAGAACTTTATCTGATTACCAGATTTCAAAGCAGCTAAACCCAAGCTAATCTACCACATAAAAGAGTCAAACTATTTTTAATGGAGGTTCTTTCTTTTAAAACCTAACAAGGAGCATAAAATTCAGACCAGAACTTAGCGCAACTTTTTCTGTCCAGAGATAGTTTGCTGCAGTTTATCATGAAAGACTGTATTTTAAGAATATTTTTTTATAGATAACAGAGCATTAGAAATACTTAGGAAAATCAAACATACATACAGATACAAGAAAATGTTATGATTAGAATCTCCCACCCCCTCAAACACATGCAGAAGATGAAAATGGAAGAGCTAAATATATTCATAAGTAATTAATGATTGTTACTTTGTTATGAGGCTACTAATATATCCTACAAGGACATCAATTTTTATGTTTTGCTTAAAATAATAACTAACAGACTTAATATAAATACTAATTTATTTATCTGCTCTATTTGACACAGAAGTTGCTTCATAGTAACTGTGGCAATTTTTTTTAAAAACACATAACATCCAAAACACTTAAAAAAGTATATATAAACACTGAGGGATTGGGAGCTTCGGCTACTGTGAGAATGAAGGAGTCCTCATGACATCAGAAAGCAGGAATTATATTTCATTCATTCTTTCTGCCATAGTGAAAAAAAAGTCAACATGATCCAGATGTTTATTTTGGGTACTAAAGAGTGTCTACTGGGTAATTATTGTTCAAGACACAAGCTTTTTCTTCATAGTGCTGAAATAATTGATTTAATCCAGAAGTAAAGAACTCAGCAGCCTTCTTTCATTACTCTTCAGGGTGGAGGACGTGGTTTAACTTTTTTTCAAATTTTGGTACTTAATATGAAGCCACATGAGGTTATCCAATGGCCAAACAAGTAGAAAAACATTATAATCCAATGAGTATGTAAGTATAATAGTGATATAAATAAAAAATGAAGTTTTAGAATGGCAAGTTAGGTTTCCTACCAAGTCACAAGAAATTCAGGGGTTTTTGTAATGTGTCATTTATCAATAAAAATTCATAATAATTTTCACTTCCTACATAGGAATGATTCTGCTTTTCTTTATAAAGGGGGGAAGAACTGAAGGTTTGAGAGTAAGACATACTAAAATTACCCAATTTTTTTATATCTTCCTTTAAACCCTGTGTGCTTACTTGCATCAAGTCCACTGTCTCTGAGGTCATAAAATTCTGCATTCCACTCACAGGACTGTTTATGAATATGGAGGAGCCAAGCATCTGGGGGAGAAGAGAGCTGTCTCACCACAAATCCAGCCAGACTCCACCAAGGTGACAAAGTGCGAAAGCATCCTGCTCCTATAAAACTAGCTCAGGCTTTTGGAAATATACCAAGTAGAGACAGAGGTTTAAATTGGTCATCAGCACAGACACTTAGGTCAACAGAACATTAACAGCAATACCCTTAGAAGCAATAGATGAAATTACAATTATTCCTGTGTAACAGAAAGTAGTGGTAAATAGCTATAAAAGCTCACATAAAATTTCCATCATTAAATTATAGGAGAATGATACAGAACATATTAGCAGCATATCCCTTTTCTTAATCTGTGTTATAATATCAGTTGTCAGGAAAAAAAAAATAAATCACATGCTAGTTTTCCTTGATTTCCCTAACTGACATCCTTCTCTGACATGGACAACCATCACGTTGCACAACCTACGCAAATTCAACAGCAGCATTGAAACAATTACAATTTCAAAATTATTAGAGCTCTTGAAACAACAGAAAATACAGTATTTTTGCAGTAAGACTCCTTCCTCTTGATCAGGCTTAAAATAAAATGTTATTTATTGAACTGCAGGACTCTGATAGATCTAGTAATGGAAGCACACAGGGAATACTCTAGTCTTGCCTCTTTTTGCTTTACTCTCCTTGCCATTGCCTTAACACGGGCAACACAGGTATAAATTAAAACCTCACTGGTTACAACAACTTCACAATTTTCATCCCTGTAGTGGACAATCCACTGTGATGTCTGTAAAGTCTTCTGAACTCTGACGTACTGACAATACAATGCAACAAAACCCATCAGGCTGACGCCAATCTTAGGTGTAACATCTGCCTTGAAAAACACCATCAGTTGGAAAAAAATAATACAGGTTATAGAATGAAGAAAATTACAGTTCCAGTTAACTGAGCATTTACAGACAAATGGTATATGCTCCTTGTGCACCTGCGCTATGCATCAAATATAAATTAGTCAGACATGCTGGTCTTCAGATACTGCTTAAGTCAACAGGCTTGCAAGGGGCATTTATTTTACAAAGCATAATTTATTGCCAAATGCTGCAGATTCATACAAGTTGTGACAGTGCTTGCCCACATCCGGCTTGTAGTATTTGAGTTAGTGACGTGTTACTGAGAAGTCTGAAATATATCTGGATTCCTCTGTAAGGAGGTAGCATATATGGCACAAAACTTAAAAGCCTCTGGAACAGGGCCTACTGAAACTTCCCTGAGCTGATCAGGAAACTATAAACTGCAGCGAGGCTTTAATCTCTATCACCCACTGGGTTCGTGAATTAATGATGAGAGGAGCTCTTCTAGGACGACAGTCACTGACTGACAACCATTTTCGTATAGAACAGCCGTAACAGCACCTTGAGATTTGACCATGGGCAAGGTAGGAATGAACCCAAAATACTGACACCGAGTTTAGGCTTAAGAAGCTGGCTTGAGGTTCAAGACTCAGATAAGATATAGGACATTTCAGGAAAGTAGCTAAAGCATAGATGAAATTCAAGCCACAATGTTCATGAAGATGTTGCAACAAAGATGTCCTTTGCAAAAAAAGTCTTTGATTTCAATAAAGTTCTGGAATAAACTTAAAAAAAATAAAAAGAGAGACTAAAAACAGGTGAAATCCTGTTTATTTTTAGGATTTGCAAGAATGTTTTGAACCGTTTTGCTGCCTAATGAATTCTTCAGAACTTTGTAGATGAGAAAAAGTTTGAATTAAATCTCTCATTTTTCTGATTTTAAAAAAAATTGATTAAATTCTAGTCTGTAGGAACCTGGGCACATTTATGAGACAAAGAATGAAGGAAAAAAAATCCCACAAAACCCAATACCTAGAATGATTTAATAAACTACTTAATTGTCCAGATCACTCTAAGCATTTCTAACATTTTTATGGAGAATGGGGTGAGGAGGTGGTTAAAAGAGTGAAACTTCTAATTAAACTATTTATGTAAGCACCCTGCTTCCAGTGGTAGCAGCTAACATATCAAGACAAATATTTTTTGAACTTGATTATCCGAATAATGAACTTACTAGATTCAGACTACCGATGTTCCCCATTACCAATGACATGCATTAATAGCATGTTTATTAATGGCTTGAAAATAGAAACTCCATTTCTTTCAGTAGCCCCTCAATATTTGTAGCTGTATCACATGACAACTTCAGACTCTGGAGCACCTTAAAATCAACAAAGGTCTTGGTCTGAGTCTTTCTTAGTCTCCACTTACAGCTAAAAGACCATGCTGCTTTGACTACCAGTGTAATGCATTAATATGGAATTAGTCTGCAACAGGGGTTTAAACAGTGGGTTGGGTTTTTTTATTAATTTAAGTGTTAAAGTGGTAGTGAAGGATGCTGCGTAGCTGTAATTATGTACATAATGTACTTGTCTGGGTTTGGCATAATCTCCTTTTATAGGCAGTAGGAAGAAATATTTCTAGGGAATAACTCATTTTGTCATGAAGAGGGCATCTGAAACAGATAAGAAAAAAAATCACACCCTACAGTTTTCTCTTGCTCTCCGAAGAGCAACTTGACAAAGAGGCAGGAAAGTCCCATGCCCAGTTCCTGGCAAAGCCTCCAGGGCTAGTGTCATCCTCGCGCTTAAGTGCAAGAATCACACCATTATCATTCAGGATATTTTTTTTTTCTTTAAATATACCTACAAGCCATTTTAAGTACCACCCCAAGCAATTCATGTCCTATTTTTCTCTCAGAAGTGGAAAACAAAAAAGTTGTTAAGTAGAGCATAAGACGAGTGTTCAAAGCACGTTGCAACAGAATAAAAGCCTCACAGAAAAATCAGACTCCACCCTCTTTTTTCCTTCCCTGTCAACAATCAGTAGTAACCTCCAATTATTCGGTCACAACATTTATCTGGAGGTTTGGAGGTCTGTATGTGTTGCAAAATAGAGAATCTGTTTCAACATACAAAATCTTCTCTGGAATGAAAGAGGTTAAAACACATGCTTATGTTAAAATTCTCAAAATGGATATTTACATAAATGAAGATAAGTCTTTATATACGTTTATCTTTGCAGCAGCCTGGAGTGGTGGTAAAAAAAAAAATAGCAGCATATTTTGTGCCAAACTAAAGACATCTCATAGTGTTTTTTGTATAAATCATCACCCATAATCCCCATCCTGACTGCTAATATAGGGCCTACATAACCTAGTGGGAAGGAAGAGGAATCAAGGAAAGAAAATAAGTGATATTTAGGCTCTATAAAACAAAGGTGCAGAAGGTTCCCTTTTCATTTCAATGAGACCAAAATGCATCAGAATCATACTCTTGTTCTCATGTTCTTGAGGCTAATAACAGACTAACCACATTTTCTTTGATTACCCTAAAGGTTCAGCATCTCCTATAGACAGGCCAGCACACATGTGAGCAAGTCAGAGAAATTGAATGGTCACACTAAACTCAGTCCTTTGAATCTATAAATTACTTTGTCTGACATAGTTGTGAAGGACACGTACCACAGCCTCACAGTCCAGAGCATGGAAACCACCATCCTAGCCCTTCATTATAAATACCACAGATATCAAATATAACCAGTGTTGAAGTTCACAATGGACCACAAAATTATACTTGCTGCAAAAGCCAGAGTGGTCTTCCATTTCCACTTAAACCTGGTTTTGATCAGCATATTTGGTTGGAGCTTTGGCTCTTAATGAGCTTACTGGAGATGAAGCTATACACAGCACGCTATCCTGGAACAGTGGACTGCAGAAGCAGCAGCCCAACGTGCCAACGCTGCACTTCTCACCTACTTTCCCTTATTGTCAGATTGTGTTAAAACACCATGGATTTTTTTTTCTCCTCTCATTCACATAGGTAAAGAAAAGTAATTCTGAATTAAAAAATCCACGGAAAGCACAGTCATGGTAACAAGTCAACTATCAAGGACAGAATCATGCAGTTTACTATTAAAAAGCAAGCACTCAATTAACAAAGGGAATATTATAGGCAGGGAAGAAATACTAGTAAAGTTAAATAAGCCAGGGACAAATGAGTCAACTCACTAAAATTTAATCATGTTTGCTGCAAATATATTTCAACATAAGTTTTTTACCTTTATATTGTTACTATGCACAAATTCTTCCGGGAGTTTCGTTCAGCCAAGGCACATCTTAGTTCTTACAAAATGTGGATCTAACATGCATGGCAGCAGGGGTTGCACGAGGAAAGCAGAAGGAGGAGGAAGGAGGAGGGAGGCAGATCTCCCAATTGTTTCTAAGCAGTCAGGAGAAGACACGTTGCTTTCTCCACCAGCAGCATAACTTTGGGATTAAACAGCAGGGAGTTCGTTATTTGCTGGCACAAGAGGAGCCAGAGACCAAGGTGATAGAAATGTTGTCCCAGTTCTGCAATTGCCTTCTTTTGGCTGTTGATTTACTTCAGAACTTTTAGCTTCTCTCCTTCCAGGACACAGATTCTTTGCCCATCTAAGATCCTGGTTGGCCTAGAGTTAGACAGGTGATATGGGTGACTATAAGTCTTGCTGTTACTTGGTTAAAAAAAAAAAAAAGTCTTATTTGTATTATCACCTGATTTAATCCACTGCTTATCTGTTCTTTTGAGTTGCTCAGGCATTTGACACTGCCAGAAGCTTGCATTCAGAAGATGACAGCATTAGACATATCAGTTGACCCAAACACTATTTTAAATGTTTGATTAATAGTGCTTTCTCTCTTCTCAGGCATTTTGATACTTTCTAATTACTTCAAGGTAAAAGTAAATAAAAAGAAATTTAATCTGTTAGTTTTCAAACTCTTTGTTATACTAAGGCTGCAAAAGCATCTGAAGTTTGATTGTAAATAACAAATCACTGTACTCACACAAGATTTTATAAAAGGTGGCAATAAATTTCTCTTTTCCATCCTAATAAAAATTGTACCAGTGTCACAAGATTGCAGATAACTTTTCACACATATTATTGTAATGTTGACGTTGGCTCCAAACAATATATAGCCATATAATTATGGTTTAATAGAGCATCAGGTGGAGGGCAAGTCACATCCCACTTCATCACTTTACTGTTTCAAGGAGTTAAACAGACTCTTTTTCAAACCTCTTTTCTTGGAAAAGCAATAGAGTGCAGCTATAAAGGTATCTATATAACAGGATAGATGCTTGCTTATGAAACAGATTGAACAACACAGTCCTTATACTCCTTTTAGCAAAATACAGATGTATACACTTACTTTCCAGCTGATGCTAAAACCAGAAAAAAATAGATTTGCACATAACTTAGCCATATCATACAGGAATTACATACCAGGCAATTACAATCATACTCATACACAGCTGGGTTGAAATGACTGTGAGAAGTACTAGTTCAGCAAAACTCATTTTTCTTTCCGTTTACTTGGAAATACTTATTATCTTAATTACCCACCATTAAAAAAAAGCATGCCTAATGAATTTACTTTGATTAATATGACTCAGATTTGAATTAGAGCTTTTAAATATTTGAAGTGAAATATTTCTTCAGATTTTTATATTAGAGAATCAAATTTCTTCTTTAGAAAAACAATTTTTGCCAAGCTATTTTGTCTCATGTAAATAGTATTAAAGTAGTGCTTTCTTGGTATCCTTGTAATATTGCTATGGTGTTCAAACCGTAATAAAATTTTGTACATTTAAAAAATGAGGTTTTATTATGCCTAATAATAACATATGAATCTGTAGATAAATCTGAAGACAGGGACTGAAATGACTAAAATTGACCAAGCACCCATTTGCAGTTTCAACTGGTGATTACTTTCTTCTAAAATACTGTAAGACAAAAAATTGCAAGTACTCAGTGCTGTAAACAATGTGACACATCAAGTCTGTGGAGATAGAAGTACTTTGCTTGTAAAACAGGGTAGGTTAGAAATAGCTATGAATTCATAGACTCCAAATCATTATGCTTGTTCTTATGCTTAACCAGTAATAAACACAAAAAATCCACGTTGAGTTGTAAAATGCTCCTGGCAAAAGTAAAAGTGTAAATGTTTGCAAAAACTGTTTAACTCATCCACTACTATGTATTTGCCTCATTTTAGAAAACCACAGTTATTGATAAGAGTTAAGAGCTAGCACAGAGGTACTCAGGTTAAGCAGGTGGCTGAGATTTTCTTCACAAAGACTTCTGGGCTTTCCCACAACTGCCCAGACCTTGGTGGAAATAAACTAAGAGCATAGACATGAGCCCTACCAGGATCTGTAAAGGAGGTGATCCCCTTCCCTGTCAGCCTATGAAGTGTTCTCTTTTTCTTATAATTCTTATTTGTGTTCTTCAAAAAAAAAACACCCTTACCTGTTCCCACTTTAAATCCTACCTATCTGGGAGAGAAGGGAGGGGTCTCATCTATCCCAGAAGCACCATTACTGGAGCACTTGGCCAAGGAGCAAAATATGGATTTAAATTCCTATCTCTGCCGAAGGCAATAGGACATAAAAAGTAAATTCTGCAGGTTTATAGAGCTCTCTGGTATCTTTCTCCACAGAAGTAACTCTGCTTGTGCAGAAAAATTACTTCCCAGGTCAGTGAGAGCAAGAAAGAAAGAGACCATGAGCCATCTTATAGTCAATACTAGAAAACTGGGTCCAGAGAGTACAAATGTAAGTGCAAGTAACGTAAGAGTTAGAGCATTTATTCTGGATAGGGACAACTGGCCAATCACACTTCACATTCTACATTAAACATGCCATCATTTAACTGGCTACTTGAATAATTCCAGAAGGAAAACTAAAAGCACTCCATCACAGCATACTTGTCCACTCTATGGCTTACAGAATTCACACTGGAGATAGTTAAGAATGGATCAGACCTTTCCATCAGAAAAGGGATTTCAGCCTTACCCCTAACTAGATTGTTGTTTCCTTTTAAAGAGTTATTGTCCCAATAATGTTTTGTTCTGAGCAGCACATGCAGGGTAGAAGCTACTGATGTGATGTATACTGCAGTACAAATTTTGTGGCAACAATTAGTTTATTCTTTGAAAACAATCATCTATGTTTTGTGTCTTGGGAACAGAACTGAATTTAAACACAGCTTGGTATCCCATGAAGTATCTGATTAGCTCTGCTTGCCAGATTATCACATTGACTGACATTAGATTTATTAAATTTGATGAAGCCAAATAAAGGAGATTGGAAAAGGAGTGCCAAAGAACAGTACCTGTCTGTCTCTTACAGTGCTTCTTCCTTAAGGGCAACCGGAGGCTGTTGCAGTTTCAAAATTGCCATTTCAAAACTTTCTGGATCTTGGCCACAGAACATTCTTTTCAAAATTGCCATAGACACAGATCACTCAGATATGGGACACACATTGACAAAACAAAAATCCAGGGGAGTACATCGCTGTACACAAGCAGCTGTTGACTTTTGATACAGGTCAGAAGTAGACTGTCATTAGGTCTAGCAATAATATTCTCTGTCCCCAGTCCCTCATTAGACATTAAACCCACAAAAACTCTAAATCATCTCTTTCTTGTCTCAGAGGTTGCATAAATACTTTAAGACATTTGCAGCCTACTGCATTTTTTCCTAGCCATCTACACCCTACCGATTTTCTTACTTTAAACTATACCCTTACCCCTCATGACAATGAAGATAACAGTTCAGCAACTTTCTTCTTTAAGACAAAAACATCTTACTGCCAAAGGAGCATAAATAAAAAGAGAAATGTAAAGTTCACAACCACATACACTAGAAAACCCCCTGCTAGTGCAAGCACACCAAAATACACATTGAGGGCTCAGCTTGCAGAAATTGCATAAGCAGAATGCACAACAGCTGCTGGCAATTGTTATCAGCTGAAGAGCAGCAGCAAAATATAATTGCACCCAATTCCAGAACTCCCACCTGCCTCTTTCTGTATGCCTTTAAATGAACAGGCCTCCAAAAAATATACTTCTGTAAAGAAGTGGGGGAGAGGATAGCACAGGGAGTGAAAATCTGTGCCTTTTCTTCCTAGATTAGTATATTAATTACTACTGTATCAGGTAGGCACCAGTTCTGGCATCGCCTTTGTTTTAAAAAAATCCCAAACCAACAAAAAATGACATGTCTCCCCTTGCAGTGGTATGAAACACTTCATAAGAATCTTACCCTTTCTGAGATGTTGCCAGTGCCTGCAGGCACTCCCTGTGTGTGTGCAACAGGTCATCAGGACCGCCAGGAGCAGCTTAGATTCCTCAGAATCTGAAGAGTGTGGCTGCTTGCATCACCCAGAGAGGGCAGCCCGGTCCCACACAGAAACAGACCTGCAGGGGCCCAAGATACACCTGGAGGGAGCAGGCAGGTGTTGCAAATTCAAGTTTAGATGCCAGAGAAAGAGATTTTTTTTACTTTTTGGTAAATATTTTAAGACTGCTTTGGAGTTGGCCACAAGGAGAAAATTTGGTATTACTTAATTTGTTTCCCGCGTGGTATGGGTCAGGGAAAACATGAACTGCATAAAATATATACATGAACACTCTCACCTACCAGAGATATGATGTTTATCCTTGATATTTTTTAAAGTCACAGATAATTAAATAATAGTCACGCTCTTTTATATCTTGCAAATCCTGAAAATATGTAACAAGCAAGTCCTGAAATAAGAATTAGAGAAGGGGACTATCTGTTTCAAAAATAAATTATTGCAGAAAGAAAAATATTGTATATAATGCTATCAACTTATACATTTTAAACTCTTTTATCAAACAGTATTACTATATCCCATCTCCATTTTCGGTTCGCTTACAAGTTCTTCATGTATTTGTGTATGGTTGCTAGGCATGCATGTTCCAAGAGTTTAATGCAATGTTGAGCCATTTACATATTAGAAATCTCAATGCCAAACTGCTGACTTTTCATGAAATTAGTATATCTATGGCATAAAATTTCTTTACATAAAATAGAGATCAGATCCATTAATACTTATACTATACATAAACTGATAATTGTAATGCAAATAGGTGGGTTTTCAGCTTAGAAGTGGAATTAATAACTATTAGCTTCATAGGTGCTACAAATTGCAGATGATACACATTTTGTGCCAAAGTTTTGGCATTGATTGCTGGGTTTCTGTTTGAAAAATATAGTTGCTGAAATATAGTTAAAATTACATTACTCTTAATCTTCCAACTTTTGTAAATTAACCTGCTTTTTTATTCTTATAAAAGCTGTAAGGTCGTACAATTTTCAAAGTGAAACATCTGAAACAGGAAAATTTCTGCTTCAACAGGATAAAATAGTGAATAAGACAATGAAGTTGATTTACAAGAAAAGAAAAAAATTATATAAAAATCAGTTGTAATTCCTTAAAAAAAGAATGCAAGAAACAAAAGTAAACCCCAGAACTGTTATTGCATATTATAACTGTGTTTCATGTTGTTACTTCATGTTTTCAAAGAGAAACTAGCAGGTAGTTTTTGGGTTTTTTCTTACAATCATCAGTATAATTTTAGGAACAATTTTAACTTCAGATGTTCAATTATCTTCAAAATCTTTTCCTAGGAATTAAGTTCTGCTTAGCACAAGCAAGCAGCGGGATTTCATTTTTTTGAACTTTTCTCAACTCTTAGTCAAATAAGCCAAACTGGGCATACAGAAAACCATGCGCAGAACACTATTAGGCATTTCCAAAACCCATCTTCTGTACCAAGTGGAATAAACTCATTCAGCACAGTACCTGTTCTCAAAGATGATGGAAAAATATGTGAGGTCACTGAGCCAGTGGAAATACCTTCACGTTTTCAATACACCAGTAATCAAACCAAAACACACAACTGAAAGTCTTCTGAAAACAATATGAAATCTTGCAGACCAAAATAGAAGATCTGAATAGCCTGTAATGTGTGGCAATGGCAGTGACAAGCTTTATTAAGAAAAAATGCTGTGATCAACATATGATCCACAGTTTAGGGAGCACAATATCTTGAGGGAAACATTAGTTTAAAAATCTGTCCTGTCACCGTACCTCTCTATGAGCCACTGAATTAAAAATGAAATTTACTATTTGGAGTCAGGCTGTAATATGTGCCATCTCTGACTAGGAAGTAGTTCAACACAGAAAGTACGACCACAGATGTTTTTTTATTGCATTCTGTGCTGCAAAAACAAGATATTAGTGGTATTTTGAGTCTGTACACCTTGCCATCCAGTAACCTTAGCAAAAAGAACGGAAATTTATTGGAAAAACAATCTCAAAATCATGCTGCAACCTCTCAGATGAATAATTACAGTTTGCTGAAAAACACCATAAAGAAATAAAGCCTATTCTTAGTTTTGTAATTTTTCATTTTTAGGTTTGTGTGATATTCCATTTTCATTTCAATTATCAGAATATTAGGAAATGAAGTAAAAAGTTTCATTGCAGTTGCTCTGCTGATATAGTATTTTGGGGGCTTTTTTGAATTGTAGTTAATTATCCTGGAGAAGAAATCTTATACTTCTAAATATGCACTATCCTTGAAAGCTACCTTTAAACCTTAGTGGCCTCTAAAAATGTTTTACTGGTTTCCTGAAGAATTAAAAATATTATTCATTGAAATATTAGTTCACCACATTTTGTGTAGAAACCAGGGAAAAGACATGAAGCAGGAGAAAATTATAAACTACAATTTATGCGCTGATTCAAGAATAAATTAAAAAGTCAAAAGTCGTGTGACTATTTACATGCAAAATATGGCAGAATCTTACTGATGGATACAGTCAATGGCAGCGGATGATATTTCTCCAGAGGGTAAAATTGCTGCTGAAGCAAATAAAGATTTTTTTGAGCTACAGACAGACAAACAAATCCTGCATGTTAGGGTAGCAGAAGTACAAACGTTGCCTGCCATGGTGACAGGGGACACAGTGTGCCACGCAGACCCTTACACATTAGCTGTCATCTATCCTCCAGCTCCCTGTTGTCATCAGTAAGTGATGTGAAAGGACTCATAATCTCACTCTTGCTGGTTTATGTCTCAGTGTACACACAACACGGGTCCTTGTGCAATAGCACAGGCAGCATGCAAGGACAAACCTCTTTCGCTGCAGGGATCACCTTATAGCCTAAAACATGAGGTTCAGTTTCTCCTATTGAGACACGTGTTTTCTCTGCAAGAGTCTTTGTATTAATGAGTACAATAAAGAAAACAGTGAAATACTGGTCCATTCTGACATGAAAAAGGTGAACAAGTTCTCCTAACAGGAAATCTGTTACCTGATATATCTTACACTGCACCTGATTAAAATCAAGCAATTTGGGAGCAGATTCTTAGTTGTGATATGGCTGCTTTTTACCACCCCTGAACTGCTGTATTTCTGGCCAATGACTGCAGTCAAGGAGAATTTTAAATGAAACCTAAATCAAGGCAGTCCTTAAGTTGTTTTATAGCTTGTGGAAGGCAGCCCATTCTGCAGGGGACCACACAACTGCAGGAATACAGAAAGTGAAAAAACAGGCCACTGTTAAAATCTTGGTGATTCTGAGCATGCATGACTGTAACTGGAAACTGGTTTAAACTGGAATCACTTATCTTCACTTATCCATTTGAAGAGTCAAGAAATTTAAGGAGTCCTTGAAAATAAGAACGAACTTGACTCTTTTCTCCCAGGAGCTTTATGGTCAGAAGCTCTGATGATGGAAGAAAAATTATTTCAAACTTACAGTGATACAAGTAAGAAATCAGTGCAGGCTGGCTTCCTCCCCCTTTTTATTAGCATTCCAGAAACCATTTTTGCACCATATGTGATCCTGTTGTGATGTCTACATGGGAATAAGTATTACTTTCAAACTTCTTCATAGATGAGACTACAGATGGCAGAAGGCACAAAGAATGAGCTCCCTAGGGCCCTGTTCTCAGATGTGGCTGAGTCTCCTCCTCTCACAGGTAACCAGCTGATCAGCTGCTGTAAGGACAGCTCCCCCAATTCCTGCTTCCTCCATAACTAGAGGCAGCGGGGATGCAGTCATTACCCTACTGAGAGAGGAGCTGAAAGGGAGATTTTTATGGTCAGCCTTCTGTAATATATGAATATCCTACCACACTCCCAAAAGAGAGATAAACTAGCTATACAGCCACTTTGCACCACACTAGAACAACACAATAAATCAGCAATTGTCAAGTCTGGGGATGTGAACTGTGGTGCCTGGTTCAGATGTTTCTCAGCAGCTTTTGATGTAACGTGTAAAGAAAATGCCTGCCTGAAGATGCATCTACAAAGCCAGTCAGTTCATTGCCCATGGGAAGCAGGCACCTCTTCTTCCCCTCACAGAGCTTTGATTTAGAAGTATGCCAAAACATCAGACCTGTCTATATTCAGGCATAGCTTTTGCATGGAAATCTCTGTGTAGTGGGCAGCTTTCTGGCTTGTTTTTCATCACCAGTCTTACAGGAAAAAAACAGCAGTTTCAAAGACTTTTACAAGGAAGCCTCAGGGCTTGTTTGCCAGACTTCAATGGATATGTTTGGAGCATGGTATATGGAGGTTGAACTGCCTGACTCCCATTAACATTAACAGAGTCGAAAGGCTAAATGCCTGCGCACCATTCCGATGACGTACCCACAGCATCTGGCAAGTCGCCTCTGCCAATTCTCAGTCCTTTTGGATATGATGCTTCTCTCATGTATATCAGGGTGGCAAAACAAAACAAAACAAAAAAAAAAGAGGGACAGCTTAGATTCCTGCAGCTAAGACATTCTGCATACAATAACTGTGGGAGGTTTGCCACAATTTTAATAAAGAACCTTCCCCTTGCATAAAATCTTCCTTACGTATAAGGTATCTAACAGCATTAAAAAGCACTAATTAAAAAAAACCACAGAGATAACAAACTGTTCGCAACCAAATTGTTTAGTACGAAATAGGCTAGCAGTTACATGGGATTCATGGTCCTACAAAAATTCTAGGATATGTGGATTATACGTGATCCTTAAAAATTATAGGTAAATGAGGTACTTTCTAGGACCAAATATGAGGTTGAGGTTGTTGCACAGCTGAAGCAAGTAGCTAATTTAAAATTTAACATGTATTTAAAAAAAAATGACCCTACATTCTCTGTTTATGAACAACTGCAGTCTATATCATGCACATTTTCATTGGAAATAATCTGTTAAATATGTAAAATTATTGTAGTGTAGTCCCACAGTATGTCATACTGTGGCAGTACCTTTGATCTCAGCCCTTGGGAAACATTTTTTAACGTGGACAGCAGCAACAGCTGTAGATACAATGTTAATACTATTGGGGTATTAAATTTCCCTTTTATTTTGCTGGTTGAAGTCTAGGGGCTTATGCAGTACTATGCTTCCCATATAACACGCTTTCAAGTTTTTGAAATGTCAAGATAATCTAGTAAATGGACTGCCTTAGATACCTTTGCAGTGGTGCTACACGTGAAAAAAAGGACCTCTCTTTCTTTCAAATATGGGAAAATATATCTTGGTAATAAATCTTAACCTCTCAACATTTTGATCCTCCCCTCAATTGCTTCACAATTCACAGCTTTTCTGCTTTAACCTGAGTAGAAAAAACCTGTTGGCTAAAGTATTCCATTACAATCTACAGATATCCTGTATATTTTGGGTTTTCACATCTGTAGTCCCACATTAATGAAAAAAGTCTCTTTTTACAATATTATCTATGTCCCAGACGATTATCTCACCACAATACTAAAATTCAAGATCATATACTGGCTTTGCTGTGGACAAACAGCACAAAAATCTTGCCACTGTTCTATTTAGCAGATGAACCTTAACACTCCCATCCCAGCTATGACTGGAGTCAATGGTATAAAGATTAGATAAGGCTCTGAGCAGTGTAAAGAATAACTTGAGCCAGTCCTAATTCTGAGAGCTAGATTAACACTACTCTAACCCCTACAATTTTGTTCTGAGGTGGTTGCTTTGCAATATCTACTTGTTCAAGTTTTATACCAGAAAAATTACAAAGATTAGTCACTTCTTTTTTCTTCCGTGTACTGAGGGTACATCTTTAGTAGGAATATTTATTAAGCATAATTTAAAAAAACCCTAACAGCATAAACATTCTGTTAAGCAAAAAAAATTTCATTTATACACTTATCAGTGTGTTTTGCCTTTCAAGAACACTTACATTAAAAAGTCTTCAGAAAAGTGATACTACCAAATAGCATGCAAACACTCTGAAGTGTCTAAATTGTCTTGATTATTTGTTCACTACTTTGCATTCTCAATGAGACACACAAGCCAGAAGGCCTGTTCTTATTTGCATGCTCTGTACACACTCTGTCAAATGTGCATAATGACATCCATTTTTGGTCATTTTCAAATACCACTGTAATAGCCAGTTCTGCACACACAAAGATTTTTAAATGCACGTACTGTGTTCTGTGCCCTAGGGCAAATCTCATTTTATGCTTTTTGGTATCTGTATAGTTTGGAAATGCAAAGACTGAAGCCTATATTAAGGGTCTAAATCTACGAAAGGACATAAAAGACCTGTTAGAGAGAGGGAGGGAGAATGGAAGAGAGGCAAAAAAGCAAGTACATTTCCTACAAAGGCAGATAGAACCTTTTCCTCTTCAGCCTGTGTGTAACATTAGGCATCCGATTGAGATTTACAACAGCCAGGAGGCTAACGTTCATGAATTTTTTGTTAATTAAATAAGCACGAACAAGGACTAGAAGTCAGCTCTCTCCTTTTCCTAGGTAAGAGCTCTAACTGCCCCAGGACACCAAAATAACAAGTATTCTGGCACAAACTCTGTGCACACTCCTCTCCAACTTCTCTGATTTACTTATGAAAATAAGTACTTATTTGTTTAAAAGGCAGAGCTGTCTCACAGAGGAAAGCTATATTAGGATAGCTTTTAAATTAAAGATTAGGGTGAAAGGTGGGCATAAATCCCTTCTGCCAGGCAAAGACTGAACCCAGTCTGCATCTACTCATACTCCTTTTGGAGAAATGAAAGAGGACTCCCATCAACTCCTGCTGCTGTTGTACTTCACACACAGCCTGCACCATTAGTCATTCTAAGAGCATGCCAGCTGGATAGAGCCCCTCAGGTGAAACAGACTGAGGAATGCCTTGCTTATGAATCCAAATTAGGCTTAAATGTAAATCATGGCTGGGCCACTCCACACTAAGCTAGATCCGAGATGCCCAGGAAAAAGGAATGTAAAGCCTTCAGGAAATACTGCGTTTTTTACATGGACGGGTTGCTAAAGACAGCTGCAGGTTCAGTTTGCACTCCCAACCCAGATCCACCTAAGCCTACCCCACTGAGGAGCTGGACAGCCGGTGCAGCACGGCAACATGCTGAGAGCTCAGAAAAATGCATGACAACTAAAGAATTCAGGAGGCTCCAAAGTTACACAGCCACTTAGGGGAGTGATAAAGGCTGCAATCTGGGACATAGAGAATTAAAGCAAGCATTAGGCACCTTTGTTCCTTCAGAGTTGTCCTGTCTTGACTTTCTTCATTTTATTTATATGTTGGAAAATCCTGGTAATAATAATGCAAACTTTTAGGGAGGAAAATTTCATATAACTTCAAATAATTCAGAGGAAAGAATTACATAATTACACTGCAAACGATGGTGGCAAGTAAGAGAAAAGTGAGAGAGAAAAGAGAGAAGTGAGAAAAGAGTGGAAAAGAAGGAGAAATACATGCTTCCACAATGGAGAGAGAGTCAGTGTTAGCAGACCCTGTCTAACAAATTACAGGAGAAGGCCCGAAATGGGACAGAAGGCTCAGTGAAAGTATTTATGTGGACTTCACTATGAAAACAATCAGTCCCAACATTTGGAAAGCTTTCTGAGGAAGTAAAAGAGAAAATTGGTAATGATGTTAAGGGATAATAATGAAGTGATTCTCTAAAAAACCCTCAAATATATACATAAATATTTTTTGGGTTATGTAAATGGTAAATAGGGATTTTTTCTTTTGATACAATTCTTGAACTGCCAGTGAGAGATTTTATGATTAGATTTTTCATATCAAGAAATTTTTACCTCTAACTGATGACTTTTTTAATTGATATACATGTATTTCTCATGTAATTTGGCATTCCTCCATCTTACATAATTGCTAGGTTCCTATGCTCCTCCAACTGAAGTGCTTGTAGCAACTTATATCATGTGAAAAGAGAGAAAAGCTTTGAGAGGAAAACAGTGGTACAAATGTGGATAATACTCCTGAAGAAACGAGAATAAGAGATATGTAAAAGATGAGTGGCCAATGTTCAGAAATCCCTGTCCTGGGGGTTTCACTGTGGCTTGCTGCAAAACACTGTTTGGGATGACTGAAATCTGAGGGTGACAGCAGCACTTCTAGTGGTTTTTTCAGTTGTTTATGGGATAATGCTGAACCTATACAACTCAGATATGCAAATACCAGCTCTTTTGGGGGTGGAAGGGTGGGAGGTGGGAGAGAGGATATTTTCCAAGTTTCCAGTCACCTTCTCTAAAACCGGCACATCGCACAAGAGGCTCAGGATGAACATAAGACAGCTTCCAGAGCCCCAAATCTATTTGTCAGCGCTGAGAAAGATGGCTTTTGGATCACTCACTGCAGTCTGATGCTGGGTCACAGCTGCAAGTGCCTTTAATAGTGGTGGTGAAGATGCGAAGGAGATGCTTCTTGAAATCTAATAGAAATACACTTCTTTGCATCCTTGCCACCAGATCAGTTAGGGATGCCACCCATCAAGAAGAAAAGGAGGAGAAATATCTCTTTATAACTTGGAAAAGCCATCCTGCCTCTCATATCACATGCTCTAGGGCTCCCACTTCAAAAACTGCTCAGATTATCTACCAACCCAAAACGCCCATTCCCGGTCCTCTTCTGTTCAACACACCTATCCAGTTTTGCAGACTATGATAGAAAAAAAATAAATAGATTTTAATAGAAATCATTCTCAAAACCACTATGTTCAATGATAGGATGATGTATTTCTTATGGTAGTTTTAAACTATGATAATGATGTTCTCTGAGTAGATTTCTGCTGAGTATTTCTCACTCATGTTGTTATACTATATAAAAAGAGAAGAAACATTATGCTATATTTACTGTATAGAGATCAGCAAACTGCATTATATACAATGTGAAAGAAACTGAAATTGCTTTTGTCAGAGTAAGTATTTACAGATATGTGGCTTTAAAATATTGCAGCATCATTTAGTAAAGAGTTTTTCCATAGTGCAAAAATACGGATTCTGGTAAAAAAAAAACCTAGATGTACTCTTTTCTTCTGATACAACATCCAAGCTGGAACATTATGGGTAGTGGATGTGGATAGCTGGTCTACTATAAGGCTGAGTATCTGACTGGCCCTGAGGCCCAGAAGATGGGTGGTTAACGATACATGCTCTACCTGGAGGCCAGTACCAATTTTTTTTACAGGTTTACCCTAGGTTCTCTCTTGTCTAATACCTTTTTTAGTTACCTGGAGGAGAGGTCAGAGTTCACCTCCATTGAGCTTTCAGATGACACCTAATTGGTGTAGGCAGTCAATCTGCTTGAAAGAGTGTCTACCATCCAGAAGCACTCAGGCAGGCTGGAGGGATGGGCTGGCAGGAACCATAAGAAAAAAAGCAAGGGAAAATGCAAAACTGTGCGCCATGAATGGATGAAATCTTTGAACTGGTAAAGGCCAGAGACAGACTAGCTGTGGACCCCAGAGGATCATATGCTAAAGGTGATCACGCTCTGGGAAGAATAGCACTGCTTGGGGCTTTATCATCAGGAACTTACACAATGGCAAAGGAGGTGTCTGTTCCCTTTACTTAGCACTCGTTAGATCATATCTAGGATACCATGTCGAATTTTGGGCCTCTTGAACAGGAAGGGAAGACATTGATAAAACAGACCGAGTTCAGTGGAGGGCTGCCAAGACAGTTAGGGGCTGGAGCAAGTGTGTAAGTGTCCTGTGATGAGAGGCTTGTTCAGCTGGGAAAAGGAACAGCTTCATGGGGACTCTAATAACAGCCCCTGAGTGCCTATGGTAAATTAGCAAGATGACACAGCCACAACAGTCTATGGCAGGAGAATGAGAGACGAAAGACATAAACTGGAACAGGAGAGGTCTCACTGGAAAAAGGAAAAGACTCTTGCAGGGAAGCAGTGGAAAAGGCTGGCCAAAGAGGCTGTGCAGTCTCCAGCCTTGAAGGTTTTCAAGACCCAGCTGGATCAAGACCTGAACAACCTGGGCTGCTCTCAGGACTACCTCTGCTTTGTGCAGCAGGCTGGACTAGAAAACCCATGGGGCTATTTCTAAATAGAATTAATTTATGATTCATTGCAAGATCTAAAACCTTTCCTGGAGCTTTCTAATGACTACTTTCTTTAGCTTTCTTTGCTTTAGCATGTAAATATATAAAACTATTTCTAAAAGTACATCCCTCAAGATAGCTATTCTATTCTAGGTAAGTACTTTCAATATATATACATGTTTAAATTCTGAATAGTGCAGCTTATTTTGAAGGCCTCTTCATATAATAATGAAAGCAAAAGAAAGCCCTTTAAAATGAAATGTAGATGAGCTATGTAGCAATGAATCAATGCCTAAGGATATTCTGTCAGACGTAAATGTAGAAAAGTATAATTACAAGTGCTACAAGTAGGAAACAGAGCCTCTTAGATAGAGAAATTAAGACCTATTTTAAAAAAAAAAAGCCTGTGTGACTTAAGTTTCCTTCCTTTGTTACTATGGCTGCAGTAAAGAATTACCAAAGGAGAGAATTGGATTGGTACGGTATTAAAGATTTGGCATGCTAATTAGTATTCTCCTTTTATTACACTGATGGCCACATAATCCAGAGCCATTTCTTCTAAATCACTTAACTTGAAATACTTTTTAGCATTGTTTTGCAAGTAAATGCCAACTTTATTTCTTACATGCTTGACTGTATTTAGAAAAAAATCTCTTTCAATTAACATATTTTTGAAGTCTAGACCTCACCATTTTTTTAAACTCTACAGACAGCCATTTATTACCAGCTTTATATTGATAGCATTTTCTTTTTCATACCAATATATGATATAGTATGTTTCCTTTCATATATAACAACTTACATGGTTCCTCTACATTTCTGGCCACACAAAAGTGCATATGCATATAAGTCTTCTCTATCCAAAAAATAGCCCTTTTAAACTGAAACACATCCAGGTTTTATATCATTTTAATCACATCTTTATCATATTTGTCTAACACTATAGAAATATCTTTAAAGCCAAGCTGCGTGCTTGAAAACTGTTGCACTGCATTTTTCATCTGAACACCTATATTCCTGTCTTATTTTTTAATCTAAGTTTGCAAGATGTACCTACACAAATAAAAACAAAAGCACGCAAAGTTGATTACAAATGAAAACAAAAGATAGAAAGAAATAAGATACTTTTCTTGGGCATAGTTATATATTCAAATATCAAACCAGTTAGCGAAAAAGAACACTAAATGGAAAAAAATAAGGGGTGAATTATATGTTAAGCACTGAGCTTGGACTCAGATTTTGAGTCTTTCTTGGCTCTGTCAGATACATGATAAGGGACAAGCTATCTAACCTGCTTTCTGCCTGAGGTGGGAGTTCATAAAGCTGACTGCCTCAGTCCTGCCATCCTCCCTGACTCAGATCTAACCATGGCTGAGCCATTTCAGCATGAAAAGGCATACGAAAGGGTTTTGTTCTCTCCTCCTTGCTTTTCAGGTCAGTTTTCTATAGCTTTAACGCACTGAAACAGTCCAAAGCAAAGCTGGAAAAAAATTAGAGGTAGTGAGAAAAGAGGATCGCTGGCTTGCCAGCAAAGACAAACGTGCAGTATCAGCCCTCATTAAGTCTTAGTTACACTGCATGGGACAGTTTTTCTGCCTGTAATAATGGCTTCATGTTGGTTGCATCTTTCTTTCCTGCTTTCTTGTCCTGATTTGTTACCTGTAGCTTTTACTTTTTTTGAAAAAAGTTGTGGACACTTATTAGCTAAACATAAAGACCAAACGCATAAAAGCACTAAAGCAATGACAGAGGCAGGAAAAAGAGGCAACATGGATTTCTACCAATAATGTGTTAAAAATAAAGGCTTCTGGGAATGTGTTTCAGCAAATTTGTAAGACTGTGATAAATATTTGAAGGCATTGGAAGACAGCTAAACACTCACTCTTCATCATTACTATTAATAGGTGTTTTTATAGATGCATTAACAGCATAATCTGCAATAACAAGACCAATCAAACCCCAAGGACTTCCTTAAAAACCTGACTGACCTAAAGATGGAACTAGGAGGCACCAATGCTTGGCCACATTTTCATCATAAAGTGATTTGTTTGCTGCTATGTCTGGTCTGGAAAGAATATTTTGCTTCACAAATGGTAAACTGTACAAGTTTATCCAATCTATTCTGCTTACTATTTGAGCAGAAAACAATTGTATTTGGCTATGCCTGGGTGAAATTAACATTTTTTTCCAAAGCAAAAGGAACAATTGAGGGTTTGACTAGAAAAGGGACCAAACTATCTTTGAGTAAGTTAAGGGTTACAAAACTTCTGTAGGGGAAAGAATTGTAAGAGATTTAAATCTGAACCAAACCCTACTGGTCCCCAAAAATTAATGGGATAGAAGACACTCATATTTCATCTTTTGCAAACTGTCCAGGGATATCAGGCATGAGGTAGGACAGTGCTTGCAGGTTACCAGAATGCTAGCTTTTCAACACAGTGCATAGCAGCAATTGCCTAGAAACCACCCAGACCAGTGGGCATCGAGGTGTATGTTACCTGAGAATAGTTCTTAACAATGCCCTTCACCTTGCAGAGCTCACTGAAACATCTGAACAGCAAGAAGGCGTTTCTCACTTATCTATATAGGAGTTTGACAAGATGAAGGCCTGTGTGAAACAGCACAGATAACACAAGGGTCCAGGTATCTTCCAGCAAGAGACATGAACCAGATAAACCCTTTCACAACAGTGTTCCTTACAAAGACAAACGCTCTGTATGAAACCACATATGTTCATATCATTTTTTAAGTAACCTTCTTCAAAAGCTTATACAGGCACTTCATGCAGATAAGAAGTCTCATTGACTACAGGAGGACTGCTCATATACATTAAAGTCAGCACATATGTAAGCCTCTGCAGAAATAAGCTCTTGGCACATTCGTGAAATGTGCCAGTGACAATGAGCTGTTGGCAGTGAAGTTCTGTAAGAAACTCAGATCAGAAATAAGTATTAGGCCAAATTCACTGGGGAAAGAGCTGGTAATCAAATGCCATACTACCCAGCTGCTACCAACAGATGGGTAGCAGTCCTGGCACACACAGCAACTTTTACAGTGCTACAGTGAGAACCAGATGCGGGAAAGGGGACATAAGTAGCAAAACAATGGACTCATAAGTGGCCAGGGAAGTTGCTATGAATTTTTGCATAAACAATAATGACCTCATATGAGTAGATTTCTTCCCTCCTTCACAATTAGCTCGTAACTAGCAAACACAGAAAAAGCCAACACTTGGTATAAAAGACAGGTATTTGGCAGCTACTGCAGCAGTATCAATCACTTTGCATGCAGACTGAAATAGCAGAAGTGAAGGACACAGTAGAAAACTTTGCCAACATAAAAAAGCCGTGCCAACGTAAATGAAGCTCACAATCCAAGTTATACATTTATTATCACCATGTAACAACCCTTTTTCCTATGAAAACAAAAAAATAACAAGCAGAGTTCTGGTACTGTCAAGAATACCTGAATTATTTTAAGATCCACATAAGACTTTCCTATTAATTTTGTGTGCAAGATGCTAGCTGTTACAGGGATAACCTGCAATAAAAAAATCAACAAACCATCACCAATAAATTTAATTTAAATTAATTAAAAAATTAAAATACCATCATGATCCTGACATAAATAATCCTAATAAATTTAAATGTAGAAAGTAGATGTAAAACCAAGAATTTTGTGACTCATCTAATAACACATCTTAAATGGATTTCAATAACTGTTACTTTAACAATCAAACATTCAGTCTTAATTTGATGTTATTATCTGGCAAAAAATGACACACAAGAACAAACTTGATAATTGTGATATGGCACTAATTACTTATATCATACATTGAGGTTCTACAGAACAGAAAATCAAGAAACTTCAGAACAGATCCTGTACTTTCCATCCAATTTCTTCAAATCTATGTAAATCTCTAAATAGAACTGTAGGGGAGGTATTCACATCAGATGCCTGCTGTTGATGGTTATGAATGAGTCAGATATTCTGTTAAATCTTTGGTGTAGGTGGAATTTTCAATGTCTTGGTTTATACTGAAATATTGCAAGTCAGAAAAAGTATTTATTAATAAGCCGAATACATTGAATAAAAACACTATGGGAACTTCAAGTTAGCACATGTTAAACAAAGAATCTACATATTTAAGCACTGTTGCTTAAAATTTCATAACTATAATATTAGCAGTTGATAAAATAGGATCATGCAGAAATGTCTGTGGAAATATATTTGCTGGATGTTCTGCTGGTTATTATTTCTTTACAGTGCAATCACATCACATGTATTACTTATGGTGTACTTTCATTGTTCATTTAATGTGTCTATGCACATAAATGAGCAAAGGATGCCTATTATGGAATGGTGAAAGGAATACTGTATTTGCCAAGTTGTGAGTGCTATTCAGCGAGCTAAAGATGATCTGCATGTACAGCTCACAAATCATCAGCTGTCTATCCTTAATTAAATCCAGCCTGTTCTCACAGGTGGGAAACAAAGGCTTGAACAAGTCTAGTATCTGGCCAATCAACTAAATATCTAGTCCCTCATCCACTTTCTAAGTGGAAAGGAACTTTATATACAGCTCAGCACTCCCTGAGTCATTTCTTTGAATAACTGCTAAAATGGGAACTCTGGGAATTAAAAGTAGCAGGAAGGGACACTTTACCCATCTCTCCTTTGTGGCAACTTAACTCTCCCATTCGTTTAACAGCCATAAAAAGCAGAATTCCCACTGAAGAGAGAAGCTTGCCATGGACTTCCTTAGGACAACAACAGGCTGCCGTGTCACCCAATGCTTCTTTTAGCATCAGTCTCTCCTTGACTTCTGATAGAGTTGTCACCACAGACACAACATAATTTTATGTCTATTCAAGAGCATCCAAATAGTTCTTCCGTCCTAAAATCTTGTCTTACTCACTTGATCCACTTGGATACTTAAGCTCAATGTCACCAGCATTGCTCTTGTGTTTGGTTTTACCCTTAGCCCATGATTATTTTCTTTAGTTGAATGGGAGTATAGATTCAATCAACACAGAAGAGTGCAACTTCACTCTACTTCCACCATTATCCTGGGAATTTAGGGCAGCATTAGACAAGCAGATAGATAAGGAAGCTGAAACCATTTATGCTTAGGAAGATGTGACATCTAGGCTATTATGATTTGTTTGTATGACCTGCCTTTAGTCAAAAATAATACAGCCATATCAGCACGGGCTGTTCCTAGTTAATAAACCCTACCCCTGGCCAGGTATGTTCAGATGTAGTGTCACATTAATGTAGTTACACTGTATCAAGACCCACATCAGTGACTGTACTGACATGATACGGCCAGTTAGGTGCTACACCAGACCTAATACATTATTTTCCACCATGCCCCATCACAACATGGATGCATAACATAAAGTAACTAATAGCAGGAACCTGATCCTGAATCCTTTTCTGGATGTCACCTTGTACAAGTCCTGGATATGGTCTGGTTCACTTCAGCTTTTGGAATTTACTTTTCATCAGCTTCCCAGCATAAATGTGAGCCTCATCAATCAAACAAGGAATAAGAAACATATAACTGTTACCACATGACCTAAGCAGACACTCTTGAATGTTCTTGAAGTTCCTACTTCTCTTGTGAATGTTCTACATTTCTTGTGATTTAGTGAAAATTAAAATATAAGTCTGTCTGATAATGAGTTCAAGGCAAAAGAAAAGGAAGCGTGAGTGAGGGTGAAGAATGTCTCCTGAAAAAAGGATAAGGTTCCAAGAAACAAAAGTAACACTCTCAAAGTACATGTTGCATTTAAGAAGTAATAACTGTGAGGAGGTTTTTTGATAGCCTAGTTATTCTTTATTTCATTTGCTTTCCAGGGACTCCATAGTCTATAAAAGGACTGGAAAATCCTATAAAGAATACTATAATGGAATTTATTATGCCAACAGAATTAAGCCTATGTCTATAAATATTGCATACCCTACTTTATTTCTGAATAAGTCAAAATATTTTTGTCTCAGAGCATAACATTGTTGCAGTGATATTACCAATCATAAATGAGCTAACAGTTTTGTTTAACAAAGATGAAAGAGGGAAAATAACCATACTGCTTTATCATTAAACTGATTAATTTTGCAACAGTGCATTTGAATTTTGAAACATATAACAATGGTTTGAGGGTTTTTTGGTTTTGTTCCTTTTATAATTTAATGGACCACCACTCTGATTCCTTCAGTGGAAGAAGAGTAGTTGTTTTTTGGGGGGTTGGGTTCTTTTTGGTTTTGTTTTTTTTTTCAAAACCATGTCTGTTACAAAATTATGGTTTGGTCGCAATTTGAAAAATGAGAGTCTACATTTAGTATGGGGGATGAAAGAGAAAACAATCTTTACATCTCTGCAGAAGTAGACTAAATCACGTAAATAGTATAAAAGAGAATGTACCATCCTTTCTCTGTTCTATCTTACATGCATTCTATTCACTGCAACAACAGCAAATCTGATGTTGCACAGGACCAAAGCAGTATTCAAAACTTTTGAGTTGGTGCTTGCTGGATTTATGGATTTATTTCAGAAAACCTAACTTTGAAAGGAGAGGAGAAACCAGGTGTTGTAAGAGCTATAAAGCCCATGGTAATAAGATTGGGAGTAGGGAGCAGCTTTCCCGTTGTCACTGAGCGTAACTGTGAAATACACCACATTGAAGGCTTCTATGTTTGTGCATTACCTTCCATGTAATTAACACTCTTTACCATTCATTCTTTTGTTAATATTTATATACGCTTTTTTCATGAAACTACCAACATGATAGGAACAACAGCATAGGTAATTAATAAAAATATTGAATGCATTATGTCTATTACACACAAAAATCTATGGCAGGAAAACAGACTTAATTTCATATAAAAGGTAACAGCTGAAGCAGACACACATGCAACCAGGGATGTTTTTACAATAAATATATAAACTTTGGCCTGTGAATGCACAAATAAGGAAATGCACACATACAAGTACCTACTTTTCATTGTAAAACATCAAAAACAGACCCCAAGGATTTTCTGTAAACCAGTGCCAATGTGGAGTTACATTATTAATTTAATGTTATATTTAAACTCAGTGTAATTCTATTTTAAACCTACTTGGAACTCATAATAATCCAAGTGTAATCTTTGTGGAGAGTACATTAAGTAAAGATCAGTATTAATTTGGACAGATCTTTTTTCATGATAGTAAGAAAGGATTACCATTAAAAGGAATTCCTTGTAAAAAGTACTCATTCTGGTAGTCTTCCATCTTTTGTGCAGGTATAGTTGTGAAGGAGCCACGCAGGTGTAGCACAATGTGAACAGTGTGATATGCTGTACACAAGCTGTATGTTTAGGTATGTACATCCATTCCTGCTGCAAAAGTGCATTCCTGCTCTAAACACTGTGCAGACATGTCCATAGAAAACTGTGTGGGAAATTGAGCAGTTGACAGATTGTTAGATTGGATCCTATACACTTCCTAAAAAATAGGAGAAAATACGACGATCTGGAGATCTGCACATTAGGAAAAATGCCAGTATAAAGAGACAGCAAAGGCATTAAAAATGGAGATAAGAGGCCTCTAGCCTAGCTCTCCCAGATCAGTAACTACACTAAAATTTCTCTTTGCTTCAGTAGTGTCATCCACCATTGCACAACACACAGCACTTCCTTCAGTGGTTCCCCAGTGTGCCCTTGTACCTACTCCGCAGTAAAGAGCATCTGTTTCTGTTTGGGTGAATGAGTCCATATCCATGTGGCTGACACAACTAAACTGACTACCAAGATACTTGGAAATGGTCTTAGGTTCTTTTTCAGTGTCTTCTGAAATGACAAAGGTATTGGGGGGGAAAAAAATAATACAAATATCAAAAATTTTTCCAACTTTAGGTAGAAAGCTGAATATTCCACAGTAAATAAAAAAGAACATTTTTAAAGATCTCTTGCAGAATAAATGCTTCACATTATTTTCATGTTCTTCCCACATGAAGCAATTTATTTCACCCATGAAAAGTTCTAGAAAATGTACTTCACAGTGTGTACCTCTGATAAAAATCTTTGCTAGAGCTCAAAAAAAAGGAAAACGTTTAAAACAGTAGAAAATTAAATATAATATCTCTGATGACTAAAAATATTATACCCAGAGTAAAAATGAAACCAAGCACAAGAGGCTAAGAGAACATCATGGAGCTTAACACAGCAAACAGAAGACTAAACTTTCAAAGTAAAGCTATTCTTGATTCTACAATAAGAGAAGATTGCTATGTGAAGTACCCAAGCTAGCTTTTTAAGAAATTAATTTTCCACTTGCTAGACTTGAGTCTCAAAGTACTCATGTCATATAAGCAGCATTTGCAGCAGCTCATTCCAGCTGCAGAGGTTTAGGATTTGCTGAAATAAAAAGTAAGAGATTGGAGCTGAAGAACACATGGTACTAAAATCGGGAAATAGCCAATATATTAAATTTTTTTTTTGTTTAAATAGTAGATAGTTGCTCAAGTCACAATAAACATATCACAGGCCTGGTCCTAAGTTTTCATGCATATTGCATCTTTTAAGCAAAATTTCAGTCTCTTGAAGTCTTCCTCAGCTATGTGCAACCGCAACCACCTCTTGTCATTACACTCTTGAATGGCTTTTCAGAAAAAAAACAGCCTTTCCAAGTCCCTGCTCCACCTTGCAAGGTTTACTCTATGCTTTGCAGATAATAGGCAAAGCAAGATACAAAAAAAGAGAACAGTTCGAGAATTTTGTTCATTGAATTTAAACATGGTGCATATCTCCTTATAATCTATTACATGCACATTCTACAGTCTGCTTCAATCTGTTACAGAAGCCATTCATTTTCCCTTGCTGCAGTTCAGGTGCCCAGTACACAGCTTTCCAAGGAAACAATACATTGGCCAGGCCTCCAAGAATTACAGCTTAATGTCTCCAAAGTAAATCTGCTCACATAGAACAAAATGTTTCTGCTCAGAGACTGTGAAAGCTTTATGTCTACAGACATCATGAACCCTCTCTACCTCCTTCTCCATGAAAGTATCAGTGATAAGACCCATGGATCAAAAAACATTGATATAACTATAGAAAATTTCACTTTTTAATTTACTTGGTCAAAAGCCAAAATAAAAAAAATAAATTTAGTTTATAATCCCAGAGTCAGAAGCTCGTGTAACATGAGAAAATTAACTATTTTCAAGTACTCAGGTGGTAGTAACTCCCCTACTACATCTCTTTAAGAAGGAAATAATCATCTACAGCTTTACAGATGGGGTAGCACTTGCAGGCTATAGCCTTCCCCTCCACACACTTTCTCCAGAAACCAGACTCACTGACTGATGCCTCTGATAAAACCTTTGCTATTCAACTCCAAAAGTAGCTATCTTCCTGCCAGCTCTGTGAACATTTCCCTTCCTCGAGATGCATAACCACCGCTTTGTCCCACCAAAGTCCCTGCTTGTTTCACTGTTTGAAGAGACAGCCCGCCCATACCCAAGCTTGCAATTACCAACAAATGAGTAGTTGTTGACAGACACTTTCTGTATTGCCCACTCTTCCTCCTGCACTCTCTTTACACTGGTTTGAAACCAATCATCTTTTGGCAACCGAGCAAATTACCAATGGACAAATTAACATCCATCAACTGAGTTATAACGGACTCTGGATGCACTTGTAGCTAGCACCGATGCAAAATGAAATGCACTAGCTTGAGACACCATTAAGGTTGAAGCACACAATTAATGACTGCAGCTCAGACAAACGGTGTGCTCCTCTTGATGGTAGGAGGGCAAAGACAGCAAAAGATACAACGGAAAGAAGAAAAGGACAGGAAAACATTCTGATAAAACCTTCTACTTCTTCTATGACTCGATAAAGTAATGATGACCAGGGAGAGCTGTGGGAGCTCAGCTTCCTTCTACAGCCTAAGAAAAGCCATACGTTACAACTTATCCAAATACCATTGCACAAAACAGCACATTAGGTACCCAGGTGGGAAGGCATGGCAGGTTTTTCACACTACAGGATCTCCTCTGCCAAGATCTTTGTCCCTGAGGGCACACCATCGCAAAGGCTGTCGGGATCACTGCTGCCTCAGTGGCCTTTGTGGAGACATTTTTATAGGCACAGGTAAGTCCCCTTCAGCCTGACAGAGTCAAGGAGCCCATTAACAGGCAGGTCTCTGCCACGCTTGTTTTAAGCATCTTACACTGCCAGGCAGACTTAGAGCAGTGTAAACTTCATCTGCTGGCAATTGAGAGGCACACCCTACTCACTCTGAGCTCCTCAAACAAAGGACACTATCAGTTCCTAAACATTGCTATCTTCCTTTATAAACACTACACTTAGCCTTGTGCTTGTTTCTTCAGTTTTCCCACACCTAGGTCCCTTTTCAAACATATGTTCCTGCCCTCATTTTCACTTTGCTCAAAGTGGAGAATTTCAAAGGTAGTAATAAAGTTAGAAACTACAGGCCACCAGCTACCAAGAGGGGCTAAGTGCATATCTTAAATATGTGTCTGAAAAAAGAGTTCCTCTGATCTTTCATTTTTCATCTGTAGAGAATCTGTGCATTTGTACTTGCATGGACTTTACTTGCTCTTCTCACTATTTCTACTGCTTAACTACATTGACAGTGATCTGAAACATCAAAAAACACTGAGTATTTCTACTTTCTGGCACCTGTTAGCACAGTTTGAAGGCAGGGAGAAAATGCATAGGCTCAGATTCACTGCTTGTATTGCACAGGGACACATACGGAAGGAGTATATGAATGTGAATTGAGCTAAAAATTAGATTATAGGATCCTTATTTTAATCTTCTTAAATCTTCCTATGAAAGGGAAGGAAATTTAAGTTTTAAGAGACAAAGTAATCCCAGCTGAGGAATGGGAATCCCCTTTCTGCCAATTGGGAATGATTTCTAGCAGTTTTCCTGACACTTAAAAATAAATCTGCGCCTGGCCTGTTCTCTTGCATTTAACTAAGAGTGCTTTCATGATCTCAGTGCTTAAAACTGTCCCACAGGTCACAGAGAAGAAATTCTTCACTGCAGTTATTACTCAGAGCAGCCTTCAAGGAGACTATGAGGGCAGCCAAAATTCTAAAATCCTTTAAGACTTGTTTAAAACAGTTGAAAACTAAGCTACCATAGTTAAGGCAACAATTTTACCCTACCACACAATGTGGTTTGACATGATTGAGTGCTGTTAGTACAGCAGTGACATTTTAATGCAGGTACCTCATAGAGTAAATTACTTATATAGAGGATCTTGTTCACTGCTTTCACGCTGGAAAGAATGCTGCCCTTACAGATTTAAATGCCAGCCTGGAGCATGGGTAAGGGGAACTGCAACACTGCTTAAATAAATAGCTGCTATTTCACATTCCCATGGGACACAAAGAATTTATGCGTATCGGGATAGTTTAACAAGGTCTTCATTCCTTTTTTTTTTTTTTTCCAGGAAGAGACTAGGATGATGTAATTTGCCTTTACATATTCTCCTAAACAGGACAACCACAACAAGTCAGTCTTTGAAGAAGCAGATCCTTTCCATAGTTGACTCCCAGGGGTACTGGTCCCCCGACCTGCATCCTGTTGGTATCTGCTTAGTGGCCTTTGTGTGAGCTGGTGGTTATCATTGTCCCGCATGGCACCATTCCTGGCATGGCTGCCACTGGACAATATGCCATAAAACTGCTCTGCTGTAATTTCCTAAATGAATAGTAACTCCCAACCTATACCTGCACTTACAAGGTACCTTTTGCCAGAGCAAGTACCATTAACAGTTGTGAGAGGAAAATGGTTATGTCTTATGCACTATGTAAAACAAAACTGAAGTGCAGAAGGAGTATTAGGTAAGCTATTTGGCATGAGTTCAAAGGCTATCACTTATACAAGAAACCTGATCTTACTTCAGAAATAAAGACGTGATTTCACACAGGATATTGACCTAGATATAGGTCTTTAACTATCACATAACATATGATTATTTCACATCCTTATCTTCAGTTTTTAACTTGAAAGTAATGATTAACAAATCAGATATGAACCCTTAGAAGCCTATGCTGGGAGAAACTGAAGTAAAAGAATTTGGCATCTATCAGATCATAAACACTACAAGGCAATTTGACACTTAGGTATATCCTTTATGGCGTAAGGAAATACTCGACACTGCTTATTAGTTCTTAGTTTTGTGATGATTTTGTTATCTCAGTGTTAAGTTGCAGATAAAATGTTGGTGGAAATTGTATATGTGCTAATCAGAATGGCCGAAGTTGAAAGGAACCTCTGGAAATCATCCGGTGCAGCCTCCCTGCCCAAGCTGGCACACCTAGAGTCAGTCACTCAGGACCATGTCCAGACAGATTTTGAACATCTACAAGGAAGAGGACTCCACAATCTCTCTGGTCAAACTCTATCAGTGCTCAGTTACTCTTACAGTAAGGACGTGTTTCCTGATGTTCAGAGGGAACCTCCTGCTTCTCAGTTTGTGCCCATTGCCTCTGATGCTGTCCCTGGAGGCCACTGAGAGGGGCCTGGTTCAGACCTCTTTGCACTTTCTCTTCAGGTATCAGTACACATTGTTGAGATCCCTCCTGAGCCTTCTGTTCTCCAGCTTGAACAGTCCCATGTCTCTCAGCCTTTCCTCATAAGAAAGATTCCCCAGTCCCTTAATCAACTTACTGGAATTTTGTTACATTCTCTCCAGCATGTCCATGTCTCTGTTGTACTGGGGAGCCCAGAACTGGACAAAGTACTCCAAATATGGCCTAACAAGTGCTGAGTAGAAAGAAAAGTTTACCTCCCTCTATCTGCTGGCAACAATCTTCCCAACGAAGTCCAGAGCACCATTAGCCTTCATTATCACAGGCACACGCTGTTGGCTCGTGGTCAACTTGGTGTCCATCAGGACCCTCAGGTCCCTTTCTTCAAAGCTGCTCTCCAGATGGCAGCCTCCATCATGCCTAGGTGCCTAGGATTGCTCCTCCCTTGATGTAGGACTTTGCACATTGTCTTCATGAGGTTCCCAACAGCCCATTTCTCCAGCCTGTCCGTGTGCCTCTGTTATATCAGTGACTCCTCCCAGTTTTGGGTCATCTGCAAACTTGCTAAGGGTGCACTAACTTTGCCCCAACATCTGATTGTTAATGAAGGTGTTAAACAGGATTGGACCCTCTATTGACCCTGGAGGTACACCATGACTTACTGATATACAGTTAGACTTTGTTCTGGGCATGATCATTCACCGTTTTCAACCAACCTCACCGCCTGCTCATCCAGCTCACACTTCATCAGCTTCTCTAATGTAGCTGTCTAGATTAGTTTCACAAATTGTAATGAATAAATTCATATTTTCACAAGTTGAAAAAGAACAACTACTTAAGCATTAATAGGTCACACTGCTAAACTACTGAAATTGTAAAACTGCCAAGGTGACCAAAACGAATTCCCAAAAGCCACAGATTTCCATTGTGGTTTAAGCCATAATTTTGTCTCTTTTATTAGAAGTGTTAACAACACATTTCTGTTTAGTTGTAGGCCATAGAGGAGACTCAAGGACTCTAATTTTTAGGAAAGAAAAATTCTACCTCTTCAAGGAGGAGTCAGCCAATAGGACACCCTGGGAACTGGTCTTCATGGACAAGGGAGCAGAACAGAGATGGCAAATATTTAAGGATGCTTTCCGCAGAGCACAAGAGTGCTCAGTCCCCAGATGAAGCAAATTAGACAGAGAAGGGAAGAGACCAGTGTGGCTGAGTTGAGACCTGCTGGTCAAACTGAAGAGCAAGGGGTAACTGCACAGGCAGTGCAAGCAGGGACAGGTGACCTGGGAAGAGGATAGGGACATTGCCCGGGGTCAGGAAGGCCAAGGCACAGCTGGAGCTGAATTTGTCAAGAGAAACAAATAATAAGAAGAAGGGCTTTTACAGGTAGGTGAACCAGGAAAAAAAAAAAAGTTAAAGAAACCGTACCCACTGACACCTATGAACAAACAAGGAGAAGCCTGAGGTACTGCACAACTGTTTTGTCTCGGTCTTCACTGGCAACTGCTCTCCTCACTCCTCCAGGGTCAAGGAACAAGAAGATGGGTACCGGGGGGCTATAGTCCCTCCCACTATAGGGGAAGATCAGGTTCGTAACCAGCTGAGGAACCTGAACATATATGTGTCTATGGGACCTGTTGAGATGCATCCCAGAGTCCTGGGGGAACTGACTCATGTGGTTGCCAAGACACTCTCCATAGTATTTGAAAAGTCCTGGCAGTTGACGGAAGTCCCTGGTGTGTGGAAGAAGGGCAACATTGTGCCCATTTTGAAAAAGGGTACAAAGGAGGACCCTGGGAACTGCTGACCTATCAGTCTCCGAGGAGGGCCACGGAGATGATCAGAGGGCTGGAGGACCTCTGCTATGAGGACAGGCTGAGAGAGTTGGGCTTGTTCAGCCTGAAGAACGGAAGGCTCCAGTGGCCTTTCAGTCCCTGAAGGGGGCCTGCAAGAAAGCTGGGTAGAGAGGACTTTTTACACAGGCACGTAGTGATAGAATGAGGGGAAATGGCTTTAAACTAGAAAGGGGAAGATTTAGGTTAGACATTAGGAGGAAATTCTTCGTGATGAGTGTCGTGAGACACCGGAACATGTTGCCTAGTGAAATTGTGGATGTCCCCTCCCTGTAAATGTTCAAGACCAGGTTGGATGTGGCCTTGAGCAGCCTGGACTAGTGGGAGGTGTCCCTGCCCATGGCAAGGGGCTTGGAATTGGATGATCTTTAAGGTCCCTTCCAACCCAAACCGTTCTATGATTCTATGAAAAATAGAATCAGCTAAAAAAAATGCTAAAATTTTAATTTACCTGAAACTGATGAAAGAAAAGGAGAGTATGCCAAATGTGTGAGAAAACATCATCCAACCTGACCAATGCCTTTGGGATAATGAAAGGTACACAAGGAAAACATATATAGACATTAACAATGCTTTGTAAAAGAAGAATTAGTAACTTATTTTATATCTTCCAGAAAGAAAATAGTCTGTATGACACTACTGCTTTTATTGAACACTTCATAGTGCATGCAAGAAATCGCTTTCTTTTCCTGTGTAAATCATCAATATTTCATTATCCCCCTGCCTTTTGGGTAGTGAAATAGTGGATCTGCCCCATTTGAACACATTAAGCTCAGGTGTGTCAAAGGAAATCAAGCTTATGACACTTAGGATAATAATTTCTCTGCTATGTAGGACCTGTGATGAATTTCAGCTCTCTCTGATCATGTAACACAGAAGATACATTCATTCATTTAAATGTGCTGTGTTTGAAAGCTGTTTAAAGATGAGAATGTTAAGGTCTGTAACACAAACGCTGGCTAAGGGAGTCCCAAACTACCGATTTCTGGATTTTGGAAAGTGCAGTGTACTTGTACTCTTTCATAAACATTGACTATCACCATGAAAAGATACAAGAATGCTGAACCAGATGAGTATCTGATCTAAAGCAACACAGGATATTTTGTTTGCTTGTTTTT
Organism: Dromococcyx pavoninus; assembly: GCA_033558185.1. Taxonomy (NCBI): domain Eukaryota; kingdom Metazoa; phylum Chordata; class Aves; order Cuculiformes; family Neomorphidae; genus Dromococcyx; species Dromococcyx pavoninus. The sequence continues at coordinate 1,483,076 of JAUMJL010000235.1, forward strand.
ATTCACACTCTCCTAATTCTCCTTAACTGATAACCTGTTTTCAAAGTGGAAGTCAGCTTGTGGTCAAGGATCACATACAGATAATAGCTCTCAGACCATTCCACAAAGAGCAAAATACCATAAAATGGTCAAGAGAGGATGCCCCATCACCTTACCTCCACAACCAAGACGTGAATGTTTTTTCCTGTATCAGAAATCCATGCTTAAGCTCTGAGATTTAACTATACAACATAACATGGATTGAGACTGTTGACTGAGCTCTAGTTGCTTAGTCCTTTGGTTGAAAAAGCTTACAGCTCACAATATACATTGTCATTCAACACTGATCTTCAAAATAAGACATGAAAACTAAGTGGGTCACAGGTACAGAGACTTATTTTTCAGGCTTTGCACATAGGATGTATCCTTTCTGCAGAAGAGTGGTAGAATTTTGTGCATTTGAGTTCCGTATGCACTTAATAACTTAAAGGCTGCTATGACTTCATAACATGAAGCTCCTCAAAAAGCCAGTTTCTCCCTACCACTTCCTCACCACCATAGTCACATCAAAAGTTTTCTTAGCATCCTTGAGGAGCCACAGAAGCATGAACATGTTATATGGTAGACAGATCACCTACTTTTCCTCACCGAACAGTATATCAGTTACAGCAAAAGAGAAGGCAAAAAGAATCAGGGAATCTAGCCTTTCAACACCTGAAGACACAGTGTTGCATGTTTATTTTTCTGGTTTTGAGGGAAATAACTTATGACAAAAGGACACAAAATAAAAGTCAGTTAGTGAGGGTGAAAAGCAGACCCTCTTCTGAATTGTGAAAAACTTGAGAAAAAAATGAAATCAAAGCTTAACCATGACTCTCTTCTCATCAGTGTCTAAATAAAGCTTTTTAAATGAAGTGGTGCAGTTAATTTTACTGTCTTTTGATACACAAAGTTGCTAATTGTACTGAACACTGTGTGACGCTGTTCTTCAAAAAAGAATCCTAAACTTCATGGGTCCACTGGCCTTCTTGCTTAAATGAATTTCACATAGATGCTGTCCAAGATCCCAGAGCACACCCTACTGATATGACCGGAGTCAAAGTGAGACAAAGATGAACAATTTTGCTTGCCTACCTTGTTAATTTATGAGGATTCTGCAAAGTAAAAGAAAAGCATGTTTACTAAGAGAGATATGGTTTGCCACTCAGTCTGACTAGGAGAGATGCCAGAATCAAGGTGGTTTGGATCTGTCTTCAGCACTGCAGAATCTGAGGAAGACAGAATGGGCTTGAGTCAAACTGGCAGTTCTGTCTTCACCAAAACAGAATGAAACTTGTCAAATCAGCTATATAGGAAAACATTCTAGGTTGCAGAACTTCATGATGCTCTTCTTTGAGAAAGACATGTTTTGTTCAGAAAACAGGCCTATAAATGGGATATCTTGACTGATTAACCTCATGCATCTAACAGAGCTGCCTCAACTGGGAGGGTTAGACTTTGAGTCCGTACTTGATAAAGACAGACAAGCTCAATGAAGACTGACACAAATCATAACTCAAAGCAGGAACCTAGCTTACATGTTCCAATTCACGCTTCCAAAAAAACTGTAATTTTTCTCTCATGACTGGGCTGTTAACTTATTTTTCTTTTAAAAAGCTGGGAAAGTTCCAGTGAGGTCAGAGGTAAACTGTCACCTTCTGAAAAACTGTGCAGGTTACATTGAAAAATCAGCCGTATTTGTATTATGTGATTTTGGCAGACAAACAAACAAAAACGCTATCCCTGATTTTAAAAGGTGCATATAAGGAGTTTGAAAGGCAATTTGTCTGATGAAGCATCCCACACAAAAACTAATATGAAGACCAAACTTACTCAGACTAATTGAAATATATTGTCACAAGCAGCATCAGAAAATCAAGTCTACATAGTTTCAGAGCTTGGTTTGAATGAGAATCTGCAATCATGTTTCTTTCAGCATCTCTGCATGATGTTTTATGAGAGTTTTTAATAGTAGTATGAATCTTCAGAAGTGTAACAGAAAGTAAATGTTTCCAATTTTTGTTTCCAGAATTTGGTGCAATCAAAGTGAAACTATTTAAGTTGCTCGTATCTGAATGGCAAGTTTATGAGATTTTCAACAAAGTCCTCTAATAGAAAGGAAGTCAGGTCAAAGCTTATGCTTCAGTAGCTACTGTAGTGCTTCTGTCTGTCTTTCCACACACTCTGTTGTATGATCCACAAATCTTTTTCTTTTTTTTTTTTTCCTTCTGCTGCAAAGAAGCTGTGAATCTGTGCAACTGGGCAGCCAAAGAACAAGGAAACTGAAAAAAGGTTTAAGAGCCAACAGATCTGCAGTTAACGCCCCTGGTGACTAAAGTTTTGGTTTTCCTCCATATCCCTCCCATTCTGGCCACGGCTGACCAGAGGGTTCCAGGAATGTGGATATCTACAGAATCCATAAAAACAAGGCTTACCATCAGTCAGCAGCTCCCCACCTATTCCTCTGGGGGGAATAATTACTTTTAGCTGAAGCCATTTACTGGGAATACGATAAAAACTACAAAATGCAGCCTACGCTGTTTGGATTTTGTCAGTTTATGGGAGCTACTTTACTTCACGCAGCTGTCTCCACTGATTAGGCCCACTGGAAACAGTCATTTCTCTCTATTCCCAAACATCAATGCTTCCATTAATGTAGTTCAGCAATTCATGGCTTAAAATAGACAGCAACAATTAAAAAAAACTCCAGAAAGTTGTTATGTGAAAGCTCACAAGTTCTATTCCACATTGAAAATCAGAGGCTTTCTACCCACTTTCGTCAATCTTTTTCTACACATACAGCATCCTTGGCATTCAGCTGCGATGATCTGTGGCAGAAAAGAAACCTTGCTTTTTAGTAATTCATGATTAATATATTCAGTTAGTTTTTACCACACTCTTTGCTTAGAAACAATAGAACATAAATAATAATAATAATAATGAGAACAAAACACTCAAAGGAGCATTTCCTGAATGTTGTGTGTAACTTCGAGGTGGCAAGAAGTCAGCAGTCCTTAGAAACACTTGACAGAAAAGTTTTATCTTTGGGTAAGAAATCTTCAGAGAGGAAATTAAAACCTCCTGATGGGAGAATTTTAAGCAAATTATGAGGGGCAGAGCTAGGCAATTGTTTCTGTAAGTAAGTATAGTGTGAAATAAGCATCCCAATTAGACCCAGAGCTGTATGTGTCACTGTTTCTTCCCTTCCACTGGCTGGCACCATTCTCACAGTGCCTGCTGTGTACAGCCTTGCAGCTGAGGCTGAAAAAACCTCCCAAGAGAGGAAGGTGTCAGGGAGCAACAGCGTGACTCTAGGGCAGCTGTCAGCAAATTAGGAGATGGAGGTCATACAGCACCCTTCTCCTCTTACACTTTTCTGCTGTGTTTTCCTTCAGCAGCCTCAGCTTTGTCCACCTCACCCCTGCCCCAGAACCTGTCTTTGCCTCGTCCTGCGTATTTTACCTCACTTTTTCTGAACAACGGGAGGGCACCAACGCAACAGCAGCTCCCCTGTGCTGTCAGAAGGCTATCTTCAAAATGTTTTAAGACTCTTTTGGATAAAAAAAACGTGGAAAACTCAGCAGGATCTCTAGACAAAGCCTACTGCATGCAGGCAGGATGGATGCATCCCTTCACGTCATCTGCAGAAGCTACCCATGGCTGGTGGGCAGCTGCTCTACGCAGCAAAACAGAGGACGTAGCACAAAGCAGAACTGCACCCTTCATTGCTTCACTCGGTATCTTTCCCAAATCTCACCCTTTAAAACAACTGAGCCCATGCATGGTCTTTAATCTAGGGAAGAGACAGAGTGCTAAAGGCCCTGAATATCTGAGTGGAGGTGGAAAAAAAAAGCCTGGGCAGTGGTAGTGAGAAGACATAGCTTCAGCAAGGAGTCAAGGACAAGGGAAAGAGCTTAACAACGGTCCGCAAAATTATGGCAAATGAGAAGAATGGTGATTTTGGATCAGATGAGAGACAGTGCTAGGACGGGGGATGTAAAGAATAATTGGATGAGTCCAATCGCAGATCCATAGCAAGCAACTGGGAAAGAAGCTGGTGCAAGAAATTGGCAATGAATAAAGCCAGCTAATGTCAGAGAGAGGCAATAGAAGAAACAATTGGGACTTCTGGAAAACACACTGTCCATAACCTGTGTGGCTCCAGAAACTCTGTCTTCCTCTGCTGCCACCAAATACCAGCCCCAAAATGCATGGCACATCATCTGCTAGCAAATCTATAGAGAGAATGAGATCTCTGGCGTTTCCTACAGCAGAAATTTCAGTAACGGAACTACATTTTTCAGTTCTGGTGAATTATGATTTCAAAGGCTATGATTTCTTCTTTTATCACAACTTGCTTTTGAAAGGGTCTTTAAATCAGAAGAAAAAAGAAGACAATATTAATGCAAAAAAAAAAACCAACATCCCTGCAAAACACTCTTTATTTTGGTCAAAGTCTCAAAATTCAAGTAAATTAGGTTTCTTTTGTGACTCTAATTCTGCATTCTGATACGAGATTAATGTTCAGATTGGATAATTATATGCTACATTTACACATTTTTTCTTATCCAGTAGAAACTTGAGATTTGGGCAAAATAGGCCACCTAACACAGAATCAGAAGCTACCTGAGAATTTTCCAGCACTGATATAAAAAAGTCATAACAACTTACAAAAATATCCACATTTTCATCAGAACTCTTTTTCACAATGAAAACAATAACAGAAGTTATTTAATTCGATGGATTCTTATCCATAAATTTTTTAACATTTTGAATGTTTTTACAAATGTCACCACGTTCCTTATTTCCCCTTTTTCTTTTTTGGATCTACAGTAAAAAAGAATTATTAATAAAGCAAGTGGACACTTTGGTGACAGAAGACACTTGTTTTCATAACTGACTTTCAAAATAGTAAGTAGAAAATAATGATTTTTTAACTTTTTCTGCTATTACGTATTGAAATAAAAATATGCAACCACACAGAAACCTTTATTCTCCCCAAATTAGCATTATTACTTTATTTGGTGATTCATTACAATCTTCAAATCCAATAGTCATAAAAATAAACCAGGCATAATGTTAAAGCATTTTACAAGCAAAATACTTTACTGTTTCCTTTTCCATTTGCATAGGGTGGGATAAGTGTATTGGTTAAAGGATATAACGTACAGAAGAAACAAAACCATAGTTCATCAAACTGTACTGAAGAGTGTCACAAATCCTGTGAGTGAACAGCATTTAAACAGCTAGAACAGTCAACGGAAAACCATACACTTCAAAATTAACAAGGTTGCCTTCCCATGACGATGATGCATCATGAAAGCCGCAAGCCACTGGGTTGCTTTTCTTACATTGTAGATTATCCTACTTCAAAGAAATTAAAGAGTTAAACAAGCCAGAATGCAACTACCTACTCTCATTTCTTTTCGATCAGAACAAATGCCAGAATGCAGAGAGGGAATTTTTAAAGTCAGATTCTGAAACCACTTACAGTAACGCCTGTCTCTCATATTTTAAGTGTCACGGAGCTAGCAAGCTTAGAGCTTCATCCACACCTCTCTGTTTATGATGACTGTGCATCCAGGTAAAAATTGTATTTTTTCCAGTAGTAGCAAAGAGATCATGCTCCTTTCCCATTGTAACCACATCTTTGTTCCTTCAACTGTATAAATCTGGCTTTAAATTCTCACAAAACTAAACAATAGTTGATCTAGGTCGTAATAAAAAAAAGAATATTAAATACCTTTGGTAAAAATACATATATTTAACAAGTTTAGAAAAGCAAATAGTTATATTGTCAAAAAGAGAGTATAAAAAATGTACACAGTAAAAAATAATAAACAAATGAAAGATCATCAGCCATAGCAGTAAGAATAAAGGCGCTGTTCTTTTCAATCTTTGCTTCCTCAGCTCATGTTATTGTCCAGTCTTTGTCCCAAAAGGCAGGAGCTTTACTAGAACGAATGCAAAAATCCAGTCCTTCCTACCAGCGTTAGACAAATTAAGTTTAGTTTGGAATAAGACAGTCAGTTTTAACCCAAGTTTATACAACTGAGAACACTTCGACTTAGAGCACACAGGAGTAGCTGAACACAGAAGTAAAGATTTCATGTGTTTTCAACCAGAGGCCACGTGTACTGGAGCTGCAGAAATAAGACAGCCAGCAGGATCGAGTCTCCATGATGTGAGCCTTCTAACGTTATTTTTACTCCTAAATTATAAATCCATATACTGTCAAGAAAATTGTGGGGGACAAAAACAGTACATCTATTTTAAATCCCTCATTGATGCCTTTCTCCCATCCTTTCACTGGGCCTCCAGACAGAGCTGTCAAAACATATAATCCCAGGTTGGCTTCTCCTCTTTTTAGAGCTCACTGTAAGTCTTGAAGATGAAAGATCCCCAAAGCAAACAACTGAGATTACAGAAGGAGATAATGCACAAGCCCCATAATAGAATCAGCCATTGATTGCATGTGCTTTGAAAGAAAATAGCACAATTAAACCATGTTTATCCTTCAGTATTCCCTCTGCACACACAGTCACATTCCTCATGGTGTTCCAAGGGTACATCTGTCAACGATTTATGCAATCCCCGGACACCAATCCTTGGTTTCAGCTGAAGAACCTGAAGGAGAAGAATCCAAGCATCAAGAAAACAGCAGGTGCTTCATCACACACATTGATTATGAGCTATATTGCACTGGAAACACACCGGATGGAAGGAAGGCTATTGAAATAAATAGACCTCCCTCAGCTGAATTTCTTCATTCATTCCACCCACTAATTAGTTTTTATTTTTTACCTCAAGCCCTGTAAAAAATGAATTAAAACATGTTGAGCAGATACTTTTATCAAACAAGAGAGTCTTGCAGCTTATGTTTCTACTTAATTTTCTTTCAGGGCTGACAATATAGTTAATCTAATGGAATTACTAAATGTAATAAATATAATAAAGAATTTTAGCTATAGATCTATAACAATGGAAATGGACAGATACGCACTCCTTCATAAAGTTCACATCTACCACTAGAGAAAGCTAAACAAGGAGGCATGGTTGTGATGTGTCTTGAACTGCACGAGGAAACAAGTACCTCAGGAATAAATCATAGAATCATAGAACAGTTTAGGTTGGAAGGGACCTTAAAGATCATCCAGTTTCAAGTCCCTTGCCATGGGCAGGGACACCTCCCACTAGTCCAGGCTGCTCAAGGCCACATCCAACCTGGTCTTGAACATTTACAGGGAGGGGATATACGCAATTTCACTAGGCAACATGTTCCACTGTCTCACGACACTCATCATGAAGAATTTCTTCCTAATGTCTAATCTAAATCTTCCCCTTTCTAGTTTAAAGCCATTTCCCCTCATTCTATCACTACGTGCCTGTGTAAAAAGTCCTCTCTACCCAGCTTTCTTGCAGGCCCCCTTCAAGGACTGAAAGGCCACTATAAGGTCTTGCTGAAGCCTTCCGTTCTTCAGGCTGAACAAGCCCAACTCTCTCAGCCTGTCCTCATAGCAGAGGTCCTCCAGCCCTCTGATCATCTCCGTGGCCCTCCTCGGAGACTGATAGGTCAGCAGTTCCCAGGGTCCTCCTTTGTACCCTTTTTCAAAATGGGCACAATGTTGCCCTTCTTCCACGCACCAGGGACTTCCGTCAACTGCCAGGACTTTTCAAATATAATGGAGAGTGGCTTGGCAACCACATCAGCCAATTCCCCCAGGACTCTGGGATGCATCTCAACAGGTCCCATAGACACATATATGTTCAGGTTCCTCAGCTGGTTACAAACCTGATCTTCCCCTATAGTGGGAGGGACTATAGCCCTCTGGTTGTTCCCATGGACTATACCCATCTTATTGTTCCTTGAGGGGTGAGGAGAGCAGCTGCATCAAATTTTAAAATATTAATATTGGTGCATTACCGTTGTAGAAATAAATGCCTTCAATGGTTCTCAGTATTTCCAAACATGCAAATGTGGAAAAAAGCGCACCTACCTCATGGTATTTTTTGGTAACCTTTGTTGGTACACATTGGCACTCGTTGCAACTCTGATGACAACAGGCACAGTTTCCACCACAACGTTTAACCAGAAGACACAATGGCCAGAAGATGGTGTCAGTTCGCTTCAGCTCCTCCCTCAGTGACACTGAGAAGTTGCGAGGAGTACAGCTATACAACCGCACCTCCTCCTTTAGGAGGTTGAGATCAACCACTGCAAAAAGACAAGCAAACGTGCTTTTCTGATTCATGATCCAACTTCATTAGTAATAAACCAACTTCAGCAGTGCAAGACTCTTGAGGAAAGGGGTTTTTTTGTGCAAGAGGTACAAGTTCAGTACATAAGTATACTACTTGAGTTATATGAATACCATGAAACCTAAATGGAGTGAAGTGATTGTAGTATAGAAATATTCACCAATTATTTTTGTAACTCTGGCAGAGTTGGTTCAAATTAAACAAAGAAAGCTTTGGCTACTATGTTCTAATAAATGTTTTATCAAATAAACTCCAATGGAATTTCCTTCCTTCATGCTCATACTATGAGCTCTAGTGTTGTTATTGTATATTAATTTTGGATTGGAGAAACACACAGAGTAATTAAGAAACCTGCAAACCTTCAAATACATTTTTAATTCACTTGCATAAAGTGTTCAAACTTCTTCCCTGCTATAATGTCAACTAATTGTTCTTTGTAAGAGCAATGTAAATGTAAGAAAGAATCAAACCATTTGTATCTAAGACAAAATCACTTCTACAGACTAAGAACTTCAATAAGTTATTTCATCATCAATGAATACTGTACAGACAAAGAAGTGCAGAAGCATGTATATCTATATATAGCGATTCTATATAACTACTTTAAACTCCATTTCCCCCATTCTTCATAGCAGCATACATATGTATTTTTGTTGCTTATCTTGATTTCGTTTTTTCATTTCCATTTGACGTGTCTTAAATAAATACAGCTTCTTCTTGAAAGCACCTAACTCAAAGTACAAGTTAAAATATTAATATTTGGCACTTTTCTCTATAAACTGGTTCTACTCTATCACATTACAGTTACACCATGCAAAAGCTTGAAAAGCAGGTTCATGAAAATATCTGAAATAGGGCAAACTCCTTTAGGTTCACCTTATCTGTATAGCTAAGAAATAACAGGCCTTGAAAGAGGCAGTTAAGAGTGAAAAAAAGTGAGATTCGGTGAAGAAATGAATACTTTTTTTACTTTGGTGAAAAACAATATAATTTCATTTATTTCAGAAAAGCCATAATCATAATGATGATGATTCAGGATCTTTTGTCTGAACTGTTTATCTCTAAACCTACCATTGTTAAGGAACAGAAATCATGTCTAATTCACAGAGGTACTCTATCTGGTTAAAAAATAACCACAGAATCATAGATTCATCTAGTTGCAAAAGGCCTTTGAGATCATCGAGTCCAACCATACCTGTCCACTACTAAACCAAGTCCCATCTTTTAAACACCTCCAGGGATCGTGACTCAACCACCTCCCTGGGCAGCTGTGCCAGTGCCTGACTACCCTTTCAGTGAAGAAATTTTCATAATATCCAGTCTAAACCCGCCCTGGTGCAACTCTTGTCCTATCACCTGTCACTTGGGAGAAGAGACCAACACCCACCTCACCACAACCTCCTTTCACGCAGTTGTAGACAGTGATGAGGTCTCCCCTCAGCCTCCTCTTCTCTAGGCTAAACAACCCCTGTTCCCTCAGCTGCTCCTCGTAGGACTTGTTCTCCAGCTCCCTCATCAGCCTCGTTGCCCTTCTCTGGATGCGCTCCAACACGTCAATGTCCTTGTAGTGAGGGGCCCAAAACTGAACAGAGTACTCGAGGTGTGGCCTCACCAGTGCTGAGTACAGGGGCACAATCACTTCCCTGGTCCTGCTGGTCACGTTGTTTCTGATACAGGCCAAGATGTCATTGGCCCTCTTTGGCCACCTGGGCACACTGCTGGCTCATATTCAGTCGGCTGTCAACCACCACCCCCAGGTCCTTCTCTGATAGGCAGCTTTCCAGCCATTCTTTCCCAAGTCTGTAATGCTGCAGGACTCGGCACTTGGTCTTGTAAAACCTCCTCAAATATAATAATAATAATAATAATAATAAAGAAAACTCTATGATAATATGGCTATTGAAATGACTGAAATAGAAGTCTCAAAGAAAGAAACAGAAAACTGTAAACCAACAGATTTTCAGCTAAAATGGGAAGAAACTGGGGAAAAATATCCCGGTGCATTGATATTACTTGATAAACACTTCACAGTTATTGTTAACTTTGTAAATAAAAGTTGTAAAATAAAGCTAAAATATGTTCCTGATCTGAATCACCACCCCCTTTTCCCTCTACCTTGAGTATGTAAAGAACCTCTAGAGGTCACCAAGAAGAATGTCAGCCTATCAAGGCAAGATAATACCTGTCCATTATTTTTAAACACGTAAGAAGCAAAGAGAAGCAAAGAAAATTAAGAAGCTGCATTTCTCTAGTAAAAATGCTCACTAGTACTGTCTCAGAAGATGATCTTCGGGCAGCAATTTAATTCTATGTTTCTTAAAACATTTCGTTCACAGACCATACCCATATACTGGCATTCATAAGTAAGGGCTTACTGTTGTGAAAAGTCAATTAAACACACTGAAGCCTCTTCTCTGCTTGCACATACAGTGAATGCCAAGTTGGGGCAGTTCATTCCATCGCTATCAGGTTGACACTGACTCCTAAATAAACAATCGGATTTTTAAAAGTGGGGAGCATGTAAGAACTCCAATACTGATGCAATTGCCAGCCTGCCTCCCACACTGCATGAACGTTTCTTGGAGAAACCTGAGAAGGGAGCAGAGGAAAAGAGAGACAAAACTTCCGAGGGAGAGATTCACTGTGAGAAATCAGAAATAATATTTAAGTTCTTCTGAACAGATAATGGCTCTAGGCTGAGTCCTTTAGAGGGTGGATATGACTACCTCTATTAATCAAGACCTGTGAAGAAGAATGGAGTACATCTTTCTCCTGTTATGTTTTCAAACGTATAATAAGTGAAATGTGTGAATGAGGATAAAATGTCTAAAACACAATGAGAGAAACACTAGTTCTGCTAACATTTTCACCTGGTAGATTTCTACAGAGACTGATGTGCATGGTATAGAGAATTTCAACAAGCTAAGCACTTATTAGCAGGAGAAAGGCTGGCATCATAACATAGCTGCCACTTAGCATGTTACCATGAGAAACTGAAAGAAGTTTGAGCACTGATTCCTCTTCCAGCAAGCCCATCGAGCAGTGGGGGAGAGATGCCTGTGTGGCGTTGTGCTCCTCCATTGCCTCCTGCCTACAGGCAGCAGCTGGAGAATGCATCCAATTCACGATACTAGTTATAGTTATGACATAGACGACAGGGCAATGCACTAAAATGAGCAGAAAGTGTATTACATACTTTGTCACAAAATTGGAATGAATTTCAGCTTAACACCTCAAAACTGCAGATCCAAATTTTAAAAAGGCTCTGTGGAAGAACGTATGATCAGCTCTTGGCAGATAGATTTCAGTGTGCTTTGCTTTTACCAGAGGCTTCAGAGGAGATGAAAAATATAATGTTTGGTTTCCATGCTTTACAATGTACTAAGGTATACTGCTATTATGCCTCACAATGAACCCTTGCCCTACTTTATGTAATTCAATTTCATTAAAAGGTCTGTGGCAAATTTATCTAGTGCTTATTTAATCACTTCTTTGAAGTGTGTGAATGAAGCTGTTATTTTTTCAAAGAGAATCTGTCTGTCCAAAATTTATTTTAACACACTGTGGGCATGAAGCTAGATGAGAAAATGTAAATATTCCCTTAAAAGTGTTTACTTAACCACAATAAAAGTTCATGTGGATTTCCCAAGTGCACTGAGTTACAGTACCTGTTATAATGTGAACATTTAAACACTCTTCAACTTGGCTTCCACTCATCTATCATGTTTGACACAACAGTCACAAGTTCTTTTTTCTAGCACTAGCTCAGGAGAAATGGAAGGCACTGCAGGAGCGCATGAATGGGAAACACTAAAATAAAAATAAGGGGAGAAGGAAAAAAGGGAGGATAAAAATGTAGATGCAGGTAGGTCTACAGTAAGGTATATTTCAAAAGAGTGCCTTCATTGGCACATACAACCAAAGTAATCTATGTTTCCACCAGTTGAAAGTTACTGCATTCTGCAATTGGCAATGCAACTGTCTGAAATCTTCTGGACACGTATCCAGTACCACTGGGAACTCTCTTTCCAAAAATATTTTTCCAGCTGGATGCTGATAGCAGCAGGGTGTTTTCCATTTCTAAGCACCTTGGAGATGTTCCTGGGATTGTAAGTTTCTTTATGGCTGTTAAAAAACCCCAGATGAGGGGTAAAAAGTCACATAACCATATAAGAAAAGTAACTGCTAAGGACTATGGTTGGATTGTGATTCTTCCTCTTAAGAATAGTTCCGAATACAGTCTAATGATCACGCATACATTTCTGTGTGAAGCAACGGGTTTGTATTTTTGCACAGCAAAATATATTTTATTTTTAAGTATTTTTAATATTATAAAAGAATTTACGGCTATATTTAGACATCAAAGCCTCTGAACTTGGTGTTTCTTCTTTCCTGGCTAGAAGCTTTTGGAAGCATTTTATCCAGAGAAAACATCAGACACAGAAGTCCTGTGGAATTTAGGTTGTCTAAATATAGTTCTTTTCATATGAATTATTAAGTAAGAGTAGAGGACAATACTCTTTTCTATATAAAGTAACTTACACTTTTAATTACATACTTTTAATTACATTTTCATTTAATCTATATGTAAACTGATGCTTGTCTTTAAAAGCAGGAGAGTAATTTAGCTTTTACACTGAAATATTGCAAAAATAAAACTGATCTAATTATAGAATCAAAGAGCTTGAAAAAAATCAAACATTTTAGGGCATGTACTTCTCCCAAACATCTCTTAAAAAGGCTTTTAAATATGGCAAGCATGCTACTAGAAGGAAGAATTCCAACAAAAAAGAAAGAAGGGGAAAAAAAAGAAGGAGAAAAAGAAAAAAAGGGTTTCCGTTCCCTATCTACTGAATAGACCTAACAGTTAAAACTGTGTCATCTCAACTGGACATCTTTTCTGCCTCAGGCTATTACATTACACACTCAGTAATGCAGTCTGAGGGTGGTCTCTTGATGATAAATGTGGCAATACCGTGATATGTTTATTCAGTGGAAAAATCTATTTCAGCATCTAACTGGAAGTCTTCAAAAGATTTACTCCGATAGTTTATTTCTGACATAAGTCTTGCAGGGAGTTACTTTTGTCCTACAGATGTTATCTAACACCTGATTCTAGTTTATCTAAGGTTTCACAAATTAAATTTTGGTTTTTCTCCCACTTCCCGTATGCTCATGGCATACATTTAGCAAATACTGAATCTCTTCAATTAAGAAAGTGTTAAATGACTATCTGAAAGGCCCAGTCCATTGCTGAAAGCTTTTAGAGATATTTCCTCCTCTTTGACTCCTGGTTTAGTTGCTGTGTGCATAGCGGCAATAGTATAGGCAGAACAGAAGCGTTGATTTTTAGGCTCTGATCCAAGAATTCGCTATCAAAAACTTAAATTTGAGTTATCAAAGGTTTTATATCCTCCCTTTTCTTGCTGATGAGATTATATTCCAATTTACATTTGTCAACAGAGGAGACTATTCAGGGATGCTCATACATTTTCATTTTCATGCTCTGCGGTAGGCAAAGAAGGAGGTATTGCCTGCATGCTGTCAATACGCATAGAATTTATAAAAACGAAGTAGCAGCAGCATCTGGATATATGTTATAGAAAATTCATGAATGTTACATGTAGGTCCAATAAAATGACTTGCTGAATAAGAAAATAGCTCCACAAGTCTTGAAATATATAATCTACTTTACATCTGATTAAGTTGACAACTGCATGATCAAACCAGACATAGACATGGCTTTCATGAGGTATCATGGAAGAAACATTTAGCTAATTGGTCTCAAATCATACGGTGTAGAGACTGAAACAATTTGAAGGAAATAGATCAATTGCTCACATGATAGAGTAAATGTGAGAAATTACCAACTCTAAAAAAAAAATTAAGTTTTTGCCTTCCACAGAAAAAGAAACCCACAGTTAGATGTCACGCAGCCAAGATGCCTGGTTAATTTGTGGAACCTTCCAGGTTCCCTACCTAAAACTACCCCATCTGCTTCTATTTTGTTTTTCCCTTTGTTACTTTGTCCTGCTAAATTCCTCTAAGTTTTGAATTTAGTTGTTGTCATTTTCTCACCATAATGTAATAGTGAGAATAACTAAGAGCAATGACCTCTGTTGTATTTCTAACATATTCCTTTCTCAGAAAAAAAATTCAGTGTGAAGAATGATCTTAATTACTCTTTCTTTGTTAAGAAAACACATCCTTACAAAGCTGCAAGGCCAGACAGAAGAATAATTTACCTCTTGATTTCCTCCCATGAATATATGCCTTTCCAAGAAGTTGCCACGTTGGTCTGTACAAATCTTCCAAATCCAGTTGCCAACGATCTGGTTCGAGATACCGGATAAGTTCTTCCACAGTACTGAATCCAGCAACAGCATTGTTTAATACATCTAATGGTAAAGATGAAGGGGGTAGCAATGATGGGCTAGGTGCTTCTGTGTGATGCTGCAATCAAAGCCAAGAGAAGAATACCAGTCAGAGGGTTAATGGATCTGTTTTGATGAAGTGCTGTACTTTATGTTCTATTGCTGGGAAAGTTTGTAAGTGGCTAGTTTGTTTCCAATGTATAGTTTACCTAATAAGATAAATGACAATACTCAAGAAGTATATAATTATTCTTCAGGGAGAAGTGTAAACGAACTTCCACTTGACAGTTTACCTACTTCTCAGATTTCTGGCCATGAAGAAAGCATGTCACTATACCTATTCTTTGAATAAGCTCACTGAATGACAGACACAATTTTAGAAATAGAACAAAGAGTGATTTGAAAATACACCCTATTACAGGCAATTAGTGTAACTCTCTAGAGATCTGAGAAAACACCCATTACACATGCTGCCTTTCCTACGAAAGTTAGCCACAATCTTTGTCTTCTTGTCTTTCACTGTAAAATTCATATTTTACATACCCTAGGATAAAGATAGCAAATATTCCTGCTCTCATCCATAGACCAAAAAAAGCACCAACTGTGTTTCATACAGTACTAAGGATTTGTTTCTGATTAAGCAGTAATTAACAGAGTAATAACAACATCTGGCATTACTATAATTATTTCTCCCTCAAGAAGAAAAAAAATGTTCCCAGGGATACCAAAAGTACTTAAATGATGAAATTGAGTACTGAAGAAGCCTATGTACTTTCCCACAGCACAAATCTCGCTGATGAACTCACTGGATCAGGGTACTCAGTGACAGGTAAATCAAGCAAAGTGAGACTTCTGGGTTTGCTCACTGTACAATCTGTTTAAAAATTATTTTCAAAAGAATAAAAACATGTGGGAAGGGAAGCCTAAACAGAAAGTTAGTGTTGCACCACCATTAGTTTCTTTAGGCTTTTAAACAAATAGACATAACTACAGACATTATGTCCACAGTACTGCACTAGAGTAATTTATCTGGAGCATGTAAGAAGGACGAAGAAAGATTTGAACAAGAAATCTCAGACTTCAATGTCCCATGCTACATGCATCACTGCTCTCGAGTGTGGTTCATTTAAGTTTTATGGAAAATTTATTCACTGAAAGCTCAATCAGGTTTTGGAAAGGTTACCCAGAGAAGCTGCAAAATATCAGTCA
Source organism: Dromococcyx pavoninus (assembly GCA_033558185.1). Lineage (NCBI taxonomy): Eukaryota > Metazoa > Chordata > Aves > Cuculiformes > Neomorphidae > Dromococcyx > Dromococcyx pavoninus. The sequence continues at coordinate 1,498,936 of JAUMJL010000235.1, forward strand.
CTGGAGGCTTTCAGTACCTGGCTGGATAAAGCCCTGAGCAATGATCTGATCTCAGAACTGACCCTACCTTGAACAGGAGGTTAAACTAGAGACCTCCTGAGGTCCCTTGACGAATTTTCCTACAAAAAACCTACAGCATGATATTAAGAATGAAGGAGTGAATGTTCCTCCAATAAGTGAACTAAGTGTGCTCCTTGCCACCTCCCTGTTCAGTGCCTGTTAGTTACACACAACATTTACATATATTTATTAATATACACTTAAACATATATTTAGATTAGTAATATGCATTCAAAAGACCTCATACCACTTACTGTCAAAATGCTGCTCTCAGTACTCTAATGTGAAGTATGTACATACTGTAATATTTCCCATCTATAATGTCAAATAAATTGCATTCATTTACCTTTTTATGTGATCAATTTGTGAGAAATGTAAGTACTATGCAGAAAAAATATTTAATAAAGTAATCCTTGCAAAACTACATACTAAACAGCAGCTTTCTAAAATACATGTGCCTCTGATAGTTGTATTTCATATCAATAATTATATTTTATTTTATGAGCTCTCAATTCTATTAAACACATATTTTTTGTGTCAGTTAAATATGTTGTTGAAAGGACAGCACTTGGGAGTAACCACTGTGCCCTTTGTTTCAAGGGGTTTTCTCTCTTCACGGTCAAGAAATGTAGTCACTAGAATGACTTGTGCTGCTTTTTAACTTGGAATCTTGCAAAGATAGTACAAAACATAAATCTAGTGTGTTACTACTATTAACTTTACCATATTTTTATCTTGCCAATCTAGCAGCATTTCCAACAGACTGAGTGAAGACATTTTTTTCCCATTGTGGATGAATGTGGAGTTAAAAAGTTAAAATATTTCTTTTCCTCTTCTCTCCACTGGCCACATTAAAAATAATAACATGTTGATCCATCTATTAGGTTATAATAATAAAGCAACAGACTCTAGTCTATAATTTAAATATTTGCTCTTAGCAAAACATGCTACTCGGCAAGTTTCAAAATAGTGCTGTGACACTGTAATTGAGATGGTCAAAAAATAAATATTCCAAAATTTTTCTTCCTGTTTTTCTCCATGATAATACATTCATAACAGTCACGTTTCCTGATTTGAAGGTGTAAGGTTTTGCTAAGATAAAGAAAAAATAAGGATCAAATGGTAGAACTCCTATATGAAGGAGAAGAAAAAAAAGCTGTTCGGTTTGGTTTTTTTCCAGCTGAAGAATTTACTTCAGTCTCTCTCTTATACTGGCAATTTTTGTTGCCAATGAAATATACGGATTCCAGATGGAAATCCATTGGTCTAGTACCCATTTCCGCATTTACAACTTAGAACAGGCATGCTTAGCAATACATGTATAGGAACTAACCCATCGATTTATGTTATTCTGCATACAGTAGGCATTTGGCTGTGTTATGAGGAAATGGTGAATCATTGCACTTAACGGCAACACAATTAAAGTTGTCATCACTTTCTAATCATTCCTATAGCAAACTAAAAGAAAATGTAATTCAAACAGCAAAATTGCACAACTTCGAAGATGCAATTTAGAATAAAGTAGTTAAAATCTCAAGATTAAGAACGTTTTTTCCAATAATGTCTTAATTTAGTCTATTCAAATGACAGTTAAAAAGTACAAAAGAGTAATGATAATGGACATTATAAAACTATACATGCTGTCATTTATAACAAAATAACCTTTATGAAATAGGAATTCTATAAATTGTTTAGTACAAATGGTAACTTAAATTACATTCTACATTTCTTTTTACTTGCTAATTGGTACTACTTATTTTCAAACCTTTTGGACAGAACAAATACGGCAGCATAAATGGTATTCCTGCCTTTAACTAACATTATGTCTTGAAATTTTATACATATTACAATTTCATTCAGTTTTCTCCAAGGATTTTTTTTTGTATTCTATAGGCCATGTTTACACCTGCAGTAAGTTTTTACTTTTACAGAAGAAAACAGGAAAAATGACCAAATGTAATAAATTAAAACTCAACTTCATTGATGGGACACAACTATTAAAATAAGCAAATACAAAACTTCAAATCTCTGAAATGTAGCATCATAGTTGCAACTTCAAAATTCTGAAACAGTCTACTTAATAAATGGAGCTTTTTCTCACTTTATAGCAAGTCCACCAGTTCTACTGTAATGCCTTGTAATTAAATAATCTCAGATAAAAATCCAAGTAATTACAATTTTATCTACAATTTTAGCTTCCCTGGGCAACCTTTTCCTGTGACATCTCTTTATCTGATAGGGGAGACATAACGCAAAGACAGTAGACACTTGCTTAGATGTAGCAGCTATCCAAAATATCTTTCCTGATTGGGACCACTTACCGCTTTTCTTCAAGAAATAATAATCAACAGTAAACACTTTTTCTGTCCTAGCAACACATCCTCTGTTGATACAGTGTTTTAGGCTTGAGACAACCTTTTTATTTTTTGTCTGAGCATGAGTAATTTCTATCAAGACACTTAAAAAAATGTATCAACAAGTTCTGTAGAAAAATGTAATTCCTCTAGCAAACAAAACACTCCGTGGCTTTTGGTTTCATGCCCAGGAACCAATTTCGATTTACTTTAATAAGAATAAACATGTTTAAAACCCAGATAGACTCAAACAGTTACGTCTTTACACTTAGATAAAATTATTCAGGATGAAAACCAGAGCAGAAACCATAGGCTTTCTGCTGTTATGCAGAACAGCCAAGAATGACAATTAGTGTTGGATCAAACAGAATTTTCATTGGCCTGTTTATACTGTATTTCTGTATGTGTACTTCACTCTATCAAAATCATAAAAATCCCCTACGGTGTTTACAAATATAAAAACCTCACAAATAGACCAACTTTAGGTAACAGTCTAAGATATGGGCTTGGAAAACAGGAAAGCAATAATATAAAGACTAAATTCGCAAAACTATCCAATCCTGAAGACTATACATAATAATAGTACACCTGAAGAAAATTAGGGAGTAAAATGCCTTTTAGGGTTTTCACAATGCTAGTTGTGCCCTATTAAAGGAATCAAAGACACTCCATCTAGACTCTTTCTCAAAAGGGAAAGGGTAGGACACATATATACCAGTAGAATAAGAAGGTGACCATCAGCAAAGCAGTAAACATGAACAAAAACCGCAACAAATAAACATGAAATTACCTAGTTGAAGCTCAAACCTAAATAGTGATTTAGTATGTAGACTAACTTGAAGCTTTGTGATTCTGAACATAGTATTTAGGCCACAGCTTCATAATATAAAGCATCTGGCAGTAGCATCTACTTGCTACACCAGCATAACTATGTATATGGCTGCATCATAAACAATAAATAATCTTTCTTAAAAAGATTTCTGATTTCTTTTTTTCTTTAACCACAATCTTACAGTGTAGACCTCCAAGAGCTAAGCCATCACAACCAAAAGCACAGCAGCCACCAGCAAAAACATTTTTAGATTCACTGTGGCTCCAGGAATTTCATAGCACGAAAGTTTGTAACGCAGCCTTAACATAAACATAAAGGCAATTCCTTGATCTCACAAGTTCTGTGAAAGAGTAAAATAAACTTCTATTAGATGCTTGTTATTGTTTTTATGAAGATTCTAGAAGTATTCTAGGTAGATAAAGGGTAAAATTTTGGATATGAGACTGTATGTTATAATCTTTCTCGTTCTGCCACTATCCATCTCTTCTTCCTTTGCACTGAACCTGCTTCAAGGACAAGAAATTCAGAACAAAACAGCACTCACCTACAATCTACACAAGATCAGCTCTTAAGCAACATCATGATCTAAGTAAAACCTTCCTTTTCCTCCTGTCTCATGGGATAGGGCTGTCAAGGCACAGACACCACCTTCTTCCAGTTAAAGGAGAGGCAAAAAGTAATTTTGTTACTTTGCTGCAGCCAGAAGTGAGGAATTTCAGGTTTAATAACTCAATCACCGAGTTAAGACTGGAAGAACAAAAACAAGTGAGTCAAATATTTGGCATGACAGGACACTTACAAGTAGGGAATAATATGTCTAAAATAATTCCCTCTCCACAAAAGAAATCCCCATTTATTTCATTTCTTGTCTTGAAGAAACCATTCTCAGACAGTTTCTGAGTGAAAAGACATTCATCATTTGGCACAGTTTGAAGAAACTATTAAACATCAGTATGGTTTAATCAAACTAGTAGAGACTTCACAAAGAAAACCTCAGAGGAACCTGCCCTCCTCTGAAAACCTATTAGGATCAGTATTTGGAAAGAAATAATGTGTTTATTCTAATGTTACAGTTTTTTCTTTTATATTATTCTACAAGAACCCTCCAAGCCCAGCTTAGATGTAGAGATAAACTCTTGAAACTCATGGTACACCCACATTCTTGTAACACAATAAAGGATGCCTGTTTTCTTATTTTATAATCACAGATATCCCTCTTGTTAGCACCATTAGAAGATATGCGGGAGAGCAGATATCCAACTCTTGGCATAACAACAGCTCTTTCTATTTTCTTTTCCCCCTAAGTACGTGCAGTAATAACTGTGAAAAGCCTCCAGAAATTCTGACCTACACGAAAAAACACAAATTTTTACCTGCTCGCATGCATGCAGTACACAAATCGTAATCCATTTGTGAAAGCCTGTCACTTGTAAAGACATCTCTGTGCAACACCAACCTGCACCATTGCTATGCAAAATGTTAGTCCTCTCCAAGTAACGTTGTAAAAAGAAATCGAGATCATTTACAGCTGGGCCAGTGTGCAATCACCTAAGCCAAGATATCAAGTTCTACGATCCTATTCTTTTTCCTCCAGCGAAGGAATGAAAGAAAAGAAGGAACAAAGGCAGATAACCAATTTAGACTGCCAAAGCCAGGGAATAACGTAAGGATGTTTACCTGTGTGTGACATAGATGGAAGCTAGGAAGGCCATCGCAGTTTGTATCCATTGCAGCACGTCTTTAGCTGAAGTTAGCTACAGCAGTGAGGATGATTGTATGAGAGAGACAGCAGCTCCAGAGCTGCCAGGTAGGTATGTCTGGTAAATTAAGGTCCAGAGATGCTGAAGTAAACATGCATCTCATTCAGTCACCCTCACTTCAGGGACATAACTTCTGCCAGTCAAATGACAAACACGCATGGGTACCAGCCCTCCTCAATTTAATCAGCTGCTAAATTTTTTGTTCTTATACTGTGCTACAATCGCTTATCAATCCTTGCCAAGCCTCTCTCTACATGCATGCAGGGCTTTCCTTTTATCTCACTGAGGACCATATTTGCTGAGTATCCATGAACTTGCACCAATTTAAATCTTAAAGACAGACAGAGATGGCTTTCCAAGCTTGCCAAATTGTGTATCATTTCTACTCTCATTTCTGTGACCGCCAATAGGAGAAATGGTCACAAGGGAAAGCGAATGCATTCATGCTTTTCTGTCACTTCCTGTCATGTGTGAATAAAAGAATAAGGGCATGTAAAAGTAGTATTGGGAGCAGCCTAACATTTCCTCTGATTAAAGTTTTGAGATAAAAACATATTTTTTGTAAAGTTTTAAATATTTAAAGTTCACAGAGAAGTCCTGGAACTCTAATAATTGTGGAAACAACTGGGAGATGCTCTCAAGGAAATTAGCAGCATGGAAACAGCACAGGATGTCACTAATCATCAGCTTTCTTCTGGCCAGTTGCAGCTTCTTGCCTGAAGCCTGTACACCCTGGCACCCTTTGAAATACACAGCATAGGTGTGAGAGCCACTTCCAAAGGCAAAGATGACACATATCTACAGCAAGTTCATAAAATCTCAGAGAATGATGCCAATTATCAATAATCTCTGGAAGCCATTTTCAAAAAACTTTAGTGATTTTGTTAGGTTTTGCAATAAATACCTACAATCACATACATGTAGACATAAATGTGTGTTTATACATATTAAAATATGCCTTTTCCCGTGATCACATATATCAGTAATAATTCACACTAATTAATTTTAAAGGCAAATAGCAGAAAACTGATACCGATGCACTGCATTGTATGGAAAACCTTGTTGTCGACACAATTCATCATAGTTGTAGTGTTTTCTATTCCTAGGAAATACATACACACACAGAGAAGCATCTTTCTTTGATGCAGCTGCATTAAATTACTGACTTTTTTCAGTCCATCTGGTAAATCGTACCAAAGCAGTGCACAAAATTACCAAATTTCTCTCTCCTGTGTCTCCTCTACTGAAAGTATTTGCTATTCTGCAAATTGATCCAATGATTCTTGTATTCTTTTGGGCAACAATTTCAATTCAGTGATTTATTCTTTTAGTTAATTAAGGCAAGGAGGAGTATAAAAAATTCTCTTTGAAAGCTGTGTCACCAGCATCTCTGGCAACTACAGAGGTGTCAAATCATGAAGCTACAATCCCAGTAGCCCCTAGAATTGATAAAGCTTGCAGATTCAGCCTGCTAGTTGCAAGAATTGACAAGTTTTGATGCTTTTCTACTTTTGCCATGGGTTTTTAATGTATTCGCTCATATTAGGAATTTGTGGCAGTAGTACTGAATGGTAAGATTCTTGACAGAAGATTCAAAGAAATGCAAGATCTCTCATGACTCGGACATATTTTGACTCAGTGGCCAAATAGCTTTATTCTGAAAGCATGTCCTGATGCATTGAGTTGAACAGTGAGTATTTAAAAGTAAACAGTCTGTACTGAATTGGGTCTGATAGCATAGAAAAAGCTACGGCATAGACTATCTCCATGACAGAAAAAGTTTCAAAGTGCTACCAGTGTTTCAGCTTTCATATAGTGTCCTGTCCTCAAATAATTTGTCTTTTTTTTGTTTTGGCTCATTGTTTCTTTGGTTAGTGGGTTGGTTGTTTGGGTTTTTTTTCCAGATATAGTACAGCAGCGCTGCAACTGATACATTTTGTTCATTAAATCATATTTTTTAGACTGTCCTCTTTTGATGATTGTTGTACTATGCCTGCAATTCCATTCTAGAAGGGAAACCTTATAAAGATTATACATTAAATACTGACGAAGAGCAAGAGAATCTCTCTTTTCACTATTTACGATGAGATCCTAAAAAAATCTTTCTTACAGTTCAGATCAAAAGTCATATTTAGTGCACAGAGACCCCTGCCTCGAAGACTTAGTCGAACTTGAGTAGAAAGGGAGAACTAAAGGAATCTCATCACAGGATAACTTATTTCACTGAAATTTTGGTATCCTGTATACATATCTAATTCTAGGCTGAAATGTTTAACATGAATGATTTGCAACGGAACAATCTAAATTACCATCTAAATGAAGGAATCTCTGTAATTGTGCAAATAGTAATGTAAGAGCCTCAGAACACAAATGAGTAAATGTAGAAAGAGATTCCCACAATCAGACTGCAGTGAGAATGTACAGTACAATGAATGTTTGCTCAAATCTTATTGCAAATGGGATTATCATGTTTATTAATCACTTCATTTATAGAAACACCCAAAATTCATAGAGGAAACACACTTGTGTCTGTTACATTTATGATTTACAGAAGGATTTTTTTTGTTCTGTACACAATGCTCTACTTCTTACTTGAGAGACAGTAGCTTGCAAGGAATAAACAGTCAACATGAGCGCAGCTGTTTGCAATATAAAAAAGTTTTTGTACATTCTTCTATGACAGAGGATGTGGTCAGCCATAATTAAAGGACATCATGTTTGCAGACTTTTAAAATTACTTATTTTACTCAAAATATGTGAATAATTATAAAAAGCATAACCAAATGGAACAACAGCAAGTGTTTAGAGTCAGGGAATGAACTGCTCTTTAAGCTCCCTCTAGGTATTAGAAATGGGTAGCTGTTGTTAAGAAAATGTTTACTTATCCTGGTAGATTCAGAGGAGGTTCGTCAAACATTAAACACAAAGCATGACTGTGTATTACAACTGAAAAGTGTACTTGGCCAGGACAATGAAAATTACTTCTACAGTACACGCAATTTTAATTTGATCCTTCAGTATACATGTTAAATTGCATTCCACAACAGGTTCCTGTTCATTTCATATCACAATAAAAGGAACACACCCAACATTCCTGTGCAGCACACGTTGCAAATCAGAGCTTGTCCTGCCTTGAAGGTAGAAAGCCTTTGAACAAAACATTATTTTGCAAGGAAAGAACCTCAGCTCTGTCCTCATGTATTAGTTCTTAGTGTCATCAAACATGTTACCATATTTTAAGATTTGTGAAGAAAAATATTTTGTATTGTTTATTTGTCATATTTAAATTTGCTTTATATGTAGCATATACGTCACAACCCAAAAAACATGTAGAGACTATGGCTACATTGCCTGCATAAAGATTCTTATAGTGTTTGAATAAGCCAGATTTCTAATTTGTGAGCTAGCTTTTACAGCCCCTAACTGATAACCATAATGCTGTCCTGACATACTCTCAACATTCAGCTGTATCTCTTCAATCTACTTATTTTCCACTATCTATATTTCTTATTTCCCATCTCACATTACCTCATCAGACTTTCAATATATATTATGCACACAAGTATAGTATATTTGATTACACAATAACTAAAAGGCAGAATTAATTGGGCAATGTGCTTAACAAGAGAAAACCAAGAAAAACATTTTAAACCCCCTTGCATTTAGGAGTAAAACACGGAAAGTATAAATGCAAAAGCACAAGTACAGAAGTCCTGAAGTAGAATAAACAGTCTTACAGCAACCAAAACCTGAATAGGAGACAATGCGATCTTGTGAAAAATACAAACCTCATTCAGATACATTCAGAACATCACCATAAAGCCAGACTACTAAACTGCCAGGGAGGTCTCAGCTGAAATACTGTGTTCAGATTTATCTCCAGCACTTGCAATATATAGGCAGACAGAAAGAGAATATTCAGAGGAATGAGCAAGAAGAAAAAGAAAACATGAATTATGATAAAACATTGAGTGATACAAGTTTCTTTAATCTCAACAAGAGTATGCTGACAGGAGACATGATAACAAACATGTAAGGCAGCATCAGATGATCAGCTGTTCCCTAGTCCACCAACGACAGGAAAGATTTATGTTATATATTAGAAAAAAAGTTTATACTATGTAAAGCAGTGCAACAGATGATCGGGAAAATCTCTGAAATCTTCATGTCTGAACTTCAGGAATGAGCTTGGTCTATCTACTCCCTGCTTAGAGCAGGAACACGGCTCAGAAAAGGTCCCACTGAACCCTTCCAGCCTTCCATTTCTTTGATTGTATTATACAGCATTTATCTGGTAATCTCCCTGTTTCTAGAAAACCTCTAAAATGATGCTGTGGGAAATGCTGAATTCTAAAACCAAATCAAATATAAATCATTCTAAAATCTGTGCTATTGACTAGTTATGCCCCAAACTCTTCCGTATACATGAACAAACTCTTTTTCTCAGTGATTATTTCTACACTTGTACATTTTAACCTTTTGTTCTATCAATGGTGTAATAAAAATCAATAACCGAATGCCTGTTTACCTAAATATGGAATATTTGGTAAAAACTGTTATGGTTTTTTTGGTTGCACTTTAACCCACAAGCCCTTAACTCAGATGAGTATATGAAAATTAATGAAACTACTCCAATTCTGGACTTCAATTTAGCTACTTACTCTTGAAGAAATGCAGAGAGTCACGGGTTTTTAATAAAAGTCATTTCCTTGGGAGCAGCAGAAGTTCCTTTGGCAGTATCATTTACAATTTCTTTGAAGATTCAAAATAGTATATAATATAACCCATTTAAGAAGATGGTTTTAGCACCAGCTATAAAATAAAAGTAGGTGCATTTCTGCTATGCACTACTTTTTCCATCTATACTGCTGCTATTTAAACTGAATCCTCCAAAGAAGGTTTGAAAGCAGACCACTTAATTTGATATGTAGTAGGCTCTCATGAAATTTTTTGCTGCTTACAGCATGAATGCTTACATTTGGGGGAACTGGGGTTGTTTGAGGGAACTGAGGTTGTTTAGCCTAGAGAAGAGGAGGTTGTCTACAACTGCCTGAAAGGAGGTTGTAGCCAGGTGGGTGCTGGTCTCTTCTTGCAAGTGACAGGTGATAGGACGAGAGGAAATGGCCGCAAGTTGTGCCTGGGGAGCCTCAGATTAGACAATAGGAAAAATTTCTTCACTGAAACGGTAGTGAGCACTGGCACAGCTGCCCAGGGAGCGGTTCAGTCACCATCCCTGGAGATGTTTAAAAGGTGGGTAGATGAGCTTCTTAGGGACATGGTTTAGTAAGGAGACAGATACGGTTGGACTTGATGACCTCTAAGGTCTTTTCCAACCAGATGATTCTATGAACAAATCTATTAAATCAGAATAGGTTGAATTTTAAGGCACTAATACAAATTAGTTGCCTCTGACTGATTCTTGGAGTTACTAAAAAAATAAATCTTTCAGTCTAATTATTTTCATTATAATGAATAAATATGTGTTTTCCTTTGCACATGCAGTTCCCTCTCAGCCCTTTTCTTGACATATGTAAAAAGAAAGAAAGAATAAAAGAAGGAAATATTGAATCTGCCAAGTAATAAACCCATGGTATTAACAAATCCAGTATGCTGTAGAGCAAATCTCATTCTCCTGAAGACTGGTAGTAAATCAATCGAATTCCATTAAGCCTGAAACAGCTACAGCTACTACACTTTCACTGTCCACAGATGTGGCTAAATTATCTCTAACTAAGCCGGTCAACTAGATCAAAACTTTTGAGATATATATATTTAATTATAGTAATTAGGGATTTCTAACATGATATGAAAAAGGGTGGCACTTTCAGAAACAGAAACGATAGAAAAACATGGCAACTTATGTTCTTAACCAGGCCATTAATCTTCCTTGTAATGTTTTAAAAAAGTCTATTCAGGTCTTATGACCCAAACCTGCAACCTAAGCTGCTAGCGCTATCACACTGACTTAAAGGGATCTACCTTTGCATGCACACAGCTGTATCTTCTTTCATGTTACTTCTCTATTCTCACACGTTCATCATGCTGTAAAGGTACAAAGTCAAAACACTTATCCTCACAAGAAAGTAAGTGCCACACACTAACACTGCACTAATCCCAATGATTTACAAACTACTGTTCTACCTCACTATTTTTTGTGGGTTGACCCTGGCTGGACACCAGCTGCCCACCAAGCTACTCTCTATCACTCCCCCCTCCTCAGATGGACAGGAGAGAGAAAATACAACAAAAAGCTCATGGGAGGAGATAAGGATAGGGAGAGATCACTCACTAGTTACCAGCATGGGCAAAACAGACTCGACTTGGGAAAATTAATTTATCACCAATCAAATCAGAGTAGGTTAATGAGAAATAAAAACAAATCTTATAAACACCTACCCCCCCCCCCCCTTCTTCCCGGGCTCAACTTCACTCCTGAATTCTGTATCTCCTCCCATGAAGCCGCACAGGGGGATGGGGAATGGGAGTTGTGGCCAGTTCACCACACCTAAGACAGTCCTCTGTGAGTTTATCCAACATGAGTCCTTCCCATAGGCTGCAGTTCTCCATTAACTGCTCCAGCATAGGTCCCTTCCACGGGGTGCAGACCTTCAGGAACAGACGTGAGTTCCCACAGAGTTACGAGTCCTGCCAGCAAACCTGCTCCACTGTGACTCTTCATGAGTCCACAAGGCCTTCCACGAGCCTGCTCCATCACAGGTTTCCCACAGGGTCACAGCCTCCTCCTCCAGCACGGAGTCCTCCACAGCCTGCAGGTGGATATCTGTTCCACCATTAACCTCCATGGGTTGCAGGGAGACAGTTTGCCTCACCATGGTCTTCACCACGGGCCGCAGGGGAATCTCTGCTGTGTCATCTGGAACACTTCCTCCCACTCCTTTCTGACCTTGATGTCTGCAGAGTTGTTTCTCTCACATAAGTTCACTCCTCTCTCTGGCTGCAGTTTTCTATTGCTCAGGTTCCCCTCCCCAGCCCCTTCTTAAATATGTTATCACAGAGGCACTACCTCCATCACTGATAGGGTCAGCCTTGGCCAGTGGTCAGTCCATCTTAGAGTCCATGCCAGCCAGTTCCATCAAACACAGGGGAAGCTTCTAGCACCTTCTCAAGGAAGTCATCCCTGCTACCAAAATTTTGCCACACAAACTCAATAAATTATTACATTTAAAGAAGGTGAGTTTTGTAGCATTTATATTTCAAAAGCACAATTTTAGAAGAGTTACAAAGCCTTCTACAAAGATGTTGCTTGTTCTATTTCTCACATGTACCCTTTTATAAAAGGTTTTAACATCCACTTGGAAATGAATATTTACATACTGAAATATACTTTTCTTCTTGTATTTATATGTAAAATATTTGCTCCCACAATCTCTTATTTTCCCATTCACTGATTCAGGAATACCGAGTGTTTCTGATGATTTCATATAGAATATATGGAACTAATTACAGAATCGAGACATCAAAAACTGGTATTCTAAACTCTAATTAACTGTGGAGTTTCACAGGCGGCCACATTGCAACCTAGGAGGTGGTTAGATGTGGGGTTTACTATCAGTTTAAATAAAGAGCCAAAGCAAATGAAGCATTGGTTCACCTGAATATTCCAGCCCATAAAAATAATATTTTCTGTGAACTGCAGATGTTGTTTTCATTCTGTTGAACCCAAGATTAAACAAAGTTATTTGATGCACTAGTTTACTAGACTGAAAGGTACTGGTTAACCATGAATTTATCCTTTGATCAAAACAGAAAGTGTGCTTCAAAACTATGTGATTGAAAATGCTCATTCCAATGCTTGACAAAGCATTGTTTCATAAATAAGCCAAATAGGATAAATTAATATTATGTTTAAATGTATTATTTACAAGCATTTATCACTAAGTATATGACTTAGTATGTTTGAATTTTTTCCTAGGCATGAAGAAGAGGTGAGAAAAGAAGGGAAGAAAAAAGGAAACTTTGCAAGGAAACACTACTGAAGAGCATTCACTGAGGAGATCTGTGTGGCTACTTTTGGTAGCATTTCTTCCACTTACACTGCACAGTGAAGCCTCATGAGGTGATCTGTTTGTTTAAATAAGAGTAGAAACCCTTTCTGAAGGTTCTCAATACCAAAAATGAAATGTATTTCAGATGTACTGCATAACTTACACTTTTGAAGCAATGTAAAAAAAGTTGGTAAGTTTACTAGGATGACTGCCGTGCTTTGCAGAAGGAAGAGTCAATTTAGTATTTAGACAAAATCCTTTCTGTTTTTTTGCAAATGATTATATATCAAGATACCCCATTGCCACGAAGATAGTACTGTCATGTTTTTAGCCTTCTTCCACCATTTACTACTCAGTTTGAAGCTGGTTTACATCTTTCAGACTATCAGTGCTGTCCGACCAAACATGAAGATTTTAACGTAAATTAAGACATGAGAGCACAAACTGCTTTTGGAAGTGGAATGAGAGGAGACGAATTGTTATTTCATGTACATCACCATAAACTTAATATAATTTGACTGAATATAGATGAATAAAAATCCCCATGTAAGTTTATATTCCAGCTAGAAAGTCTGAAGAGGACATTTTGCTATTTAACAGTTAAGGTTATATTCTCTCTTGAAACAATGTATTACTATTAGATATGGATTACCTTAGTAACTATCAAGTGCTGCAAAAGAGAATTCTGAGAAACGAGGATTTTTTAGTAACTAAAATACTGGAATCTCTTTTCTCCCACTACTCCACTTCTCCCACAGAAAATTAAACTATTTTTTTGAGATAAACACTCACTGTGACTTCAAAATGATACCATCAATACTTTTTTAATCCAATTACCATCAGGTAAATTCTTCAGGCAGTCTTTACTTCATTGCTGAAATTGATCCCGGGTGTATAAACCACTCAATTAGAAATTAGAGGAACAGATAGCAACCGTGAAATAAGATCTCAATAGGCAGAACATTTTTCTCAGTATAATAAATGCGTATAGAGAAACAATTATTTTCCAATTAATTTATCAACATACATTTAAAAAACAATAATCTATTTAAACCTGGACAATATGACTACTATTTTTATGATGTACTCATTGCTTTTCAGACTCCAGTACCTAATATTCCCTGTTGAAGCCAATGGGAACTGATTGTTTAAACATCTGTCACCAGTCACACTGTCTGTATGACAAAGAAGAACTAGAATCAAAACCTCCAAAGATTTTAAAGGCCTATATATTGGAAAGTATAACATTATCTATTATTGCAATTTTAATAGTGTGCTTATCACTACATGAATAGAAATGAGGAACAGGAAAATTGCTTGCTATAATAAAACCAAGTTGATGCATTGCTAGAATAACTTTAAAATACAATTATTCTCCTGACAAAAAACATAGGAATACCATTTGTTAAGAGAATGATCCAATCATGATAATTTGGCACTGTAACTATTGCCAGTTAGCCCCCCCCTCAGGAAATCTGGTTATTATTTTCTCTTTCTACTCTATACCTCAATACAAAGCAGAAAACTAAAAAGAGCTGTCATTCTTTTCCTGCAGCAGCAAAAAAAATTACTGAAAGGTGCAAGTGCCTTACAGCAGGAAGCCATGGCCTCTGACAGACTGCTAGTGGAGACAAAACACTATACATGACAAGAGTTAGAGCAGAGTATAAAATATCCATATTGAAAAGTTCACGTGCTGTGTTTTCTCCTGGTTCTCTTTGGGAATTCTTTAATTGCTTGATTAGGAGATTACGTTTCTAAGTATTTGATTAAGGAGAGGACAGTGTAGTGTCTTTCATAAGTAAGTATAATCTCATACTTTATGAGGGAATTAGATTTAAAGAGAAGTTAAGGATGGAAAATAATGGTCTTTTTCTTAAAATTCTGTTGTTAAAATTATTTTTCTCTTGTTTCAGATTTTTATGATGACATCACCTTAGTATTTTGTCACTCTTCCAAGTATTAACCATGAAAATTAGGCCAGCTTGTATCTACAAATTATCCACTGGCATTTTTTATAGCATCAGCTTTGTGAATTACAGCTTTGTATGGCCTGCTTAATGATACAGATTAGGTTCGCATAATTGTTTTTAAATTTATCATGAACTTTTTTTTTGAAGGCTTGCAGAGAAAAGCTCGTTCTGTTCACACTTGGGCAGCTTTTAATTTATTGATTTTCCAAATTCCCCTGCAATTTATAAGCAGTTTCAGGTAATGAAACATGAAACCTTATCATGGAAATATTATATTATTAATACAAATTTTTGCTTCTTTAACAGCATGGCAAGTCTCTTTTGTAGTCTAAAGAAGCACCTTCCCAAGGTAGTTTTTAAAAATATTAGATGTACTAGTAAGAGATTCTACATAGTTCACAGAAAAGGAGGCAATAAATGACAAAACATAAAGGCTACATACTTAAAACAATGGACGGCAACCACAGTGTCAGAAAATAATCACTAACGTCCATGTAAGTGTCCCTATTACCTAAATAAAAATCTACAAAATCCCGTCGCTATTTACTAGCACTGTACAAACATTAGCTATTAATTTATTGCCTTCTGCCTTAGTCCTAATAAATTATTCAAATAAATCCTTAACTGCATATAGATATGTGCTTGAAGCTTACAAAAGTAACATCTGATTTTACTTTGCCTTTCTTCTGTTGCGACATCTCCTCAAAGGTGTTCTTGGGCTTTAAATTATGTAGGAATATAGCACTGCTCTGCAGCACATAATCAGAGAGCTTGGTTTATTACAGCAGAGCAGTGAGGCTGCTGTGGGGCTGACAGCTGCTCAAAGTCCTGCACTTGTGCTTTCCATCCCTATGGTGGGCTTTGCACAAGGTTCGGGTTCCTCTGTCACTCGCATTTGCAAAATATCAAGTGTTCAACCCAATGACCTCTATCACATGATGTGCAGGTTTTTTCCTTAAGTTCCGATATTTTATGTATATAAATACCTAGCTGAAAAAGTAACTCAGTTTTTAAATTTAATGACAATTTGGAACATAACTGAAAAACTCTGTGACAGTTTTTCATTTTTCTTTGTACTGTTGACTTTATCACCTATCATGGATTTTTGGCGAAAAGCTGGGCTGTACTTCGAAGTGTTTTATACTGGCAAACAGTTTCAAAACACTCTTATGAAACTTAAAACTCTACATTTACGTTTTATCAAAAGACATATTGCTATTTTAGGCACATAATCACATGGATTTTTTTCTACATGAAAGGTGCCTATGACTTTCTTAAACAGAAAGGTAATTAAAAAAAGCAAATACAGTATTTAAAGTTATATATATTGACAGAGCGCAAACAAGAGATCAATGACATAATTTACTTTGAATAGAAGACAAGAATTCCAAGCCAAAAAGGAATTACATGGATGACTCAAGAATGGAAAGTATTCTATTATTAACTTTTGATTACCCAGAACACCTCACACTGAAAAGCTTGACTATAAATATGCACACACAAGTCAGAAGAGTTCAGAAGATCAGAGTGATTTTCAGAAGATAAGCAAGGCCAACCCTATTAACAGCTTACATATTAAAAGCCTACATAAATGTGGCTGTCCTGCCAGTGAGCAAGTGAAAAATGATTTGGCATTTGGCCATTTCCCCCAAGAAACACACATGATGACTGAGTGACTTTGATAATTTGGCTCAACTCAGTTATCTTGCTCTCCTTGGCCACCTAGATATTTTGGTCATGTCAGCCAGCAGGGAAATTCAAGGTCAGTTGCACAGAACGAGCAAAATTTGTCCACAAATCATTTTTAGATTTTAGATGTTTTGAAGTTTCAAAAATAGTGACCATTTCACATTCACACTCAGGCACAGTAAGTAAAACACTGATAATAAAACATTCAAAATTTCAAATTTAATAAATTGTAATTGCTATGTCAACTATTCACAAAATCATAAGGATACTGTTTTCTAACAAAATTATCTTAATCTGTCTTATTAAAGACAGTCATGCTGTTTAAAGGGTATTTGGCACTCAGTTACAAGAACATTTAGAACAAGAGATGTCTATCCAGAAACTCTTACAGTAAGTGCTACCAGAGGACATCAAGACTACATACTGGACAATAAAGCTTCAGATTGATTTAATTATCTGTGCCACTACACTGAAACTTCCCTAACCACCTAATAGACTTACTCAGATGAGACCTGAGAACTGCTGCGTGTGGTGTCAGAATACAGATATTGTAGTTTTTCTCCAAGGGATCCTTTTGCAGCTGAAAGGAAAGAGCTATTAGGAACCACCAACTAACCTTACAATGGCTGTAGGATTATATACAAAATTTCTTTCAAAGGCTGAGCCATCTGCTTTCACACCTCCACTTTTAAAGTGCCTTTGAACCTGGTCTTTCATGCACTAAATCATCCCCTCCAATTTGAAGCCCAGCGTTTTATTTCTCCTCATGAATTATTATTATTTTTCTTCCTATGATTTATTGTCTAGCTCAAAAGCAGAGTGAAATGAATATTCAAGCAGCATAAGCATTCTGCCTCTGGAAATGTCTTTTGTCAAGCCAATTGCCCTCCATTTCACATGCAAAGTTCTGTTTATTTCATTTTGGGCTTTGAACAACTACAGTTTTCAACAATATAAACCACTATCAGGGCTGAATATGGAAGCCACACTCCAAAATTTCTTCTCCGCCGCTCAAGCCAGAGGTAATTGAAAGAAGAGAGGCAATACCCTTAGGATTATCTAGACTTTCCTATGAAAACAAAACTGAAACCTTTTCAACAAAAATGCTGATTTTTTCAGCCAAATCTTTCACCATCACCATCATTAAAAAGATTTTGGTACTTATAAGAAGCTAACAAACGAGGCTCAGAATCCCCATCTGTAACACCAGAGGCCAGGTACTGTAATGACAAGACAGGTGCAAATTTTGATATTTCCATAAGTGCTTATTATCTATCCCCTTTTAAGAACAAAAGGCTTTCTCTTAACACCACTATTAATACCCAACATTAATTTTTTCACAAGAAAACTCTTACCCTGAAGCCGCTATACAGTGTTATTACTCTGTCAAGGACTTTTCTCCCAAATTTAAAAAAAGGTGCTTCCACTAGCTGGGAGTTGTGCAGCCAGTCATTTACAGAAGCTGCTACACAGCTGATGGGATCTTAAATGTCCAGAGCTGCCTCTATCTTTCATTTTTTAACATGTAACTCTGTTGTTCGTAAGAACCTTTTAGATCTGCACCGTATGTGAATAAAAAAAAGGCAAGTTGCAATGAGCAATTTTGTTCTGTCCCAAACTCTTTACTTTCATTTCTGTTTTCATCTTTCCCTACCAGAATTATGGTAAGAAAAATTAGCATAGCACACACACCACTGTAGTTACTATGTGTTTTGTTGGACGGGACTGCAGCATGACAAAGACATAAATAATGAATAGGGACACGATATGAATGCAGCCAAAATAGCATAACTGAAAATGATGGTGCTGTCTGAAACCCAATATCAAATGTACATTTGCTTACCTTTTTTTTCCACTAGCAAGCATGTCAGACACATCTCTATCTGAAAGCACAAAAAATTTAGACTGTGCCATGTACACAGGGGATTTTGAGAAAGGGACAGAGTCACTTTGCTTTTGAATTTGTAGAGAAGCCATCTGTGTGCTTTCTCAAAAATCTGCGAATAACATGTTGATTCTGGAAATTGGAAAAGAGACCTTCAACTAGACAATTATGTAATACTTAAAACATAAAAAATAAAGGTAGCCAAAAGAAAAAAAAGGCCTACAAACAAAACCTAGCAGAGATAAAGGGACCTGGGAATATGGGTGAACAGGAAGGTGGTGTTGGAGGTTTTTTTACTTCTTTTTTTTTGGGGGGGGGGGGCAGGGTTTAGAGTTGTTATTTTTGATTGGAGAGTGGTTTTGTTCTTTTTTTAACCAAACATATTAAAAGAAAGTATATTATATAATATTTAGTAAAGGATTAAACAAAAAAAAATTAATCACACAAAAACACCTGAGACATTGTGCTCTGTAGAATACATATGATCAGTAAGATTGAACAAATAAATTTGAACCAGGACTACAGAATAATTTTGAAAGACTAAAGGAACATTTGAACATCATTGTGGAATATTTATGCTGAAGTAGCATCTGCCAGCTCTGATGACATGGTATCAGTGAGTTTACAGTTCAAGTGCAACACATATTTATACACATACATATACCTCTCAAGTAAAGGAGTTGTTTGACATTTTTGTATGAGGTCTAAATTTAGCAAAGGATTTTGTGAAGGCATGAAGTTTACCTGGGTTCAAGGGAGGTTCCTAAAAATAGACAAAGCACACAGGCTCATGGAATCCCCATTTTCTGCAGAAAATAACTGGTATGGGGGTGTACAGAAGTGAAGAATCACATCTGCCTGACCTTCTCCTAGTGCTCCCTAGGATCCATTTATGACAACCACTAGTTACGTGCTCCTGGGCTAGACAATCTTAGGTTTTATTCAAAGTAGCCTGCCATTTGGGAAACTGGAAAGGCTTAGAAAGCTGACATTACTCCTAACTCTGTTGAATAATAAATGTTCAGATTCACATGCCAACATACACAACATATTGAACACTTATTAAATACTGACTGATAAAGACTAACCAGCTTGTTCAATACTCATTTGTAAAGAAAAATAAAGAAATGAGCTTTTGAGAATCTTTGAAGATAAGTTAAAGGAAAGTTGGACTGAGTAGCAAATAACATATTTTAGACTAATATTTATAGTTGCTACAGAGTAGCAGTATCATTCTTTAGTTAATCTCTTCTGGGTAATTGCTCTGATTAGACCTAATTCAGTCTTTCTTGAGTTAAGAAAAAAAACCCCAAAACCAAAAGGCCCAAATAGTACTTGAAAAAAGTATTATCAGTTACTATAACAGTAGTCATTTCATGAAGTAAAAACCTTACAATCTGTTATTTTCATTAGAGGTGTGTTCAGGTGTAAACATCAACGTATATAAAGCTAAATTTAATGACAAAAGTAATACCAAAGGAAACTGCTGTAGTAATCCCAGCGGCTGGCAATTCACCCCAGTCCACCTTCCCCATGCACCGTGTGTTCTCTTCCTTGCATCATTAATACAGATTGGATTTTCCACATTACTCTCTTTCCTGGATTTTTACACATTTTTTTTTTCTCATCAGTTGACAAAATATAGTTGTTTCAGATTGTTCCCAAACAGAAATAATATTACTTAAGATCCCACATGCACCAGCCAGACCACTCCCAGAGTCACAACGCTTCCAGTGTCATGATATTCAAGGAGACTTTTGAAATTTTTCAAGACAAAACAAAACCACTCTTCTTTCTGTCCTTAACTTCTCTTGTAGACTTTTTGAAAACAACAGAGTGCAAAACATTAAAAGTTGTATGCGCAAGATTTTTGTGGAACATTAGAGTAAATGATAGACCACTTAAAAGTAATACTCATTTTCAAATTAAATAAAAAAACCTATACATAAACTTCTGATGAAAATGCTGTGCGACACTAATGAAGTTTAGAAATACTAAAAAAGAGTCCCTGACAATATAGGCATTTATTACTAAATGGAAACCTAATAAAAACCTTGAATATGTTACTAACATATTGTCTCATGAATTTGAAATATATTTCTTATGTTTTCCAAACTTTTTCACTCTTTAGAGTATTTAAAGAGGTTAAATATTATTTGCACTGTATCATCCTACTAACTGCTTTTATGTGGAAGGAGAAGGTTAATAGATCAAAGACTTAATATGGAGAAAGGAAAAAAAGGGCCGCCTCCTTTTTTTTTGACAGTTGCAGTACCCAATCTCTTCTTTATGGCAATAATTTCTACTTGCCAGAGTGATCCAACTTGTACATAATGCTATTGACAAATAAATGGAGAGCAGTTTTCCCAAGCCATTCTCCATTTCACTTGTTTTTATTTCCTCTCAACACTAGCTTTCAAAAATACAGTTTTCTGACTTATGTGATTCATACCCAGAACCAGTTACGTTACTTGTTGAACTGAACACTCTGGAAATTTTCAGGAGGAAATTGTACTGAAGTTGTTGAACAGAAAAAAAAGGATGTATGATATTTGAAGTGTGGCAACTGGACTCCCAGTTTCAAGAAAGACCAGGAGCTACTGAAAGAGTCCATTGGATGTCCATGAAGATGACTGGGGGACCGGAGCTTGTCTCTTAGGAGGAGAGGCTGAGCAAGCTCAGTCTGTTTAGCCTGGAACAGAGAAAACTGAGAAGGAACCTTATCAACGCTTATTAATATCTAGGGGACAACTGTCAAGAGGATGGGGCCAGATTCTTCTTAATGATGCCCACCAACAGGACATGGGACAATGGGTACAAAATGGAATGGAGGAAGGTGCAGCTTAACACGAGGAAAAACTTTTTTATTGTAAGGACAAAAGTGCACTGGAACAGGATGCCCAGAGTGTCCTTATCTGGAGATATTCAGTGCCCACCTGGATGCGTTTCTGTGCAACTTGCTGTGAACTTTCTTGCTGTGGACTAGATGATCTCCAGAGGTTCATTCCAACCCTAACCATTCTGTTACTCTGTAACATAATTATATGGGGGCTTTATGTCTTTTGCCACAGTGAGACTGGGTGGGATATAAAATAAGCTTCCAAAATCAATGAAGTTAAATGTTAGTCAAACATACAATAAATTTGTAAAAAAAAAGTCCATCCAAGAAGATTACTTTGTCTTACAAATAGACAATGAAATGATTTCTGATTTGTTTCAGTTTAAGCCACTGTAAAGTTGACATCACAGAAGAATACAAAATAAATGGTATAAACTGCATGAGAAATTACACTGAAATTCTGGCCAGATGGAAAGAAACCTAGTCCTTCAGAATACAAAATATGCTGTCATATAAGCATATTCTTTCTTTTCAAGAACTAAATAACAACCAGTTTGGTTCAAAATGTTTCTCTTCCTTTTAGAGTCTCAGAAAATCCACACCGATATCTCAGGCTGTTCAAGTCAAGGACGCATTTCCATGGGCTTCTGTACAGACACATAATTTTGCTAGAACAATTTTGCTAGATTAATTTCTAACCTTGCCTTTTTGCTAGTCATCTTCTCATACAAAGATTTTAACTTTTATGATGTCCATGTGACAGAATGAGATATGGTCCCAGAAAAACAAAGTAATATGATAAAAATTGATGATTTTTCTTTTTCAAAGGGTTGGGGTTTTTCCCCATCTCATTGTAGTACTGCAGAAAACAGTACTTTTTGTAGGTTTTTTGTTAACTTGAAGCATGTCACTCCCATTTATGTATTTAGTGATAATCTTCAATGTCTCACTTAAGATATTCAAAACCAATTTCTCTTTAGACCTCAAGGACAAATTTAATGCAAAATCAAATCTCCAAAGAAAGAATTAGTCAAAAATCCTCTGATTTACAATGAATTTTTGCCACAGGAAAAAGAAACCCACAACCAAAACAAATCAATTTGCACACTGCAACATCTTTAGGAGTCTGTTGATTTATCTGGGCTTAGGTTTCAATATACCTAATCAGTTGAAACTAAACACAGAAAATTTCTTTAAGAGTCCTTCCCATCATATGAAGGATTTTCACAGTCCTTTTTCACTCACATAGCATTGCAAAGTGCTAAACAATACTTGTATATTCTCCTGCTGTTTCATACCACCTTGGCTTAAACAACACTGAAATCATGATATTTCCAAAATATTATTATTTTTCAATTTTTATCTATCACAGCCAATGTTAACCCTCTCTTGGGCTTCAGTACTGACATCCAAGAGACACACCTGATACCTGTGAAATATGTGGTCTTTTGAAAGGAAGGGAATTCAGGGAAGATCCTTCCTTTCTCTGTTCTGTTAGTATGCACTTTTCATATTAGTATTTTAAGTCTGATTTGCTTTTTTCATTAAACAAGTTCAATTAAAAAGTTTCCACAAACAAAATTAACATGCTCAATCCTAAAAGAGCTAAGTTTATCCAATTTGGACAAACTAAAGGAACAATTATTAGATATGCCTAAACAGATTACCTGCACAGTATTAATTTTAATCTTCATTACTGTTACTAGCAAGAGCACTACTAACAGCAGCTCTGCATCAAATAAAAAAATCTGTCTTAGACTGAAATTTAGGTAGCCATAGAGATATTGCTCTGAAATCCCAAAACAACTTCCAATTCACTTTGAAACCGTCAGTCTTGACGTAGCTTCTTGGATTTTCCTCTTCTCTTGTATAGAAGAGGGTTAAGTCTGTTCTTCGCAAAGACCTTTGCTGACAAACGACGTGCTACCATATGCCAAAAAAGAAGGGGGATACAGTCACCCCCAACTTCAACTTTAACTGGAGCTGCTTTGTTCTGAGTGCCCTGAATAATTAATAACTACTTTGGCAATCAGTCATGCATTCCTTAATGGCACCTCAGGCATCAAGTATCCCATTCACCCACTCCCCAAGTAACAATGGACTTTATTAAATCAAGTTTTCTCTGCCAAACTTGTAAGTGACATAATTCAAACTAAACAAGTCACTAGGAAGGACTGAACCTCAAACATATACTACAAGAGTTTATGAGGTTTCCCTCAGTTGCATGTAGCTACTGTATGGATTAGAGCTGTAACTGGGGGCAAGCGAGAAGAGGGGAAAATTAAATGAAATATGGATTGTTTCTGCAATGAAGTGGTAGAAGGGGTTTAGGTGATATAGTGCAGACAAAAACATCACTTTTAATAAATGCATAGCTGAACAGTCAAAATGCAGAACAACCTCTAAGCAGCCCTTAGTGAATAAAGCAGCTCACCAGTAAGCACAGACTAAGTGACAGGGCAGTGCATGAGAACAGTGACTAAGAATAACAGCTGTGCTCAAAGTAGCATAATAATTTTGAAATAACACAAACTATATTTTCTCAGTAAGAATAAGATTTTTTTACATTTCCTTTTACTTTATGGTATTCCAGACAAAATTAACTTGCAACTATACAACAGAGGTAAGAAAAGTAGAGATAGAGTAGAATTATAGAAAGTTCTGGATGAATCCAGGATATAAAATTTAAAATGGAAGAAATTTGAATAATTAAACTGTAATCAGCTAGAATCCAAAGAAAAGCTTCAACTTCTTAAGGAGCATTCTGCTTGTACACAGTATATGCACTTTTATATGGTGCCTTACAATCCCACAGTGTGTCTTTCTAAAAGATAACATTGCATCTATTGATATTGGAATTGCTGCAAGTCCTTTTGAGTGACTAAATCTTAGAAGTAATTAGATCAGTAGCCATTCTCCCCCTACTTACTCATCATGTGAAAAGTTGGTTTGAAATATAATATACAAAGTAATAGAATATATATGATAAATCACAGCAGATTTAAACAAAACCACTTTTCTCGCTCTTTGAAAGACCTGAAAATGTGTCCGGAGCCCCCCCTCTCTGTGTGTGGCCTCCAAATACAGAAAAAAAGCTTCCACTCTTTTATTTCAGTTTTGCTTCATTTCTCCCCAAACAATCTCTCATTGCTAGTCTACCAGGCATCTCCTCCTCCCCCTCTTGTCAAAAAACAAGGAAAAAAAGTTAACTGTTTAGGATCAGTTTACTGAAGTGAGTCACTAAGTGAGTCACTTATGTTTTTGCAAGAATTATTTAAAATTTACATTCATTCCTATAGCTGGCATCTTTTTTTGTGGGGAGGTGGGAGAGGAGAGGACACTGTAAACTTCAGTTTCTCTTGAAATGTTGGATGAGATAGCACTACCATTCTAGAGAAAATCACAGGTTTTTTGGCATCAGTTTTCAATTGCTATAGGTACAAGAAGCAGGTCTAATCCTGAAACTTGGCAGTATAAGTTTCATGTACAATCTGCAGTCTGAAATCTGAAATTGTATTTTGCATGGCTTAAGACAGATATTTCCATGAAAAAAGATTAAAGTCCTTTTAAAGAGAGATTTGGAGATTAGTCCCCACAAACTGATAAGCAGTTGTTATACTGCATATTTTGGAGATACTTCTGAATTCTTATGACATCAAGAAGGCTGCTGTTGCCTCTTACATATGTGAGAGATAACATGCTTAGTTTATAAGACACCATATGTATACTACTTATGCTATATGAGGTTTGTTAATGGAGAAAAATTAAGAACTAAAGTGAACCCTACAACGTCAGCTTTGTTTTTCAAACTGAAAGTGATATAAATATTTTGAAGTGTAAAGAATTGTTTTGCAGGTGTTGATAATTTAAATGTTATAAACAGTTTTACTCATCAAAAGTCAGGGAAAAAAAATCAGTCCATTCTTACAGCATGGCATAAAGATCACTATACATACCATCTGGTATTTATAGATGCCTTTGTTTAACCCATTCCAGAGAAACTGGATCATACATAAATTAGCTAGATATGTAGCAGTTAGGATGCAATACTAGAACTGCAACAATGAAATTTGGCATCAGCCCACAAACACACCTATTTAGGGATTTTCTTTTAACATTTCCTAAAAGTAAACATGCTTATTACATGCTACCCTCAGGTGTAAAAAAGTTTAAACCTGCTCATACTTCAAGGTGGTTTTGAGACCAACTCACATTTTATTTAAGCTCAAAATTCATCATGATCAGGTCATACTACTTTACTTACAATAGGGCCTACCTCACAAAAGAATCAAACATGCAGATCAAACCATTAATTGTATCAGGTATAGTTCATAGCTAGGCCTAAATATTTAAAAATTCTTACAGGAAAACAACAGAAAATACGCACACACTCATATATGTGTGTACACACACACGCTACTACACTGACATCAATGAGAAATATATTACATGGATTATTATAATGTCAAAAAGATACACAGATTTGTTCTTCGCTTCTTCTCAGTTATTGAAATTTTGCAAAACAGCAAAAGCAGTAAGTCAAATGCATTTTGAGAAGCACATGTCAGTGGGGTTACAACACGGATTCTTTTGATCAATTTTTTTATTGAGCTTGCAGATTCCACCAACAAAATACCACAGACCGCAAGACAACTTAGGAGATTCACAAAGTGAATTATGAGGTATTCAAAAAAATACTCCTTACTCTCTTTAAATATGGAATAACTATTATAAAACAAGTCAACTCCTGTTTTACTCCACTGTAATGTTTCAGAACATTATCTCATCCTTAATAACCTATAATCATTGTTTTGTTTTCACAGACCTTTCATTTGCTGAAAAAAAGGTAAAAGAAATCTGTTAACAGTGAAAATAGAGAATGACCATTGTTTAACATCTGTAATTTCTAAGTGTTAAGCAACATTCAAAAGAAGTCTAAAGTACAGATTCCAGGGAAAATGCAGTAGAAAATGAGTATTATGGATTGTCTGCTTTGTCACTATAATGAAACAGTTCAGAAGCATAGGAACTTTTCTGGTTTTGAACTATTATTTGGCTATGTATGTCTAATTGCAGCTGACTAATAAAAACATTCATTTCTTTAGTCTTCTTTGTAACTTCCCAATGCTCTTTAAATGTCACACAGTTGATTCTTAAGCTAATTTTTCTTCTTTTCAAACCTAGATTCCCCTCCCCTCCAGTATTGTATTAGGAATGCAAACATTTTATAAGTTTCCACACAAACAACCGAGCCCACAACTTCCTAGTCCAAAGTCATCCATGAAGAACCACAAGAACACTAAGTCAAAAAACAGAAACAAAATGTACAATTTTAGAAGACAGATGATTTATTATTAATAGCAAACAAACATTAATTAATCCTAAGATATTAAAATATTCTTTTGAGCTGCCACTTCAAAGATTTTGTTTTAGATTGGAACATTCCAAGGAAACGTGTTACTTACTGGCATAAGAAGTGTGTAATGGATGCAGAATCCAGGTTCAGAAGGAAAATATTCATCAGACACAAATCTTATTCTGATCTGGTTTCCTTTGGAGATTTGTCTGCTTGGTACACTACTGGAACCACACCAGCGCCCCAAAACAGTGCCATCACTAGGCTCTTCAACTTCTACAAAGTCATACCTGAACAGAAAAGAAAATGAGTTTATCTACTGATAAAATTTCTGTAAAGTTCCTGCTTTATTCAATAAACTGACTGTACAGTTCGAATTTTATTTTTCTTTAATGCTAAAAGTATGCTACTGAAGCCAGCTATTTTAAACTTAGCTTCCAACTTGCTACTGGCTTAAGTACATAATAAAATCATGCAGCGAGGTTAAAAATATAAAAGCACAGTTAGCTTTTTGAAAAGACCCATGAGTATGGTTTTGTTTGTTCCTTTTATGGAAAGCAATTACAATATCTGGGATAGGGCAGACTAAAGTCAGAGAAAAAAGAATGAAATTGAACAGTAACTCAAACTGCAATATCACTAGCAGTATACTGCATGTCACCAGTGAAAGTTCAAGGGCTTTCTGGAACAGAAAACTTGCCCTCTCATAATACCAATGGTGAATAAGCTCCTGAAAGTTAAGACAACTTAGGGAAACTTGAAAGCACATTTTGAGTTTATGCATCTCCTAATGAGGCATTTGTTGAGCAACGACCTGGATGTACTGTGTGTCAGAAAGAACCTGATATTTTGGTAATATTGACAAGAGGGCTATGAGTTGGGAGATTTGACAGAATGAAACATTATGTTTGATTTAATTTCACTGTTTCTAATGCTTGGTCTGGGTATCCCTGGGGATCTGTGAACAACTTCAAAACAGGTCCATTAAAGGTAAGTAAGAAATGCCAGTCAGTTGTCATCAGTAAGAGTCAATATGGCACACAAAGGTCCTCGCATCTACTGGAAAATATTTAGGGGGTTCCCAAGTCATAAAAACATTGAAAGCCACTGCTATAGAAGGCATGTCTGGTTTCAGTGCTTTAACCTGTTTCATGTCAGTTCCCCAGCTTCCCATTTATAGAATAAACACAAAACATTTCAGCTGGGTTTCCCCTGCTGCAGTTTGAAACCCTCCAACACTCAGCAGCAACACTGCTCACTGGTTTGGGAAGGTAAGGCTGCATCAGTTAAAGCACAGCACGTGTTTGAAATTTCACAGCTGCAGCTTTCCAAGTCCTCATTTTACTTTTAAACCACAACTTGTATTCTAAGCACAAACATAACACACCTCTGAGAAAGTATCAGGATTTCTGATATTTTTGTGTTCTCTTACATGTGTAGTCACATACTAAATAAGTCTTCTGTAACTCTAAATTAGTGAATAGCACTGAAACCTTTTCAAGAGTACAAGCAGTCCTAACTTCTAATGATAGTAAACACTTGTATTTTAAAAAACAAGAACACACACTCTATCACATATGCCAAGCAATATTTAATGTGAAAATTATGACCTCATAAACATTTTCTCCTAAAGCTTTTTCAGGTTTTTTTTTTTTGCCAGTAAAGTTAATCTTTGTAATGTTTCCCAGTTCCCTAGTTAGACAGCAGGCAATAAATTCTTGTGTTGCATGTTTGTGCAAGACTGACTTGCACATTTATTATCTCCATTTAAAAGGACCAGGTTTTTTCCACTTCATTAAAAATGAATGCAATGAATATGCTCATTAACTGTGTTTAAAATCCATTTCTGCCATGTACCACAGTTTTAAATCTTTGTTGAACGTATGATACTAATTACTTTATCATCATCTTTTTTTTCACCCCAAACACCAACTAATTCCTGTTACTGATCCACCAGTATTTTGACTTTGTGATCACGAATATAACTTATTACAAAGGCAACATGTACATTAGTTGTACTAAGACTTCAGGGCTCAAAACATTTATTGATTTGATTTTGAGCACTGATTTTTTTTAAGATCATCTTATGAAGTTTCTGAAGATAATATTTTTTATATTTTATTTAAGAGTATGAATTACCTACTTTTAAAACTTGTAGAGTGAATAAAATACTCATTATGTTTATTGACTTAAGATATTTAGGGGGTTGGGCTTAACACAGGTGTCAGTGCTCTTGCACAACTTACAGAGTATGTTCTCTTGCACCCTTTGGTCTCCTGGTACTCTTGAAGCACAAGAGAAACTCAAATGCCACAGTTTAAATCCTGGACCCTTACAATAAATGCTAACTAATTCTATTAGTTAAGAGGTAAAATAGAGAGAGTGGGGAAATGTTCTGAAAAACCAAAATAAAATTCAGTTTTCTGATATATGTGACAGATTCAGATAATTCAGTTTGTCAGGGTGTTTCTTTATACTGATTTCTTTTATCCTTGATCTTTGTATGTGGTATTTGTATACAAGCTGTCATTTGTAATAAAAATAATTTCTAATTTTTCTGTGCAGTTAGTGTTACCTTGCTTGAGAAGCTTATCAAACTTCCCCTACCCCAATACTATTCTGATCATCAGATATCCACTTGTTTCCAAGCTATCAATCGGAAAACACTCTAATCATTACAGAGCACTCACTAGTACTGCACTGCAGTGTCCACAATTATCATTGTCACTATTTAAGGGATTTACAAAAAACTATTTTATAAGCCAATCGAATGTAACTTTCTCATGGCAACACGCTACAGTATATACAGCATGGTTTGTAAAGTTTAATCCTTTTCTGCAATGTCTCCCTCAGGAGCCATAAAGGATTTCTGTTCTTTTATGTTCAACAAACAAATCTAGTGCTGTAGACATTAATTCCTGTTTTCAAAGGAAAATGTGAGATGTATTGGTTTCTTACTGCTGAACAAAGATGTAGGTGGAGCTCCCTGCACAATACAGATATTTCACTATCAGTAAGGGAAATCTTTAGCAATTCTGTCTACATCAACAGAAAAAAGTCCCTCATGTTTCCTGCACGTAAGGACATTCTTAGCCCGTAACTTTATTCCTGTCAGTTATCCAGGCTGAATGTGCTTCAAGAGCCTGCCAAATGACTCTTCTGTGTAAGTAAGTTTCCTCGCATTGCACATCTAGACTAAAGTCTGAACTTGCTTTGAAAAGTAAGAAAACGAACTGGTTCAGGTGTTTTAGCATTTACAAGCTTGTGCTATGTAATTCACAGAATCATAGAATACAATAACAGACTCATAGGAAAAGGTTTTCAGGTTGGAAAAGATCTCCGAGATCATCAAGTCCAATCATCAACACAATCCCAAAACATCTACTAAACCATGGCCTGAAGCACCACTTCTATATGTTTTTCGAACACTTCCAGGGATGGAGATTCCTCCACTTCCCTAGGCAGCCTGTTCCAATGCTTCACCACTCATTCAATAAAGAAATTTTTCGTAATATACAATCTAAACCTGCCCTATTTTTCACAGAATCATTTAGGTTGGAAAAGACTTTTAAAGTAATTGAGTCTAACCATAAACCTGATTCTATGATTCTAAACGCGGTGAAATTTCACATGATTCTATAATTCTAACACTGTGAAGTCCACTACCAAACAATGTCCCTAAATTGTCACATCTACAAGTCTTTTAAATGCCTCCTGGGATGGTAACTCAACTGCTTTCCTGAGCAGCTCATTCCAATGCCTGACAACACTTTCAGTGAAGTAGTATTTCCTACTATCCAACGTAAACCTCTCCTGGCATAACTTGAGACCATTTCCTCTCATCCTATCACTGGTTACTTGGGAGAAGAGACCGACACCTGCCTCACTACAGCCTTCTTTCAGGTAGCTGTAGAAAGCAATAAAATCTCCCCTCAGCCTCCTTTTCTTCTGACTAATAAACAGCCTCAGTTCCCTCAGCTTTTCATCACGACTTATGCTCCAGCCCCTTCACCAGCTTCATTGCCCTTCTTTGCACACACTCCATCACTCCAAAGTCTTCCTTGTAGGGACGGGCCCAAAACTGAACACAGTGTTTGAGGTGCAGTCTCACCAGGGCCGAATACAGGGGCACAATCACTTCTCCTGCTGGCCACGTTGTTTTTGATACCAGCCAGGATGCTGTTGGCCTTCTCGGGCATCTGAGCACTCTGCTGGCTTATGTTCAGCCTGGCTGTTGACCACCAGCCCCCAGCTCTTTCCTGCCAGGCAGCTTTCCAGTCACTCTTCCACAAGCCTGCAGCGTTGCATTGGGTTGTTGTGACCAAAGTGCAAAACCCAGCACTTGGCCTTGTTGAATCTCATTGATTGACCCATTGATTCAGCCTGTCCAGGTACTTCTGTAGAGTCTTTCTGCCCTCAGGCAGATTGACCCTCTCACCCAATTTTGTGTCGTCTGCGAACTTACTGAGGGACTACTCAATCCCCTCTTCCAGATCATTGATAAAGATATTAAACAAGACTGCAGCTATAACTCTGCAGCTTCATGTCATAGGTTTAAAGAGCAGAGGGGACAAAAGCATAGCCATCCAAATTATTTTTCCATCAGGAGAGGTTGGCACTTGAGATGCAAGAAAACTAGGATAAATAACCAAGAAATGAAAAGCTATTTTTGATCTGGAATGGAGTAAAAAATGTTAAAATGCATGCTGAATCAAACAAAGAATCCTTTTTTTTGTGCAGTGTACAAATGAGAAGACATAACCTTCTTTGACAATGACTAAAGAAATGCTCTGGTGTTCTATCTGTTTTCAATGTATTATTAAAATATTACTAAGTAAAATTTATGACCAAGATGTAGTACAGTCTCCCTTCCTGGGATGAAAGATGCTTTTGCCTTTAGTCATGATGCCCACAATGCCCTCTCTTACACATGTTGCAGAACATGTATTCCTCTTCCATATGAACTATGTCCCTGGGACGGTGCATTGAACTAACGATTTGAATACAGATAATTTATTGGAAAAGAACAAGGAAGCAATATAAGCAACTTTAAACTTCAATGTCTTTCCAAGCAGAAAACGTATTTTCCAAGGTTTACCTCTCCTTTCTATTTTTTTTTTCAGTAGTTTACACTGTCATTTGCTAAATAACAGGTTGTTTACCTTGGCTTACAGGCTTGTGACCTTTTTGTGGCTCACCTCTGCCTCTGGAATGCCAGAAATATATCAATGAAAGTAAGACACAAAACCTCATGAGGAAACCACTTTGTCATATCAGTGATGTTGGACCCTTCTATCTCTGTATAGATGTGTACTAGGTAAAAAATCAGCACACCCATTAAAACAGCTTGTAAAAGGTGAAATACATTTTTCCTTTATCCTTTGATAAGATCTCATTTATTTTTTTTTATATACAGAGGAAAGTAACGTAAATGCTTAACTTGATATTTTTTCAAAGCCTCCCCTCAGCCTCCTCTTCTCTAGGCCAAACAACCCCAGTTCGCTCAGCTGCTCCTCGTAGGACTTGTTCTCCAGCCCCCTCATCAGCCTCGTTATCCTTCTCTGGACGTGCTCCAACACCTCAATGTCCTTCTTGTAGTACGGGGCCCAAAACTGAACACAGTACTTGAGTTGTGGCCTCACCAGTGCTGAGTACAGGGGCACAATCACCTCCCTGGTCCTGCTGGCCTCGCTATTTCTGATACAGGCCAAGATGCCATTGGCCCTCTTGGCCACCTGGGCACATTGCTGGTTCATATTCAGCTGGCTGTCAACCACCCCCAGCTCCTTCTCCTCCAGGCAGCTCTCCAGCCATTCTTCCCCATGTCTGTAATGCTGCATAGGGTTGTTGTGTCCCAAGTGCAGGACTCTGCACTTGGTCTTGTTGAACCTCATCCCATTGGTCTCAGCCCATTAATCCAGCCTGTCCAGATCCCTCTGCAGAGCCTCCCTTCCTTCAAGCAGATCAACGCTTCCTCTCATCTTAGCGACATCTGCAAACTTATTAAGGGTGCACTCAATCCCTTCATCCAGATCACTGATAAAGATATTGAACAGGACTGGACCCAACACTGAGCCCTGAGGGACACCACTTGTGACCAGCGTCCAATTGGATTTAACTCCATTTACCACAACCCTTTGGGCCCAGCCATCCAGCCATTTTTTTACCCAGCAGAGGCTGTGCCTGCCCAGGCCAATGGCAGCCAGTTTCTCAATCAGAATACTGTGAGAAACAGTGTCAAAGGCTTTATCAAAGTCCAAATACACCACATCCACAGCCTTTCCCTCGTCCAATAAATGGGTAACCTTGTCATTGAAGGAGATTAGATTGGTCTGGCAGGATCTGCCTTTCATAAATCCACGTTGACTAGGCCTGATTGTCCTGCGTGTGCTGTATGATTGCACTCAAGATGATCTGCTCCATGACCTTCCCTCGCACCACGGTCAGATTGACAGGCCAGTAGTTCTCCAGATCCTCCCTCCAATCCTTCTCGTAAATGGGCGTAACATTTGCTAGTCTCCAGTCAAGTGGCACTTCCCCAGTCAGCAAGGACTGCTGGTAGATGAGGGAAAGGGGTTTGGTGACGACCTCTGCCAAGGTGGATCCCATTCGTCCCCATAGACTTCTGTATGTCTAATTGGACAATCAGGTCTCTAAACAAATCCTCTTGGATGGCTGGAGCTTCACTCTTGCTGTCTTCTGGCTCAGGGTGTTGAGTATCCCGAGAACAACTTACCTTACTACTAAAGACCAAGGCAAAAAAGACATTAAGTACCTTTACCTTAACCTCATCCTTTACCACTACTGTTCCCCCTGCATCCAGTAAAGGAGGGAGGTTCTCCTTTGTCTTCCTATTGTTGTTAATATATTTGAAGAAACATTTTTTATTGTCTTTCACTGAACTGGCTAGTTCTAGTTGAGTTTTAGCTCTTCTAATTTTCTCTCTACATGACCTCACCTCACCCTTGTAGTCCTCCTGGGATGCCTGTCCCTTCTTCCAAAGCTCACAAACTTTCCCCTTCATTCTGAGATCAATACAAAGCTCTCTATTCAGTCCCCACCAACTCATTTTACAGCACACAGGGATGACTTGCTCTTGTGCCGCCATGATTTCCTTCTTGAGGAGCATCCAGCCTTCTTGGGCTCCTTTGTTGCTTAGAACTGCCTCCCAAGGAACTTCATCAAGCAGTCTTCTAAGCAGTTCAAAGTCTGCCCTCTGGAAGTCCAAGGTGGCAGTTCTGCTGATCCCCCTCCTTACTCCTCCAAGAAATGAGAATTCTATCATCTCGTGATCGCTGAGCACCAGGCGTCCTCCAACTGTCACCTCTCCCACAAGGCCTTCTCTGTTCACAAACAGCAGATCCAGCAGGGCACCTTCTCTAGTTGGTTCATTCATCAGTAGAGCTAGGAAGTTATCTTCCATACACTCAATGAACCTCCTAGACTGTTTCCTTTCTGCTGTATTATACTTCCCAGTAGACATTTGGAAGGTTGAAATCCTCCACGAGAACAAGGACGAGCAATCGTAAGACTTCTTCCAGTTGCTTGTAGAAGATCTCATCACTTTCTTCGTCCTGGGTGGGCAGTCAATAGCAGACTCCCACCACTATATCTGCGTTAAATCATGTGATATGAAAATCAAAATGACACAAAAACTGAACAATCAGTAATAATGAAACTGCAGGAACTTGTGCAGTCTTTTTCACTTTATGGAAAAGGAAATCTTATATTTGGTATTTTTTTGCCCCCAATATGGTTGTACTACCTGGCCCGACCACCTGCCGCCCAAGTTTGCAAGCTTCAGAAAAGCTGTTTAATAAATGTATTTGCTTTTCAAATGCATGAATTTACTTCATACTGTTTTGCATTTTTTGCGAGACAACAAAATCTACATGAACCTCAGACTCAAAAATATTGGCTCATTCAATCCAGTCCACCATTCAGTTAGTAGATATAAAGTTTCTGAAATCAAAGAACACTAGCTGTGCACATCAGTAAAAGTTAGCTATTAATAACAACACTTGTCATCCAAGCAGCAGAGAAAAGTCTCAAATTTTAGAGAAAACAAATTTTCTGTAGGAATGGAAGAGAAAAGACACCTTGGCTGAAATGGTAACCTTGTGGCACCAGAAAATACTCCCTGCAAGGTAAAAGTTCAACAAAAAATATTCTGCTTGGAAACATTTGACTGGGGCTACTCTGAGTGACAGTAAAGACAGAATGCTGGAATAAAACTGTTTTTAGAAGACTTATAGAAAATCTTAAATATCTAAAATATTTTCTCTGGATTTCATCTGTCCAAAAGAAAGTTCTCAAAAAAGTTACCCAGAGTCACTCAACTTCAGTTTCTGAGGCATTCATCCTCTTTAGGAGGACTTAGCAATGTCTTCCACTGTAAGATGAAACTCCTTTGCACATAACTAGAAATTAACCAAAAATTGAAAAACAAAATATGCTCTATGATGTCTGTCATCCTTGATGTTTTAATGTTAAAAAAATAGAAAGAGAAAAGATGGTAGCACACCAATGATTTGACACAAAATAAACTTCCATAGTAGCACCTGTATCTGTTGATCCTACACATAACTGTGTTTTAACAGTCACTGTTAAACAGCATACTGAGATATAATCCAAATAAATAACTGATGAGGTCAGGTTTTTTGTACTCAGAAAATGATGTTTAATTATACACAAGCATCACTTCCAGCAATAGATATCACTTCCAGCCAATACTGTAAATGAGCATAAAATCCCCAAGTATTCTGTCATGTCTACATTTTCCATGTAATAAAGATACTCAAGGTATAAACAGAGAACATTTCTAACTGTCATTCACCAAATATGGATTGTAGTTTCTGCGTCAACCTACTTTGAAGAAATATATTTTAGAATGTGCAGTACTGTACATTAAGAACAGCCTTATGGAAACACAGATTCATTCACAAATGTTAGATGGTTGCCATGGTTCTCTCTACTTAATCTTTCTTCATACTGATTAGTAACAGCCTGAGGCTTCTAGCACAAGTCTCTCTGTATTTCTACCTTATTATTTAGCATACATTTAAAAAAAAAAAGCACCAACTTTAATCCTTAGATTTAAATTTTCTTCCTCTTCATTCACTGTCAGCCACTTTGATCATGATATACATTTACAACACTGCAAGTGAAAGGGGAAAATAGAGTTCAAATCCCCAGATTCTGCTCTTCAAACATATGAAAACTTTTCATGAAAAGAAAAAGCTTTTTTGATTTCGAGAAATTAACTGTTGTATTACCACTACCTAGTCTACCAGAAAACATATTTCTAATTTTGGTGGATCTGCTGAATATTTGAGGCATCATGAGAAGCTGAGATCTGTACATTTTGTGTAGTACCTTTTGTCACCTAGTGAACAAGGCACTTAATGCAAAAAGAACTCCAAAGAAATGCACCTCTTGTCCTTCCTCCCGAAAATCCTCCTCTATATCAAAAGCTTATTTCAGTGCCAATTGATTAACTGAGTATTGCTGAAAACATATCTTTTTCCTAACAACTAGTAAACTGGCACACTAACACCTCTAGCAAATAAATCATCATGACTGGCATCTAGGTACACAGGTAAGTACTTAAGGATCTCTACCTTAAGTATATGAATATCTCGTGGGGAGGAAAATGCATTAACTCTTCCACAAGAATGAGAAATTGTAAACTAGATATACATGTAAATGTACCTCAGGCTCTAAAACAAAACAATTCTAGATTCAGACAGCAATACTGTAATTATTTAAGCATATGTTAAACTACTGATATGGATAAAGCACATAAATAAGTATTCCCATGAACAGAGCAACCACAGAATTCAGCCCTAGATAGCCTATGCTACCAACTAATTTATACTGGTATAACTTCTATTCATTCATTATTTCAAGTACCTGAATAAGAATCTTACAGAAAGAAACACTATAATCCTGTAGATCAACAGTGAAGTTAAGATGGAAAGAAGATGGTTTCCCAAAAACTTCATTTTAAAAGACTAATTGCCAAACTTCTTGGAAGTTACCTATACTTGTCTTCTTTGTATAAAAGAATGGCAAGTGTTTCCAATGCCAGTAAGGAGAAGAAATTCTTTGCTCTCTTCAAATAATAATTAATGTCATCTAAAAAAGCCACATTATGAGCAGAAAAAAACCCAAAAGAGTACATGAAATTTCACATAAACAGTACTATTACTATACATCAAAGAGAAAGATGACTTTAGGAAAATTGGAGAGCTTAGAAAAAACATACTAACACACGTGAATCAACTTGAAAATGATGCCCTAGTCCATTTACTTACCTTGGTCTCCATCTTAAAATTCAGAGGAAGAAATTCCACGGGGAGGAATCCTCCATGACTTTCCAACACTCAGGCTTACTATGCTATGCTTACCTTTTTGCTATCTGACTGCAGATTCTCCTATAGCCATATAAAACACAGCAAGTGAAAAAGGATTTTCCACAAAACTAAGACAACTCTTGGAAAGGTTATTTTTCAAAGAAATATTTTCTTGTTTCACCTCCAAAATATCTTCTTTCTGCTAATGACATCATGCGTGAACTACAGATTTCTTTAGTATACATCACAAGTTATGAATTGAAATAATAATGCATGTAACAAAAATGGTAATAAAGATAGAATATTCTTATTGTGCTGCACACCAATAGTCCTGTTCTTCTCCTCCTCCCAAAGGAATATCTATATATTTTGTTATTATGGTACAACACCACATGGAAATCGCCGTCAGAATTCTGTGTCCTACTGGACTGGATGATATACTCCCCAAAACACACTTCCTCTCACAAAGAAGCAGCCCATTGCCCCTAGACAGTGTACCAGCTCAGTACGTATCACATAGCACTACACTTGCCAGATTTTCAAGAATGAAATGCCTTACCAACTTCTTCCCAGTACTTCTCTGTAAACTGTAGTATATTTTATCTTGTGAATTAGAGCTATCATAATAAATCACATGTTCATACCATACAGATCAATATTTTGTACAAACCCAACAACATTAAGGGAGCTCAGCGTTCACATCAACAGCCAAGGTTGTAAAGCATCCTTTCTAATCTACCGCAAAATTTCTACCTCTACTCACACTGTGATTCTGCAAATCCATAATCATGTTTTTAACACAGTTTTGAAGCAACTTTTTAGATATTTTTTCCAGTATCCTAAATGCTAATTTTTAATTTGTGCAAAACCCTCATATCCTGGAAGACAGTTATGGCTACAGTCAACGACGTGAAAACTACTGGCTAAGCAATTTACTAAAAATACTAAAAAGCATATTTTAGAATAGACCAACAAAATAAATCCTAAAGGGCATCCTTAGCATGTGAAGATTCATCCAGGGCAACCCCTCCCTTTAAGCACCCTCTGATGATACAGCAGAATTACATGCCTGGGCAGGTTCCGCCTCTTCCTTTTTCCTCCTTCCTGCCTACCTCAATGGAGGCTGGCGCTCTATTTATGTTTATCTAAATGAAACCACTTTTATTTCTTTCTTTAATTCAGTGATATAATAACATGGTCTCTTGGCTGCTACACCAGCACACAGGATATACCAATCCGGGACAGACCATTTGTCACAAAGTCCAATATCCTGCTTGAGGACAGACTAGTAATTGCTACTCGAACAGAAAGTAAAAAAAAAAAAAACAACCCTACAATGTAACTGAGCAGTCACATAACACTGCACAAGGCAGAAAAAATGTGTTCCCAACCCTAGCAGGAGATCAGTTTTCACCTAAAAAGTACAAGGAGTTTCCTCTCACTTTAGTTTACCTAATTATAATTAACGGTCGTAAAATCACACAGACCTATTTCTAATTCAGTCACAGCACATGAATCAAATGCTTGCTCGAAACAGTACTTCTTAATAATTGTTGCTAATTTATTGGTCTCCCTATTCTCACGTTATTGTCAGAAAAGATCTATTTATTTTTACCTTATCAAAACCCTAGGACACTCCCACATCACTACCCAACCTTTTTATAATAAATAATTTTCCCTTTTGCAACTTCTCATGCACATGCATCTTCCCAAATATCCTGTTGACTAGAATAGATTAATGTAAACTGCATTACGTGTCACTTCTTTATCCTAGTGGTTCAGCATCAAGTGCAAGACAGGACCGTTACCAATTTGTCTGACTGACAATATTTGCTGTTAATGCTACATAACTACAATTTCATGTGAGCAACATACTTTGATAAAATGTTGATGATACACATAAAGAAGTGACCACAGCATGTAGCGAGAGAGAGAAGGCAAAGGAAGAAGACAAGGGAAGGAAGAGAAAAAAGAAAAGCTGCATAAGAAGTTAAGAAACAAGACTGTCCATCTAGGAATAGGACAGTTGGTATGTCTGCTGTTTCTGCTGATCAAACAGGAGAAATATGGTCATAAACCTGATGGTGAGTCTATGGTCTTAACTATATTTAGACTTCCAGGAACCAGAAAACATCAGAGAGGGAGAGCATGCTATGTATAAAACTGGAATATTTAGACACTACACAAGGTAGCTTTAGATCATGCTGCTGGGTCTGCCTTTGCACCTTGCATTTCTTTTGACATCAGAACTTCATAGAGAAAATGCAGATGGCTACAGGGTCTGTCTAAATCCCAGAGGTCAGGTGGCGATGGCTCACACTGGTTTTATGCCCAATTAGAGTATACATTTACTTCTATCTTTTTAAAAGTGGTGGGGTAGGAGTAGAGGAACTCCATCAATAACAACTGTTCTCAAATGTACTCTGGTCAGAAGCAAGACTCAGCAGCGCCACACTCACTTTCAAAGAAAATAACTTCAGCCCACACCATTAAAAATGCAGCAAACTACAGTAACACAAAACAATTTTAGAAGCAATAAATTAGGATTACAACCGTTTACAAAAATATTTTGATACTGTGCACATTGTTTACTTTATTCAAACAGCTTGCTTGGGACTGAGAGGAAAAGGAAGGAATTTTAAGGAGCCTAAAATGTTTTTTAAGTCAATGAGCATAGCCTCTGATGTGAAAAAGGAGAAAGGATTATGTCAACTGCCCACTCATCAGCAATCACTCTCTTAAAACTTATCTGGGCTGTGAAAACAGATTTTAAATTACTTAAAGTAACATTCATTACAGTGTCCTCTAGCAACAGTGGATATTAAATTGTATGCTGGGTTTACTGTAAAGGAGAGAAAGGCGGGTGGACAAGAAAGCAGTGATAACCCCTAAGTTTGTACAGTATGTCCTTCTGATTGCATCATGCAGGCTATGCTGATCTCCTGCTCTGCTCAGAGGAGCACCTCCTCCTCTTTCGCTTTCTCAGGTTGCATTCTGGATTGCTTAGCAAATACAACCCTTTCCGCATAACTGAATTTACTTCTTTTGAAGCTTAAGAAGTGTGTGTTACAGAGTAGTCTCAGTTATAACTCCATTTTGGTTTTCTAATTTTTTTAACTTCTTACTGCCAGCAATGTCTGCTTTGTCAAATT
Source organism: Dromococcyx pavoninus (assembly GCA_033558185.1). Lineage (NCBI taxonomy): Eukaryota > Metazoa > Chordata > Aves > Cuculiformes > Neomorphidae > Dromococcyx > Dromococcyx pavoninus. The sequence continues at coordinate 1,539,197 of JAUMJL010000235.1, forward strand.
TACAAAACTTACAATGAGAATGGTATTAAGCAACTTCCAATAAGCAGTAGAGAAGGCAAAAGAATATGTATACTTCTGGATACAGGATACAGCTCTGCCACAGAGTGAACTATGGATGGTAGACAAACCAGCAGAACGGGATCAGCTGAAAGATGAGTTAGTGCTTGAATCATTCCAGTAATTTTTTTCTGGAATCATACAAAATTCCCCAGGGAAATAGATATGGACCTAGTCTGCCAGCATTCCAGAAGCATTTGGACAATGCCCTCAGTCACATGGTGTGAATGTTGGGAGCATCCTATGCAGGGTTAGGAGCTGGACTCAATGATCCTTTTGGATTCCTTCCAGTTCAGGTGATTCTATGAAAATTCAAAAGAGCAAGCTTTCTTAAAAAAATAAAACAAAACAAGAGACCACACTTCTGTTCAATACAATCTGAATAAAAAAGAAAGATTCAGTTACATCTTTTGATGTGAAAACCACTCATTTTTCTTCAAAACGTAGGTAGGCAGGATGCATGAATCTATTGTACTCTTTTGCATTCATTTTATTGAAATAACACTGCCATAACTGAACTCACATGAAAGACATAACCTTTCTATTAAGTATTAATCTTTTTCTTTATATGTAAAAACTCCCTAAATTTTAGATAGCCAAAGGACTCTGGTCCTAAACTAATCTAACTTTTCTTAAAAACTTTGATACCCATTCCCCACTCTCATCCTCCATTTGAATTCATTCATCATTAAAGCCTCTCTTGAACTGGCATCACTATTCAGTTTTCTTGCAAAAGGATTAAGCAACTAAAAATGAAAACCAAAAAAAGCCACCCCACAAACAGAAGAAATTACTTCACCATCTGCCTTAACCCTAGTTTTACAGCATTTTCTAAAAGCTGCTCTTAAAATACCACCTTCCTGGCACCAGTAAAAAATTCATATTACCACTGAAGACTTCAGCTTAAATTAGCTATTTATAATAATTCTTTCCTATCAGTATTTCAGGCACTTGAATGCTACAACTCATCCAACCATTTAAATTATATGATTACCTTTCAGGCTTTGAATAAAAATTATTAACAAATAATTCATGTGTTGGGGAAAAAAATGTAAAAATGAAATTGTATTTGATGAGAGAGTTCATGTGCTTTTTATAACTCCATATATTAACAGAATCAATCCTATCCAAATGGATCTGACTCACAGAACAGAGCTATAATAAACTGTAACTTGAGTATGACTTCAGTTTTGCTGAAGAAGTTATAGCCAATGATGAAAGAGCCCTTTAAGTATCACTGATATGTAGAGTCACCTAAACAGAGCCCAGACCATATGTGCAGCATCTCATAAAAAACAGGTAGCTAAAATTAAACACACTGAAATTCTGAGGCAACAGCTGTAAGAAAAAAGCTTTGAGGACTAGCCTTCACTATAACATTCATCTCTGAGAACAGAGTCCATGGCTTTTAGTGCTGACTGCTTTTTCTTCCAATTTGAAGCCTTAGAAATGTTGAAGTACTCCTCACTGTTTTTTGAATTTCCAAACAGAGCTGTCAGTAACAAACCCTGCATCTTCAGAACTGGGGAGTGGGGGGAGGGTGCAGAAAAAAAAAAGAGGGAAAGAAAAAGAGCAGCACAAATCCAAGCAGCCCAACTGTTTAGTGACAGGAGTTGCCATGAACATTGTCTGCACCAGTTCCTCTTAAATACTGAGTTCATTTAAAGGCCTTTGTCCAGTCATTCAAAGCCAACTTAAACTTTGTACTTACCCAAGAGATAACTTCAGCCTCTGTAATCACAGGCCACCAGAAGCATTCAAGACTGCCTGACAGTAAGGACAGCTCATCAGTTGTTCAGAAAACAATTTGCTTGGGAACTAGACCTTGATAAGAAACTCACTGCCCTCAAAAGCCCTGGAATTAATTCTTGCTTTACACTCAGTTGTATTTTTTCTCAATCTATGCTTGATAATGTATGTTTTTTGTTCTTTGTACATACATCAACGTTGCCTCTGCAATGCTCTCAAGGCAAAACAACTAATATATTTATCTTTTTTCCCCCTGAGGGGGAAGAGGGAGCAGGAAGGTGGAATTTCATCATTTTACAAGAAGACATCGCTGAAATTCTTTCATGCACGCATTCTGTTGATGCCGTAAGGTGCTCCCATGACAAAGGGCCAAACAAAAGCAAAATATTTGTCCTCTTTTTTACTGAATCACTTAACAGCTCAGTTATACATCTATATTTTACTCCACATGCTTGATGTACAGGTTCATAGTAATTACAAGAAAGGAAGATGCATGTGGTATATAGTTACTCATTGTGTCATATCACACAGAAAGGTCTCTAGAAAATTGCATGCCAAAATGTTTAGGCTTTTTACTGTGTTTTCTTATCACTGCATAATATACATTTAACAAATTTTATGTCAAAGAAAAAGACAGCTAAGCAGATATTTTCCTTCCTGTTAAAGACAGTGCCTGTATGTTTCTTCTTAATACACTTGTTTCAATCTTGTCAGACTGACTCAAATCTTCTAATTTTTTAATCCTTGTCAACATTTTCCTAACGATACATCCATTAGGAACACACATGACTGTTAAAGCCTGTTAGATTACCGTTTCTACCACAGAAAATTGAAGTTCCCTAAATGGAAGGGCATAGCTTAGGCACAGTTCAATCATAATAGATCTGAAGTGAATGCAAGTAGTTTACTGAAGCACTAGGGAAAAGCAAGGTAAGTAATTTAATGCATGTGGCTTTGTATCTTAAAGCACCATCCTAGGAACCCTCAGAGGAAGAACATTCATGGTATTAAGAAATAAGTATTTAATTTGATGTGAAGTTGCAGTAATATTCACATAGACTTTACCCCATGTTAGCACTGACAGCTGCCTTCAGATTAACTAATTTTTTTCAGGCAAAGTTCTACATATTGCACATATTAGCTAGACAAGCTTTGACAATTCTTTCAAACGATATAGGTAAGTGCTTAACTTGTATAACTACATGAACAGATTCACATATGGAGCTGCTAAAAGCTCCCTTGCCCCCCCAAGAAATAAAAAAGAAAAAAACAAACACCAAACAAACCAGACTATAGTTCTTACTTTCAATTATTAGAGGACTGAAGAGAAATTAGCACAGCTATCCTAAAATGAAGATAATGGTATCTAGTATTCAGCTACCAGTTGGTTCCACATTCTTTTACTCATGTATTTCATCCTTATCATCTATCTACAGTAACTGCACTCTGGATTTGTGACACATACCTGTGTTTTATTATACATAATAAAAGTCAAAGAGTCTGTAATCATCTGATGATTAGAAAGAACAGCTACAGCCAGGACGAACAGCTAGAGTCATTCTCTGCAGAGGGAGGAAGGATTTTTTTTCCTTTACTCATTGCAGCCTTGTGTCGTAATGCTTCGATATACAACCTACTCACTCCCTGTTACAGGCAATTATGGCATCCATGTTCTTCCTGAAACAAAGCCAAATGCGTGTCGTCGTGTCCCAGAGGAGTTTATCCCATCACTGCATGTTCTCAGAGACAGAAAATAACAATTTTGGACAAAAATCAGTCCCTCCTAGTCAGAAACAGTTATATCCCTGCTGATAGGAACTGTTAGGCAAAGAAATCTAATGGCCTCATGATTAAAACAGCATTGAGGGGCTACTAGCATCATGAAAATAATGACTTGCCATAATGAACTACCATATCAGCAGAAGAAAAGCTGCTTTTCTTCATCAGAAAGGGTGGACATACATAACGTAAGTCCACTATGCCTCTGATAACGCTTATATAAGGGAAATTCACTGCCAGTTCTACCATCTGAAAGGTATTGCACAAAACAGCCAGGAAAATGCATTCTCTTCTTTTGTTTGTTTAGTCTGTTGAGGGATTTTGTTGTTCATAACGTTTTTCTTTTGCAAGTCACAACTGAAACGGAACAAAGTGCACAAGACTGAAATTCTGCAACATAACAGAAAATTATATATCCATATTATATACCGCATAACCTAAATTACTTCTGAGATACATGCATGGATATAGTTTCCATGTAAACTGGAGTTTGCATTCACTTTGGAAAGGACACAGTGGCATTTTTAACATCTTGCCAAAAAAAAGACACAGTGCAGATGAAGTAGAACTACTGCTAAAAAAAATTATTAGCTGTATTTTAAGCAATGCAGAGATGAACTACAGAAATTTCAAGCACATCACAACTATAAAACCAGGACACAAATCACCTGTAGAAATACAGGCAAAATATCACAAGTTTTTTTTAAAACCCCTATAATGTAATCTTTGTTTCAAAAACATAGAGAACACAGCAATCATGCTTAAGAATGGTAAGAATTAGCACAAAAAGTTAGGACTAAGTATGTTAGCGCTATTCCAGGTGAGGCTGGCTCCAGATGGCTGGTCACAAACAAAGAATTTATTGTAATGCAAATGCTCTACCTTAGGAAGTACTGTAAATTGAATTGCAAGTAAAAATAAAGTGGAAAAAAAAACCATGCAGGAGCACTCTGATTCAGACTCAAGAAAGTATTTCAAGCGGAGAACAGACTGGCACTTTCAAAGTACCTGTAAAACGTGATATCCTTTCTAGACGAAAAGACTTCATGGAATAGCTTGAAAGGTAAGCACCGACTTTGAAGAAATCCAAATGTGGAGGTTAGGTCAGCCACATACAGGCAAAAACTTGCCATAGCTTCAGGATATATTGAGGATATTTCTTATTCTCTACTACTGCTGTTTTCCTATTACAGAACCATGTTAACCAAAAAAGTCTTATATAGTTGGGTATGTTTTTCTTTTATTTTTTCCTATGTGTGAACAATATCTGAATTTCTATGAGATTTAAAAACTGCTAATTATCTTAAACTAATATACTCTGGCATATTCTTTTATCATCCCAGTTAGATCACACTATAAGGCGTTACAGCCTACAGCAACAATGGAGAAAGCTCGGGCAGCTTAAGAAGCAGGTAGAGGAACTGGAAACTGTGACAATGACCCCTGCAGGTAATTCATGAGGTTCTCTCATATGCTACAGAAAAGGGAGAAAGATATCTTGGTACAAACTGTACACTATTGCACAGAAAGTCTAAAGTTATCAAGCTGCAGTTTTTACCTAGTTTCAGTCATAGGTCAGAAATAAAAGATGAGGTCACTGTTAAGGTATAGAATTATGAAATATTAAATTTCATGTCATATTTTATTCTGTTCTTTGTCATATAAACTTACATTTGGAAAAACCTGAGAGAGTTGGGCTTGCTCACCCTAGAAAAGGTTCTGGGGAGACATTATAGCAGCCTTCCAGTACCTAAAGAGGGTTACAGGAAAGATGGGGAGTGAGCAGGAAGTGCAGTGATAGGACAAGGGGTAATGGTTTTAAGCTGAAAGAGGGAAGATTTAGATGAGACATTGGGAAGGAAATTTTTCCTGTGAGGGTGGTGAGACACTGGCACAGGTTGCCCAGAGAAGTCGTGGATGCCCCATCCCTGGGTTGGATGGGGCTTTGAGCAACCTGATTTAGTGGAAAATGCCCCTGTCAATGGCAAGGGGGTTGGAACTAGGTTAAGGTCCCTTCCAACCCAAACTATTCTATGATTCTATGAAACCACTGAGTACTCTATAGCAACAATACCAACTTATGTGTTTCAAGATGGCAGAAACACAGTGGAGTAATAAATAGCATGGAATGCAGTCAACAAAAGCTCTCAGCTTTTCTACAGAGGTACTGGAAAAAAAAAAGATTAAATAATTTTATTAGAAACTATAATAGATAAGAAACACAAGACAGTATTTACAAGGAGATACTACTCTGAGAACTGGTGACTAACTTGGCCTGTGTAGAATTATTTTACATAGTTAAACTCTCTATGTTTTAGTTATTTCTTCAACTTGTCAGTTATTTATACTGCCTTCACTTCAAACAAGGTACGCATTCCCTTGCTTTACCGAGTTTGTTACTGAATTTAAATTTCATAGGAATTCTAGCTATTTTTTCTTTTGGTTAAAAATGACAATATAACTCTCTTTTTCAGACAGTCAGATCTTCCCAGCCAAAAATCTTAATATGTCCTCAAAAGTGCACATATGAACGCAATTCCTGGCAGAACTTCCTGGTACCCCTGTATAAATAAAAGTATGATAAGATTATGACTGAGTAAAGATTATGAATGACTTATTACTGTTCCTTAATTTGACCAGTACTTTTGTATTCAAACAAAAAATTGTTTACTTAAAATAAATGTACTCCCATTAAAATATTATTCTAGTCATAATATTAAAATACTTTAACTTCGCTTACTTTTTTCTTTGCAAGTGGACGTATGAGTCACCCTACCTGGATTTTCTTTCACTTGCCACTTCACTCTGCCATATGCAAAGAAAAGAAAAAGCAAGCTAAGTTTTCATTTAAAGAAAAGAATTATTGTGCAAAGGGAGTGCACTCATCTGAGCAAACATATGCTTATAGTACTTAGTATTTTAAATATATATGACTTGGCCTTGAAATTTACTCCCTTCAGAACTACGAAAGATATCTGTCCTTCTGTTATGAACCTCAGCTCCCAAATTAAGGAGGAGAAATTCAAATTTCTTATCAAAAGTTGATTCAAGATATAACAATCACCAAACACTAGTCAATTTTAAAAAGTGAAACTAAGAATCAAATCAAATATGTATACAAGGTACTCAAAAAGAAAACTCCAAAGAGAAAACCAAAACGAAACAAAAATCTACTTTGAAAGAAAAATCTCATGTGAAATACCTCTCCAGGAATACACATCAAAGGAGGATATGCTATTTAAATTACATATTTTATCTGTTACTTAATTTACTGAAAAGAGTTCAGATAATGTACCACTACTCACACATTGGGGTTTTTTACGATGTGTTGCTATGATGGCAGACAGATACAGGATATAAGAGTTTAGGAACTCTCCCCTTTCACCCACCCACAGGAAGCCCCTACTGCTTCATAAAATATCCCAAACACAATCAATCAGAGGGCTTAGTTCAGAACTACATCTATCCTGATGCCTTTTATGTCACAGTTGTTTCTCTCCCAAACTACAAAGCTTTCAGCTGTGAATCACAGGAAGGAAGTAGATCCCACAGGTCCTACAGAAACCTGTGCCAATGACTGAGCAGGCAGGATACTTACTAGAGTCAGGGAAAAAACAGTATCATTGAAGAATGCCAACTAATGTAATACTATAAGTGCCATTTTTCATAGAAAACTGAGAACTTGACCATTAAAGACCATTAAAATACTGTGCAGTAGAGTGGGGTTGGTTTGTCTGGGTTTTTTTTTGCACAACGATGTTGTATTTTGTGTTGTTATCTGAATTCCACTTCAGATAACTTCCTTACTCTGATTTTCTCTATAAAAATTTGACATTAATTCATCTAACATTGTTAAGAGTATTTTCCCAGGTATCAAAGGTTTTGCTTGAGAGAAAGATTAAACATTTCACATTTTGTATCATTATGTACCTACACACAGATACTGAATGCAGAAAGAAAATGAGGGAACCTCAAAGCTTTCAAGTACAAAATCCTTCTCTAACACTGCAAAAGAAAATCATAAACTAATACTTTAAAATATGCATTTTATAAATATATTGACATGTAGGTGCAAGCAACAGTTTTGTCCCATCTCCCACACCTCCCCTCAGATTTTCCTAAGTTAAAGGAAAAGTAACTTACTTGCAAATGTCATCTTCTGGGTCCTCAAGCCCAAATCTTTCATCAAAAGTAAGTTGTATCCATACATTTTCCTCTACTGCTACTAATCTCCACACTAGTACAGTGTTGCGTGGGTAGGTGTGTGGAAACTTGGGGCTATGAATACTTCCATTAGTAGTCACAGTAATTATCTTCTCATGCTGAGGATCTTGCACACCTATAGAGAGAAAACAGATGCATCAATACTTGTTTCTTCTACTTTTCCTAAAGTGCTTGTATGGTATACATAGAATAGAGATACTTTTGTTTTGTTTACTTTTCTTTATCTTTCAAGGATATTCTGTTTGGAAAATCCATACAGTAACAACAACTCAAAAGTGGTAAGTACTATTTTGCTGGCAAAAAGTTATTCAAACCCAAGCCTCAAGTGCCATTCAGAAAGCAGAACAGAAATTTAAGTGAATGTGATAGAAACGTGACTGCAAGCACCTGAACGCAAGACTGGACTCCTCACAGAAGCCCAGCAGCCCAAGGGACTACATCAGGCAGCCTGCTGATAGCTTTAGTTCTTTTTTACTCAGGATTGCACCAAGACAACATGGGGGTACCAGGAGAGGTCTGCTTACGTCTACCAGATAAGGATTGTTTTAAATTTGGCTCTTGTTAATAGAGACCATCATACATTTATGGAGTTCAGTGATAAGGATTTTGACATCTGCCTCCTTCCCGAGGGCCACGTCCGAACAGAGTTATCTCAATACAGGAATGAAACTGGGACATGCTTGGGAAAGCCACCAAGTGTACAGAAATCAGGCATTTACTGACAAGCCTCAATTGAGGGCATTCCTCAAAATTACTCATAACATCATTACACTAAACATGTAAAATTAAATTAATGTTTTACTATGCAACAGCAAATTAATTCAAAAGAAATACACCAACTTCATTTGATTGCTAAGCAAACAATAACATCAAAACTACTGAAAAGACCTCTTCAGGTCATGCATTCATAACTGTGAGGAGCTACCAAAAGGAAAGTACTCCTTCAGTGAGCAACAGCCATGCCTTTCAAGAGCCCTAACAACTGTCTTCACAGTAACTCAAGAAACCTCATTGTCAAATGCCCAATATTCACAGGAATTCACATTCAGCAGGTGGAATCACTTCATATTGGGTATGTAGCTGCAAAACCCAGGTAGTGACCTAATCTGGATACATTTTAACATTGTGACATACAATGATGAGATCGCTAAACTACAAAATTTGATTTCTTAAGCACATCAAGTGAAAAACCCTGCTTTATGCTGTAGCATGACTTGTACTACCTTTGGCTTTTTCTAAAACACTGTATACAGTCAGTTTTGACATCTGAGCCAGTAACTCAGAGGAATTCTCTGAGTTAGCTATTAAAAACTTTAGTAACAAAATAAGCTCATAGTTTTGTACTGGAGACATTAATATTATTTTGTTTCCCTTGTTTATTTCAGCTAGATATGTTATCTTATTTTTCTGATTGTTTTATAGCCAGAATTATTACAAACATTCATTTGAAGCTATGTAAGACATATGCGTCAGTGTACAATGAAAACACACACTGCAATTGTACCTTATTATAGTCACATGAAAAGGGTGACAGCTAAATGAATGTAGTGCAAGAAAAGAAAGCCATAGAAACAGCACTGCTATTTTAAAAGAATTAATCTATACTTAAATATAATTTAAAGTCTGATGGACTTTTGCCTTCTAGTTGTGGTATGAAAATGGTAAACTTCTTTTCAGTGGAATTGCTGTTTATATAGAACTGATGAAGTGTGGTCTTGCCAGTATCCACACACAGCTGCAGAGGACTGTCTGTCTTGTGTACAAATAAGAGAGGACAGCATGCAGTAATAAGAAAAAAAGCACCAAAAAAGGCACAAAAAGCAGATTCCTAATTCAGACACTTCATTGGGTTTTTTTAGCTGAGTCACAAGCATTTTTCTATAATGCACACTATGTCATCTGAGAGCTGCACACTAAACTCAGGAGCCAACAATAACAAAAATTACTTTCCCAGATACTAGTACGCCAGAGTACTATTTCCAAAGTATGCAAAGGACCATCATTTCAGACAAACATGTCAAAACGCTATGTCTGACGACACTATACTCAGTGAGTGGTTCATTTTGTCCTTAAAGGCACATACAGGTCTACAAACCATGTTATATTTCAAAACGCATTAAGAAAGTGTTTTGTTTTGTATCATCAGAACAATGATAACCACAGCACTGCAAGTAAGAATTGGAAACAGAACATAGATGTCAAATGAAAAGTCAATAAAAGGGGGCAAAAATGGAAAAGACGTGGCAATGTAGTGAACAGAAGTTGCAGCATCTCCAGTACCTTCAGTTCCAATTTCCACACACATCACTTGCTCCATTTCAAATATTTGTTCTTGCACTCTGGAATTTCTCCTCTTACAAAAGAATTATTTTGTATGACTAGAAGGCAAGTAATTGACTCAGATGGGTCTCATCTAACTCCGAAGGGTAAGAGGATTCTAGCTCAGGAGCTGGCAGGACTTGTTGAGAGGGCTTTAAACTAGGCATGAGGGGGGAGGGGGGAGTAAGTAGGCTCACCAAAGATGTTCCTGTGGAGGATGAGCCATCTCAAAGGGTGTCGTCAGTAACCCAACTGAAGTGCATGTACTCAAATGCACGCAGTATGGGAAGCAAACAGGAGGAGCTGGAAGTCCTGGTCCAGTGGGAGAGCTGTGACATAGTTGCTATCATGGAAACGTGGTGGAACGACTCTCATAACTGGAGTGCTGCCATGGAAGGCTACAGGCTCTTCAGGAGAGACAGCCGTGAGAGGAGGGGTGGAGGGGTGGCCCTCCACACTAGGGAAACCCTGGATGCTATTGAAGTCGAGATCGGTGATGACCAGGTTGAGTGCCTATGGGTAAGGGTCAGAGGGGCAGTCAGGTCTGACCTCCTGGTTGGAGTATGTTACAGACCGCCTGACCAGGAGGAGGAGATGGATCTTCTATTGTTTAAGCAGCTGGAGGTTGCCTCTAGATCGGCTGCCCTTGTTCTTTTAGGAGACTTTAACCTTCCGGATATCTGCTGGGAACTTAACACTGCTGAGAGGAGGCAGTCCAGGAGGTTCTTAGAGTGTATTGAGGACTGCTTTCTGTCGCAGCTGGTGAGTGAGCCTACCAGGGGTGAGGCTCTTCTTGACCTGCTGTTTACAAACAAAGAAGGGCTGGTGGGTGATGTTGTTGTCGGAGGCTGTCTGGGGTGTAGTGATCATGAGATAATCAGGTTCTCTCTAAACAATCTAAAAAGAAAAGCCAGGAACAGAACATCGATGCTGGACTTTCGGCGGGCAGATTTTGGATTATTTAAGGAACTGGTCAGGAAAGTACCCTGGGAAATAGTTCTTAGTAGCAAAGGGGTCCAGGAAGGCTGGATACACTTCAAGAATGAAATCTTGAAGGTGCAGGAGTGGGCTGTCCCCATGTGTTGTAAGAAGAGTCGTAGGGGCAGACGTCCGGCCTGGATGAGTAGGGAGCTTCTGAAGGAACTAAGTAAGAAAAAGAGGATGTATCATCGTTGGAAAGAAGGGGACGTAAGCCACGTCATGTTCAAAGATGTTGTTAAGTCATGTAGGAGGAAAATCAGGGAAGCAAAAGCCCAGTTGGAGCTCAAATTGGTCACTTCTGTTAAGGATAATAAGAAGAGTTTTTATAAATATATCAATGGTAGAAAGAAGGGCAGCAGCGACCTCCACTCCTTGTTGGATGTGGAGGGAAATATAGTAACTAAAGATGCAGAGAAGGCTGAGGTACTTAATGCCTTCTTTGCCTCAGTTTTCAACAGTAAGGAAATCTGTTCGCTTGACAGTTGGCCCTCTGAAGTAGTTGATGGGGGCAGGATGAAATATGGCCCTCCTGCAATCCATGAGGAGGAAGTTCAAGACCTGCTGAGCCACTTGGACCCTCATAAGTCTATGGGGCCAGATGGGATCCATCCTAGGGTGTTGAGAGAGTTGGTGGATGAGCTTGCTAAGCCGCTCTCCATCATCTTTCAGCAGTCTTGGCTCACTGGAGAGGTCCCGGAAGACTGGAAGTTGGCCAATGTGATGCCCATCCACAAGAAGGGCCGTAAAGATGATCCAGGTAATTACAGACCTGTCAGCCTGACCTCGGTCCCAGGTAAAATCATGGAGCAGATAATCCTGGGTGAAATCATACGGCACCTGCAGAACGGTCAAGAGATCAGGCCCAGCCAGCATGGGTTTAGGAGGGGTAGGTCCTGCCTGACCAACCTGATCTCCTTTCATGACCATGTGACTCGCCTGGTGGATGAGAGGAAGGCTGTGGGTGTGGTATACCTGGACTTTAGCAAGGCCTTTGACACTGTCCCCCACAGTAGACTCCTAGGGAAGACGGCAGCCTGTGGCTTAGATGGGAGCACTCTGTGCTGGGTTAGGAATTGGCTGGATGGCCGAGCCCAGAGAGTGGTGGTGAATGGTGTCTCATCCAGTTGGCAGCCGGTCACGAGTGGTGCCCCCCAGGGATCGGTGTTGGGTCCAGTCCTGTTTAATATCTTTATTGATGATCTGGATGAGGGGATTGAGTCCATCATCAGCAAGTTTGCAGATGATACCAAGCTGGGAAGAAGGGTTGATCTGTTAGAGGGTAGGATGGCCCTGCAGAGGGACCTGGACAGATTGGAGAGATGGGCTGATTCTAATGGGATGATGTTTAATAAGTCCAAATGTCGGGTACTTCATTTTGGACACAACAATCTCATGCAGAGCTACAGACTGAGGCTAGAGTGGCTGGAGAGTAGTCAGGCAGAAAAGGACCTGGGAGTGCTGGTTGACAGGAAGCTCAACATGAGCCAGCAGTGTGCCCAGGTGGCCAAGAAGGCCAATGGCATTCTGGCCTGCATCAGGAATAGTGTAGTCAGCAGAACCAGAGAAGTTATCGTCCCCCTGTACTCGGCCCTAGTCAGGCCCCATCTGGAATACTGTGTACAGTTCTGGGCCCCCCAGTTTGGGAAAGATGTTAGGATACTGGAAAGTGTTCAGAGGAGGGCAACGAAGATGGTAAAGGGGCTGAAGCATAAGCCCTACGAGGAGCGACTGAGGGAGTTGGGGCTGTTTAGTCTAAAGAAGAGGAGGCTCAGGGGAGACCTCATTGCTCTCTACAACTACCTAAAAGGAGGTTGTAGTCGGGCAGGGGTTGGTCTCTTCTCTCAGGTGACCAGTGACAGAACTAGAGGGCATGGACTCAAGCTTCGTCAGGGAAAGTTTAGGCTTGATGTGAGGAAGAAGTTCTTTACTGAAAGGGTGATCGGCCATTGGAATGCGCTGCCCAGGGAAGTGGTGGAGTCGCCGACCCTGGAGGTGTTTAAGGGGAGATTGGATGTGGCACTGAGTGCCATGGTTTAGATGATGGTTGGTGTTAGTGTTGAGTTATAGGTTGGACTTGATGATCTCAGAGGTCCTTTCCAACCCTGTGATACTGTGATACTGTGATACTGTGACTGCTGCCACTGGAAAACTAAGTTTGTTGTCTTCAGTTAAGCTGCAATATTCTTTTCTATGCGTTCTACATAAATTGTACCATTGTACCTCAAAATCTACCATTCTCCTACTGAGCTCATACATATTCTGAAAATTTCTTTTGAGTAATCTATGTGAAGAGCAAAGCTCTGAATATGGCTAAAATGAGATTAGTCTCTATACTTTGTGGAATAACTTTGCAATTCCTGGCTTTATTTCAGGATAAATCAGTCCAAGATACACTTAAAAGGGAGTACCAAGTTCAGTCAGATTTACAGTGTTCAGCTGTGTAACTCCAAAGCTGTGTCCATTGCTGCTGTGATCTGTCTGCCTTTCTATTAAAAACTATCCTCCCCATCCTCCTTCTCCAAAAAAAAAAAAAAAGAGAGACAAAAAAGAACCACCCTGAAAAATCAATTTAGGCAAGAGATGTAGGCATGGGAGCATCTCAGCCGTGGGACAATAGCATGCAAGGGAAATGGGCACAGGCAAGGACCAAAACAAAGTACTTGCGACATCAGTTAAAAGCTCCATCAGAAGATAAGCAACCAAGATCATCTGCAGGAAGAAATTCCTGGAAATGGAGCACATCAGACAGGAAAACTACAGTCAGTTCTGGACAGGCTGGAAAGATTTGATGAGGCCAGCTGCTTGGAGTCCAACAAGGCTGACTGTCAGGTCCTGCACTTGATTCACAATGACCCCAATGCAACGCTGCAGGCTTGTGGAAGAGTGACTGGAAAGCTGCCTGGCAGGAAAGAGCCAGGGGTTGCTGGTCAACAGCCAGGCTGAACATAAGCCAGCAGAGTGCTCAGATGCCCAAGAAGGCCAACAGCATCCTGGCTGGTATCAAAAACAACGTGGCCAGCAGGAGAAGTGATTGTGCCCCTGTATTCGGCCCTGGTGAGACTGCACCTCAAACACTGTGTTCAGTTTTGGGCCCGTCCCTACAAGGAAGACTTTGGAGTGATGGAGTGTGTGCAAAGAAGGGCAATGAAGCTGGTGAAGGGGCTGGAGCATAAGTCGTGATGAAAAGCTGAGGGAACTGAGGCTGTTTATTAGTCAGAAGAAAAGGAGGCTGAGGGGAGATTTTATTGCTTTCTACAGCTACCTGAAAGAAGGCTGTAGTGAGGCAGGTGTCGGTCTCTTCTCCCAAGTAACCAGTGATAGGATGAGAGGAAATGGTCTCAAGTTATGCCAGGAGAGGTTTACGTTGGATAGTAGGAAATACTACTTCACTGAAAGTGTTGTCAGGCATTGGAATGGGCTGCTCAGGAAAGCAGTTGAGTTACCATCCCAGGAGGCATTTAAAAGACTTATAGATGTGGCAATTTAGGGACATTGTTTAGTGGTGGACTTCACAGTGTTAGGTTTATGGTTGGACTCAATTACCTTAAAGGTCTTTTCCAACCTAAATTATTCTGTGATTCTTTGATTCTAAGAAAAATCCCTAAACTGATCCAGAGACACAACACGGTTATGCTTATTAGGAAAGGAGATCACACACTGAAGAGAGCCTGAAGTTGAAAAGTCTCTATAGTTACCTTTGATGTGGCACAAGATACTATCACCAGATTTATATATCTATCAATGTAGAAAGTCTGCCCCTGAAAATTACAGGATTCCAGGCACTCTGAAAGCACAGCAGTAACTTACCCTTCCACGATAATGCAGATGAATACCGTATCACCAAACAAATCAGCAGATGCTACTGTAAACTGAAATGAAACCCACCAACTAAACAAGCTCATTCCTGCCTGCTTCAAAGTAGGTCTCTTTCCCCATGGGCAGAAAACATTTCACAAAGATCAGCACTGACACTTTTTAAATATAGCAAGTAACTCCTTCTTAGTACATCGTTTTCACTACATTTTAGTGAGGGTCATGGGTAAAACTCTGACAAATCACATACGGTTCATGAAACAAATGAGAAGATGCAGAAGAGAGGAGCAGCATGGGTGGAGTAACAGCCTCAGCACCAATTCACTTAAAAGATTTTCACAGTACCAGTAGAACTGATTTTTAAACTTTTTGCTAAACCTACATTAATTTCACAATAGTACAAGATGAGAGTCATACTAATCATATACTGTTAATATAGCATTTGATTAATTTAACTCATTTGCTCTTAATTATTAAAATCAGCTTTTCGGCCTTCAGAAACAGCATTAGCTCTGGTGCAGCTATCACTGTTTTAAAAATAAATAAAGCCAAGTTCAAATATAAGAAAAGTTTCAACTCTAAATATTTACCAATTAATATTAGAGTTTTTTATTACATATGGTAACATCGCAGTATGTGCGAGTTCTCTGCTTTAAAACTCAGAAACAAAAGATGATAGTAAGTTGTTGTTCGTTAGCACAGAACTTCAGAGGGAAGCAGGTTTTTTTAATTAAAATAATCAAAAGGATTTCCTGACAACATTCCCATATAATTTTTACAACACTCCACATATGTACAGAAACTGAGACTTTGTAGACGAAATTCTTTGAAATGTAATATAACATGCCATTTCTTCCTCTTTCACCAGACTTTCAAAAAGCAGTAAGGCTAATTTCAAACGTAGTAACTTAAGGCATTCAGGGGTACCTCTTTCTGTCCTCTGTCTCTGGTTCAGTTGCCTCCAGGCTCTTCTTAGCTATTATCTGAATGTAAAAGCCAAAATGATATTCAAGTCTTTTGCCGAGTACAAAGGAAAAGCTGGGAAATGGTCTCTTGCTGGCAGAAAATTGAAGACAAATAGCTCTGTTTGATATTGTTCATATGTAAAATGGATATCAGGGCAAAGCCACCCAAAATCACACACGCTACTTTGAAGGGACATCTGAAGACCTCTAGTCCCAGACCAAACTTCAATTACAATTCCTGCTTACATCACAGCAGGTCATCTGTTTGAGGGTTGATACTTTTTAAGCTAACATTCAACCCCCCCAATGGATGTAAGCTCCACAGTGCCTTGGGGTAATCTGTTTCAGTGCTCTACTATCTCCCTAGGTAAGGTATTTTTCCTATCAAGCTGCAGTTTCCAGCCATGGGCTTTTCAGGGTTTGTTTTGGTTTTACACTCTGTGCTCCTATGAGGAAGGGTTTAACTTCACACTTAAAACTGCTCTTCAGGCAGCTGGAGGCCTGCCATTAGACTGCTCCACAGACTTCTCTTCTCCAGACTATACAAGCCCAGCCTCCTTACCCTCCACTGACTGCCTGCCACCAACAAGACACTGAGCTTTCAAGCCTGGCTGTCCAAACAATTTTCAACCTACCTAAAAAGAAATCTGTTCTTTCCAACTATTGTGCCTCAAAAAATGCCTTTGAAGCACACAGGGTTTTCTTCTATCATCAGCTTTTCAAGTAGTGAAAAAAGAAAACTTCACACAGGCTTGCTGTATCTCCTAAAACAGTTTTCCTAAGTGGTATGGTTTATAGTTTTCTGGATTAAGTCTCTGAGACACATCTAGCCTTCTGTGGATCTTCCATTTTGAAGTGCTTCTATGTTTTGACATAGTTACCTATTTGAAATCTTGACATGATTCTTCAGGTTTTAGTAAGAAATAGAGAGAACTGCATATACCTATAGCGTAGGTACACAGCAACAATATACACACATGACCTGTCAAATACTGCAGTATGATAAATTCAACCTCCGACTAGAGAACTGCTAATTTACACAGGTATTTTTTAGCAAGCGTAACAAATACAACATATAAAGTATTATACGGATGTAAAGTAACAAAGCAGAAACACGTAGGAGAAATATTACAATTTAACATATTCCTTTACTCTTCAGTTACTCTTTCAAATCAAACTTGCACTGTTATCTTAGGCACTGAGTATTTTACCGTATTTAACTCTGGCTACAGGTCTTTCTGCTGAAACAATGTGACGAATATTACGTGCAGGACTCCACAGAGATGAAAGGAGCAGAGAAGCAAAAGCTTTTATTCAGTCTTCAGGAACGCTTAGTTTTGGCAAACTGGCCTAACAGGGAAGGGACAAGAGCAAGAAAAGCACATGGAACTACACTAACAGATGTAATAAAGTTTCCAAACAGCTGCATGACTTTATGTCTTGCAGAGGATAATGACTAATCATACACTAACAAGCCTTCTTTGATTCCAAATTGCATCAAGAAACAAATATGAGTTTATACTTTTACTTCACTAAGTTTTACTTTATAACCTTCAAATATTCTGCCAGCACTTTGCCTAGTACTCTGGCTTCTGCTCAAATAAGAGGATGGCAATTAAACAAGTCTTTTTTGTGCACGTTAAAACTTCTTATAATAAAAGTAACCTCTATTGAGAACTCTTTTGAGACGAAATTCCTTTGGAAGGCATTCTTAGTCCTGAACTTCACAATATCTTTTAAAACTAGATAAATATGACATTTTAGCCAAGATAAAGAATTCCTTTTTCTAAATGTTAGATGAAGTAACTTTTTGGTGTTACCACATGCTCTAAGATCTAATTATCGAGACTGTTTCAGTAAGTATTTACTTCAATGTCCACAGGTAAAGTCTTGGCTGCACTGGAATCAATATTAAGTCTCCACTGACTTGAATACAAAAGGAATACCATCTGTAATAAATACATAAAATTGTTGGATTAATTACTTATGTAATGGATTGATAATAGTATCATCTGGGTTTTTTTCAGTCTCGGGCCAATAATAATCCTAAAATAAATAGGATCATTAGTATGTTGCATATTCATTAAAGAAATATACATTCCTATCATTCAGAAATGAACAAAGATCTCTGTAACACGACAATTAGCATTTAAACCTCTTATACCAATATCCTTCTTTTCTCTTATCGATACAACAAATGTCAAACTGGTCTTTTGATATTATTATTTCATATTTGTTCTTGCCTCAGTATTTTTCCTAATAATATTATACTGTAAACAACCACATAATATAGAGACTCTAGTCAACGACTGTTCCCTATTGCCATCCTTTTCCTCTAAACTTCTAGCTTGAGTGACCCGAGTCATCTTGGACAGTAAAGGCATCACTTAAGGAAAGAAAATTATGGGTTCTTTCCCCAACTAAAACTATTTATAAATTTAATTTAATTAATCCAGAATAATGAGATGTTATGGATGTGCAAATGAAAAGGCAATGATAATATTTCAAGCAGAAAGTCTGTGGAAGTTTTATAGGCACTGTATTTCAGTTAATTCCACTAAGAATAAAATTATTTGTAGGTGAACTGTTATACCGAAATGCAGAAGTATTGATAACTCTGAGAGCATACATACTTAAAAAATTACAACATGGTCTCTAAGTATCAGAGTAGCATCTGGAAATATGATGACAAAAAAAAAAGTCATAACAAAATGTGCAACTACTCAAGCTTTTTTTTAAGTTCCTAAGAGGGGAGAGATGGAGGGACAAAGGAGAGTAAAGGATAGGAGAGAGGGAAAGGGGGAAAAACAAAGAAAACCCCATCATTCTGAGTGAATCACTCTCCCTGCCTTTATCAGCTCCATGATCAATAGTATCAAGGGCAGATAACAGATACAGTCAGCTCATATACTTGACCTTCACCCATCAACAGTAAGAGGTCATCACAACTTCCTTATCTTCCTAAAGCAAAACCTCTTCTACTTCCTCATCCTCCTACAAGACCTCTCTTACCACTTTTCTTACTGCTATATTCCAGAGTATCAATCTGCTACATAATATTTTTGATGGTTTCTGTATCCTATTTTCTCTTCTCCTGCAGAAGAGGGAAGTGTTTTACATATTCTGCACTCACAAGTCCCTCTATACAAAATGATGTGAATAGACATTGAAAACTGTTTAAGTTGAAACAAAGCCTAAGAGTATAAAGAAATGGATCCATTTTCCAGGTGTATTTTGTTGAAGACCAGAGTATCAGGGCTGTCAGTCTTATTTAACACTGAATAGGTAAAATGAGTAGTCCTCAATGCCAGTGAAGCTTAGAAAGGAATGGGCTTTTGAAAGCTACTTATGCAGGTTTTAACCAACACGACTAAAATGGACTAGGATGGGAAGAATTGCAAGTTACCTTGTAAAACTACAACGAACTATACATGAAAAATGTTGTCAATAGAAAAGACATGTTATATGTTTTAATATTGAGGGAGACCAGAAAGTAAGAACAAACAGTAAATCAGGAAAAGGGTTGCCTAGCTGGAGATATATAAAAAAGTTGTTTATTCATTTATAAAGAAAAAATATATTTTAAAAAATCTTTTAAGTTTGAGAGGTTTGGATGGGAAAAAGTTATTGATTTTTTTCAAATATGTAAGCTTTCCAATTCTTCTGCTTCTCAAAATAGGGGGGTTTGTCTCCTATGGGAAACTGATTCAGCAAAGTTTTGAAAAAACTTGATTCTTAACAAACGTCAACAGAAATTATAACTAAAAATAGTATCTATGGCAACAACAGAAACTCAAATGAATTTCAAAAACTTCACACATAAATCCTCGAACTAAGCACTTCCAATTTGTTTTCAATTTTATTACAACAGCACTTACAAGCTACATCCAAAATTAGCTTTGTTAGTACAAGAGACCACACACATGCCCCCACAGTATCAGTCAGTCTGTCTTGAAAGACTGCACATACCAGTGAAGACAGGAAAGGACTGGGCAACAGAGCAGTATTACCCTGATTTTCCAGACTGTGCATGGCACAGAGTGGTTAGAATTGCAAGCAGGTAACTTCAACAAAACCATGAAATTAACCTAAATCTCTTTTCACCTCAGTTAAAAGCATTAGTTTCAATGTTATCGCTTAAAATCTACCTGGATCTCATTTTCCAAAACTAACTATGGTTCCCTGTATGTTTTTAAAAGCCTGTGATCATGTCCTTTACAGAAAAATTCATTAAAATCTGATCCATTTGAAAATTTCACTTCTTGATCTCAAGTTTGACTTAGTTGAAAGTCTTAATTTTATTATGCCCATTTCTTTATGGTTCTTTCAGTTTATATTGTGCAGCACTTGTTAAAAGCAGATACCAGTAAACATTTGGGAAAAAAGATTATCCATGTTCCATGTGGAATTCAATCTGAATAAACAGACTCTATGGATACGGTATGTGTTAAACAGTTACATTTCATTTTAGGTGTTATTCAGAATGAAAAATATAATCATGTCCTGATTATATTTTGTGGTTGGGGAAGGGGGAAAGATAAAAAGACTATCTTAACCTTCAGAAATACCAGTCCTCAAATGCTTTTGTTTGCTATTTGTGTGGATTTTATTTTTCCAATTCCTCACACAGTAGAGCACTATAATGATAGCAATTTAAACATCTCTGAAGATCATCAGTCATACTTCAAGTTCTGAAAAGAAAGTGTTGTTCAAGAAAATTTTGAAAAGCATTTCAGCCTAGTTATATGAGAATAAAACACTGGTTAACATTTTTAGTCAGAAAATTACAATGATGAATTTATGTAAGAGGACACATAAAAGAAAACCAAAGATTTAAGGGTTAGGTACACTACAATTGAAGGTGTGACTGCAGCACATGCAGGGGTAGTTTTAACTATAGAGCAAGAATAACTATAACAATGAACCCAGCACAGCATTCGGTTCTCTGTCAAAAATGCAGAACATCCTAAGCAAACTACAAAGTTTGTGCCAAACTCATGGTGCAGAAATGACATTACTACTGAAAACTTCAAAAGCCAACTTAAAGCTACCTCAGGCTTGCATTACGCATACAGCAAATGCACCTCCAGCATATCCTTATGTTAAAAAGGCAACAGAAATAAAGAAAATACTAGAGACAAAAAAATTACATCTTTAATGTCCATTGAAGCAAAAAAAAATACACTCTGGTGTTAGCCTGCTAAAACAAAGCTTTTGAAGGAATAAAATACATTCACCTCACTAAAATTTGATTGCTAGAAGAGGATTTGGCAGAAAGCAGTCATGAAATATCAATTCTGATCAGCAGAGATGAATGCAATGTAACTTATTGAACTGGAAGAACTTCAAGCAGACAGAACTCACAAAACACTCATTTATAGTATTTTTGCGTGAAAGATGGAATACTCTAGAAAAGTACACTTCTAGAAAATGATTTGCTTATCTAGAAGCAATTCAGAAAAGAAGCACAAGTTCAGCAACAAAAGACAGTCTGTCTTCAAGAAGAAAAGTAGAAGGCTTTGTGCAGTATAGAATTGCCATATGGAGGAACCGTACTTTTTACAACACCTTCTTTTAACATGCATCTCTGATCCTGCAGGTTACTAAACTCACGTGTATATCAACACCAAGGATATCTTTTATAGACAGACCACAATAACAATCAATTTTTAAATAACCAGTGAGAATTTTCTTAGGACAGGATACACTTCCAGCTTCATGAGAGAACCCTTGCCATTCTCGCTAACTTTAGATAAGTTGAATACATGCCATTTTCAGTTAATTGCAAGTGGTTATGAGCCTACCTGATCCTTCTGCCTTTATTCACACAAAGGGCCTCACGAAAGTTAAATGAACAATCTTCTCACATTTATACATGGTTTATCCTTACTTTACTCTGACCTTTCTATTTTTTCCAAAGACAGGCCATAAAAGCATACAAGAGCAACCATAACAGACCTATGTCCCATAGCACGTGCAATACATAGGATTTTAAGTAAAATTGCTTCCAAAAGCCCCTTTTGCTAATCTAGTATTGCAGGTGTCCATGTGGAGGGTTAACAGCAGGGCCCTGAGGACCACGGAAAATATTGTCCACAGTGTTGTAGTTCAGACACCCAATGGTATACTGATTCAGGTTTTATTCCCCAATGCTGCCATTGGTCACCTTATTTCACATGTTAAGTTATGATTTTATTTATTCACATACAATTTATTATCTAATACACAAATCTCAAGATTTTATTACTTCATCTTTTGACATTTTTTTCTGCCTACCTTTAATATCAAAATCTTCTCGTAAAGTTACGTTTAACCCAACAGCAAGAAGCCTTACATTGGATACTCTGAAAAAGCTCCACGGCTTTAAAACTAAAAGTGAGATTTGAGACTTTCAAGTCACTCCAATAACTCTAGGTTCAGATAAGTTTCCCATCTGTCAATCTCTTAAACTACCCAAGTGAACAGTCAGTAGTGTTGCCAAGTGTTTTGGCAATGCTGTACAGAGATGTATTCTCTTAGCATAACTTTTTTTAATCCAGCATCACATCACATGCTACTGTTCAGGTTGAAATCTAGCATACCAGGTATGCTGCTTTCCACAACAGTCTTATTATCAGTGTTATTCAGGATCACGTTTAAGTAACAGATCAGTATTCACTCATATCTGTCACTTTACCTTTTTTTAAACTTTTAACCCTTGCCAAATCATCCACAACATTCTTCAGCATTCTTCAAATTCTTTGGAAACCACATATAGGTATATGGAATGGTTGGGGGAAATCAATGTTTAAAATTAATTTTGTGCAGTTCCCCTGTACTTCCAGAGAACAGCAAACAGGATAAAATGAAATCAGACTCTAAGTCTTAGTACTGCAGCTTGACCACTACCCCAAAGCAACGGGCTTCAGTTCAGACAACACGGTTTTGGTGAAAAAGTCAATGGTAGAACAAATAGTGACACACTCTAGTTCTGCTATTTTAGCCAACATGGATATTGGAAGCTCATCTGTCCACCAATAAATAAGCTGCTTCACTGATAATTTATCCTAGGTCAACTGTAAGCTAGGTCGACATATTTGATGAAAAATCACTTTCCAGCCCTTTACTCACTTTTTGTAAGGTGTTTTGGATACCTGTTAGGTCTCAATCTATAAACCTTCTTAAACTACTAGAGGTGGAAGGTGGGACTTCTAATTTCACAAGCAAGAACTGCATTTGTTAACTACAGTGCAGACAAGTTGAATTCAAAGTTCACATCATATCTCATGAGTCTCATGGTAAAGAAGAAAATAAATCCCAGGATTCTATTTACTGACACAAGAAAAATAAAAATTATTTTGCCCTAGTTATACTTGGAATCACTATGGAATGATTTGAGTGTTAATCCCCATGTATAACTGTAAAAGAGAATTATATATTTTAAAATATAAGAAAACTACAGCAATTTCAATGAATTGAAATTGTACCTTATATTAAGGCATTGCATTTTTTCCAGGGCATAGCAGCAGGTTACTATACAGAAAAGAACAGCTTTTATAAAAAAGCACATCTTGATGCATATTTCATTTAAAATTTTATGTCTCAGAATTATAATATGTTCCTGACACAAGGCATTTATCAACAGTTTCAACACTAGTAGGTGAAGGTGGTAATTCAATTGCAAAACAAGATAGGAACATCAAGGCCTCAAGCTTATGCTGTCATGTAAATTAAAAAGATCAAAATAATATATACATAACCTAATCCAGAACCACAATTAAGACGGCATTTAAGTCATTTGGTGATAAAAAGTCTACAATAGTCAAATGTGCAGATCTCAAGCACATGATGGCTGAAGAAGTAAATATTTTTCATATCTAATCATTTCCCTTCTGCAGAATTTCAGTACTATCAGTGTCTACAGACTTCAATGGTCTGTAATTTTGTTTACTTAGTCCACCACAGCATTGCAAAAAAAAAGAATTCTATACACACAGAACGTTTAAGATGATTCTGAAATTTTTTCAATTCAATGCTTATTTAAATTTCTACGGAAGCTAATCCTATCATATTATTTCTAGGCACTGAGGTCTATTTTACAAAAATCCGGCACAATTCAAAAACCAAAAAAATACATTGTCCAAAGTGCTACAGCAGCTGTTTGAAATTGAAGGATTGAAGTTAAGATTTTAATATGCCATAGGTAAAGTTATCTAAACATCAAAGCCCCACTCCTGTAAAGAAATATGAAGTGCTGGATGCCAAATGTTGAATACCTCCACTTTGAAGCTACATAAGAGAAAGATTCCTGAAAGAAAATCAACTGAGAACATGGTTTGGATTTTTTGGTTTTGGTGTTTATTTTGGGGGGTTAGGGGTTTTATTTTTATTTTTAATACAGCATATTAATATTTCTAAAATATTTCAGGAACTAAGTACAGTGAATAGTCTTGGACTTCAGCAAAGGCAGACATGTAAAATAATATTCTTTTTAAACCTGCTTTGATGCTTGGAGATTTTGCTGTTTGAGGACTCCTTCCTCACTAACCAGATCTCAGGGAAGTAATTGATTTGCCTCTTCCTGGTTGCAACTTAAATTAACACAATTTGTTTGTGTAGCAACAGAATGAAGTTAACTTCTGATAACATTATCCTCCCAGAAGATTATTTTAAAACATGGGCATTACATGCAATTTTCCTGATGCTCAGAAAAAAAAACAAGCAAGGTTCAAAGTAATTTTTTAAATCTAAAGATGTCCTTATTTCGCCTTACTTAGGTGTAGGTCTGCAGCAAGCCTTAAGGGCATAAGAGGGTGAAGAACAAAAAGAGGAGTGTTAGTATTTCATGGTATTGCCTATTTACATAGAACTAAATGTTACTGAAATGGTTGATTTCAGTGTAATTGTAATAGTTTCTCTGCAATGAGAAAAGATTTCAAAATAATGTTTCAGTTGAGGTGTCACTGTTAAAAGAAGAAAGGCTGGACCACAGGGATAAAGACGTATTCCGCTTTATAACAGGACTTCTCTTTTAAAGCTAGTACACACAGACTTACTAATAGATACACTTTGCTTCGTATGGTACTCACTTTACTCTGGTTTCAAATTCCATTTCCACCAAAAACATTTTGTTTGAGAAAAGTGAAGTTAGGTCTCTACTGAAAGTAATTAGACTCTTTGTGGACCGTGCTGCAGAAGGATACACATCTTGATACAGAAATTATATTTTTACTATTATTATTAGAATCCATGAAGTGGAAAAAAATCTCTATGTACAGCACTTTCACCTAAACTATTTAAACAAAGACAAGACACATAACATCCATATACAGGCATTTTTTGAAGAACTGATGAAAAAATCTTTAAGCTCTTCCATCAATTACAAATATTTGTTACTTCACAGTTCTACAGACCAAGCTATTTCTGCTAAGTGTTTTCAAACTTCACTCTGTGGTTTACAAAAAAAAAAAAATATTTTCTTGGAATAGGACCTCATCCTAATCCTTTCCATTTTTATGGCATGTCTAATTACTGCTAAGTGCTCTTCTGGAAGTAACATCAAATCTACTTGTAAGATTTTCTCACAAGTGAAAGTGAGAAAATCATTAAATAGCACAACAAAATAAGCTATCATCTCATTTTGCAATTGGCCAAGTCTGATGAAGGCTAAATTGATCACACTCTCTCAGCTCATGAGAATGCAGATTTGCCTCTGGAAGATTCTTGTCTTCCCAAATTGGAAGAGGAGAGCAGAAACTGTTTCTGATACCTTTGAAAAGCTGCTGCAGGGCTTAAACTAATAAAGATGAAAATCTCTGTGCCCACTTCAGAGGATGTGAAATATATCAAATATCAGAGGCATACATGAAATCAACAATGCTAACAGTCACATCCAAATGAATTCATACCACTAGAATCATTACTAGCAGCAAAAACAATTAATAGCAGACATTAAAATTGTCGCCAGATTCAGACTGGCACATTCCCCAGGATTTTTTCAAATTACAATCCATCTTCCTTTTCACACACTGGTAAAAAATTACTTCTTTAAGTTTGCAAGGGAGAAAAGAGTACACTCCATTTATATGGATATTCATTCTCCTAAGCATTGAGCAAATCAGCCGTTCTGGATGCAGTTTTCCTCAACCTCATCATAACCATCTAATGTATCAAAAGAATGGTACTTAACTATGAGATAATAGACAGAAAAATGAACGTATATTAGGGCATTTCAGATATATGCTGTACTGATAGGATTTCCTTTGGGAGACTCACCACAAGGACTGGAAGTTTCCATAAGGGCCTGCATTTGTGCTTTGTCCAGAGTTGCTCATTATCCTTACTACTTCTAGAGACTGGTGTAGGAAAACATTAGGCAAAAGCCCAATTGAAACAACACAACCTTTATAAAGTAAAAATAGTATAGATTAATAAAGGGGCTGGAAGCACAGCTTCTTTTTTTATTTCAGCCATTTTTCACAGACAACTCCCTCCAACACCCAACATTTGGAAAACTGCGTTTCATTCCATTTTTTGGTACATCCTGCAGACAACAGTAAACCTGCTTTATCCATTTGCAAAATTGATTGCTTTCCTTGTGATTGCTGTTAAAATTCAGGCTGATAACAAAAACACTCCCTTATTCACAGACATACATGCTGTTTCCACAGCCCATACCCCCCAGGTTCCAATGCACAGTGCAGAACAGGATCACTAGGGATAAAAATTCAGCAAATCCAGACACCTACTCACAGCTCAGCCCAAAGTCATTCATTAAGACAATATTCTCAGACACACTGCAGACATTTGGTTATATGTATTCATATTTTTTATTCTAATAATTCTCTTAACAGGACAGCCATTTTTTGTTAGTGCTACTAGAAAATGCCACATAAAGATCAAGTAACATTGGTACTTATCAGCAATTCCCAATTAAATAGGCCAGGAACTTATTTAATGCATATTTTAAAGCTTTAACTTTTACAGTTACTGTAAGAAAAGGAGAGAAATACCCACTTGCTTGTTTGTGTTATAAATTTCATTTTAATCATTTCAAATTCTAGTTACAAGGCAAAACAATTGTGTCTCAATTTGAAAAGGTAGGATTTAAAATAATGAGTTTATGGGCATTTTGTATAAATGTAAACAAAAAAAGCAACTTATAATTACTTGTTGTGTCTATCTCACTAAGAGAGTGGTCAGGGATTGGAACAGATTGCCCAGGGAGGTGGTGGAGTCTCCATCCCTGGAGGTGTTTAAAAGACGGGTAGATGAGTTTAGTAGGGAGACAGCACAGTTGGACTCGATGATCTCAGAGGTCTCTTCCAACCTTACAATTCTATGATACTCATGGAGATAAAACCTGAAAGATGATGAGAACCATCTCCTTTTTCAGATCATGTAATTATTACCAGACTCATATTACCAACTAGTCGGGGCTAGAAGACCAGTCTTAGATTGCTAACATAATATTACACCTTTAGTACAATGGAAATTATCTTAAGTCAAAGCAAAAATTAATCTAAAACATTTAATGACCTCCAAATCTAAAGAAATACCATTAACAGTTTTTTTTAAACCATTACAGTCTAGATTTTACTATTATCTTAAAATCAGAGCACCAGAAATTAATGATATTTTCCTTTATTATTAATATTGTTATTTGTTATAATAAGTGGGAGATGAAAGCATGTAGTTGTTTGCTTGTTTAGTTTAAATTCAGAGTACTGTGCCACTATTAATACCTGAATGTTGAAATTAGCCATAGTCATTTGATGACACAATCTACCAGAATCCTTCTCATCTGCTTTTTCCCTGTTCTGTTCCATGTACTTTACAGCTGGTAATGTGGATGAAATCCAGATGTTATGTAAAACAGCTGCAAATATGTGCTTCTATCTAAGGGTCCAGTATTTTTACTCATACACAGAAATGCCTATATTGTCAATGTCTGTGAGATCAGTTCACTGAAAAAAAAAATTAAGTCAGCTGCTGTGCTTCATTAACAAAAGTCAAAAAGAACTCCCAGCCAAAGTCACTTCTTGAGTTAAATTTGGATACCAGTAGTTATTCATTCAATGATTAAATGTACTATTTTGTGTATCAGTTTGTGGATTTTTTTCCTGTATTCACTGCATTTTACTTCTTTATTTCCATCCACAAATACACAACAGCACTATAGAAGAGCTAATTATCTGTTCTTTTCCAAGGTTCATCAAAGTCTTATCTAAACCTGCAGTTCTATTTTATTAATGAAATACGAAAGCCCTAATTTTTACCCCATTCTGTTTCTTTAACACCGAATCGTATCATTTCTGGTCACATCACATATTTGTTAGGTAAACTAAGTGGAAATACTGACTGATCACTGCAGAAGAAATAAACAAATCCAAAACAAATTATATTCAAGCATTAGTATGTACACAGAACACCATCATATAAAGCACACTTCACAGAAAACAACAGACATCGGAGTGGATGGGGTTTATTTTAGTATCATGCAAATACAAGATTTGTGAAGTACAATATGAAGTATCAAGTCTCAGTGTTTGAAAACATATTATACAAACAAAAATTATATTTGTCTGACACTGAATCAGAAGGTAAACTGATGAGAAATTATGAAATAATCCTGTTAAACCTAGCATATTAGAATTCTCTATCCAGCCAGTGAAACAACTACTTTTTTTTTCTCCACACTCACACAAAAAATGATACTGTGATAATTCTATGGAAGAAAAAGAAACAACATGCACTTTGGATTAAGCAATTTCATCTTGAAAGGCATTATGGAATTCTCTTTTTAACTACCTAAAAGGCTGCCATGTTTTAATCATTAGTCATTATACCAGACTTGCTCTCAAGACTGGTGTCTTTGCAAGGAAAGGAGGAGAAGCAAACAATAAACATTTTCTGCCACTTATGATGCAGAACCCAGCAAATTACCTTGACCAAATTAAGAGATAATGTTTTTATTTTTATATAACCATATCTATACACACATATACATAATTCTAAATAATTATGGCTTCGAGGATGCCTGTGGAGGTGTACTGTGTCCTGGGAAAAGCACCCAGTTCTGTCTAAATTCTAGCTCAGGGAGGATCACTTACCTGACTGCAGCATTCTTAGTACACAGCAGCAATTCTGAGGCAAACATCACACAGGCACTCTCCATGACACGACAAAAGGCAGCTGCCCAAATCTGTACCACCAGTTCCCATTTTTTATTGTGGGCTCGTCTTGCAGAATTTTAGCATAAAAAAAAGCATATGAGTGCAGTCTGATACAGCTGAATAATAAAGACATGAGCATGAATACAACAGTAAACCAGTTGCTCAGCATGATGCTGCAGAGAAGTTCTGAATACTGAGAATTGATCTAAGACTACAGGGAGAAAATACAGAAGGTATTTTTAGAAATGGAGTCCTGCAGTACCATACTGCTGCAAGAGTGACTAAGATCAGACAGAAAATTAAAGAAAACTTTGATAGGCATATATCTCCTGATTACTGATGATAGAAGAAAAAAAGAAATACTTCCAATGAATTTAGAACAATAATGTGTGTCAGAAAGCATAAAAAGGGGCTGACAGTGCAGTGCTGAAACACATAGGGTAAAAACCACCTACAGTTCCCATTTCCGTGGGTCTTCATGCAGTAGGACTGTGCAAGGAACACTGGTCTAGTTTGTCTCAAGTTATTCCTTTTTTCTTCTATCAGATCATAATTTTACTAGGTTTCTTTGGGATCCGAGAACAGTCAGTCACAAAGATTTTCTTTTGGGAAAGCTATTCCACAGATATCGAAGCCTTCCAATTTTCCCATCACAGCAGCAAGTCTGAGTAGTGGCCTTCCAGGACACTGCTTAACAAGTACTAACCAACCACTTGGCATAATTGATTATAGACTGGATTATATCTTATACATTATAGTGAAATATAAGTGAAGTTATCAAAATGGGCACCAGTTAATTTTGTAAAGCAATGGTTTACTGATTATCATATTACAGAAAAAAAACAGTAGAAGTGTGAAAACATAAATCAACATTCATAATATTCTTTATTCATGATTATTCACTAATTTTAACTGGTAAAAATAACCATGCCATTTTTTGATAACAAAAGGCCATTTTACATGACCTAAAAACTCAGTGTCAACAGCAGTCAGTCACTAACAGGAGTGCTAACTGTTCATTACATGCATCCTAAATAAGAAGACTTTACTCTTTATTCTTATTCTATTATGTTTATTATTTAGTCTTTTCAATTCTGAAAAATATAGAAGTGAAAGAGGAGGAAAAAAACTCCAGTCTGGAAAAAAAGTCTTTGCTTCAGTTTTGGAAAAAAAAGAAAAAAGAATAATTTCTAAAAGATTTTCAACATTTTTCCTTCTTCTCTCCCCCAACGAATCAATAAGAAAATAAATACAAACCTTTCAATATGTAATTAATTATTTCTACAATTGATCCATTTCTAATTTTTAAGTGTTTTAAAATTTAGGCAGAAGTCTTACTACACTTGTTGTTTTCCACTTATATGGACAAATTTAAAGTTTTCTGCTGAAAGCATGGAAGACCACAGATACTCTCATTTAGGAACAGAGGTTAAAGGCCAACAAAGGGAGAGTTCTACTATCCTACCTTCTGCAGATTAACACTATTTTCCAAAATAAAAATAAACCTCAAGTTGCTTTCTATTCTTTTAGCAGATTAATTTAAGCTACTTTCATCTCTGTAGAAAGATAGCAAACTAGTCAACAGCAGAACATAGACCAAAAAGCCTTTGTCTATCACAAACAACTTCAAATTACGGTTCTCATAAAACAATAATACTCCAAAGTGTATTACTGTAATTGCTTCAGAAAGGTGGCTTTGGACATTTTTCCTACAAGGTGACTTTCTTTCCTCCTTCTGTAAAACTACCACTATTACTGACAAGTCTAAATACATAGAAAAACAAAACTATTTCTAAGAACTAGAAATATTAGCATCAGTATCTTACAATGTCAGAATGATGGTTACTACATGCATGTAGTACATATTGCGTACGCACATCTTCAATATTTCTTCATTTAATCTATACTCAATACTACCTGGGTGCTTCTGCAGCCACCCAGAAGGTGCTGTGAATGTTTTTTTGAGAGATAAAAAGATGAAACATTTTGGTACCAGGTGTCTCCTTCCACAAGGACTGACTACAATGTGTGTGTAGTTAGGGAACCAGCAAACCAAACAAACTATTTTAAAGCTTATTCTTGCAGCTGTCTTCATTCTCTTAGTACAGCTGTACAAGCTATGAAAAGTTTACGTCATAATTAACTACTTTGTTTTTACTTTTCATCTCCTCTATAAAAGACATATAATCAGTCGTTTGTATGCTGAGGCTTGTAAATACGCAATTACTACTACAATAACTAAACCAAACTTAACAAGTGCTATTTAGTCAGAAACATAGTGGCGCTTACAGTGTTAACTAATGTCTGTTGCTAGAAACAAATTAATCTCCGTAGATACTACATACAGCAAATGTCATTTCGCTTTTGGCTGCACTACTACTGGATAACGAGTTCACTTGTATTTAAAAAAACAAAACAAAACAAACAAACTTCTCAAACTTTTGAGATCAATTATAGGATTTGTATGTCCTGTTCTGCATTGGTGCTGTTCCCGTGCTCTAACAAGGGTAGCCTAGGAGGATTCTAGCATCCTGCTGTTACCTCCTTCCTTCTGTCAGACTATATGTAAATATTCATAACTTTTGATAGCTCTATTATGTAAATACACTTTATATAAAAATTGTGTATAAAACATCTGAGAGCTTTTCCAGTCTAAATATACCCCACTATTTACTCTCACTACTATTTGTGAGGTCTCCGATTTCTGTAAATGACGCCTGAAACTTACAACTCTCATCAAGATCTAAATGCTGCACAAAGAGACAGCTTCTGCCATCTCCCCTGGGACTACCATCAGAATAATACACTATTCATAACGATTAAATCTAGTGGGATGCGCTTCTAAGGAATATCAAGAGGTTGAATGAGCAGCATCTTCGATGAAAGAAGTCTTCAAAGTAAAACTATTTTTCGGACTACATCTGTCTGAAGCCCAGCATAAGTCTAACAAAATAAAATAATTCTGTGTTTCCATGGCTCACAAATGGTAAAAGTCAATTTTTGTCTCAGAGAATCCAAGTCACAGTCAGGAAAGTTATTATGAGCACACTTGCCATCTGTACTCAAACGTTAATGGTGCAACTGAATTGACTGTATATGGACAGAAATGGTCTCAGAAAGACTTGGATTACAAAACAGATAAAATATAACAGATGTGCCCATCAGCAGGCAGGCTGGCATTCACTCTGCAGCAGCTGAAACTTCCAAGAGTAAGCATACTGGAGTAATTAATCTGTTTTGAGCTTTCAAATCACAAAAAAAGCTCAAGTTCAAAAGTACCCTAAATGTGAGGGGAGGAGGAAAAATAAATTAAAAAAAAAGATTTTTCTTGGATCACAGATGGTAAATAAGCTCTAGCTCTAAACGCTATAGTACTGTAGTATTGTTCTGCTCTGGATCCAGCCTCAGCCACCTCATTCTGCAATTCCCACACGTGCCCTGGCTCTGTGGTGAGCTGGGCAGACCAGCTCCCTGTCAACAGGGACCCAAGGCACATCAGAACTGAGGTAAAACAAGAACAAACACTGCGACGCAAACCTGCAACAAGCAATCTTGCATTATGCACTTGACTCCCATAGGTTTAAGCATTACAATGGCCAATAGGCCCTCAGCAGGCCCACGCTCAGTGCAAAGCCGTGGGGAAAAGCAGATTGCTTTGAAGAGTGGTTCTTCCGAGGGGACAGAGCACTGCCTGAAGCTCGCTAAGGGAGTCACCGAGCACACCATTACACAGCCAGGCTTGGGGTCCTGCCTGAACCAGCACTAAGTGTTATGCACCTCTAGCAGGGTCAAAGGACTACCACACTCATGGGAAAATGGAGATGTTTGAAAATCCTGAGAAAATCTCCTCGGGCAAGGAATTGACTAGTTCCTAAATCCCATGCAAGTCAGTTAAGGCAAAGGTACAGGAACCAGCGAAAGTTAATAAAGCCAGCAGCAGATTTACACCATAATATTTTTCCCAGTATGTTCAGATAGTGTTCCACTTGCAAAGTCCATAATTTATTGAACATATCACCAAGTTCAAAGGGAAAAAAACTTTTAAAAATCCATCTTTAAATATCTGCCAAGCTTCTACCAGAGTGGCAAGCACATCTGAAAGTTTTATTCTACTTCAATAGTTTTGAGGGGCAAAGAAAAAGGCAACATATAGAAATACTGTTTCCAAATTGAAAGACAGAACTTTGGAAGAAGCCCAACTTTCTTCCACTCTACTGATCTGAGAATGACTTAATGACCTGACGAAGTCAACTGCCAAATACTTCTGAGGCAGACTTCAGGAGTGCCAGATGGCATTATTCAGAAGTTCTCATGGTCCTACCGGCTTACTCCATGGCATTAAAAATTGCTATTTTCCATACAAAATCCTACTCTTGACCAAAGCAATATTTCCATAACAAAAAGGTTATGTGTTTAGAGGTGACACAAAGTAGATTTTTTTTAATAAGTCTCTAGCCTTTATATGAAATTAATATGTAGTTGGGTGGAAGAATAAGTTAAAATCAATACTGTACCTATATTAAAATTCGAATAAAATATATTTGAAAATTCGATCATGCAGATTATATTCATCCCAAATTTGTTTCACCAATTTGAACTCTGCAAAATTCAAGTTCTCCAACCATTCAAGTTAATGGCAATAGAGCTTCTAGTTTTACATAAACACATTTTATTCTACCTATTTTTGTCTCACTTATAACAATAATTTTAAGGAAAAACATCCAATTATCTACAAAAGATTCTACAAAGGCTATCAGAAATACTGTCTAGAAAGGACTTGAATGTCAGAGTCACAAGCCAGAATTTAAGCACCACAGAAATTTGCACTAAAAATACAGACCTCAGTTTTCAACAAATCAGGACATAAGTAAATGTATGTTAATATCCTACGTAAAGGAGCCACTTTCATAGTTCCATAGCTGTTCTTCTTTCTTCTCAATACAAAGGACACAGGAGTGTAATCCGCTTTTTTTGTAACTGGGTGTCAGAATGAACGTCAGGTGTACGAGGTGCAGCACTTGAGTTTAGGTTGCTTACTTGGGAGGTCTGGTCAATTGCTTAAAATTACTAGCTATTACTACCCCATCCTGAGGACTGATATCATGCTGGATATGAACTTTAAAAATCAGTGCATAAATACACAGAACAAGAATTTGAGTGTACCTGAGTTACTAAAGACATTAATTTGCGATTATTTTACAATGACCCTGTTATCCAAAGAAAGGGCAGCAAAAAGAAAGGTTAATGACAACACTCAGGCCGTGAAAGATTTCCTCTTTCTATTCCTCCTCTTCTTTCCCATTCAACTCAAATGAAGTTTAGTTTGACCTTTCAGCAATTATGCTCTCATTGCTACAAAATCTGAGGTTATTTCAGCATTCCTAACTCTCCTTTGCTCAGATTTCTAGTAGACATTTATAAAACAGCCTAGATTAGCAGTCAAGATCAAAATTAGCAAACTAGCTGGACAATATAAAAATATCTTCTAACATACAGGCTTCAGGAGGCTGCACATGACAACTTCCATTTCCCAAAATGGTCAGCAATACATGAGGCAGATTGAGCTTCCACTGGCAGCCCAATATCAGACTATTTACAGGCAAATCAGTAACATAACGTCTCCGGTACAAAATAATGATTGAGGAGACTAAAATATAGATAAATTTAACAGTTAGACCAAATATATCAAACATTATTGGGATTGTTTCACTTATTTATAAAAAACACACAACAATTTTTTTGAAAAGTACTGAAATAAATATGGAGGCATGGGAAGCTTGGAGAAGCCTGGTGTTTAATAGGGGATCCTCATTTGCAGGTCTTATTTCTCTAAATTTGGCATGAGCAAAAGACAATGCTTTTTGTTCTTCAAAGATTATTCTGCACTCTCAATTTTGATAATTCTGAAGTAATAAATGTGTTGCAATGGCTTGGTATGTTAACGGTGACTTCATAAGTTATTTACACGAGCTGTAAATTTACAAAATCCCTCAAAACAAACAAACAATAAGCCACATCAATGAAATACATTTCTCCCTATGCAACAGCTTATTATTTACAACCCCAGTTTTGAAAACACTTATTCATATACTTAATGTTAAAGACTGTAGTTAGTACCACAAAGGAAATTTATATAAGGAAATTTATGACTACACAAAAAGCACACATATAAATGAGTAAATTGTTTTTAATGGAAATTTTTGTTGTAATAGAATTTATGATGAAACCTTTCTTATTTATTATTTTGATATGATATTTATAAGCGTGTCTTTGGTCAGAAGTGTTTTCCCCAAAGGTTAATAACTGGTAAACTACAGAAAATGAAGGGAAAGTATGTATTTGGGTTTTGTTGTTGTTGTTGTTTTGTCTGTTTGATTGTTTTTTTGGGGGTAGGTTGGTTTGTTTTTAAT
Organism: Dromococcyx pavoninus; assembly: GCA_033558185.1. NCBI lineage: Eukaryota > Metazoa > Chordata > Aves > Cuculiformes > Neomorphidae > Dromococcyx > Dromococcyx pavoninus. The sequence goes on from JAUMJL010000235.1 coordinate 1,574,648, forward strand.
TAAGAGACAATCAATGTAGTCTCTCAAGAAATACTACCAGGATCACTGTTGACAGTGTATTCGTTGTTTTAGAAAGTAGCAGAAAAACGAAACAACAAAAAAAGTTAATTAGAATGGTCAGCTCTAAAAAGATCTGTGAGAATCTGAAAGCCTAGCAATTGATAAAATTGTATCTGCAACAAGTACCAAGGCACAATCAGGAAAAAAGCATTGGCACCACTATGTAAACTCTTTGAAACGATCAGGTCAAACTTCATCTGTGATCAGAAACATAACTTTTAATAAAATTATAGGTGAGGAGGAGGACCCAGGGAACAGCAGCCAGTCTCCGTTCAGTTCCAGGCAGCAAACAGAGCAAGTCCTAATAGAAACTACATCCAAGTTAAAGAAAAACAAGGAGGTGACTTGCTTCAAGCAACCTGTGTTCCATTATGAGATGGCTGGTTCTGTGGACAAGCAAACAATAGCTCATTTCATTTATTTCAGCTTTAGAAAGGCTTTACACATTCACCAACAGCAGATGCTTCTCCTCATAGCCAAGCTAAGGAGATATGGACCGAATGGGTAGACTACGAGGCAGGTGAAAAACTGGCCAGGCCATCAGGCTCAAAAATAGTAGTCCATGGCTTGAAGGAGTTTGTATCAGGGCTGATGCTGTCTCATATTTTTAGCAGTAAGGTAGGCAAAAGGAAGCAGCGCAAACTCAATACGTCTGAAAGTGAGAGGGAAAATGGCGACAACACGGACAGGCTAGAAGGCAAGGCTGCTGTGAGGGGCTGCAGCAGGCAACAGGAGTGACCCCGCAGGAGCCTGGGGAGGGTCAGCCCAGGGAAATGCAGCAACCTGCAGGGAACCAGGGCAGGGAGGGGACGCCTCTGACAAGGTGGCTGCTGCACAGGAAAGGATCTGGGGGTCCCAGTGGGCAGCAAAATGAACAAGTCAGCAGTGCGTCCTTGTGGCAATGAGAGCCAACACAAACCCAGCTGCTCACGCCATCAAGTTATAGAGGCTGCATCAAAAGACCTGTGTCCAGCACAAGAGACATGGACAAACCGGAGGCAGTTCAGCGGAGGGTCACCCAGAACGCTCAAGGGTTTACAGCAAATGATGCAGGAGGAAAGACTGAAGGACCTGGGTTCATTTAACCTGCAGAAGAGAAAGTTAAGAATGCATCTCATAGCAGTCTTCCATCACCTAAAAGGGGGTCACAGAGGAGACACTCTGACTCAGGGCACAAGTGATAGGACAGAAGCTGGCAGCTGTAAGTTGCAGCAAGACTAGATCTGACTGAACGTAGGGGTGACAAGTCTTCACGTAGAGCAGTCAAGCACTGGGACAGGCTGGGAATCTCCATCCTTAGACACTTTCAAATTCAGCTGGGTAAGACCCTCAGTAGTCTCACCAAACTTGGCTGTACTGTGAGGAGAAGCTGGATGAGATGACTTCTAGGAGTTCCTTTCCACACTAAGTTATGACTCCAGGATAACTGATGAACAATGGCTTCGTTATGACTCAGTGAAGCTGGAAAGCAGTTTAATTGCAAGTCCAAAGACTACAAATGAACTTATAACAAAACACAGTTCATTTCTTCAGACTCCAAACGCTCCAAATACGGAACCTAAAGTGCAGTTGCACATGAAGTGTGTTCTTGATCTACATTCTGCAGCACATCTTACTATTACCTCCAGGCAGAGGCAGGCCAGCTCCTAACAAACTGTGCTCCAGGCACAAGAACAAAGTTCCCCAACATTTGGTGGTTAGGTAAGCGATGGTATGTAAGATCAGATCTTTTCTTGTGTCCTCTTTTATGGTAACTACCTGGCGTGCTGAGGATAATCCAGAACACCAAGTAGCATTTCTAAATGGTTCTGGTTTGTGTGTGGAACTACCGAGAAAAATATGTTTATAATGAATATAGAAATAGATTACCTTTAATATTAATCCTGTAAAGTTTTAACTGGCTTCAACTTCAAATTACATAATTGCTTCACACAAAACAATGCAAAAAAAAACCAACTTGTTGATAACTTGTGTTATCCGAAAACATTAGAATAACTTTACTATAAAAAGACCAAGACATTTTCTAACAGGTAAATCTAAACCACATATACAAGGAATTCAAGGAGTGAAAAGGCCATGTAACATGGGTAATGATTCTTTTATCCTTATCAGCAATAAAAAGTTGTAATTGATGTGTATACATAGAAAATGCATGCCAATCTACTACAAATATGCACTGACAATGAAATGAAGTTTACTTTCAGGAATGGAGCAGAACATTCCCACTTCTCACTCCACAGGCAGACTGAGCAGAATGGAAAGCATAACATTCTCTGATGCATGGAACAGTACTACTTACATAAAAAAATATAAAATCTCAAAACTTTTATCCACACTAAGGACAATCTGCTAGAACTAGTATATGGACATGAAAGAAATCTAAACACTCTAGCAGAACTACACTTATCAAAAAAAAAAAATGAAGTCCAGTTTTCCCAAAACAAAGATGGGTTGTTTTTCTTCAAAAGTATTAAAACCAAAAATGCTTTAAGCAAAAAAATTAAGCCACCTTCTTTTAAAAGTCAAAACGAATCCCACTCTGCTACTGTATAATTCTACACAACTTTGATATAGCTTTTGAAAATAAACTAAGGATCCAAAAGTTGCTTTTGATAAAATATGCACATGTGTACCACACAGAAAATGTTAACATGGGCAAGGATGCTATAACTAGCCTCCAGTTTAAGCCTTCCTAGTAAGAACATTGAGTACTTGCATCTAAAAAAATTACAGAACTTACACTTACAGTGTAAAGGCTCCTCAAGCAAAACAAACCAACAAAAGAATATTTAACTACTTTTTAAAAATCTCAGTAGTGAGGATTTTTAAAAACTTAACTATAAGGTTGTTCACTATAAATTGAAGTATTTGCCATTCCCAGCAAAGATTAAGGCTGATTTTTTTTTCCCTAAAACCTTCCCTCAAACCCTGTGAGAGGGAAAGTCTTGACTTTCATATTTTAGGGGGATACTTTATAGTCCTGTATGTGAAGAAATTAGGAAATACACCTGCTCTTCTGTTTATAATAAAGGTGGGTGTTGTTTATGATATGTGAATGACAGTGGAATGGTACTGCTTGTATTAACAGCATTCTGCTTAATTTTGCAAAAACAGGATTTACAATAGGACCATATACTGAGAAAGTTCAAAAATGATGTGTCATAGGAATCCAACTTTTTAAACTGCAATTACAAGACAGTCATTCTTATTTAAGATTGTGCTATCTCATGCAGCAACATGCATGGACATCCTGCAAGATAGTCTGCAAAGTTCTCCTAAAGAGTAGGGAAACTGCTGAAGAAAATATTAATGAAATGCAACAGCTTTGAAAAGATCGAATCTGCTTCACAAATTCAACTTGGTAGAAGATAATTTATACACATTTTAGAAACAGAAGTGTAAGAAAACATGTAGCCACAAAATTTCTCCTTTATAAACTCGGAAATACATTTCTGGAATTTCAAAGACAGGTTTTGCTACATACATTCAACATCAAAGTCAACAGAAATCTCAAGATTAAGCCTCACAGAATTTTTAAACATAAAACATGCTCTGATTCAGAATTGTGACCAATTCTGCCAACCAACATACTCACCAGGGTTATAAAAGTTATCAAACATTTGCAGCTAGGACAAAGAGGACATGTTCCGTACTGTATGGAATTCATAAATTTATATAGAAATGTTTTAATCGAACAAAAGGATGACTGTATTGATTCCACCAACCGAAAGACTCCTACTCGCACAACAATACCAAGACTTTCCCTAAAGACTGGTGGTATAAACGGGTATTCAGTAAGACTGCAGAAGATACTAATGTACTTAACTTGATCCCTTGCCACCACTCCAATTCTACCCAAATAAGAAACATATTAGTCATTTTTTTAATGTAATGTGATCTATTAATGCTTTTCCTTTATTTTAAAATTATTATATTTTTCTGCTCATTCTCTAGATAATTTTTGCATTTAACTGTACTTGAGTACAGAAAGAGATAATTTGGTTGGATCTGAAAGCACAAGAAAGAAGATAGAAGAGTTCTATTTCTCCCTTTTATCTCATTAGATGTGCAGCTTCTTGAGCTGAAATGGAGAAAAATAGCAATTTTAGTTTGCATAAGCTGTGCTCTTTTTATACTCGAATTTTTGCTGAGAAACTGGAAAGTCACATTTCAAGTAGATATTAATTTATTATTTCATATAGTCTCTAGCAGTGACCAAAGTATCTGTGCAAATCCAGTAGATTCTAAGTGAAACTTCTACAAAATTCAATGGCTCAGTTTCTTTTACTTCTCTGACTCGTCTCATTTATCTTATTTCCTCCAATCAATTATATTGTACCTGATTTAACATCTACCTCCACAAATATTCACTGCCAGCAATTGTTACAACACTATTCTTACAGGTCAATTTCTGCAAGAGCAAGTGCTTAGGTAGCAATGATAAATAGTAAAGGAATTGTGCGGTGCCACAAACTTTGATTCTCCAGGCAATTTCAGGACTAATCAATTAATCAGTAATCATGCAACTTCTCAAGGCAATGATAATATGCAAAACCAGGCTCAGGAAAAAATGAAAAATGGCAATAAAAGTGTCAAGAAACAGAGATTCTCTCGGCTAATTTGGAGGACTTGGTGCTAGAGTTTGCGGAAGTTCTCTGGACTGACTACACTAAATTAACTCCAGTACACTGCCAAGCAGAAACAGTATCGCTCTTTGGACTCCTCTCTTTCTACGCTGTGCCCAGCTAGCTGGCAGTAAAGCAGATTTATAGAATAAAAACAAGTCACTATTATTTCTTCCTGACTCGTTTCCCTCTGATTATCTTCTGAAAGCTTTGTAATACAGCCAAAGGTAATTTATAGCCAACATTAAATTAAATGAATAACAGGAAACTGCAAAGTGTTAGATTTCTTTACAGGGTAGCACTCCAAAAGGCAGACAAAACAAACGGGCTTAGGGAGGCAGATACAGTAAACTACACTTCATTAAACACATGAAGAGTTCAGTAAGCTTTTGTTAAATCTCTGCTTCTCTGAAATCAAATTGCTCATAAGAAAAGAAAAAGTGAGGTAACTTTAAAGGATTATAGCACGAAGGCATTTGTTGTCCCATAGACATTTGATGCATTCATACCGCATCAGTGAAAGGGCTAAGAAGTGACAGAAACTCCAATTTCACAGCACTACAAAGTATAGTGCTGTTCAGGCTGTCCATCAGTGGATGGACAAATGAAGTCAAATGAAGTTAATGTTTCTGACTTTGAACATGCTTCCCCAAAACCCATGCTGTGACCACTGCTCCGGGGACCAGCATTGCAGGAAAGAGATATCCACTACATTTTCTGATGAAATGGACTAGCCAATACGTCCTCACAACAGTCCACATAAGTCATTCACAAACTCCACTTTTTAATAACTGTGTATTGCAAACACTAGAATTTTCCTCTGCAAAATTACTCCCACAGCACTTCATCTGTTCTCACTCAAGGTAAGCAGGAAGCTATCAATGACCTTTACTCTTACATCCACTCTTCACAGCACCTTCATTTGCTGTTCCACACACCAGACCTCTTTAATGTATACTTTCACTAATCTCATATTGCTTCCCAGTAAACCACAAAAAATATTCACTAACTTCTGCATGTCCAACCAAATTGACAGAAATGTCTGTAAAAAGAAAATGCTAGGAATACTTTCTTTTTACCTTCATCTCAAGGGCCACATTAGGTCAGTCACTTCTAAGGTTAGTGACCAAAATACTGCTGAGCAGGGCCAGACATAGGAACATCACATCAGCAGCTAAGAAGACTTCAGGGTTCATGTCCTTCAAGTACTCCCATTTACACATTCACAGTCCTTACTAGTTGTATTGGGTTCGCATGGCAAGGTTTTGATAACAGGAGGGGTACAAGAGTGGTTTCTGAGAGAAGCTGCTGGAAGCTTTCCCCATGTCAAACAGAGCCAATTCCAGCCAACTCCAAGATGAACTCACCAAGGCCGAGTCGTAGCACCTCTGTGATGACGTATTTAAGAAGGGGGAAAAGCCTGCTGTACAACAGCACCGGGGAAAAAAGAGTAAGAACACGTGAGAGAAACAACTCTGCAGACATCAAGGTCCACACACTGGAGCAGAGGTTCCCCTGCAGCCTGTGGTGAAGGCCACAGCAAGAAAGGCTGTCCCCCTGTAGCACATGGAGTTTAACAGTGGAGCAGATATCCACCTGCAACCAAAGGAGGTTGAGACCATGTGGGAAGCCCATGCTGGAGCAGGCTCCTTGCAGGACCTGTGGACCCTTGGAGAGAGAGGAGTCTATGCTGGAAAAGGTTTGCTGGCAGGACTTATGACTCGAGGCGGGGGGGGACCCACAGCGGAGCACTCTGTTCCTGAAAGACTGCACCCCATGGAAGGGAACACCCTGAAGCTGTTCATGAAGAACTGTAGCCTGTGGGAAAGACTCACACAGAGAAGCTGGTGGAGGACTCTCTCCCATGGAGGGATCCCACACTGGAGCAGGGGAAGAGTGTGAAGAGCAAGAAGCAGCAGAGACGAAGTGTGATGAACTGACCACAAACCCCATTTCCCATCCCCCTGCACCGCTGGGGAGGAGGAGGTAGAGAAACTAAGAGTGAAGTTGAGCTCAAGAAGAAGGGAGGGGTGGGAGGAAGGTGTTTTAAGATTTGGTTTTACTTCTCATTACCCTACTCTGATTTGGTCAGTAATAAATTCATTTAATTTATTACCCAAGTTGAACTTGTTTTGCTTGTGACAGTAACGGGTAAGTGATCGCTCCCTGACCTTATCTCGACCCACAAGCCTTTTGTTGTATTTTTCTGCCCCTGTCCAGATGAGGAGGGGAGTGAGAGAGCAGCTTGGCACGCACCTGGCATCCAGCCAGCATCAAACCACCACTCCAGTGGTGGTCTACATTCAGCCCACATCAGGAGTACACACCGTGGCTTGTCCTGAAGCCCTAGACTCTCACCTGGGAGTCAGCATCCACTGTGGTTCCTATCTTAATGTGCTTCAGCATCAAAAAAGGGTTTAGAAAGGCAAGAAGAATGACAAAGCTAGGGAGTAGCTTCTATTGAAGGAACAAATAAATACTCTACAATCCTTCAGCTTGCAAAAGGCAGGACAAAGGGGTAGTTTCACAAGCCTCTATCATAACACAGGTTCACAGAGAAAGGCGAATAGTGGTCCAACTGCTGAGGAACTGCAAGTACAACCAACAGGTAGTGGGCTCAAAACAAAAGTAAGTAATTCATTACAAAAATACATGGCTAAACTGCAAACATTCTTACAAGAGTACTGTACTGTGAATGCTGAAAGTATACACAGATTGAAGGGGAAACTGGATGTGTTGCCAGAACAGAAGTCCACTGCGCACAGAAACTGCGTCTAACTCATCAAGTCTCTGAATAACAGATGAATGCAGCCTGGGGGAGAATTCATGGATAGTGTATGGTTACTCTCTTATACATTTACCAATCTGCTTACGTTTGCTGAGACAGGGAACACTGGCCAATACAGACCTCTGAACATGCCTATGCTCATGTTTTACAGAAAAGGGAGTTACATGTGTGTTTACAGGTTTTTCTTTTAATTTCTTCCAATATTCCAAATTTCCATCATCAAAAACATTAACATAAGGGATAAGAATTATATTGATTTTACATTATTAATTGCTTCAGATCAAAATGTATTTAAATGAATACCTTGTCCTTATTCAGTATAATTTGGCACGTTAACATCAAAAAAATCATAAAAGTATAAATATCAAGTTAGTATATAATACTTTCTAAACTGCATCACCATTAGAGACATAACAATATAGTATGTTGCAGTTCCTCCAAGGCACACAAATCAACCTAGTCTTGAATTATTAAAAAATCTCTGATTTGTTCAATCTGCACACTATGAGTTTTTTCAGAACAATAAATGCAGCGAATTAATCTAAGTATTTAAAACATAACAAAATACTATGTTGCTATCCATAATAAATCAAGTATTTCTATTTTGATACTCTGAGGCAGGCTACAGTTTAGTCTACCCAACTTGTATAACTACACACTCTCCAAGACTCAAAAAGAATATTTTGAAAGAAATATCTTTCAATCTAAGCTTTCTAAAATGAACACAGGTTGTTTAAACACAAACATTAGAATCCTACTAAATTTTTAATGCAAACTTCCTAAGCACTCCCTTCAAAGACTGTTTTCTTTACCCTTGCCCAGGACCACCTCGCATACTTGCCCACAGCAGAGTTCCTTCTCTGCTGCAGATGCTGTAATATTGCATTCTTTATTGCCTGTATCATGTTCTCTGGAAAAGAGATGAGGAGTGCTTCTTTTCCCATTTGCTTATAGTCTGGTATTTCCTGGGATGCAAAAGCAGCTGATGAGGGCTCAGAAGTGCTTCTCCCATTCTTGGATGAATACTCTGAATAGTAGGCGACCATGGCAAAAAAGTGAGAGGCAGGACCACCACTTTTCCCAGCCTTCTTATTCAGGAAGAAATAAGGTAATTTGCATGTAAGATTGCCTCACAAGCCAAAGCAGGCATGAACCATTGCAAAGTTTTACACAGGATATCATTCCCAGAAGGTCAAGGCACTAGGTTTTTAACCTTGATGAGAAAGTAAGATCGGGAACAGTAAAGAAATCACAGATTGTTTTGCCCAGAAACAGTACCTGTTCTTCAGTTTGACGCAGATAACTAACTACGAATTCCCTTCTGCCTATGATAAAACCACTTGACCACAAAAATACATCTAGTGTTGACAAGAAATTGAGACACCGTTTACAAACAAAATGTGATACACGTGGTTTTGGCTTTCCTTCACTGACGTTTAGCTGCCAGTATGTAGGAAAAGTCCTAAAAGGGAGAGACTGTGGGCTAAGAAACATCTGTTTAAAGAAAAACTATTTATAGCCTATTAATTTTAGGCAGATGGCTCTGGATCAATATTTACAGTACTTTTAACCAAGAGTTGTTTAAAATAAATTATTTAATTCAAAGTCTATTAAAAATAAATCCTACAGGCTTGCAGCCTCTGCAGTACCAAGCAAATCATAGCATGAGGAATGCAGGTGTTGAAGAAGAGTGTAGATGGAAATACAGACCTTCAGAGAGTTTGCCTAAATCTGTTCCAGACTTTGAAGATAAGGATAATTCAAGCCTTCTCCAAATGGGGGAAGGGGGACAACAAACAACCTTAACTCTTCTCTTTCAATAAGTGTTTGACTAATGGGGTGGTGGTCTCCTTTGCAAACTTAGTATTTAAGCCTGAGTTCAAAGAGTTCTCAGGAATACACAAGCTCCTTTTAAACATAACAGACTGGGCCTGCTCCAGTAGTTGAGCATACAGAGCTTCTCAGAAGGGCAAACTAGCCCATGCAAAAAAATCCTGGTTCCAGGATTCCCAGATACCACTGTACAGGGTGGAAATAAAGCCCTAGTAAACCTACTGAAGAGTTACATTTCTTTAGAGCAAAACAAAAAAAAAACCCAAACACCCCAAAACCCCTTCTGTCATCCAACTATACCAAAGATACTAAACTTTGCTAACACACGTGTGAAATAGAATGTTCTCATTTCTTCTTGTCTCCTTAAAAGACTTTTACTCTTAAAGAATATTATTTGCATGTCCCTAAGAAGTCACAGAAACTAGAATCTGAAGAAAGCAAAGGTTATTTTCAATGTTAATGTATTATTCTACTTTCTAATTTAAACAGTTATAAGAAACAGCAGTGTTCATACTTAGTGTAAACTCATCTAATGCCATTGAATATAAACATCTTCCTAACAACCAGTAACGATCAGCATGCCATTTTCAAATCTACCAAGCCTGTGCACCCTGACCACAAAAACCCATTCTTAGCCAAAACTACTGAAGTCCTTCTTTCCGCCATAAGTAATGACTACATTACCACATGCTCTTCAAGCAGTAAACTTGTCTATCTCAAATACTAATTAGAAGATGAAACTAAGCTGCTGCCTAAATTTAACAGGGATGTCCCTAGTTGGGGGATCACAATTCTGGCCTCAGGAGCATTCCGGTCACATCCACCGCTACCGCCTCCAGCCAGAGCCCACAACTCTTGCATGTAGCTAAGTTGGTAAAACAGCTTCAGAAAGCTCTATGTCTTCTGTCTGCCAGGCACCACTCTAGAAAAACTATTCCTATTAACTCTTTAAAAGACATGCAATAGACAGCCAAGTCATTATACCATGTATTAGCAATTTTCCTCATCATTCCCAAATATATGCAAAGAATCCCTGAAGAAGTCTCAAGAAGTATGACTTTTTCTAGCTACCACATGTGTATATGTAATTCAGAAAATGCTGAGTGTTGAATATTACATTTTCCCTCTCCAGATTCCCTTTATCCTCAGTTACAGAGGGGAAAAAAAAATAGTAAATCCCTGGAACTTTAGAAAGAAAAAAAACCAGAAACAAGTCCCGTTACAAAAAAAAAAAAGACGCAATTAGTGGCAATCACTGCATCTTATTTTAGATGGTTTGTAACCCACCTGAAAGGCAGTTTCCAAATTTCTCAGGAAGATCTGTTTGTGGGTGTATGTTAAAACTTACTCCCCTGATATATCCCATCAGTATGATTTGTGATATATTACTTTTAATTTAAGAGCTGTGGCCTCACTGCCGCTGTTTCGCTTACCACACATCAGACAAAGAAAGCTTTATGTAAAAAAACCTTGGATTTATATCACAGAACTTTCCAGAATAAGAAATAAAGAACATACCTGCAAAATATTTAAGTCTGAAAGGAAAATAAATACAGTAGAAAAAGTTTTGGACTGACTGCTTGGGTTAGGTAGAGTAGCTGAAACGTGGTTGTTAGAGACAAAGAGTAGAAACACAGTATTATTGGGAAGTTTAGAGCTGCATTATCACTTTTGAACTAGATATTATCATAGAGTCCTTAATACAATGCCTTTTAACCTGCTTGTTTCCACATTGAGTTCTTGACTGATCTGCTTATAGCCTAGACTCATTTTATCAGCCACATTATTTATTCATTTTATTTCATCTACCTCTGAGGAAATGCTCCTCCTTAAAGGATGCAGTTTCTCAAGGGAGAGGTGTGTTTCACACACCCTCATCCTGACAACTTGCTTCAAGTTCCCTGAGGCCATCAACCTTCCAGTTATACTCACTGGTCGAAGTGATGTAACTTCCAATGTTATGAATTACAGTATCGCAAACTGTATCTAAAGTCTGTTACCTCCTATGCTTAGCTTAGCATCTATAAACCAAAATACCCTCACCCCAAACACCTCAAGACATAGTTTAAAAACACTGCCAGTCTCATGTACAGAAATAAAAATAAATACAGTTGTCCTGCAGATTTATCAATAACAATGATTACAGCAATACCACGAGAATTAAGGATCAAGACAGAGTTTCTGTTTGCACATACAAGTATCTGTTCATCCTTCAAATGCATTTGTATTAAAAAAATCTGCATGACTACAAAATCTATTCTTAGAACCAAAAATATATTTAGAGGTGAGAGAGACTAAAAATTTTGTAATTTTAAGTGTTGTATTTATGTTTCTAAATACTTTCTCAAATTCTACATATGCTGAAACAAAAAGAGCCAAATGGAAAAGGTAAGAAGCAAGGTAAATTTCTTAAACTCAGCATGATAATTAAACATGGTAGGGAGTTGTGAGAAAAATGTAGGAAAGACAGGTTGATTTATAGTTATTAAATCTTAAGAGGAGGACAAAGGTTCTTCTTTGAAGTCTGAGGAATTCAAATGTCACTTCAATAAAGACTTAAATAATTCCTGCTTTGCTATAAGCACTTAAATTTGTCTTACAAGTTAGTTTTGGCGTATCTAAGCATTTTACTGATAAAAGGTAGGATAACCTCAAATTGTTCAAATTCAATTTGAATGGTTCTCTGAGCCCTTAATGATGTCTAATCCCTTCCTTTCTGAGACTGTGGATGTATTTTCCAAAAGGCTGTTGAAAAGACCATCTTAAAATAAGCCCGAGGAGCTTCTTAAGTCTCCAAGAGATTCAGAACAAGAGAGTAACCAGATCCAACTTAAAACCAGGAAAAAAACTATAGTGAACAATGCCTCTTAAAGTTAGTATAAAGCACACAAAAAGATGTCTTAAAAATACAACAGTACATGCTTGAAGTTTGCGTCACAAATTAAATACTTATTTCACAAAGCAATAATATTTTTACAATTATTAATTAGCATTACTAGAATCTCAACAACTAATAAAAGTATTAAAAAACCCTTCTGATTTAAAATCTTCTGAATACTTTTGCTGACTTTAATGCCACCAAACTCTCCTAGTTCTAGTCATGAACTACGTTAGCATTAATCATCTTGATAAAAAAACCCTCACATTTTAAAAACAGAAAACCATAAATTTGTATATATGAGCTTGCACATGCAGCATAAAAAATAATGTAAATTACACACAAGTTTAAAGGCAAAATTAAATGTCTTTTCGCCACTAGTTAATAGCTCACAAGATTGAAGAGCACACAACTAAATTAATCCAACACATGTATGTTACTACTGACAATAATAATACTAGATATTATCCAATAAATCCTTATTTTAATGTCTTTAGAGAGGCAATTAAAGGCAGCATTGCTCAAAAGATAGAAACACAAACACCCCCTATGAATATTTGGGTGCTGAAATAATAAAACAACCACAGCAGAATTTATTCCAAATGACCATGGACTCAACTACTCTTGAAAAAGAATAAAAGGGGAAAAAAAAAAAAGACGACAATAAAAATATCAACAGTTGTAATGAAGTTTCCTACACAGGGAATCTTTATTAGGATACTGACATAAAATTTCTTTATTGAAATCTTTACCTTATTTAGCAGACTGTAAGAGATCAAATTATACTACATATAATGCAAACTATATTCTAATGCACACCTACCTTAGCTTTATGATAAATATATTAACTTTTTTAAAGAATTGTGCTTTTAATAACTGTATACAATATTTTATATAATAAGGTACATATTTATAATTTTTAAATATTTTTGCAGTACAAAAAGGGCTAATCCACCCTTAACCAGATTTCAATGTGCAACAATTTATAGTATCACTTTTGTAAAATGTCTTTGTACATATCCGTTCATTTACTGCTGAGCTTTCACAAAATGAGTATATGAACTGAGATTTCAAACATTCCCACAATCATCTTACACATTAGAAAACAGGAATATCACTAGTAGTTTATTTAAGGCAAGTTTTTTCGTAATGTGAATTTTAGCATAACTACATTCAACAAGTGGTTCAAATGCACCTTACATTTTGTTCAGCACTCATGAAGAGAGGCAGAACATCATGAAATAATGATGAATACCAAGAGCAACAGCACAGAATTTTGCATTATTCATATTAACTGTATCTTAACATTAGGAGTGACACGAGCTTAAAATAAACAGAAAGTCGTAATTCTTTGATAGTGCTCTAGGGACCAAGGCCTCACACAAAGATGTGACTTTTACTGCAAGGAAAACTGTTGATTTTTTAGATAATGTGACTTCTCGCTACTGATTTTCTTTTTTTTTTTTAATATTTGGCCACCTCATATTCTACAGTATCTTTTACAAAATCTCTAAAAGGTAAGGGTTAAGAGATGCTTGGCTGCCTGCACTGCCTACACCATATTTTCCCTGATCTAATTCCTTTAGGAGGATAATGGTTAAAACATCGGTTTTAGAACAGATGCTGTAATGTGGTGTTCAAAGGACTCAGTGTAACTGTGTATGGGTTTGGTTTCATGAAGACTAATACTCTACATTTCTGAAATTTATACTAATGTGGAACACTAGGTACTACTGTCTATTAACAAGAATCTCAAGGAAAGCACATAAACAGGTAGTCTCTCAGATTACATAACTCTCTCCTACTATGAGATCCTTAAATGATTATCAGTAGTTTCACTGAAAGCAACAGCTGATAAAAAGGGAAAGCTGATGTGCAATCCACTACTTTATAAGGGGAATAAATTCTCTGTAAGGTCATGTCACAGTCTTCATTTTAAATCATCCTTTTACCGTCTGCTTAATATTCTTTAAAATAAATTTAAAAAAAATAGCAGTGCAAGACTTAACCTCCAAAGACTAAGAGACAACCCTAAGAAAAATGATCCTTTTCCCCATTTAAAAAACTTTGCGTAAAGTTTTCTGTTTGTTTGCAACTCCCTTAATTATTACTCTTCTACTGTAGCTCCCTAGTAACTTTCAATAGACAGAAGTTGCAATATTAATCAAAAAGTTTAAACGAAGCCTACATTAGAAAACTAAACAAAGAATGGTCTGTTGGTCTGCTAGCTGACTCGGGACCAATTCCGGGCAGCAAACACAGCAGGAGAAGGCGTTGTTGTGGGGAAGCTTATGGTTTTCCCAGAGCTACTCCACAAGTCAAAACCACCTGTAGTCAACAGTTGAATTTTTCCCCTAACAGAGAAAACTTTGAACTGCACTTATGCAAATTAGCTTGAATTTTAATGACTAAAAACTGTTTAGAAATCAATGGGCGTGGAAGAGGAAATCAATCTGGTTTTAAGGTCAGATGAGGCCATTGGACTCTGAGAGCTCAACTCAATACCCGCATCTTCCACCTGCCACTCACCGATTTCAGTACTTCCCAGGTGCATTCAGCAGATGGACCAGATAAGCTGCTTTCCAAGCTGCTGAACATTGATAGAATGAATTACATTTGTTTTAAACCTCTTAAGTTCTCTAGGCTTTTTCAAATAGCTATGTGTTATTCTTCAGACTTAGCAAGTGAAGTGCCAAGTATTACCACATCACTACATTTTGAGAGAAAGACATCTGAACTCATCCCTCTGCAAGTTCAAAAGGCAGAACAATAGAGCTGACTTCACATTTTTTTCAGCCAAATAGAAACAAGGAGAAAAGTAGAAGAACAAAAGCATGTGCAGTTTCAAAGTCTTCCAGTAAATAGTTTTTCCACTCCACTCAGAAAACTACCATATAATTTCATGTATTTTTCAAACTGCACTTTATTCCTCATAATCAGATTTTTCTGATTTTTTTCCTCTGTCTAGCTACAATTTCTTCTCACACTGACCTAAATAAATTTTCTTTTGCCTTAGCACTTAAGTAACTTCAATTGTTTTAATGCTTATTACATTTGCCTTAGGTATTGCTTAGATAAAATACATATATTCAGCTCATAACTCACTATAAATAACTGCAAACTTCCTTTGAGCTACATCCAAGTCATAACAGTATCTAGGTCCAAAAACAAACTCATTGTAATCCTATATTTAGAGGAGGGAAGTTACAACTGCCCATCATCTCTGTTTTTCATTCAATAAGTTGTTTTGATTCAATAAGTTGAAACAGTCTTTCTTTGCTACCCCATGGCCTCACAGGTTTTCACTTCACTAATCATAGTCCTCTCTGACACCACTACTTTCACTAGTTCATCCTTGGATTGAATTTTCATGTCCCAGTGGCATCAAAGTAATGAAGTTAAATTCTATCCATATTTTCTGCTTCTTGGCTTTTTGGTATTCAGTGTATTTTTACCTGCCTGTGAACTAATATTCAGAGAAATTCTTCACTTTTGATTTTAGCGTAAAGGGTTTTTTTGATGTACTTCATAATTTGCAGAACACACTCTTCTACTTCTTTTTCTGATAAAGATAACGATATCAAGAAACCATAATACAATGTTACCACTGTACTTCAGCTACGTCCTTCTCATATCCTGGTGAAATGAAGTCAGGACTTCTGAATTTTAATTCCTCCTAAGTCAAATATTGCATGAAATAAACTCAGCTCAGAAGCAAACTTCTGCTGTACTTCCTTATGTCCCTACTCACCTCCTCCGTACTTTCCATCTCCCTCTAGTTTTCCAATAGGAATTTCAGAGAAAAAAAACCCCAACAGACAAAAAACTCTGTCACCTTTAAAGGTAGTTTGATTGATGTATGAAACAGATCGTGCAATTCATAAGGAACAATCCGGGGCATCAGATTCTTTGCTTCTATTTAAAAGAGCTATTTTTTGATCACTAAAATTTACAACTATAGAGCATTCAATATTAAGATACAAAACGTCCAACCACAGAAATAATGAGGAGCCGTCTGACTAAAAATACTTTTTATATTGTTCTGCCACAATTAGAATGAGAATCCATTCTGACAGGCATCATGGACAAACCCTGCCCCAAATAAACTTTAGCGTAAGCCAAAGGCTCTAACACCACATGTGGAGACTGCACATTTAAAATTCAAGACTCCACAACACAAAAAAAATATTTTTTTCCATTTTGCCCTATTGGTATTCTTCCTATTCCAGTCAACTTACATAAAGTTAAATAAAACTTGAGAGGTATGCATTTGTGGTATTGTTTGAGTTATCATGCTATTAGGGATCCACTGCAAAACAAAGTGAACATGCATTCTGCATACAAGTTGCACATACACAACATCCTACACTGGACAACAGGAATTGCACAGACTATACTCAAAAAAAAAATTAAAAATGGAAACAAACCGTGAACAACTACAACCACACACACTTATCTGGACTCCTGGCTTAGCCATACAGATATTTTGAATCTTTCCACATAGCCATACTATATACACATTTTGTAACAAAGAGTTGAGAATATGACCTAGGAAGGGGCAAATATCCAGGGAAGACAACAGATTTCATGCTGTGAACAGGCATTCTGCATCCTCTTCTGCCAGATAGGTATATGGTTCTTTGTACACTTGTGTATACGTGCATGCCCTTTCACTTAACCCTTCAGTCCCTGAGCTTGCCTCTGTTATCCTCAGCAGTAAGAGAGAAAACTGTCACTTTCTAGTGAAGAGTTGCATTAGTTCTTACAAAGTAATATAGATTTTTATTTCAGGACCACCATTTTAATATGACAGTGGGAAGCATACACCACCCTTCTATTTAGATCAGGATTGGGTATAAATATCTCAAATAGGAGGTTACACAAGGATTTATTAAATACTCTGGGTCATATGAACATGATTCATGTTGGAATAAAATCCTGAACCACTAAAAAATATATTTCCGTTTAAAAATACAGCTCATCTATAAGATTGAGATATTAAAAGATAAATTAAAAAAATGTAAGATTATCCTACAAAAAATAGTGTGAGTTGATCATAAACAGGGTGCAATATTTAAATATCCCAGCCTTTAAATGCATAGCCTATTACTGTTTTTCTCAAAGAAAAAAAACTAATTCAAGAAAATTGCTAACTATGAAACCTTATCAATCTTACTGTTCTAAAGAGCATATAATGGGACCAAAGCAGGCCTTTTACATGAACTTATGTTGCCACCATCCCAAGGTCTAACCCTGCACTCAGTGAAATAAATTATTGTTTTAAACTTGCTTTTAAAGCAACTAACTTGCTTTTTCAAGAATTAATTAAAAAAATAAAATAAACATGGTTTGTTCTTATCTTTGGGTAAAAATGAGTTAATGATGTTTTAAGATACTTTTTTAACTCACTGATATGTCCATAATAATGCAAACATAAATTTGTCAGTTGACTTTGAGTGGGACTGTATAGCATTAGGACAGAGCAGTAATTCAACGCTCACGGTTTAAAACTCTATCTGACGGGTCCAGCAGCAGAGCTGGTAAAAGGCATCATAATTGCCTGTATTTGCAGGTTATCAAATTTCTTCTCATACATGCTATGGGGTCCATAGAAAAATCTCAACAGTATAAATATATGGCAACAACATGACATCCTTGATAGTAACTAATGCTTTGAAAGAAAAGTCATCCTATGAAGACATAACTTTTTTTAAGGAAAATTTTAGATGTACTATGTGTATATAACTTACAAGTAAAAACTTCAGCCAAAAGTTTTTCCCTAGTACAGATGAATGGTTTACACTAGTTGAACTTTGAAGCTTTTCCAGACTGAAAAACATAAGTCCACTCTAAAGTACTGTTTTGCCATAATCCAAGATTAGGACTTGCAACTGGAACATACAACCATCAATACCCCACAAACTTGCTCAAGCGTCCACATCCTCACTTTACGGTAGTATTCATTATCCTTGCCCTATAGCAGTTGATCGCTGGACTGTAGACCTAACCCACAGAAAGAAAAATAATTGTCAACATGGCAGAGAAAAACTAATTCCCCCCAGTGTAGTCATATTTACAGGGTTTCCAAAGGAAAATAAATAAATTGCTGCTGTGTGAGCACGGCACAAGAGCAGTGAACCTCACAAGAAACATCATTGCTACTTTAGATGGGTTTCTGAGTATCACACGTTCCTGGAAATGTCAAAAAAATACAGATTCATTCAAATGTTGCCAGAAAACAACTACATCTCAAACAACACTTTGAAAAAAGGAAGCTTAAGTTTACAACGTCACATAACAGTACATAAGGGCATTTCCTCCACGTACCAGGTGTATCTAGTAAAAATACAGACACATTGGAATAGCAGGTAGCCTGCCTTAGAGAAAGTAACAGACATGTTCTCCTGCGAATAAAACATCATCTTACTGCTGAGAATAACTGGTTTATTTTTTGACATTTTGAGGAAATTATAAAATGTATTCCATTTTTCAAAAAATATCTGTGTATGTACCACAATATAGAGAAAATTACATATTTTTTAAAAATACTGAATAACACAATAATAATAATAGAATAACTGAAGCACACATCAAACCACTCATAGATCTTGGCTGGTCTTTTGTTTCTGAAAAAGAAATCTAAACAAAAGAAAAAAAGCAAGTTTAATAGTATTTGCAGTATAAAGACTTTGACGTAAAATGTCTTTTAAGCACAGAACAGCCTATTTTATCTTCTCATAATGGGCCCTGACAAGTGCCTGCTTTACAGTATAGCAGCACACCTGCTCTTTCCAGACTAAATGCCTCGGCTTACCCTAATCACCAGGTTAAACTGAATGATGCTAACTTATTTCAGTCAGCTGCAGTCTTATCCTAGCCATCACAATTTATTTTTATTTTGCCTTTCCCCAGCAGACATACACGTCACCTTCTGCCTATGCTCTTCTGTATCTGCCATTTCTTCCTTTTTCCATTCCTTCACAGAAGAACAGTTAATAAACCTTCTCCTTCCTCTTATTGCCACATCCTCTCCGACTAGTTCTTACATTCCTTTCCATCTTGGTTTCTCATTTATTCTCTATCTTTCAATATTCTTCTATATAGGAAGGTGTCACACTCAATCACCACAGCACTACTTCTAGAAATTCTTCATGCTGTGAATTCAGCTTAGTTCATAGGCACGTTCGTATTCAGAACCAAATCTCTAATAAGACACTTCCAAAAATTCTTAAAGGAACCAACTTATTGCACACCAAAACTTCCCAATATATTGTTCAGGAAAATTAACTGGGCTTCTAGGAAAAAAAAAAATAAATCCTTGATCTAGTGCAAAAAAAGATGTCCTTCAAATTCTATGCTATTGGTTGTTGGAAATGAGTAATGGGAAGCAGGAACAAAGATGAGCGAGAATATTGTGCTATGAAGTAACAAAAATTGAATTATTTTGCAGCTTAAGATTGGACCTGTGGCCATGTTAATGAGGAACACCACACACACACCTGATGAAGCAGAGTGAGAGAATTCTGTTTGCACAAGGAAAACAGAGTGTTGGAAGTTAACACATTCTTTAACTGCAATGTTTATCTACAGAACTTCAGATTTATGCAGAATTAAATCCATTACATAAGGACACAGCCTTCTCCACAGGAGGCCTGTTATTAAGATGTATGTGGCAGGTCTCTGCTGTGGAAACATCTGATTACAATAGCCAGGTCAAGCTTTGTTTAAGAAAAAAGACCTCTTGGGATTTTTAAGAGGAAAATGTTTAAAAAAACCCCACATTTTCTGTGTCTCTGTTTCCCAAGGGATATACTCGTAGGGACTCCTCAGTCAGAGCCACATTCTGAGAAGAGGTCCAAACTAATAAGCAGGATCGCTTATTCACTGAGGTAAAGGAAAAGACTCTGAATTACTTCAGCAAGTATAAAGATGGGGTTTCTGTATCCACAATCATTGTGCACAGCTCATAGCTTGATAAACAGTCTTTTCTTTTTTATTTCTTTGGTTTTTTTAAACTACTATAGCTTTAAAACAGCATGGTCTTTCAGACATACAGCTCAGGAAGCGAAGAAGACACACAGCCCAGTGAAGTGAAATACAGTTTTCCATGCTAACTAAGAACACAATCTTTGTTATCACATCTTCCGAGGAGAGATTTAACTCCGGTTTCACATCCACACATGAACTACCAGGTGAACTACAACCTGAAATACAGAGATACATGTTTCAATAGTCAGAAGTTGGTAATTTATACAATAGTAAAGTACACACAGTTCAGAACATTTTATCATTAGCAGGAGATAGAGTACAGGCACTGTTTCAGTGGGTGACACCAAAATTCTCACGCCTGTGACTTTCAGAAGAAAACTAAATCATTATTTTTTTTTTAATGAAAAAAAAACACTGCAACTTTGTCCTTGTAATAAGACTGAAATTATGTTGAAATACCAGGTTTAACTATAAAATGACAAAAAAACCCAAAGCATAAAACCAAGACACCCATTCCATGTTTAATTTATATATTTTATTTATTCAAAAGTGACAAGGATGCTCTTTGTGAGTTGCTGAGACAGTGAGGTTATGCAAGTTGCCACTGATACCACTTGTGGCTTTTGTCATTTAAACTCTCCAGGGAAGACCTGCTTAGGAGGTAGAGCAGGGTACAACAGCACTAGCTCAGAAAAAAGATAAATACTCATTATGGTACCTGTGATACTTTGTAGATCTTAAGTTATAGACATTAACTACAGGATCTTTATTTTTCAAGGCACTTCATTAAGGCTAAGACTTAGTATAGTCCATTGTGGTGATTATCTGATGATGAAGCAGATGTTCTGAAGTAATTAGAATGATTTTTATGCTATAAAGAGATCCTCATGCAGAATGCACATAGAGTGCAACTGAAGCCACTAAACATAATGAAGAATTGACCTTTGCAGCTACTGGCAAGAGAACTGGCTGTATGAATACCTGGCACAAACCTGCAACAGTTTTCTTGCCGTGGCTCATGAGACTATTTGTGTCAGACCAGAGACAGTCATACAGCTGGATAGGTAAATGGTGAAACTGCTGTTCTGTGGCTGGAGAAATATCACACGAGGAGAAAAAAAAAAAAAAGAAAAGAAAAACACAAACCCCAAAACACTAACCTTTTATTCCCTGGGAAAGAATTATCTCTACTTTTTCCACATCAAATCAGTACTGGATCTAAATCCCAAGTAACAAAGTACATAATGCGACAACAGCACTTTACTGTAAGCTGAGATTAATGCAGACATATAAAAATTTAAAACCAGTTCAAAATATTCTTAACAATACCTTCACTATTTTGCTGCATTTTGCAGGGGTTTTTTGTTTTCATTTTTTCCCTTTTTTCATAGAAAAAGCAGTAAGGTTTCTCATATTAGCTTTTGGGAAAAGCATTTATGGGATTCAATATTTTTAGTCCAGTGTGAAGTTTTGAATAGAGTAACGTTAAGCTGATAAATCTGTGACTAATTCATGGATTATTTAAATATCATGCACAATATTACACGGACACTGCTTGGATTTCTTGTGCTAAAGATTTGTCTATGTTCTTTCAGTAAATTCCTACTTTTACAGGGATAGAGATTAATATTTGTAATCAATCTGGAATGGAATGGTTTACAATGTTTAATTTCCAAATAATCACTATTTTTGCATTTGCTTACATATTTATAGGGCTAAATATTCTACCATATGCATAAGTTTAAGTTTATGTGACCCAAAATTTGTAGTATATTACACTTTACCTTTCACTTCACTACATTTGTTATTTCTGAAAACTCTGCCTGGTTCTAGCCATGTTCAAAGGTTTTTCAAAACCACGAGCTATACCTCATGTTCTGCTGTTACGGTATTTTCCGTAAAAATATTTTCTATATATACATGCATATGTATGCCTTTTTTTTAATATATACACACATATTTACATAAACACACACGCCCATCTCAAGGAGAAAAAAGTCCAAGCCTTGTTGTATTACCTTTTTGTCCAAAACCAAAATACTGCTTCTTAAAAAAAACAACTAAAAATGGATTTGTATTCTTTTTCAGCATAGCTCTGCTTCAGAGTATTTCTTGTTTTATTTTCTGCTGGGTATCAGCTTCAAAACTAATTTGTTTCTCTCAAATTCCATGACAGTCAGGCAACTGCAACAGTGCATTTTGATGTACCCACAATCAAGACAAGACACTGTGCATAAAAGCAAAGGAGCAAGGTCTGCCAATGTTACCAATTCAAGCTATTCTGCTTTGTAAGACCACTACACAGCTTGGTTTCTTAATTTTCCATTGTTTTCAGCATTTATTAAGACGACATCAAGGAGCTTCTTCACAATGAGTCTGTTTTTAAAAATACAACCTTCACTGACAATAAAAATGTAGGAACACAAAAATATTTTTTAATACATGCTCATGGGCCACAGAATTAAGACATTATACTTTAAGCATGTTATTAATTAAAGCAACGGTTTAAAGTGAATGTGTGAAACAGAATATCTGTAACTTATATCTCTGCAAGTTTAAAATTTTACTTTTAAGCCAGGAAAGCTGTTACGGCTGGGAATGAAACTCCATCAGTCACTGGTTACATGATCCTGGGGACCGTTCAACAAGCTTCAAGAAATAATATGTTCAAAGAAATAATATGTAAAGTAAACTATCACTATTATTAAAGGGTAAACAGCAAAGATTGATGAAGCAATTTGCCAGATACCTTAGAAACATACCCCTCATGGGAAAATTTCTGCTGTCAACTGATCTTGTATCCCATCTGCATCCCAGGATGTTTTACAAGTTACATATAATTTATTGCTCTCTTGCATACATCCTATCTGAGGGGTTTCTAAGCAAGATCAGCCCTAAATGTAAAAAACAGATTTAGTCAGGTAGTCTCCTCATATTGCTCAAGTTGCCATTTTTATAGCTTGACAGGACCACCTGTGTGAGCTTAACTTTTAGTAATAAAACTTGTATTAAAAAAATACAGGGAAAGCAAGCTAGGAAACATGGGGCAGAACGGGATGGACATGAGAGGGAAGATGAGATTCGACAATTCATTTTATAGATGCAAAAACATGGTCCAATTTGTAATCATCTCAATGGTTTCTCACCAGCAAAGAATAGTGTAACTAGACTACATAGTAACTTGGAAAACGTAATAACAATGTCAGTAAGACACACTAAACATAACAGTCTATGCACCTTCCGGCAAAGAAAAAGAAACATCTCATCTGTAACATCACACCTCTTAAGATCTGCAGGCTTTCTGAACTGTTTCTTCACTTACTGCCTAAACTTGTAAGGTAAACATGATCTTAAAGAGTACAGCATACGAGGTATTTTCTAAATGCACATACAGAACACGATCACAATGTACCAATTTATCAATTAAGTGTTAAGACTAATCCTATAAGCTCTTAGCCAAGCTTTTAACTGAAAACAACTTCATAGGCTATGAATGATTCCACTACTTGTGTAAAGCTGTATGAAAAAGATTAGAGGCCAGTTCTGACTAAATACGCACGCTCAACAGGGTCTCATTCCTATTTTATTATAGAGGAGAACAAAGGTTGAATGGAACATTCACCCTTCTCTCATGTCAACACAATATTTTAGGACTGACAGCAAATCTTTCATGATAAATTAAAAGGCTTTTCAATGTTACATCTCTTTCTCGTTTAAAATCTCTTCAATTTAAAGCATGAAAACTCTCCTTTTATGGTATGATACAATGGGTTTATGTAATAGATGGCTTCTATGAGAATTTGGGTATAAGGCCTTCAACAAATTGCTTACGTGAAAATCTGATTTTTCATATATTTGTCATGCAATTTGAGTTTTGTAGTTACTAAAGATCTACATGTTTATCCATGCTCCAGCTCTTAAAAGGACCATCATAGTAACAGTACACTTTTCTATTTACAAAACCCAAATAAGACAACAATATTGGTACAGACTTGTATGTGGAAAAAAGCGTAGAAAAAAACCATGTAGAATTTTCTTAGAAGTCAGTGTTATTTACATCAAGGCAAACTGGACAATTTGAAATCAACAATCAGAAACTGGACTTACACATGACCTTTACCAGAAGTTGTAACTCACTTATATATACACTGGCCTTTGAAGTTTCTGGCAACTAATTTGAGCTTTAAATTGGTATAACACTATGACAGTCAACACCAACACTGAGTTCAACTGAAGCAGGTGTGTTTCTAACTTCACATTGACTAAAAAACCGTCATCTCAAAAGTCCAATGAGAAATATCTCAGTTTACTTTCCTTCCACTTATGTAAGGCAAAAAATGACTTTTCCAGAATGAAAACAGATCACCAGAAAAGCCATCAAGTCACAGCTTCCAGAACATCCTTTTTATTGGTTTGTCCTCCAGCTGGTATGCACATTGAAGTTGTTAAGATATAATGCAATCTATCCACATTTACTTTTCTGAGTTTACAAAACACATATGAACACAACATAATATAACAAGAGCAAAACAAGACTACATCTGCTGTTTACCTCCACTAGATGTCTAAAAAAGAGGGAAGCTTCATTATGTTACATTCACTTATATAATATAACTTAGAAAGGTATCAATATGCATCCTAACATTGAGTATTATTATTTCATACTCTCACAGTAGCATCCAAACTGATGTAAATACACTTACTGCACTTCATTATTTATTTGCTCACTTGTTTCTAGAAAAACAAGGCTGTACCAAATTTTCTCGCAAATTTGATGAATTCTGGAGACAAACACTAATCTCTGAAGATCACAAAAAATTTTAAGCATTAAGTACTGTTTACTATTTGTTGCATAGGCAAAATTTTCTAAGTTTTGTACTTTTACAGCTGATACTTTATGCTCTCTTAAGAGCAAAGCTCCCAGTCAATGTGCCTCAGGTTACAGTCCACTGTAGGCTTTATTCAAACAAGAAGGGGAAAAAAAAGGGGTTGGGGGTGGGAAGAGAAATATCTTGAATTGAGGAATTAAAGAAGCTGAAATGAATTACTGTCTCTGACTAGAGAATAGCTATTTCCTTAAATTATATTTATCAAGTCAAATAAGATAAAAAATGCAGCCCATCAAGAGAATACTTACTATCTAACAACTGACAGGTTGACCAGGCAAGTTGCAGAAGCCCCCCTCCCTGGAAGCGTTCAAGGCCTGGTTCGATGGGGCCTTGAGCAGGTGGGAGATGTTGGGAAGGGGTTGGAACTGGATGATCTTTAAGGTCCCTTCCAACACAAAACTTTATGTGGTTACATGACTGATACTGAAATGTGAATTATCAAAGTCTAAAATTCTAAATAAAATAAAGCCTAGTCCATATTTCACAAATTGCTTGAAAAAATAAGACCTTAAATATACATTCCACAGTTCTGCACTTTTTCTTTCCTCATATAGACTGTTCTTTCAAAAGATTAGCACTGACTTACAGAGCAACATAAATGAAATGTGTAGATTTTCATTTTAGCCAGCGTAATGACAGACATGTCTGTGTGTTTTGGGGTTTGGATGTTTTGTTGGTTGAACTTTTTTTTTTTTTTCAGAATTTACCAGTTTGAAAATAGAAAGCATTAGTTAAAAAAAAAAAAAAAAAAAAGAGTTCCATGGGCACTGCCATACCTAAATATTGGGTGCATGGTTTGCATGTGAATCTGGAAACCTGATTTAGGACCCTGGAAAGAAAAACGGGATTTAAACAAGGACCAAAAACCACACAACCTCATCAGTTCAAATCAGTAAGAAAGACCGAAAGACTTGAAAGACTTGGAAAGACTTAAAACAGACTTGAGAAAATAAAATAAGGAAGATGTACTTTTCTGGTGTTTTTCTAATTTTATTTTTGGGTTTGGTTGGTTTGGGTTTTTTTTGAAAGAAGTCCCTCTTCTTTAAAAGCCCTCAGTGTCCCACTCAAAGCAGAGCTACTCAGATCCATAAGAGTCTCCTTCTGAAGGTCCCAAGGTGCATATTTCTTGTAAAAACAAACAGGAAGGAAAAGAAACAGGCAATTCTGCTACTCCATTTCTTAAGTGATAGCCTCGTAATGTAACAAACACCAGGACTATTCAAGCCTTAATTCACTTCTACTCAGTCAGCGATATGTTCAAATTCACCAAATGACTCACTTCTGGAGGGATCTTTAAATGCAATGCTACAGCTTTTTCTCCAGGAATCTCAGACGCAAGGCTTGAAATTCCTCCCTTCTCCAGCAGAAATCCTGTGCCTCCTTGATTATCATAGATTCATAGAACAGAATCACAGAATCATTTGCTTAGACCTTTGAGATCATTGAGTCCAACCATACTATCTACTACAAAACCATACGCCTGAGTACCACATCTACCCATCTTTTAAATACCTGCAGGGATGGTGACTCAACCACTTCGCTGGGCAGGCCCTTCCAGTGCCTCATAATCTTTTTGTGAAGAAATTTTTCCTGATGTCTCCTTTTCTCTAGGCTAAACAACCCCAGATCCCTCAGCCACCTCTAAGAGGGCTCGTCCTTTAGCCCTTTACACCAGCCTCGTTGCCCTTCTCTGGACACACTCCAGCATCTCAATGTCCTTCTTGTAGCAAGCAGCCCACAGCTGAACACAATACTTGAGGTCCAGCCTCACCAATGCTGAGTACAGGGGCACAATCACTTCCCTAGTCCTGCTGGCCACGCTGTTTCTGATACAGGCCAAGATGTCATTTGCCCTCTTGGCCACCTGGACACATTGCTGGTTCATATTCAGCTGGCTGTCAACCACCACCTCCCAGGTCCCTCTCCTCCAGGCAGCTCTCCAGCCATTCTTCCCCACGTCTGTGATGCTGCATGGGGTTGTTGTGTCCCAAGTACAGGACTCTGCACTTGGTCTTGTTGAACCTCATCCTATTGGTCTCAGCCCATCGATTCAGCCTGTCCAGATCGCTCCACAGAGCCTCCCTACTTTCAAACAGATCAACACCGCCACCCACCTTAGTGTTATCTGCAAACTTGCAAAGGGTACACTCGATCCCCTCATCCAGATCATTGATAAATACATTGAACAGGACTGGACCCAGCACTGAACCCTGGGGAACACCACTTGTGACCAGCCTCCAACTGGATTTTACTCCATTTACCTCCACCCTTTGGGCCCAGCCATGCAGCCAGTTTTTTACCCGGCAGAGGCTGTGTCTGTCCAGGCCAACAGCAGCCAGTTTCTCAAGGAGAATACTGTGAGAAACAACGTCAAAGGCTTTATCAAAGTCCAAGTAGACCACATTCACAGCCTTTCCCTCATGCATTAAACAAGTAACCTTCTGATAGAAGGAGATAAGGTTAGTTTGGTAGGACCTACCTTTTATAAACTCACACTGACTGGGTCTGATCACCTGGTTGTCCTGTGCATGCTGTATGATAGCACTAAAGATGATCTGCTCCATGACCTTCCTCGGGACCAAGGTCAGACTGATAGGCCTGGAGTTCTTCAGAGTCTCCCTCTGACCCTTCTTGTAAATGGGCGTAACATCTGCCAGTCTCCAGTCAAGTGGAACTTCCCCAATGAGCCAGGACTGCTGGTAGATGAGGGAAAGGGGTTTGGTGAGCACCTCTGTCAGCTTCCTCAATACCCTTGGGTGGATCCCATTCAGCCCCAATAGATCTGTGAATGTCTAATTAGCCAAGCAGGTCTTTAACCATTTCCTCTTGGGAGCTTTGCTCTGCTCTGCTCTCCCTCCCTGTCTTCTGGCTTAGGTGCCTGGGTACCCAGAGAACAGCTGACCTTACTATTAAAGACTGAGGCAAAGAAGGCATTAAGTTCCTCAGTCTTATCCTGATCCTTTCTCACAATTGTTTCCTCTGCATCTCATAAAGGATGGAGATTCTCCTTGGGTCTCCTTTTGTTGTTAATATTTTTGCACCAACATTTTTTATTATCTTTCACAGAATTGGCCAAAATGAGCTGAGCTTGAGAGAGCAGATTATTTACCGCAAGCAACAGCCACTGTGTTTTGTGAGGAGCATATTTCTGTAAATGTGCATAAAGTATAGTCTAATTCTCAATTAAAGCCCAGCTGAAAAGTTTGACAGAAGAACACCATCTGTATTTGGAGACAGCTCACACAATGACAAAATATCACCTCAGCCTGCCAGGAGTGGAATATTTCTAGATATACACAAGCAGAGCTTTTTAGGTTGTCAACAACTGCTAACAAGAGCATCAAGAGATGTTAGCTATTTCCAGGGTTAAATTATATCTCAGCAGGAAAACATAGGACAGTCATTTTATAATGGTGAAAGTGATATTTTAAAATGAGTACCTAGCCCAGAATCACAAGAGAAAACCCCTGGGAAACCTAGAGGTTGAAGCAGACTTCCAAACCGAGGTCAAATGCCTTAAATACAACAAACCTGCACCTTTCTTCATACTCATTCTGTGCACTATATGCACTTTAACCAAGAAAAAAAAAAGGCAAAAACCCCTTCCATCAATTACTTCAACTTTGAATTATGTCAGTTCAAATATATTCTTCTGTTTAATTACAATTTTAATAAATTAATAACCATAACCCTGAACTTGAGCAGTAACTGAGGATACTATTACAAATATAAAATTGGCAATAAAGTCTACTTTAGTTGAGTCTAACTTACAAATACCAAAATTCAGTGTCATATTCCCGACCTCATCAGTTTAAAAACAGTACTTCAATTTTCCATACAAAAGTTTTGAAATTTTATTTTCATACAAGTTTTCCATACCCCAGTAAAAAAAAAAAAAAATTACCAAAAAAGCCCACCCACACCACAAAACCAAAAGGCAATCACTGTCTGCTGAGACTGCAAGAGAGGTTGACTCTAAACAGACAAAACTGAAAGGAGTTGTGAAAGCAAAGGATGAAACAGCTCTATAGTTCTGACATTTAGAAGGACCTAGCTTTTCAGCAAACATGAATTCTTTTGTATTGGAAGTAAAATGGCAAATATTTCCTGTTATTTAGGAAGGTTTTGGATTACCTTCTCACTTAAGTGCAGGACTTCTGATAACCAACCACAATGACTATAAAAAGACTGTTAAGACCATCCTAAAGCCATACTAAAAAGCAGATCATATTGTGGTTGGAAAGAACAATAAAATTGCACACAATGTTGTCACAAAAAATTGCATTAAGCTGTTTTGATGGTGCAAACAATTTCAGGGCTCTGACAGCTAGGAATTATTCCTCTCCTAATTTCAGGTAAAGAACAACCATGGAGCATAAAAACTAATGATCTGCTGCTTTAAAGGTGAAGAGATCTGAAAATAAAGACTGAACTTTAACCCTTCAGTGCAACTACAACCAGAGCTCCCACAAATATCCAATGCTTGTGAATATAGCCTTCCTATCAGCTTAGGCTGGAAAGAACCACTGGAATTTTTAACAAGGCTTTGAGTCACAGAAAGGTTTTGTCTTTGGAGTTTTCAATTGATAATTCCATAACTGCAGAGTTTGGGTTCCTTTATTCTCTATATACCACATTTTCAGCTTCAGTGGTAATAGAGGAAGCCATCTGCTTCATTATCATTCAAAGCAAGAGGTCGCCTTTAAGTAACCAAACACTTTTATGTGGTTCAGAGCAACAACTGATATTACATGCAGATAAACCACAAAAAACACAGATAAGATGCAAACGCAACAGGGTTCTCCAGTTTAATAGGCAATCTGATACTTCGCATAAGTATTCAGGTTCAATTTACTATTTCATAGCCTGAATTTGTGACGTATTTGACTATGCAAGTATAATGCATGTGTTTCTATTTCAAGACACCTTACTGTAAGAAACCTTTACATTTTAAATGCGACTACTCACTGAGTCAGAAGAAACCGACCTGAACCTACAAGATACTCAACACTGACCCTGATCTAGCAAAGCACCTAACCAGCAGCTGAACTTTTAGCACAGAGTCCCTCTGAAGATCTTCCCAGTCAGGACCAAGGTGCTCACTGTATACAACACAAGAGAACCACCTCCTACCTAGTAATTCATGGATGTGATTCTCACCCAAAATATCAATTATTTCCGTGATACTACTGCATATGGGTAACTGGGGAGCAAGTTTAATATGCCATCACAGGAAATAGATCAATAAAACCTTTGTGAAGCTACCTAAGTCATTCTTCTGCCCTCAGCAGAAGAATCATTAACCAACATTAGCTACAAAATCACATAGAAGAGAAAATAACATATAATGGGGCTGCCACTAACAATTACGAAATTTTGGAAATGGAAAAACAGTACAGAAGGTAACTAAACAATATGAGCAGGCAGGAGAAACAAAAAGTAAAAGAAAAGGGAAAATGGAAAAATGGTGTCCTTGTAGAGTGAGGCTTCACAGAAGACATGTTTTAGTGTAACAGCAATAAAGACACTTTTAACTCAAATTTGCAGATTAGTTATTTGTAACTCCAGATAATTGCACATGCATGTCCTGTAAATCAAGAGATAATTAAATACATTAAGTGACAACAATTGAGTACTAAGAACACACTTGATCCCCTTGAGGCCCAGTTTTCTCTGTTTTAATCCTGATCATTTATTTCCACTCAAGTAATAGCTTTGCTTGCCTCTGGCTGAGCAATGTTCAGGATTACACCACTAATTAACTAGTGGCACAGGGATTTCAAGGCCTACACAAAGTAATGAAGAGCTAAGTTGAGAAAGTGCCTTAGAGAGTCTTATGTCACAGATTTTTACTTCTTTCTTGGCTAATCTTAAGGCAACTGATGATCACCCATCTCACTCATTAAACTTTGCTAACTTCCACACGTGTAAGTTAGGCAAGAATATGAGTTAACAACTTATTCATAAACAAGATATAGCAAGAGGCAGGTGAAAGTTCACCTGATAACAAAGCATCAATAGCATAGATTTGACCAATTTATTTTTCTGTGTGTCACATCACTTCTTTGCCTGCTTGCCTTTTTTCCCTGTTCAATAAACCCCTACTAACATGTTATCCAAAAATGTTAATTAGGAATAAAAAATTGGCTGTAAAATTAAGAAAAAATCTACAGTACCACAAAACTTAAGAGTTTTGCTTGTAAGAAGCAATAAATGTAAGTACTACCTAACTCTTGAGAACTGTGTTACTACATATTTTCAAACATTACATAAACACTGGTTAATGCAAATATGTGACCTTGGGAAAAAAGCTCCCTGTTTTAGGAAAGCATCAGCAAGGTACTCATAATTCTCGTTTGAATTCTTACTTGTATGGACTGATTTAGAGAACTTATGCAAATCCCTCCAAAAAATTTTAAGCCAAATTCTACGTGGACATCTCCATTCACTGTAAATTTACACTTCCATGATCTAAACGAAAGAATGCACAACTTCTGCAGAACGATATGAGCAAAGGTCGCTTAAGTGAAAGGGAATTGGCTATCACATTACAATTCATCCTTTCCAAATAGAAAAAAAGCAAGCTTCTCAAACACTTTTAACTTACTTGAATTGTAACTCAATATGTAAAATGTGTACTAGTATTAAATTCAAAAATATATTCTTGTCAATTAATAATGACACTTAATAATAATTATAGTAACGTTCATTTTGCTGTTATTTTATTTTGACCTAATTAAAGTGGCCAGAAATTGAAAACCACTTCAATAGCAAATGTCACATCTTTCAGTGCAATGCACCTTTACAAAACTAAGTGAAAATTTTGAAACCTTTTCAGTAATCAGTTCTTCCCGTAGGCATTCTTCTTTTTCAGCAAGCACTGAAGTTTTTTCTGCTTTCTGAAGGTAGAAAGTAAATGGTTTAAAGAAAAGCTATTTAAACCTTTTAGCATAAAAGCCAGAATGGAGTACTGTGTGCATCATGGCGTAAGTACATAAAGGCTTAATACACTACAAGAGCTGTAACTTTTTGAGCTATTTCAAGCATTTCAAATTTTACAAATTTAGATTATTTGCAGTCTTCAAAGCACTGACAATTAGAAGTAATACAGTTGGTGGAAATTAAACCCCACCTGGACACATATTATGTATTGCAGACTATAGTTTCCCTGAAACAGTTCACCCTTTGACAAAAGAAAGATAACAGTTTTGTCATGCTCTCTACAGATAAATTGCTTCATAAGCAAGCTATTGCATTCGTACCTTATGTATTACTCAGCACAATAGTACTTTCTTATAGCAGTGATAGTTGTGTTGTGCATCCATCTGATGGCGTTGGAGATACGTCAAATTGAATCAGAAATAAATGTGTCTGATAAGTGAAACAGTAGACCTGAGACTAGCTACTATTTTTGAAGTATTTTCATGTCTCCTAGATGGGTTTTTGTTGGTTTCCTGTTCTGGTATGTTTTTTTAAAAAAAAAAAATCCACAACACAAAATCAATTGTTCTAAGAATATTATTGCTAGAGTGTCCTGATCAACTGACACTAAATATCCAGAAAGAGTTATGGATAAATTCTGGATATCCTAATAAACCCCTATCAACTGAATCCCTCTTGGTAAACAGACATTATGAAAGAAGAAACATAGTCATGAGAGTCTGATCTAAGTGTTATTTTTAGTAATAAAGCTAAATGAGGCAATTCAGCTTAGCAAGAACATCTATTTCAAAACCTGTTTCTCTAAGATAAAGCATATTTTTACTGGAAAAAGAGACATAGTACTTTCTTTTGCCTTTAATCCACCAAAATTCTTTATTTAAAATCAAGTTTACTAAGTATTATCTGTAAGTTTCTGAACTTGGAAATGTGTAGCTCTCTGTAGGTCACAGACAGAGGGAAACACCCCTTCCTGACCATAAAAGGTCTGAGTGCATGTTCTCAGGCGGAAAATGTGTGGGATCTTATTTACAAATGTATAAATACATGCCATTCCTTTGTGCTCACAGGCACAGTTGAAAGTGAGCCAGAAAACAAAGTACTAGCAACTTGATCTGAGATTTCTATTACATTTCAACTAGCATGGTATCACTTCAGCCTATATTTTCATAAAAGTCTGATTATTTTAATGAATAAAGTCATATTGTGTTTTCCAAATAAAGAAAAATACAAATTGTATCTGTAAGTATTTTTCGGTTTTTGTACCATACATTTCTCTTCCTTCCTCCTCCAGTACCTTTAGCCCCTCTCAAGGCAGAGACAGGAGGCTGAGGAAAAAGGCCCAGGTGATCAGTACCAGACGCAGTAACAACCAAGAAAAGTCTCACAGCAAGCACCTTGTCCCTCTGAAAGGTTTTCCTGCAGATGAAAACTGCTGGTGAACAACTTACCCCTGACACATCCTCAGCGACACCAGTCCCTGCTGTTAACTCTGCCCACGAAGAACCAGATTTTGATTATTGCAGTCTTTGCTTAACAGGAGACCCCAATACAAGGGAAGACAAAGAAAATATTTCAGTAGAGTATGCATTAGGCAGTTCATGACTTCAGAGTTCATTCCTCCTCTAGGAATCCACTAAAGAAGAAAAATACAACTAGTATTTCAATTGCTAGGCTATCTTTAAACACAGAAGGCAATCCTGAAAGTTATTTCTTGTAAGTCATCTCAAACACAAAAATGCTTACCAAAGAACTTCCCAGGGTAGAACTGAAAACTCAGCTTTAAATTTCCAATTTAAACATACTAGTTCTGTGCCATCAACATTAACTCTAGAACTGCAGAATTTAAAATTACTAGCAGGAAACAAGTCCATGCTACTACCTAGTGCTTATCGTGTCACAGGTTAACAAAAACTACCATTACTAAGTAAGCAAGTATTACTTATTGTATGTATAATAACTTCAGAGCACAGAAGCCATCAGAGGTACACAAGTTCTCTCTTTAATATACTTTTCTAAGAACAAATATTTTTTATTTTGGTTTCAGTTAAAAACCACATTCCTAAACACAAAATGGCATCCAAATGCTGACTCAAGAGAAACTAGAAAGATAAAGGTGAAGCATCTAGTACTCTGAAGGAGTTTTTCTTAATTTAAAAATAACCTAGAAAACTTAGGAAATATTCTGTTTAAAAAGCAGGAGGAGAAATCAATCACTATCCTACACAAGGCATACCCAGATACAGCATTACTTGTGAAACTCACTGGCAAGCTATTTAAAAATAAAATGCAGGTCAGAAAGAGGGCAAGGAAATGGATGGAAGACAAGGAATTCCTTTGCAAGATCTAAATGCCGTTGGCTACGCTGAAGAATTTCTAGGGCA
Organism: Dromococcyx pavoninus; assembly: GCA_033558185.1. Lineage (NCBI taxonomy): Eukaryota > Metazoa > Chordata > Aves > Cuculiformes > Neomorphidae > Dromococcyx > Dromococcyx pavoninus. The sequence goes on from JAUMJL010000235.1 coordinate 1,609,033, forward strand.
GATTCCCCTTCAGCTGGGGAGCTGAAATAACTGGCACAGATTATTTACTATCATTAGGATGCTCAGACAAACATCTCAAGATGTAATGCAAAATAAGCTTTTCTACACACACATGTCCTCACCTCACATGAGTGGCAAACGGATCACAGTTTTCACAGCCTCCATGCTGACTTCAGAAAGCTGTGATTTGCCAATGACAGTGCTGAAAAGGGCTCTTCATATAAACTCAGCGAATTGGCCTGCTCCTTTTGCAGGCTGGTAAGGTAGAAGAAACAGTCTCCTCTTCTCTTAGGCAAAGGCCTAATGAAGGAGTAGATTCTGGGCATGAAGGTTTAAAATACAGAATAGGCATATGGAGAGAAAAACAAAGTCGAAACAAATAGACCACCACTTGACACCACAACCTAATGCTCAGGAAAGAACACTCAAAGTTTACTTCCTATTTTTACAGTCACCATCTGAATGACAACTTTTCGCCCGCAATAACAAAGGTACACTTGAAATGGAACATGAAAACAGTTTGTTCCAGTGAAATTTATGGCTTCATCTCACTGTGGTTCCCATCACTGCCAGATCTCAGCACAATACAAAGCAATTTCTCAGTGTCTTCCCCATGTGCAGAGCTGCTATCTGTCCTACTGGGACAGGATTACGTTCTAGGAGGAAAACCTGCACATTAAGAACCTGCCGCAAAAACACAAAGAACCAGAGAAAACAGTACCACTGTATAAATCCATGGTATACTCGTATCTTGAATACTACTTGCCAATACTTTTTGATACTCGGAATACTAGCATATACACACTTTATATGCATTTTTATTAATATCTCGTATACCCACACACACATATGTGCATATTTACTATAGACATACACCCAAACGCTACACAGGAGAACAACTAAGCAGATCCTAAGCCTAAAGCAGATCTCAGGTGAGGCTCCATAAAAGCAGGTCAAACATAAAAGCCATAGTCAAAACCCAAAGAACTGGATGACACTGAATAAAATAATCCCCTAGTGCAAGTGAAGCAACTAAAACAATATATGTATCTGTTACTTGGTTAAACTCTCTCACCACTAGAAACTGTAGAAAGCAGAAGTTTAAAAGGCTTATAAAAGTTATTTGGCTTCAAAAATCTCAATATTCTGCCTTAACCTTAAAAAAAATTCTGAATGATAAATTGCTAGAAGGCAAGAGAATAGATCAGGGAATTATCATTACCTTCCTTAATAGGTACACAACACCTTGAGATAACTAGTCCTTTCATTTGGCCTGAAATGGCTGCTATTACCTTCTAGATGCTTCTCAGGGAGTTGCCTTGGCACACAGGCTACATTACTAGTGCTTTCTTTTAATCCAAGTATTGTAGATCACAGCATTAGACTTAACTTTATCTCTTCCTTTTGGCCTCATTACCATTGATGATATTTAAAATGCACATATTATTCCATATTTTTAATTACTTCTCCTTGCCTACCTTTAAAAAAATTGTTTCATCTCAAATACAAAGAATTTCTTTCTGAGCATAATCAAGAATAATTTTCTTGAACACTCCTCAGACTAATATTTAATAAACTGATTAACCCCAAGTCCTACATCTTTAAAAGTTTCTAGACCTAGAAGGTAACTTTTGACTGGAATTTTCTTGGTAAGCAGGAGTCAAGTCTGAGTGAGCTTTTCAATTGTTCTGTACATAATTTTGTTCTATCTCTTCTCATTCTTTCATATTTCAGCTGTGCTTTCAAATCCCAGTGCCATATTTCCTATAGCTTCTCTTCCTACAGTTTCCACAAGGTAAAACTGAAACATAATTAACAGATATTTAGTCATATCTTTCATGTAAAGATCCCAACCAATACTAAAATACATCCAGAGTTGTGTGAGACAGGGCAACAGAATGGCAATTACATTCTTACAGACCCAAATGGGGGATAAACAACTCAAAGCAGTTAATTAGTGGCTGGCTCTAAATTAAAGGCATTATTGTGGAACAAGAAAATTAAGCATTTAGGAAGGCATTTATGGGGACCAGAAAGAATTTGCTGATTTGAATTTGGTCAAAGTAGTATGTTATTTCTGCAGCAAGTGATAGGTGATCTCAGTCACCACCTCAACCCTCTAGCATGAGTAGGGGGAGAAGGAGAAAAACAGTACTAAACAAACAGTGAAAAATCCACAAACAATTACAAGAATGCCACCATGTCACATTCAGTACCAATAAAGACAGAAGACTACCACACTGTCTCCAAACCCCCTTCCTCTAACATTGTATATTTCTTTGGAAGCCTACTCAAGTACCAGCTAAATCCAATTTCAAGTAAATTGCAAGAACAGAACAGGATAAATAACTAGACCTTGTGCTTTCAATCATTCAGGCTTTACTATCTGAATACTGCCGTGTTATTAAGAAATATAACTGAAGTGTTACACTGATAGACTCTCATTAAGTGTAGTCCCTGGCAATATTTTTTGCATCGAGGAAGTAATAAAAAGGTCTTCTATCTTCAAGATCCTGGAAGATTTCTACAAGTAGTTCAACAAAGTCAACACTGCCTGAAGCCTAATACATAACGACAGCTTGAAGACTTATAAAACAATTGGAGGTGGCAGTATCATCACTGAGTTGCCCTCTTCAAGGGGTTAAGGGATTAAGATTTAAAATTTTAAAGTGAGGTCTAAGTAATTCATGCTTATATGAGAAAACTATAGAAAGAAAACAGAATCATGCTAAGCCTGAGAAATTAAAAACACAGAAATTTTTTTTTCACTGTAAGAAAGATTGAGGTATCTGAGGCTATTTAGAGAGTTATTTTCTGGACACGATCTCTTTGAATATAATGTTTATTTGAACAGGCCTTTGTAAATAAGGAGAAGTAAGGAAAAAATTTACCCAAACCCAATGAACCAAGTACTCTTTTTAAAAGAAAATTTGGGAAAGCTGAGGTACACATAGAACATTTCAGTTCTGGAAGGGAAGGAAATTGCCTATCAGCAAGAATTTTAAGATTAGTGCACCCATCTTAAAAGAAAAACATAATTGCCAGAGAATGAAAGCAGATTCTTTGATCTCTTTTGCTTAAAGACAATCTTAATTTTTATGTAATTTTATTATTTTTGCCTTGTTTCTATCACTTCTATTTCAAGATATTTATGGAACTGAGAGCCTCTCTTCCTACACAGCAGGGAAAGCACCTATTTACATAACATAGGTGAAATGATTAATATCTTTCACAGAAAAGATCTGGAGAAAAAATATGGCAAAGATGGTAAACATTTGATCAGAAGTCTTTTTTTTTTTTCCTAAAACCACATTCTAGTTTTGATCTGATCACTGTAGCTCATTTTTAACAACCTTTCCTATAGAGTTTCTCGTCTGTCTGCTACCAAAGGTAGCAGTAACAAACAGCTTAGTCCTTAGAGCAAATGATCCCATTACATTTCCGATGTGTTCTTTGTAATCAAGTGAATTTGAAGAGATGGACTGATTTGGTTTTGGTCAGAGCATTTTTGTTGTTCAGATTTCAGGAGCTAAATCACAGACCGCTCCAGCTACACACAGGATCCTTCCCTGGTAGACCTTCTCTAATTGTGACAGAAAGCAGATGCCAGCTGAAAACCAAAAGTCTCATGTTGACCATTATAACATTTATTTCTGCGAAATATGATTCCAGGGGCTCCAGGGCTGTTGACAGACGGAGAAATTACCAAAGCTTCTCTTCCTCTATCCATGTGTAAATCCACAACTAACCATTTCTAACCAAAATGTTTTGGGCAGGTGCAAGCTGCTGACCTTTCTACTCAAAAAATCAACACTGTAACCATTGCCTGCATCGCACCCTTTTCCCTTAGGGCTCAGTTTATTTAAAATAAACAACAACCCACCTCCCAAAAAACCCCTCTGAAAACGCAGAATTCATTTCGGCTAAAGTCACTGTTTTTCTAACAGCCTCAAATGGTTCCATTTCTTTTACTTCATTTTTCTTCTGCTATCATCTTACCACAGGAATGCACTTGTTTTCCACTACTCCTATTCTGACCAAACCACCCCCTGACTTTGTAGTTGTTTGGTGCATCACAACCAGGAGACAGCTTTCAATCAGAAATGAAGTCAGGCTCAAAGTGGCCCTTCTTTTGAAAGATCATAATTTTAAAATAAAAAGCAGGGGGGAGCTTTCTGTTACGTATTACCACTGTGACAAAACAACTACTGCTAAAATTTTCAGTAATATGTTCAATTTATCTTCTCATGAGCTTCTCTGCACCCTACAAATAGCAATTATTTATTTCCACGAATATTGTCTCCTCAAGTTTATAAACATAGGCACTCTTAACAGCAAACATAACTCTCAGAAGGAGTAACATCATATTCTTCCTATTTGTTTTTTTTCCCCAAGTACTCAGAAGAAAAAAAAAATTACTACTTGCAAGTATGATATATAACACAAGCTCTAGGCTGAGCTCTTCAACCTGTATGAATAATTGAAAGTTAAGGGAAAGACAGAGAAAGAGGCAGACAGAGAGAAAGGAACAGAAAGAGATCTTGTTGGAAATCTTGTTTCTGGTCAGATGATACATTTCAGGCATTATGAAATCATTCTTTCCAAAAGTGCCAGGAATAACAAAAACAAAACATGGTTGCATTGGATCTATCTTGGCACCAAGGTGCCATCACACAGTTTATGTTCTTTCCTCTTGCTTTAAGGATCAAGTTACTAGTGGCAACATAAGTATGTGCCAAAAAAGAAACTATATTGAGAATTTCCAAAGATGCACATATGACTTATTCATTGCAACTAAGTTTCATTTTTTAAATACTTTTATCTTGACTTTTTAAAAGTATTATCATTTGCCCTCATTTAAAGTAATGATAATTACTGGCACAAAGCTGTCTGTTAAAACCACACTTACTAGCCACATAAAAGACAAGTAATTCGAAACTTTGTGTCTGATATTTTGATTTTGGTGCACAAAGAGAAAGTAGAGAAAAATAGAGATTGCCTATGTTGAGAAACCAATACTGACAAAAAGCCTAAGAAGCTTCGGCTTTTATCTGTACTTCATCAGACATATAAATTGAAGAACATTTTAGCATGAAAAACTATCACAGTTGCAAGTATTGTTTCATTTCTTCACTCCCTTACAACATAAATACAAAGTCAATCACTTACGAATATCGGTTTATTAACAAGCCAGCCTAAGCAGCCAGTTAAAGAAGCACTAGAATCTTGCCTACCAGTTTAGCTGAATGACAATAAAGACCTATCTGTTTAAACAAACACCACCACACATATGCTATACTTGGAGTAAAAGCACCTCAAAAAGAGTTCTCAGCCATGCTTAGGACAAACCAACCCAGTATATTCCAGTATTTATGAAAACTAGATTGCAGTCTTAGCAGTTTACAGCTCCACAACCCGATTGCTACAGTGAAAAATATTTTGAAGTCCTCTTTCTAATACCTTTACATGATGTAAAAATCTGGTAATATCTATTTAGCAGACTTATAAAATAAGATACTCATGCACAACAGTATGAAAAAAGAAGTTTAATTATATTTAGTAATCGAAAGAGAGTTACTGGGCTAGAGCCCCTCTACCAGCAGTCTACTGCAAAAAGATAAAAAGACACACAGGAAGACAGTTTCTATGCAGTGTGGTACTGCTAAAATAATTTTTTTTCCTCTTATAGATGACTCTCAACACTGAATTCTTTACACATTTCCATCTTTACCTCTCAATGCATACCACTTCTCTATGTCATCTGACATTGTTCAACTATTCTGCAAACTGTGGAAAATACTGTTTCTCCTTTAGCATAAACGCAGAAGCATGCTTGGTGGCAGTTCTTATCTAATTATTTTTAAATTCTTATCAGCAGCACAGATTTCCAATCTGTCCATCAATATCTCACTGTAAATGGGCTAGAAGTCCTGTTGTTCTACGTACAGCTCAGATTCCTTAGCTTAGGAAAGGCAACAAATGAAAGAACTATAAAAGAAAATAATGCTCAAACCAGGGAAGAATGATTAGCTTTTATCTTTCAAATACTACTTTCCATAAATAAACTTTATTAGACTTCAACCAGCCTTCCAGCACCTAAATGGGTACAAGAAAGCTGGAGAGGGACTTTTTATAAGGGCATGTAGTGACAGGACAAGGGGTAATGGCTTTAAACTGAAAGAGGGTTGATTTAGACTAGATATAAGGAAGAAATTCTGCACTATGAGGGTGGTGAGGCTCTGGAACAGGTCTTCCAGGGAAGGTGAGGATGCCCCATCTCTGGAAGTGTTTAGGGCTAGGCAGGATCAATATCTTGAAAAAATGATGATGGAAAGGCATGAATATAACTGAAGAAACAGCTGCTTGTGACTAAAACCTAACATCATTATGTTGCAGCTGTCTTTGAAGTCTTAACCTAGCCAAGGGAAGGTAGTAGAGGGAATACAGAGAGAGATATACAGAAGGGTACTATATAACTTTTATAAAATTATTCACATCAAACAAACAAAAACAAAAAAACAAAAACATATTCCAGAGTTGCCTTCTAAGGTTCTGAAGACAGGATGGGGTGACAGGACTAAGAAATCAATAGTTATTCTATTCTGTATTCAGTAGCAACCTCTGGGTGCACATGCACATTCCAAAACCATTTGGCAGGAACCAGCTGCAGCCAGACAGATGAGACATTATCCCTCTGCAGAGCATATCAGCCACATCCAAGCTGCTTGTTAGGCTATGATCCACATGTTCAACAGCCCCTATTTGTCTGGAATTAAATGAATGTAAGAACAGCTGACATGTAGAAGAACAGGAGAGATTTGATCTTTCTCAAACCCAAGAAAATGAAAGTGAAATGTAAATATCACTTCCCATGTTACCTAGCATTAGTTGATCTTCATATATAAGTACAAGATTACTACTTAAACCATACACTATTTCATTTATTGAATGTTTATGGACCTGTTTAACATACTGCTAACTGAATTTTAATATAGTCAAAATAGGTTTAGTTGAAGCAAAATAAAAATGAGATTCTTGCTTTATAAAAAAATACAAAGAACATGTTCACATTCACAAATTGCCAATCAACACTGTACAATGCAACATTCATTTGAATCACTTTCTGAATGACTTCTTCAAACACTGTATATCCATACAGAAACAATTCCCAAGTAACAACTACTATTTTCACAGGCACAGTACCAAGCATCTAAAAGATGAATCAACAGCTCATCAGTTAGTGCTGTATATACAAATAGGTGGCTTCACCCATATAGAGTAAATTACAGTTAATTCCAAACTTGCACCGACTTATCTTCATTCCGAGATGTTCTGCAGATTTTAGTGCATGAAGAGTTATGAAAGGTAGTTGAAGCTGTGTTGGTAACAGCAGAGCTGAATATCTCACATGTGATTCTCACATCTCATGAGAACTAAAGCACCCCATAGTAGATAACACCAATGAGCGTCCCTCAACCTTGAGAAAATTGTCCATACATAAGCTTACATTTACATTGAAGCATATAAATAAACCTGTATTTGAACATGCAGTCCTCTTCTCCACTCCACTTTTTCAATACTCTTCAACAAATGATGAAACAAGTCACGAGGGGCTCGTGAGTTGACGTACCATACATACAAGCCAACAGAAGTTTTTTTGACTAGTGAAGTTTGACTTTGATCACAGTCACTACTGTTCTGTGCAAACCTACTTATATGAACAGAGCAGAAAGCCAAAGCAGTTGCTTTGTAATCAGTGCAGGCATGTCTGAATCCAGAAAGGGAATTCTTAGTTTATTTTCCCCAGGAAAACTACAAAGTTCTACTCGAACTTTACAATGTAACCATGCAGATAAGGAAGGCCTCTGACTCCTGTAGAGAAAGATCAAATTATATTACTGAATTGTTCTCCTGTTTCTCAGCTTTACTCTTGATGCATTGAAGTGTTTGAAAATACCATTTCTGAGAATGTGTCTTCTGTACTGTTAAAGCATTCTGGCAGAAAAAAAAGAAAGTCTTGTTGAGGGCAAAATTCAGTCAAGATGACTGTAAAATCTAATCCACACCTTTGAATTTGGACTCAATATCCATCACTTAAACATCTTGTAAATGACCCAATTTGTTTACACGGCACTGTAGCTTTTTATGACTTTTCCATAAAGAAGTTATTACATCCATTCCTTTTATTTTCTTTTAGAGCATTTGAACGAGCCCCAGAACCACAAGCAAGTGAAACAGACTCTCTGCAGATGGAAGTGGCCTCATATAACTCACCACTACCGGTGAAATAGTCAGAACAACACTTTCAGTTTGGAAATGCCATACCTTTGCACACAGCAAAAGAATTTCCTGTGCCATACATCTCTTTCAATGTTTAACTATTGTATAAAATAAGTGCTGGTTTCTTGTCAATTGGAGGAGTAATCTGGAGTCCATAGGACTTGTGTCTCTGATTTTCGTGAACAAGGGTGAAAACAGTCAGATGGTTACACAATAAAAAATAAAATCAAGCTTCTAGATACTCTAGTTGCCATTGTGCAATGGCTCATCCAGTGAGGCTCCCAAAATGAGAATTTAATAAGAGACCGGACAACTGAATTTTGTAGAGAACATGATAACTTAAGATATCAGTTAAAATAATTGGTATTATGCACTATTTCACATAACAGTGAATGAGACACTATTTACTTTTTCTGAGACAGACTGACTTAATATTTAAAGAAAAGCCACATAAGGGTGATAACAGTTTAAATCCAGCACTCAAAGTTATCACCAGCAAAGCCAGACATCTGCTGAAAGCTTGGAAGCCCTCCCTTGTAGAACTTGTAGTATCATAGGGAATCTAAAAGGATAGCTGGCCAACTAAAAACAATGTTCACCCAGAAAACAGAGAACTGAAAAATCCAAAAGAAAGATTTCTACTTCCAGCCACAGTGCTGGCAAGGAGTATCACCAGAGGAAAGCCTCTGCCTCTCAGTCCCTGCCTTGTCCGTTACCTGACTTTACCCAGAACCAGTGCACACCTTGCACTTCATGAAAAGAAATCAGTACAATGGTGATGAAACTGAGCCATGCATGTATAATATTTTAATACAGTTTATAATTTGTTTTAACAAAATTTAAGGAGAAATTTCAGTATTTTAGGCTTTCAGGGAGCAGAGATATAGAGGTGCTCTTTGCCCTAGAAGAATCTCCTTAAAACATACATCTGTGTCTGTAATGATATCTTGAATTAATTTACCATAAAGAGCATGTAATGAATAATTTATGAGGAGTAATTCACAAAAAGGCACACTGCCATTGAAAAAAGCGTTACTGGTTACTCCCTCACAACTCTCCCATGCTCAGTACTACAAAAGGACACCACTACATGTTAGATAAACTTTGAACAGTTTTTTATTTCATGTGCAAATGCAATTTCTGCATGTATCGTTTTGGACTACAGTACATGGGAGGTTAATTCATATTCTCATTCCCTAGCCCCAAACACCTGCATATGAAAATGGCAGTAAAGAGAAAAAAAAAAGTAGCAACTAGCGCTGTGAACATCTTCACTGCAGGGTTAATGTGCATAGTCTCAAATTAGCCCAGCTTGAATAAAAACAGCCACACAGGGAAACAATAATCCAGCAGCTCAAAGCAACTTAACTAAACAGCTGATGAGTTCTTTTAACTTGAGTTGCAGCCAGCTCACCTGACGGTTTAGTCAACAAAGGTAAAAAGTACATTGACATGGGCTGCGGGGTGGCACACGCACACAGACTTCAGAGGAATCCATAGTGACAAGAAGTCAAGCAGCCTACAAGCCTGGTGCAAATGAACAACCATGCCTATGCAAGGCGAACGGCAAAGTCTAAAATTGTACGAATGTTTAACAAAAATGGACTACTTGGAATAGAGTTAACAGAAGATGGACAAGCATTGCTAACTGTAATACAGAAGGCCTACAAAGGAATTAGCTGGGCTTTCTTCTTTCATTTACATTAATTTTGTAACAGTTCTTATACTCTGTGTATAAGACTTACTCAATGAGTGTCTAGAGTCTTGCCTTGTCTCACTCAGCTAACTTCTGTAGAAAAAGATTAGGTTATGAAAATGGGTAGAGGTGCTATTGTACACATGCTTTTTAAGATGGGCTGCCTTCATATAAAAGAAAACTGCTTAGCATGATGTAGGATCATGAAAGCATAAATAACCCTATGTAACAGTAAGTATATCTTTATAAAATCTCAGTAGACGGATGTCAAGAAGAGTTGAATACAGACGAACCCTAAGTCTAAGATGCCTATGGAGACACGAACAAATTTTCCTTGCATTGCCACCTAGAAATAACATCCTACAATTTAATGAAGCCTCTAGAAAACACAAATTTATATTTTCACTTCACAGTAGCACATTTTGAATTTTCATTCACCTACTTGAATAAAAGTATTTCATGTTCAAACACAAACTGCAAAAGTTTTCCCCAAATAAGAATGACAGAGCTGAGTAAGTTTTAATTTACAATTAATTTCTCAGAAACTCTGAAAATAAGCACTCCTACAGATACCTAAGTGGTAATAAAAAAAAAAAATTCATTTTTGCCTGTTAGCTCTAGTAATTTCCTGTTGTGTAACATTTTCTAAGACACAGAGGTTCATGCTAAAAGACTACTTATATACAAGTCAATTCTTAAGATGCTTACACACCAGAAAGTATATTTTCTACGACACATACAACTAAAAAGCAAAGACATGGTGCACTGGTAAAGCCAAGAACTATCTATAAAGCAATTGCGGAGGCTCATTTTCAGTTAAGGGAAGTGAGCTTGCACAGCGCATCCTCTTTCTAGTAATCAGGAACTGCCAGACAGAGCAGAAAACCAAAAGCAGCAACTACCCAACAGCAAAGAATCCCCCAAAACACTCTGCTATAATGCACAGCCACTACTGTAGGCTGAAAATAAGTACTTCGCTATTACAGGTTGACTATGTAATAATTACACTCAAAGTTTGGATAAAGTTATAAGATCCAAAATATATTATGCGTATGTGAAGACAAAGTTCAACACAAGCCCTTTTGTAGTATAGCTGTCAACATCTCAAGGTAAGCCCTGGGTTTCTTCTCCACAATAAAGCTCTGTATCTAACTGAAAAAAAAAACAAAACAAATAATGTGGCATAATGCTTTAAAGTCTCATCTGCAAACCTATAAAAACTAGTTACTGCAAAAATAAGATTACATGTGTTTCTACCTTAAATTACATTCAAGATACTAAACAAAGATACGGGAAGCCTGGAATGCCTACATATTTGGGACAAGTAGCAAATGGTCTGAGCTTTTAAAACCCTTACTTGTACCTAAAAGAAGAAACTGAGAGAAGCAGCAGGAGGAAGAAGTCCCAAGCAATACTCAGCTGCATAGCGAACAACACAACAAAAGTCAACTACAAAGAAAAAATCCAGTTTTTAAAATTTTCTTCCACTGCAATTTATTGCAACGTTAAAGAACTTCTTTAATTTGCCACAATCTTTCGCTTGAAGTCAAAAGATGATGTGGTGCGATTCTTCACTTTCCAGGAAAAGGACTTTAAAACATTTCAAAATAAGTCTTGGATTAAACAGAACCAGATTAAACTTGAGAAAAATTGCATCGCTATCAAGTTTCCCTTTAGATGTCACATGCTCGTATTATATACTTCCTTATCTTCTGAAAATGAAGAAAACTTCTACTACCCAGCAGTAGTCAACAGTCTGTACTGGCACTCATCAACTCAACAAAAGTCAGCAGAGGTGGCGCCGACCCACACTGCTTTGAAGTAAAATGACTGCAATCAAGCAAAAGCACTGGCATTCCAGTCCACAAGGATTCAATGTGTTGCCTCACTTGGACACGCACACCTTCTTTCAGGTGTTCAGCCTGAGTTAAATGAACTTAACCAGAAACTCTACATTGTGATCCAGTCTCCATCCCCAAATAAGCTGGAAGCTTCCTTTGGAGATGCACTAAACAGGGAATCCTCCAGGAGATTATGAGGAGGCATGTGAGGCCATGCACATGCCAAGGTGAGGATAGAAGCTCCCTCTGGCACTTCAGCTACTCGCTTATTTACAGTTGCATCCCAAAGACGGCCCAAGATATGCGAGTCTCAAACTCCAGCTCAAGGGCTACTGTTTTTTGGGTTTCTTTAAGCCTATTTCAGAAGATTTAAAACATATCTCACGAAGTGATCAATCAGTGAAACTTATTATTAAGAGTTTCTATTCATGTGAGGAAAGAAGAAAAAAACTTAAAAGGTAAAAAAATCAAAAGGTAAATCATCACTGAGACGTTACCCGTGCTGCAGGATTGACAGTAATCAAACAAGTGCTTTGGTTTTACAAGATTTATTTAAGCAACCCTCTATACTGCTGTCCATTCACACTTGAAACTAACTACAGGAAAAATAATATTTCTAACTAGTTGGTCATGGGCAGATGCTAACTTACCTCAGTTTCTTGGCCTTCTGAAGTCATTCATTACTACAATTTAGATGCACAAGTCACATAAGCTGTACACTTCATTTCTTATAGTAGAATTATACTTTGGGTTGGAAGGGACCCTTAAAGGTAATCTAGTCCAATACCACCTGCAGTGAGCAGGGACATCTTCAACTAGATGAGGTTGTTCAGAGCCTTGTCCAACCTGACCTTGAGAGTTTCCAGGTACGAGGCAAGAGACATTGTAGTTTTTTTCATTATTTTCTATAAAGACATGCTCATATTTCTCATAGAAATAATAACAGGTGATAGCTTAGCAAAATTACTTTAAATATTTATTATATCCTGCCCTAAGACAGCCAAGAAAACAGAACTCAGATACTCCTGCAATCTCATGTTGTAATGAAATCTAGATTAAATTAAAAATATCACACAAGCAGGTGCACTCAGACCACCAGAGTTAAGTCATCACAATTAAGTCATTCACATTACTTGATCCACCAAGAGTTCCCTCAGACATTGCTAAAACTATGGAAACAGGATGAAGATACTATGTAAAGAAAAAACATAGATGGAAAAGTAGCAAGAGCTATAACAGCAAGAAGAAATAAACCGCCCAAGTCAAATTCAATACGCATGTGATTGTTTGTTCTTCAAAGGAAACTGTGAGCAATTTTTCTTGATTCTTTACTTTGGTATGGAAAAACAGTAATAAATACATCAGACAGTCATAAGAGAACTGATAAAAGCACCTAAGTATGAAAAATCCTTCAAAACATAATCTGTTTTTCAACAGGACAAAGAATTGTGGAAATAAAATCCATCCACATAAATGGAAGCCATCACTACATGCAACATTTAGTGATACTTCAGTTTCCAGAAAGTTTTTGCATGAACGTCTTTAATCCTCCCAATGAATATTTACTCAGTTGAATTACAAACAATAATATTAAAGATAAATATGATTTTTTTCAAGGAAATCACATAAAACTCCTTACTGTCAAGCAGAGTTTACAAAATCCATTCTTAAAGAAAATCTGACTATAACAGAGGGCCAAGGCGGTAGTTTTAAATGGTTTCAAATGGAACTACTCTGGACCCACAACAACCATTACACTGAGTTCCTAGGAAGTAGCAGCAAAATACTGGGTTCTAAGAATATCTAACTACAATTACAAAGAAATATTTACACTAGGAAGTTGCTGCCTAAAATGACACTCGCTATGCAGCACAAACAAGAGAACTCCTTGTGTCTGAATTTAGGAAATAAACCAGGTCAAATTGTGATTCTGAAATTAAGAACTACTTAGCTAATAAATAAAAACTAATTACAAAAAAAATACGTCCTTATGCCCATGCTTACCCTTTGTGACACAAGTAACCCCCCTGATTAAATAACTGGTCATAGACATCTTCAGTATCACCTTGAAGAAACAGCTACAGCACCCATGCGTGCAGCTGAGTAACACTGTAATCCACTCTACTCCAAAACTTCTTGGCCACTTAGCAGTTTTAAAGTAGAGAACAGAACTTTTATTTGTAGACTGCATAAGAGAAAAATCTTTCTCTCCTGACCCAAAATTATTTGGCACGCAAACAGCAATATCTCATTCTAATACTCCAGGGAGTTTTAACCTGCCTCTAGCTAAAAGCTATACAATCTTTAGATTGCAGCAGAGTGTAAAAATCACTAATTAAATCAAGTAAGAACTGGTTTGACCAGTGTTACCAATCCCCCAAATAATTAAAATCAGTTAAGAAAAGTCAGGGATTAGTACTTAGCTGTACTTAATCTTGTGCTAATTTTTAAAATAAGATTTGCAACTGAACAACTAGAAAACAAACTTCAGGTAAGTTACAAGAAGAACCTGAACTGTTGTAAATATAAAACACCACAGAACACAGTTTCAGGGCACTTTTTTGTTGTTAATTATCCTGACTTTGCATTTGTTGTAAGACACAGTGACTAACTCAGAGCATGCCAAACTACACCGCAAACCAGTTGAAGCCTGACCTAAGGCAGCTGCATTTGTGATGCATGTGAACAGAATCTAATTTGTGTTGTCATCTACATTTATATCTATTTACATCAGGTTTGCTTCTATGTTGTGTGATCTACCTTTCACACTTTATTGTTGTGTTCCCACTGCCAGAAGCTGGTGGCCCTTCAGGGACCTGATGCATTACCCTGTAATGAACCTCTGAAGGCAGACTGACAGTGTAACAGGTTTCTTTCCACTCCTGACAAAGTTAAAGCAAATCAATAATAATTCTCTACATGTCAATATGCTTCAGATGCACCCCAAATTTAAAAAAAAGGCAATATAACAGCAGAAGATTTTAGTATATTAGTGCCAAGTCCATTTTGTCCCAGGCTGGAGCCCTAAAGCCTCTAAATGCCAGGTAAGCTGGGAAGGGGTAGAAAGTGAGTGATTTCTTTTCTCACACAGAGTAGATAATTTCCTGTACTGTGCACAAAGTCTGATTGGTTTCCTGTTAGAACAGCCAGGTCTCCAAGTCTTTTGATCACTTTCCTCTGGCCCTTCACAGTTGCTCTGATTAGAGACTGATCCCAGTGCTGCTCTTTGATCATCAGCTCCGGCAGTCTACAGGTGCCATATATCCTCACTTTAGCAGGCCACAGCAGTATTAATCTCTCCTTAGTTTGCTAAGTGCACTGCATATTTTACTCAATCACAGAGTGCTTGTGGAGGACCCTGAAACTTTGCTTTCTATTAAAAGATATGATGTAAAATACTTTTATCTGGGGAGTCCCAAGTTCAAGGTTGAGAGAATAGGATTAGCCTCCAACCTGTATCTCTGCTTTATTTCATTACAGTTCAGAGAGTTTTGAGAGCTCCCAGCTTGGCCTTTTGCATTGGTTTATGCCCACGGAGAAAGCTCATTCTAGCTGACCTGCAAAGTGCTGTATTTTTCACACACCCCTGAACATTAAGCACCAAAGGTTCCCTGAATGTACACTAACAGTCTTAATTTTAGATATTCTGCACTAACTGTGGTTTCATGCCGAATATAACGTTTCAGTTTGTAAAATATTCTTTAAAATTACTTCATAAAAGCAGATCAAGAGGAAAGACGCTTAAAAATCTGAATAATGTAAATCATATGGAGTTCAGAGGCTAAGCAAATTACACACCCCGAAGCTGCCCTTGCTGCATGAAAGGAGTCTTTCTCCAGCTCTGTGCAGCTCCAGCCCAAGGGAACTCGCATTTGAGAGTTTTCTAAACATTTCAGGTACATTTGAAAGTTTAAAGTAATTCTCATTTCCTATGCAGGATTAGCTCGTTTCCAGCCTGCACAAAACACCACTCATTCGCGCACAGACACAAGAAACCCACCCCCACTCCAAAGAGTGCAGCATTTAGGGGACACAAAGGTGCTCGAAATGGGGGGCACGGAACCTCTTGCACCTCAGACGGCGGAGGAGGGAGACTCCTAGCCGGCGCCGGGCTCCCTCTCGCCCGCTGCCCTTTTACCCACACGCAGCGGGCAAACTCCCAGCAGCCGAGCCCGCTCATCCCGGCCCGGATGGGGGGGTGGGGGGCGGAATGTTTCCCACCCCCACAAACACCTCCTCGGCGCCGGGCAGAGAGCACTCTCCGTGCCGGCCGGGCGCCTGCTCTGCCCCTGCCCCGGGCTGCGGCGGAGCGGCTGCCGCTTCCTTACCGTTCTGCTCCTTGGCGCCGGAGAGGGCGAACTTACTGCTGAGGTCGGACTCGGCGGCGGCCCCGTGCCTGCGGCCGGCCAGGGCAGATGCGAGCAGGAGCAGCCCGAGGAGGAGCATTGGGCCGGCGGGGCGAGGGGCTCCGGCACTGCAGGCGCTGGCGGCGCGCACCGAGGCGTCTCTCAGCAGCGCCCGGCGCGGGCTGCGCCGCTGGGGAGAAGGCAGCACTGAGCCTGCTCTGGCAGCAGAGAATTGCAGGGTAGTTTCCACATAATCCCATCCAAAACTTTTTTCCTACGGCCCTTTTTCTGTGTCTCCAGGTTTTTTCTTTTTCTTTGGCTTTTTTTTTCTTCCCTCTCTCTTAAAAAAAAAAAAAAAGATCAAAGCAAAATCTGGACCCAGACCAGCTTTCCCAAGGACTAAACAATCCGGGGGCCGGAGGAGCCGGGGCTGGTGCTGCCGCGGAGGAGCGCGCACCTGTCAGTCGGCAGCGGGCGCGGGGGGGGGCGGGACGGGGCGGGAGGCAGGCGGGGTGTTCGCAGAAATACCTTCCTCGCCCTTAACGCAGAGCTGGTGCGAGGTAGGGCTGCATCTCTTGGTTCTGCCCCTTACACTTCAGGGCAGCCCCCGCACCGCCGCCCTCGCCTCCGGCTGCCCCACCGCGGTCCGAGGCCACTTTTCTGGCTTTGGAAATTAGGGTGAGATGTTGTGCTGGCTTCCCAGTATTTGGCTGTCAGATCGTTGTTACGGTACGTTGTTGCGGAGTAGCCTGGTCTGGTGGGGAGGTGTCCCTGCCCATAGCAGGGGCGTTGGAACTGGTTGATCATTTAGTTCCCTTCTAACCCAAACCATTCCGTAATTCTAATTGGCTTCATTTTTGCAAATTTGATGCTTAGTTAAACATTTCGTCTGGAGCATGTCCTTGATACTGGGAAGTAAAACATGGAGAGGAGGGTTTTTTTAAAAAAAAGGCTCTGAGTGCAGGTCATTTTTCATTTTCACAGAACTTGCTGTTTTGATGACCCTGAAATTAGATCTCTAACATTTACATAAGCAGATGGAAACAGGTTCAACTTTTTACACCTATACCTTTCTTGCTGAAATGCTGTGTGGCATTTGGTGAAGTGCTATCTGTAAAGCAGGCATGGTTGAGTTTCTTTTTGCTATTTCTGCAGAAATCAGAACTGAATTTATGGCAAGGAGTATCTCCCCTCCCCCCCTTACCCTGTTAAGGCTGATGAGGACTAAAAGAAGACTGATGGTATTCAGCACCCATTAAGATGATGCTGTGCTCAAGCTCCTCTGCTAGAGGCGGCATTTCTAGTTTTCTTGAAAGAGTATGCCAATCATGAGTATGTGATGGGTCCAAGAAAAAAGGCTGAACACTTACTACATTCCAGGAGGGCAAGAGAAGCATTGGGAAAGACAAATCTTTTCCCTCAACTGAGAAGTTTTGGCAGTGTTTTTTAGTTGTGACTTCAACCCCCCATACATCTGAGGTAGTATGGAAGACAGATAGGAGGACCTGCACGGCCATGGTCTCACTCACTGTTTGTGCAAGACATGCAAGAGAAAAACTGAGTCTGCATGACCAGATCCTTGAGCACACACTATATGAATTTCCTATACTTTGACCCAGGTCTTTCCATTATATCACTAAGCTGTTTCTTTGTCTAAGGCAAAGTAACCCTTGAAACAGTGATAAACACCCCCTCTGTTCCTAATAAGTGACATATTTCTACTAGCAACCAAAAGCTGTCCAGTCAAGCTGGGCTGTATTCTGAGGCAGACTTGGAGCATACCTTAAATAACAATCCTTCCCTTACAGAGTGTGACGGAAGAACGGTACTGCACAAAGCAGATTAAATAGTTACTTTTATTATAGTTGCCATTATTAATTATTTGTTTCACTGCTGTTATTTTAAAATGGAAATAAAAATAATGTGTACAGCTTTCCAAGTCTTCTACTTTGATGATTACAAGCAGTGGGGGGTTTTAATCAAATAAATGAAGCATTGCACTGTAACTTAACCTTCATTTCCTAATGATTTTGAGGAATTCTTTGTATTTTGGGGAACTGATGACAAGTTCCCTCTGAAAAACATGGACCTAACGTCTCACACTGTGTACATGAAAAGTAAAGCATCTGACATCTTCCATAGCTTTGAAAATCTAGGCTGTATCTGACCAGTGTTTCATCTGGTATCCTGGCTCTGACTTTTCAAAGGAAAATGCAAGAACCCACATAGTGGATGAATATGGAATAACACTGCCTGGGGAGGAATCTTTAATTCTAAACCTCCTGTAATTAAAGATCAGGGTACATTTTTGATCAATAAGGCTCTACTTCTTTTAAAAAATGCTCTTGTTGTTAATTCCATCTCAAATATTGTATGTAGTAACCCTTGTCTTTGTAAATGTCCAATGTTCTCTGAAATCCATGCCAAGCATTTATCACCAGATGTCTATATTTATTTTTAATGTGGTTGCTCCCCAGATTCATCAGGTGTATTTATGTGTTTGCATCATGAAAATACATAAATATAAATTATTTAACTCATCTGCCCTGTTCATTTTCCATGTTATAGGCTTTTCATATCCTTTCCCAGCTAGGCACTTTTACTACATTTTTCATCTAAATATCTCTATACCACTAAGTTTTAAGAGTCCCATCTATTTTTGTTATGTTTTTTGGGGGGTAGGACAACCACAACATGGTATGCCAAGTTAAGGCCTTATCTTAACATAGATAGTGAAGATAAAACGTTTTATCGTATACAGTAGTTCTTATGCATGCCTTTATCATTTTATTGGATATACTTATGCATAGATCCACAGAATCTGAAAAAATATTCTGAATGGTTTGATAATTATGACAAAATAATACATGAGTAGTTCAGATCATTCCTGTCAGTGCACATTGTGTTGCTAATAATGAATTTCACTTAGGACCACAGTTCCCATGCATCTAAGGTTTTTGGTGACTCCAGTGCCCAGTACTGTTTTCTCTGGTTATCGTTAAGACTCGTTGAAATGTTACTACCACAGTGTTTGCTTTCTTTTCTAAATCCATGATAAATATTTTAAAACTACACAAAACTTTGTATTCCTAACTTTTCTCCTTGCTGACAATTGCACTTCACTCTTTGTCTTTTGTATCAGTCACCATGTCATATCTGATCTCACAACTAGTTAGTTTGCACTATGTGTTTTTTTGATGGCATTTCAAAGACATTTTTTTTTCGAAAGGTTTTGTGGTATAATCTCTAAACTGTGTATCAAGTATTTTTTAATTTAAATATTGCAACAGATGTTTCTCCATTAATTGCTATGTTTAAATAATTTGAGACTTTGCTATGTAGAATAGCCACACTGCTTTGACACGTTTTCAGATTGGGTTATGACTCTGGTGTTTTTAGAACTTTTACATATATTTAGAACTTCTTGAAGCATTTTTTCTTGTTCACAAATTAGTTTTGAAATATCTGGATTATTCCCCAGGAATTTATTTTGCAACTCTTCCAGAAATAATATTATTACTGACTTGACATACAGACTATAGATGGCAATGGAAATGTGGCCTGTTAGGACTCCACTTACTGTGACGGTGTATCGCCTTCGGACTCCTGAACTATAAATATCCTTGGAATGAAAAGGCTTTCTCTGTGATTATTATTGGCTTCAAGTGTTATCATTTAAAATACAATCTTCATAAACTTCACTTACATCAACGAAAGGAATTCGCCACACCAAAGTCAAAATATCATCATCACAGCACGGATAGAGTGGACACTCCACCCTTTGTCTCTTCACCACTTTACAACAACAAAGATTCCCTGCAATTACTTGTGGAAATGGGCTGGAATTGGCAAGATGCATATGTGTACGCAGGCTACCCTTTGTGATTTGAACTGATACCAAGAGGTCTCAGCTGACTTCAGGGGATCTCTAGATGTCTCAAGCAAGTTCTGCAAGGAAGCATAGTATTTCCTTTTCCATATGCTGTCTTCTGAAAGACTTCCCTCACCCCCCACCTCCACCCCCTGTAAGCTATGCTACAAGATAAATATTTCTCTCCTGAGGAGGAATAAGGTGAGGAATACAACATTTTTGGGGAAAAAGGAAAAGGCTGAGAGACAAACCCATTTTAGACACAATGTACAACCAAAGGAAAATGCTTCTAGAGACATGTAGCTCCACAAACACAATTACTTCTATCAAATTCATATCTCACAAGAGATAGAGCTAGGCATTTATTTAACCTTGCAAGATGAGGACCCAATTTTAGGAAAAGACAAATGTTTCCCTCGTCTCCGTGCAAATTGTTTCACTTCCTATTATGAATGGGTTAAAAAAAGGAATTAATACACGTGCATTTGTATATTCCTGTGTATTCTGAATGTACTTATATAATCCTTGTGAATCATACTAAAGAAAAAGAAAGTACTTTGCAAAGCTGAGCATGTGACTTAAAACTAATAAATAGCAGCTCATCCAGATGCAGACAAATATTTGCTTTTGTGCAAGGTTCTCTTGATTTCAATGTAGTTACATATGAATTTGTTGCTGGTATAACAGGGTTGAGGTCTAAGTGCTTATCTTCCCATCATGGAGTTATTTTTAATTGTGCAAATAGTTATTAAATGTTATGTTTGTACAAAATCTTTTACAGATGAATGATAAATATGAAATCAGAAATTGCAGTAGAAACTGTATTTTGAAAAAGCAACAAAGCAATACTCAGCTCTCATGATCACCGAGCAATAGAGAGAGACATTTGTACAAATAACCATGACTAATGTGAGCGGGAGAGGCTGATATGGAATAGCATAGAAAATCATTCCTGCATTAGAAAGTATTCCTGTAAATTAGGTAGTGCTAAATTTCAGTATTTCAGCATTATTTTCTATTCCTACCGAATTTATAAGCATGTCAAAGGTTTGTGGTCCTGTTTCTATGTTACATTCAAAAATACAATGAAGAACAAGAGTGAAGTCCAAAGAGACTTCATTTATATTGATACTTACACAGTGTAGACTGCTGAGATACAGCCAGATACGAGGGAGCTCTGAACATACTTTAGTCATTTGGATCACAACTCTAAATGAAGTGCCATTTTTGTTTTGAAAATCCTAAAATAAGGCTTGTAACTTATGAATACACTTAAAGATAAATATTTGAAGAATGACTTTTAAGCATAACAAAGTGTTGTTCTGCTCAACATTTCATAGCTGAAGCAAACATTTTTCAAATTCATTCAGACATTTAAGAACCAAAGTAGTTGTTATATTTTTGTGATTTCCACTTATAAGCATTGGTTTAGGGGAATCACATTTAATAGTTCCAATATTTTTATCAACTACATACATGTACACAGTCCAAGCTACGTGCAAGTGCAACTTTGCTGTAGGTACGCTGGGAACCACAACAGGAGACAAGGTAGGAGGCCCACTAGAGGTCTCCCAAACTATTTAAACAAATGCTACCCATGGCTGGCACCTGGTAACTCTTTTGAGTCTTGGGCTTCCAAAGCCAACATGTAAAAAAGTCACTTAGGCCTTGTAATATGTTTGCTGAACTTAAGAACAGCAGTAGCCAGTCTCAAAGTTGACCTTTTTCCACAGGGCTGGGGGTGTTCTGGGTATGGGTATGCAGATACTCTCTCAAGACATTCACATTCTTCTGTATGCTTTGGAAGTATGATGTTCCTATGGTCTCTAGGACTTACATCCCAATTCAGAAGCCTCTCAGTGTTCAAATGCCATATACTTTTAAGAACATATGTGTGCTTGAAGGACTGTTCCCAGATGACTTACTTGCTCAAGTACACATGAATGTTTACTTATTTATGACCATGTGTGCCAAGATTTTGCTTCTGTCAGAAGCCAGATAAGCTTTCCATCTGCTCTTTAATCAGATGACAGCAATTTTTGATCAATAGTATCTTAATATTTATCAGCATGCATGAAATCCTGTCATGATCACAATTGAAGATGGCATGTTTCTATGCCAGCTCTAAAAGACTATTGAATTCTGAGTGAGTATTGAATTTGGTTATCCTGCCTGTCTCCTTTTCACTGAGCAGTGCAAAATACAGGTTTGCAATCAGAATACGGATTTTGGTTAGTATTTCCAAGCATTACAGACCACTGCTATTCCAAAAAGTAGTATGTGTAACATAGTTATAAAGTTAAATAGTTGTATCCAGATTCAGTGAAATTAAGGGTCAAGAATATTCATTCAGAATACTTACAGATATAAACAGATTGTCTCGTATGCTGGTAAAAAAAATTCATACGGTAACAAGGGTTTTTTTTAAATTTTTCTACTGAAGTATATCTAAGCCATTTATATATGAGTATTTTATGGCTTTGAAACTGCTTTTCAGATAAATGAAGCTCAACTAAAGATATTTATGGGACAGCAGCATAATCTTTCTACCAGTATTTGCCATGTACATAGCAGTTAACAGTCTGAATGCAGTTTGTCTATCAAATAGAGATACTAAGATCAGTCCAATTAGCTATTTGAGTGGAGTGTTTGGAGTAGAAATATAACATTTCCTGATTTACTTTGATGTCATAGGTATTTTTTGTTTACTAAAGGATATTATTGATACTAAGAACTTTGGCTCATTGGTATGTTTAATTGAACTAGAGGTTTTTTTAAGTACCTGTGACATTTCAGCTTTAGTCTTCTGGTACTCCGCTCCTCACAGAGCAGGAGTAATGCTGAGACAATTGCATAGCTATAAGTCTTTGTTTAAGTTCAAATTCAACAGAAGAGAACGGGAATCATATTGACAGCACCAGCCTCTGAAGAACATTGTCTTCAGGCTAAACTGAGATTACGGTTTAACTGGTTAATGAAATACATCTAAGAAGATATTGCAAGCAAGTTCATAGGTTAGAGAAACATTAAAAATCTGACAGGAATAGAGGAGCAATCAGGAACTGAAAAGCAGACACAACCACTCAGGAATGATGAGGCACTGGTGCAAATGGGCTTCTGCTATGTATGGAGTATTCATTCTTCCTAACCCTCCCTCACAACATTACATTTCCTTTCATTTGTTCTTGTCTCATCCTTGTCTTCCTCTCATTCACCTCTTTCCTTCTATTTTTCTCAAATAACAAGTTACCACTTCTGCTGCACTAATTAATTAAAGTCTTGGCCTCCTAATCTTATCTCTCCACACCTGATGAATGTACTAGCCTTCCTCATCCACATCCTTGCCTTCATAACTGGACTTCTGATAATCCCTAGCACTCAGATTTGCCTCTTCATACTTTGCCCTGTCTTATTTCCAGTCAGTCTCTAATCCAAGTTTGCTTACCATGGAAAACCTTTTCCCTATTATCATCTCACAGGATGAGGCTTTCCCAGAAATTCACTCATGCTTTTATTACACTGATTTGTTTGATATAGGCTAGAGGAGTGAATCAGTTGGTGATACACAGAATCCACATAATGGATGTGTTGGAGGAGATCTTTCAATATACTTCCATAAGAAAGTTCATGTTCTGCAAGACAGCTATGAGAAGATAATCAGTGATAACAGATTTGTTTCAAAAGATGTCTCGCTTTTCCAAACTAAAACCCTAATGCATACATACTCACTGTCTTGTCTGCCCCATCAATTCTGGCATTTTTCCCAGGTATCTCTTATTTTAATTTGCAGTATGTACATATCCTTATTGACAAAATCTCTCTACCTCTGAATAAGGCAGGTTCCCTGTTCCACATAGCATCGAGTCAACTGGACAGAATGTATGCTAATGATTAAGCCCAATCTAGGCTTGGCATCATCAGAAGCACACCAAAGTTTTATTCAGGCCACCTGGATCTTTCCCAGAAGAGATGAAGAGCTTCCAAGGAACTGATCTGTAAAATGTAAGACTTTACTGATCAGATGCAAACTAATTATTCAAGTTACTTAAATTTGAGTAGTTTATGTAAAAAAAAAAACAGTAGACAGTTGTCCGACAAAATAGTTAATATCACTTTCTAAAACCTGGACTCAGTGGAAACTTGAAAGAAACTGAAACATGGGGGACACAGGAAATCACAAACGCTGAGTTTCTCATCAGTTGCCTCATTCAAAGAACTATCTGAATTATTTTGGCAGAAATAAGGTTCAAGATGGAGAATGGAGTCTTTCATCCCATGCGTTTTTCCAAACTCAGAAATGGGAAAAGTCTTTAAAAGTATCAGGTCACCTTAGTAGATGGCAGCAGTTCTAATATTTTTAGAATTCTTAAAAAAGGTCTCATTTAATCCCTTCATTCATTACTATGTTTCATAAGAAGGTATAGATTCAACAGGGATTTTTTTAATGACAGAAATGCTATTGCCAAGGGCTTAAGAGTTCAATTCTACCGAATTCCTTCTACGCTTTACTACCTTAATATAGGTAGAATTTCTGCAGATTATGAGTATGTTAGAATAATATGGGATAAATGAAGAGCTGTTAAATGTTTATTTAGATGTTCACTGGCTACACTGCAGAAGAACATAGACAAAAGCCTACTTTAGTATTAATATTTCAAATCATACCTTAGTTTTTATATCTGGAAGTCCAGGTAATGCTGCATAAAACTTAAGCAAATCAAGGACTGCCAGTTGGACAAGAATATAAAGAATGTACAAAGGATACATTATTCATAGCAGTAAATTCTCATTGTTGTTTCCTTGCCAATCCACTGAATGGAAATATACTACAAAGGAAAGTAATTTTAAAGATTTTTCCAGTAATTCTTCAAAGCTATCCCACTATTAATCACTGGAGTTCACGTCATCCAGTTAAGAATGCACAATATTCCAAAGTATTGCCAACATTTTTCTTTATTGATCAAACACTGGCATCAAATCACAGTATCTCATTCCCACAGCACCCTGAAAAAATAAGAACATCAGCTTCAGTACCATCTGGACCACAGATCATCCTATAAAATGTGTTCAGGTTGACAGATTTCTGAAGTACTTATTTCATATTATGTTTCTGATACTATTATATGTTGTGCCCTGTCACAATCCATTTTGAAAAGAATACCACACTATTACAGTTGAAATTTATAAAAAATTGTATTTTCTCCTTAGAAAAGAATCTGAGTCTAGTTAAGTATTTAGAGTGCATATGTAGACATAAACAGTAATATTGTCATTCCCTAGTGGTCCCTCAGCATGCTGGTTACTGTCAGTAGCCTGCAATTTAATCAGGAGCTGAAGGTGCTGAAGTTGTCAGCATCTTTTTGGGTGGAACTCAGTACCACAGAGGATTATCTTCCCACCCAGAAAGCATGTCGGCAATGGCCGGAATGATTGGTGTGAATAGGAGTGGACTTGAAGAAGCCCTTAATCAATTTAAAATGTAAGTGTTATTACAAGGACATATTTTGAAAGTGTAAACCAGTTTTGAGATTATAGTTCTTAATCTAAACAAAAGGTGCTAATATAAATGGATTTGTAGGATCAGATTCCTAATCCTGCCCACTACATTATTGGATGAGAGCCTACAAACTTTTCTGCATGAAGAGTCCTATCACACACACATAGAACGAGTAAGCCTGCTCATGCCTAAATAAAGCAAATATGACTTGATCCTTTGTAGCTCAGCATATTTCTGTTCAATCCTGTGAACCACTGAACTGAGTAATGTTAATTCCATTACATTCATTAAAAAATAAAAAACAAAGCTAAGGAAGAGTGCTCAGCCCACCATTTAATTGGAAATTAATGAGAAAGATAGTTCAACAGTGGGCTGTCTACATTCAGTTCAACTGTCCTGTTTAAAGCCCGATTAATGGATTTTGATCTTTTTTTGATGAAGAAAATAATGCAAATTCTATTTTTAGTTCCATACCTGGTCATGGCCAACTAAGTTATAGTAAAGCAGAGTGATCATTTTGAGTGCTCAGTAAAACTACAGAAGCTGAGTCATTGCCTTTTTTTGTTGTTCAGTTTTTATTTCTCATTCAGTGCTCACACGTTTCTATTCTTTTTATCTATCTTCTTATTAGCTGCATGTTTCTATACTTATTGCTACCTACAGAAAATATTTTGTCATATAATCTCGTTTGAATGTTTCGTATGTTTCAAGAAGAAACGTTTTATGTGGTGTAGGTTTTAACAAGCGATTATAGTAACAGATTTTCCGTCAGTGTCTTATATCTTATGAAAACAGTAGGAATTTTACTTTGGTAAAGACAGCAGAGGACAGCCAGTAGATTATCCATTTTATTCCAGTGTAAATGCTGTAGTGCAACAGAATTCTGCTGATGGAAAAAGAAATCAGTGCTGGTTTTGTGTAGAGACTAATTATTATTTTAAGTTTATTTTCAATCTCTCCTACCTGTTTTATATGCATGGACCATATTTATTCTTCCAACAGTATTAGATTCTCGTATTTGTGGGAGATTTATCTGTGAGGGCAACTCATATTAGGACTACTCAAATTAGGACTACTCTAGGCACTGAAAGAAAATAATTCGGTGCTCATGCTCTTTCTTCCTGCAAACCATGGGCAGTCAAACATCCTTGTACTACAATTACACAGTTATTGTAGATGTACTCTTAATGCCCGCAGTTTTAGTTGAGACTAATATATGGCTTTAAGTAACTTAGATTAATGCTAACTGAATAGATGATAAAAATGGTATTCATTGCACAGACTAATTCAAAACTGCTAATGCAGTTATCAGACTGAAGTCAGATTTGTTTTATCAGTTAATTCTTATGTGAATACTATGGTATTAAAAATAGCTTCTTCATGTTGAAACAGTGGAAAATTCTAAATGCCTTTAGCAAACCTGTTCCGTTTCTTTTCCAAAGTTGTAAGCTTTGATTTGTAGTTTTTATCTAGTACTGAGTGATTTTTTTTTTTGCAGGACAAAGTGCATTAATAGCTTAGGGCAGTATTATGAGTTATTTTAGGTAAATCTGCTCATAGAACAGTGTTTACAGCTACTAAATAATATCATTTGGGTTTTCAAGGTTATTAAATCAGATTCTAACATGTAATGATACCACACAAAGAAAAGAAGCAATATAATAAAATATTTAATATTTTGGAAATTAATAATATTGAGAATATGTCAGGTATTCATTGTATAAAAGAAACAACACTTTGCAGATGTGGACTTGTTCATTTTAATGTTTAGCAGGTTGCAACATCCAGAAGGAGAAAAAGAAAAAACAAAAAAACCTTCCAGCAACGCATTCCCTTTTCTGCAGTCACTCATCACTCATCCCTGGTATATCTGGGACAGAAAGTGAAGTGAGTGAAGCGTGAGAACCACCAAGTGACATCTGACATATATTTACTAAGAATTGCTGAAACAGCTGCAAAAAATGAAAACAGAATGGAAATTTCACTCAAGAGAAATCACTGTGGGGATTAACCAAGGGCTAACCGATTTGCATGCAAAGTTGTGCTAGCATGGCTTTTAGGATGTCAGCTTGTATATCTTTGTAGTGCTGCATTCTGCCTTCAGGAGGTATCAGTCCTCTCAGATAGCCTGAGTTTTTTCATCTGGTCCAGCTCAACTTAAATCCAGCTTAATCATGCAACGGGTTTCTCTGTATCTTCAGTTTGAAGATTACAACAATAGCACCATTGTGGGGCAGTCCTCAGTCCCAAACAGTACATGGCAGACCTGTGTGGGGAGGTAACAGCTTGTTTGGAACAAACTTCATCAACATGGGATTTTGAAACTTTATGCTAAGATAGTATCTAAAATTCTGGGAACAATATAATTGCATCAACCCAGCACTTCGCTTGAAATAGAAACCATTCATGCACTGAGATATTGCAGTAGAGAGGTGTTGCACTCTTAGGGCTATACCTGTTAGTGACTGACTTTTTTGACTCTAGTTTAGGCTTTTCTACTTGGTGCTCTGTTAACAGAATTTTAGAATCATACGCCTTGTCCATTCAGTTTAATTTTATTTTAACGACACCTAAATTATGCTGTAAAATGCAAAGTTCTAGACTACTAAAATCTCTTGATATTCACATTAGCTGAAAATTAAATGTTTCTGCAGTTATGGAAAAGTCAGTGTTAATGCAGCATCCCCATGGAGATTATATATCCTCTGTTCCAAAAGTACACAAGGAGGCTGATAAGTAGCAGCTACTAAAAATAACCATCTAAATATTCAGGCCTCACTGACTTGCACCCAACCCAAGAAACCTCTCTCAAGGGATTTTCAATATTTGTATTAATTTTGGGGAAAGCTTGGATTAGTACAGGAGTTTTGCAAAAAAAAAAACAAAAAAAACAGGAAAAGCATGTGATAAAAGCTCCACCTTAATGGGAGTAGGATATAACATAGTCATTGCCATATCATGTTCTATGGTAAGTTAAATTTGAAGTTCTTATCAGTCAATCTCCAGTTACTTAAAAAGCGGGACTGGAACCATCCAGGACAGAAGACGTGTTAGCTTGACTTTGATAAATTAATAGAGAACTCAAGCTGATTATATTTCTATTGATTAATTAAAATCATTCAACACTGTTTATGGCAGATAGAATTTGACAAGTTAATTGGACGCTTTTTTAAAATAAGATTACACACTTAGTTGCTAGAAGTAATAGTGTTGATGTAAAATGCCTTGCAGAAATTTGAGTATATGATGTGGTGCCACATAGCATGTTGATTAGAAGTCTGGAATGTAAAACCAAGAAGGAACGGAAGGTAGAGCTGTTTGGAGCCTTAGGGGCTGAAGACAAGAACAATATCTTAGAAAAAGTGTTCAGCTTCATGGTTCAGTATGGAACACAGAGGATCCAACTACACGATGCCATTCAAAATCTGACCTCTGAAGGAAAAGATGAGGAACCTTGCTTTCACTAATACTACTAAACAGCTAGTATTGATTTATTTACAGCTGTGAAATGAGGACAGGATGCGTGCCCCTGATCATTTACAAACAAAATATAATATGAATGTTCAGTGACAAGGGCTCATATCCAACCACCTGACAAATAGTGATTGACTGGAATTTCACTGGCCCTCCAAACTAGGATAATATAAAAATGTGTTGATTCTCTGCAAATCAGGAGAGTGAGGCTTCTGATAAAGGCCTGCTCATCAAAGGAGTGCCTTTAAAGGGAGAACTTTCTCACCAGCAAGTAGAAGGTTTATTATGGTGAACCACCTCTGTTATCCTACACACTCAGTGAAAACCTTCAGACCTTACTTTGGCTGTATTATTGGCTGAGATGCTGTGAATCTTGCTGTTTTGGACTGAGAGAGTCAGTAGACAATTAAAAGAATCGTGTCCTGATGCCCCCTTCCTCACAATACCTAGAAAGACCTTTAGATCAGGATATGGATTTGAACCCACCTCTCAGGAGTGCCTTCATGAGAAAAAAACCACTCCGTTGCCAAAAAGGCCTTACCTAGTATTTAAAGCTCTGCAGTAGGAGGCATAGATCAAAACTCAGTCAGGCTGAGTAGCAGGGTGAACTTGGATCTCTGTGCAGTGTATGGTGGCAGTAACCACTGAGTAACTGAGCAGAAATTAGAAGCAACTGCTCTTC
Organism: Dromococcyx pavoninus; assembly: GCA_033558185.1. Taxonomy (NCBI): domain Eukaryota; kingdom Metazoa; phylum Chordata; class Aves; order Cuculiformes; family Neomorphidae; genus Dromococcyx; species Dromococcyx pavoninus. Next base: position 1,638,720 of record JAUMJL010000235.1, read on the forward strand.
CATCTATCATTTTAATGTATGTGCAGTTAAACAAAGAGATTCTAGACCCTACAAAGACTTCCTTTTTATGAAAATATTTTCATCTGTAAATACACCTATCTGACATGCTATATACAGGCAGCGAGGAAATCTTACATACTCTGGATTTACCTCCTAGCTACCTATGGCAATTTATTTTCGTAACATGCACTGTTGAGAATCTGAATTTCATGTAGCAGTTCTTCTTACGTGTCACGCAGGGGAGCCTTTGCACTTAACTCAGGGCTATAAAGACCACCAGTTGACAGAACACTTAAATAAAGTGCTGTAAAACTCAATTCCATTATTAGTCTTCTCCTGAAAGTAATACTTTATCTGATTAGCAAGCCATTTTAAGTTGCATCAAAATGTGACCATGGAGACCAGGCATCACATACTTATTAAAGCTGACATCTGAAGTTTTTTCTAAAAATAAGCTCTCACTTTGCAGAGAGGATTTCTCAGTCACCTTAATCTTTTGCAGTATTTGGGGATAAAAAGACGTTCCAAGGACTGGAAAATTTCCAAAAGGATGTCTGGAAAATTGAGAAAAAAAAAAAGAAGAGCCATATGATTCATGAATTGGCCAGTCATTCAGGAGATTATCCTATCATACTTTCTAGCTAAGGGCTGAAGGAAACAGGCACTGTGTCATTCAATGTTGAGGCTCTTTGTATTCATATATTCAAATTCTCCCTGGTACATGAGGAGATGTCCTCCTACCATGTGAATCATCCACAAGACATGCATAAAGAATATTCCTGTCCTGCTTGCCCAGTAGGGAGTCCCATCCACCGCTAGCTTAGTGGTTTGAGTACTTAGTAAACAGAAAATCTGGGTTTAATTATCTTCTCAAGCTGATGGTGGCCTAATCACATATCCTCCTCTGAAAGGCTATGAGAATGAGGTGTTCTCTACATGACCTATTAAAATCATATTACTGTTCAGTAGCAAATCCCAGTTTCAGTGGATGAGATGAAGAAAGCGTTGGCTCCCTCAATCTAGTTAACACTGCTCAGTGTGGTCAAGGCAATGTTAAACTCCTACTTGCGTATTTCTTGCTAGAGTTTAGTGGAAAGTACGAACATCAAACTAGGATTTCTCAAGTCTGTTTTCTGTCTTCAGTGCCCTAAGAAGTGGATAGTAGAATCACGTTCCTCTTTTTTCTCTCATGTAATCCTATACCCTTTGCACTTCGACACGTATTTAACAGGAAAGGCTTTGGATATCTCTACAGTTGCTGTAGTTTTGTGAACTGACCCATATTGTAGGTATAGACTGCGAATTCCCAGAAACTACCCTATGTACCAGGTCCCTTCCAAGGATTTTGCTGAAGTAATACTTGTCTCCTGACTGTTCTCCTGGGAGCCGAGCAATGTGCCCAGTCCAGAGAGATTCTGCACAGACACAGTGCCCTGGGTATCTGAAGCACTTCAAGGGCTTATGAAACGAGATTATAGTAAGTTTGGGTGCTGCTAGTGCCTGGATTAAAGCTAGAAGATTTGGTTTTCTTCCGTTGTAATATTAGGCAGAGTCATGAGTCATGATACTGGACAGAGACAGAGCAAAATGTGCTTAATTCATATTAGGCTAATGAGTATTTAATTAGCTTAATTACGTTTACAAAACTGGGAAAATAACTTTGTTATTTCTCATATGGGGAAACGGATGCATGAGGACAATAAGGAGTTATTTTGATACCAGTGTTCCCCGCTCCCTGCCTCAAGTCAGAAAGCCAAATGCATTTTTCCCTGCTTTTCTAGACAGGGTTTTACTGAAGATTAAATAATGAAATTATATAGTGAATTTTTCCTAGAGGCATAGAAATGCATACCTAGGAGAGACTTCCTGCATCATCAAGACCTCCCTTACCTGAAGGCTGTATTTTAGAATTGTTTTTCTGGAACGTTGCCCACAATATTCCAGATGACATATTCACTTGCTTTAATATTCCTCTGTGACTGGTTGAAATACTAAATCTAGTTGGAAACCTTATAAACTGCTAGTCCTCAATACCACTAATGTATTCAGATCTCTTCTGTTTTGCAGATATTAATAGGCCTAATCCTAATAGGCTCATAGCAGAAATTCTTGTTAATATCTTTTTCTCTGAGTTTAATTTTCATGCTATTTTCCATTCACTATTATTTTTCTAAGCCTCACAGTCATTCTTCATCTATAATAAGCTATCCTCTCCTTTCTTCACATTTCCACCCAGCTTCACCATGTCAAAGTCATTAAGGAAACAGAGACCACTTAACAGAATTATTAATGAAAAACCTGACTGAAGCACATCTCCAAAGTTACTTTAAAACACTTTAGGATAAATAATTATCTCTTTAACCTCTTGCCACTTGCCAGATTATGTTCTACTGGTAGAATGGATTTAATCAGGATGGCTATAACCATATCTTGGAATCCTGAGATGAGCTACACATAATTAATATTCCGTAAGCTCCATACACTTATCAGGAGGATATATTTGGATGCCTCCTTTTTGGAAAAAAAACCCACCCAAACCAAACACAAGAGTATAAACCAAATTATTAATATGTTAAAATAACCCCCCCCATATAACTACAAATGCAGGAGAAGAAAAAAGGGTTGGTCCTAAAGTACTCACAATTTAACAAAAAGCAAAACTAGATTAGATGAAAGTCTGGAAAAGTAGTGTCATAACAAAGGCATGATACAGTCATTCTCAAAAACCTAAACCAATAATGGACTCATCTGCCTAAATATCAGCTCGCTACATATGCTTCTGAAAAGGTGTTTCAAGGAGAACTGAAAGAAGCTGTGAGAATGTTTCTGAGAGACCAAATTTTCTTTTATCCAGTATTTTGAAGAGGAGTGTATATATAATTTAGATACTTTACTTTCATTTAAGATACATTGGTATGTTCTTACCAATTTACTGCAATTTACTGAACTTTAATCAAGTAGGTAGAGTTAATTCAGTTCCTACGAGGCCTGCCAGGCTGGCAGATTTGCAATAGCAATACTTATCCCTCATGTTTTCACAGGGGGTTTGGATTTTGGTGATCCAGAGATCTGAAGAAGATCTAGACAGGCTGTGTTTCAGTGCTGGAGAGCCATAAAACCTAACCATAACTGCTAATATCTTAGCTTCAAAGAGGGAATTGGAAAGCTGTGTCTCACCAGTGCAGTCAAGCTACATTGCAAAGTGGTGCCAACCTGGCTTCAACCTCAGTTGTAATCTGCAACAGGTCAGAAGTAGCTCTGCATTAAGGTTCAGTCTCTCTGCTTGTTGTGGAAATGAGTAGGTGGACACATGAGGACATGTCCCTGAGAACAACCGTTCCAGAAGCCCAAACTCACACCCAGACTCAGTCAAGGAACAAAAAAATAAGGGAATACAGCTGGCTCGCCATGCCTAGTGTTCTCTAACACCACAAACACAGTTTCCAACAGGGAACTTTCCTGGAATTTCTAGTGCCAAGTCACTGGAATGAAACTAAAGTTACAAAATATTGGAATTTCCCAGTTTTGTTCCCATAATGAGTCAAAAGCACATCCCAACAGTAATTTGCAGTTAGAAAGAAATTTGGTTTGCAGTATTTGTTAGTAAAAGATGACTCCCCTTGTCCCCCCACCCTCTTCCACCTCCCTGAATGCCAATAAAAAACCAAGAGAGAGTTAGGGCCTCACATTCGAATCTACGTGGTGTCTATTGACAAAGCTCATCCTGGAAATGGCATTGCCTCATGGCCAGATTCTGGCATACGAGCTTTCTCAGCAGTCCTGGTGCTCCTGCTCTCTGATTCTGCGGTCACATAGCATTTTTTCCTGCTGCCATTTTCTCACAGTTTTTTTCTTTTTTTAAGAGATCCATTTAACAACATAAACCCTCAGATTCAGTCACCCTTATATAAGATCATTTCCCTCCTTTCTTTCCTGGACATCCCCCTCTAAATGTTTTCAATGTTTCTTATTTGTCTAAACCAAAACTGATTTTTATTTTTGTTAGGATAAGGTGAAAACCGTCTCATAAAATGACAAAATATGTAATGTAATATTGATGTTTAGAAATAATATAAAAGTAAAATAAACTAGTTTGTATGACTATGTTTTGAGGTAGCCTGTTTGAGGATATGCTGTGTTACATGTCTATCAGCCTGAATACCATTCAAAATTGGGAAAATAGGTTAAGTGACTCTATAGCAGGATGCAGCACTGAGCTTCTTGGAGCCATAGAGGTGGACACCTCTTGAATACTTTTATAAAAGGTTTTCTTTTTGGTTCATTTTCCTCCACATGGGCAAATCTCAAGATCCTGTCTATTGTGTAATATGATTTAACAATAAATCAAAATAATTTTTAAAATTATTTTTAATTTTTAAGTTTCATATTAAAAAACTTTGGAAGCATTTTCTGCTATTTTTATAATACCTTCTCAACCCTTTGACAATCCTCAAGATTTGGAATGTTGAGATGATCTAATTTGTATAAAATGCATCCTACAATGAACCTCTTTAGTAAGGAAAACTGGCTCTAGGATCAGCTGTAAATAACCTTGTGAATATGAAGAAACGCCTGCTTATATATTGAATTTTCCTTCCTTTGCTCTTCTTACATTTTCTGTGCATAGTATATTTAGTTAAATTTATTTGTCTAGTGACCTTTTCTCCAGGTAGTGTATGAAATGACTCCTGCAAATACTCTGTGTTTAAAATGTGCCTATCTATCTGTTTTAACTGAATAAGCAGCTACATCCTGATGATTTTCCCTGTTGTGATTTGAAACTATCCTTCCATACCTATTTTAAAAACCTGTTCTTGCCACATATCTTCACTCTCATTTTAGGAGGAATAAAAGCAAAAGAGATACATATATGTCCAAAATTAATTTTGTGGAATATTGCTTCACTCACCTTGTTCTTCACAGCTTTTTGTTTTGTTTTGTCTTTCTCTTGGTAACCATAAATGTTTCCATTGCCTCTTGGACTGAGATGCAAGTTGGTAATAGAGCTGAAAACAGAATACTGAAAACATATAAGTTCTTTCTCTGGTGTTGTAGCCAGAACAAAGAAAAAAAATCATTAATTGATTTAAAGTAATAACATAGTGCATTTATGTTGGTTACCACATTGCTTAAACTCTGGTCTCTAAAAAGTAAGGATACATGCATAAACTTTAAATATAAAACTTTTAAAATATGTTTTCTAGGTCTCTCTCATTGAGACCTCTTCTAAGTTCTGTTAAAAATTTTAGACAAGAGACAGTAATTGGATTTCCAGACCTGTCTTTATTACTTGAGCTAGAAAGAGACGTCCAGAGTGAAGTGGTCTAACTTCTTGCCAGAATGGATTTCTAACTAATATGAACTGACTGCTTTTTGCTTCCCTATGGAAAAGGGCCCTCTCACATTATGTATTTAGAAGGAGTCTGATACTCAATCTTTAGAGATGTAACAGGGAAAGTATTAGCATTAATTGCATCCGCATATGCAATAATTATGTACATGCTTATTCAGAAATAATAAAAAGGAGGAGAGGAGAGGAGAGGAGAGGAGAGGAGAGGAGAGGAGAGGAGAGGAGAGGAGAGGAGAGGAGAGGAGAGGAGAGGAGAGGAGAGGAGAGGAGAGGAGAGGAGAGGAGAGGAGAGGAGAGGAGAGGAGAGGAGAGGAGAGGAGAGGAGAGGAGAGGAGAGGAGAGGAGAGGAGAGGAGAGGAGAGGAGAGGAGAGGAGAGGAGAGGAGAGGAGAGGAGAGGAGAGGAGAGGAGAGGAGAGGAGAGGAGAGGAGAGGAGAGGAGAGGAGAGGAGAGGAGAGGAGAGGAGAGGAGAGGAGAGGAGAGGAGAGGAGAGGAGAGGAGAAAAATGTTTGCAGGGAATGTTGTATCTAATTATAGAACAAGGCTTGTCATTCAATTTATCACTGTTAAAAGAAAGTCCTGGTCCCTCTACTTCATGGATTGCTATTCAAAACAGGGCGGTACCTTTTGGGATCGAATGAACTTTTTAGTTCTCTTTTACTTCTTCCATATTCAGAAATCATCCTTGAACAAGTCTCTCCAAGAAAGATGACTACGTGATAGCAACCTGAAACTTAAGTCTGGAATGAAATGACATTTAAAATTATATCACATATTTGTTTATAGAATGGTTGACTGATTAAATACCTTCAGACTGCCAAGATTCCTCTGTGTTGATAAATGATTTTAGAAAAAAAACTGTGGTTGTATTATATCTGTTTTCTCACATTTATTTTTGTCCAGTCAGGTCTGCCAGGAAAGCCCTCCCCAACCTCCCGCAGCCGATGCTGTCCCTCTGACTTCGTCTGTTCCTGTATTTACTGAGGACCCCCCTGTTGCAAAAACAGTACAGGGTGGTTAGCATGGTGTGCGAAGAAGCGTGGCCTCTAGTGATATATGTGACAATAGAGGAATCTGTGTCCTTGGCTAAACCCATTCCCAAGCAGGAAAACAATAGTTTGTTTTCTTCCTTCATCTCATAACCCCTGGCTTTCAGGGCAGGAATTTCATTATGTTTCGTATGGTTGGAAAAACTATAATCAAATGCTGGTGGCAGGTAGACAGGAAGTTTGCAGCAGGCTATCAAAGCAGAAGCAGCAAGAGAAAGACCTTAAGGTTTAAAGAAAAACAAAACTTTTCCAAATTGTGTTTTAAAGAGCAGCACCTATTGTAGCTCAATCAACACTCTCAGGGTTGATGATTCTGCAGCCATCCCCACCGTCAGGAGAAGAATGATAAGTCAGAAAGAGAAATAAACTATGTCTGTTGTGAAAAAAACAGGAAGAAATTGCATTGTGTTCTTTAAATCACAATGTCAAATATTTGTTAAAATGAAAATCTTGGGAAAAGTGAGCACAGGACTTGAATCTCTTAAGTGATATACCTTAAAGTCTTCAAGGATACTTAACAGTTTGCATTTGCTCAGCTCTGCATGAGTCAGAATACGACATATAATTTTAATCTAAATGCAAAAATTTAACTTTAGATCTGTTTGGAAATGGCTAGTAGGGTCTTGCCTTATGTTTATTTTAATTACTATTTCCTTTCCTTAGAAACAGCCTAACTTTTCTCTCCAGCAAGTTCATAGAATCATAGAATAGTTTGTGTTGGAAGGGAGCTTTAAAGCCATCTAGTCCGACACCCTTGCAGTGAGCATGGACATCTTCAACTAGATCTGGTTGCTCAGAGTAGTAAACTTCAGAACTGAAATGAAAAAGGAAAGTTAAAAAAAGCCCAACAATTGGGAGCACTTGGTTGAAAGTGAATGTTTCTGCATATTCTTGTCTGACTTTGAGCAGGGAGCCAAGACCTAGCTTGATGTTGCTTTACATCAGCATCCACAGACATGGCCCTCTGGAGTAGAAGGCAGTTCTGGTCTCTTGGTACTCCATGAAGCCCAGTAGTGAGTTATTCCCTCTCCTGCAATCCCTCTAAAAACCTTATGAAATAGAAAATACTGAAAAAGAGACAGCCTTCATAAAACTTTACATCCCATAGGATGATGCATTTTCTGTCATGTACCTATGTTGCATGGTGGAGACCTCTTCCATGATCTATAAGCCTCTGCTGAAAGAAAATAATACCCTCATAGACTCTTCGAGTTACAAGCATTTCTAATGGAAAATTTTACGTGATAAGCTTTTTTAAAAAAATTAAACTTTAGTTGTTTGAATTTACAGTTTTGAAACCTGGAAAGAAGAATCTCTAAGTGATTTAAATCTGAGATGCCAGTTTTCATTAAAGAATGAGAAAACTTCTAAAAGTAACTTAAATATTTTTAATAGGCAGTAGGTAAGTTCTGTGTCTTGTTCCATATCGACTTGTTCATCTTAATCTCATAGGGCTAATCTCATAAAACCTAAGTCTGAAAGTATAGGTATGATTTGTGCCTTTAAACTCTAAAATAGATTGCAGCCAGGTCAGCTGTCCAAGTTTCTACATAAACAAAACATAACAGCATCCTTACTTATGCAGGAGCCCAACTTTTTCATCTAAACCTTAACGATCCTCTGGATACTTATATTTTAATTTCTGTCTCTTCTTGAAATATTAATCACTAACTGTAACTAGGAGTGAGATGAGACTCTGTGTGTTACAGGCACATAGTCCACAAGGGCTAGTATTTACATATGCACTGAGCTTGCTTTTGTAAGCAATCCCTCCAAGGTGCTCACTGAGGCCAGGAATATATTAATAAAGAGTAGCAAATACAGAACCAATGTATTCTCACACAATATCTTCCCTCTCTGATTTGTACACTTTAAAAAAATGCACATTGAGAATCACTTCTACAAGTTGAAATATTCACAATTGTAAATATCGTATTAAAGTAGAAAAGGAATAATCACGACCCAAACTTTCTTGAAGCATTAACACTCACAGTCTGAAATCTTTCATCTGCTTTATACCAGTGAGTGTCTCTGAAGCCATTACTTAAAAATAAATAAAAAAAAAAGAATAAGGTTTGCAATACCGTTTTTCCAATACAGAAAAACTTACATTCAGTAGATACTTGGATACTTGAATCTTCCATCCAGATTGTAGTCTAAAGAGGTTGTTTCCTTTCCAAGAAGCTTTCTTGTCTGCTTTTTTGCCTCTTTTGCTCTACAGGGATAATCTGGTTTACTTTTAGGTACTTTTACAATTCCTTAGTCCGAGTTCTTGTGAAGTGATTCAACCTTAAGGAAACTCATTAAACCAATACTCCATTCTTTCAACTTTTTTTTTCACAAAACTTCCAAAAACTCTTGTTGACCAGGAAGTTCCTGAAGGCTTGGGTAAGGTTATGAAGTCAATAGCCTAAAGAGGAAACTGCTGCTCGCAGTTCGGGGTATATTGAGCAAAGTTCTGGCTATATTGAGCAATTACTTTTTTGAATAATCTTTGGTTTTAGCTTTTATGGTAACCTTTCTTGAGGTTTCATGTGGATGCTGTTTCTTGTGTAAGTGCAAAACCTGAGTGATTTATTTTTGTTTTTAAAATCCTTTCTTCTTTTGAGTCTGTAAAGTAAATAATTGCTTTTGTAAGCATTCAGCAGTTCAATACTAAAAAGTAGGGAGGTGCAGAATACTTATGTGCATGGATATCAGGGATATGTGCTGTTCTAGTCAGTAGTGATGGGAATTTGGCAAACATTTTTCATTTTTCTCACATCCTTTTCCTTTCATGATGTTCCTTTGGGACTTGTTCATAAAAACCTCCAGGCAAGATTTCCCTGAAGTCTCTCATAACATTTCAGTTCGGATTAAAGATTAGGCTCAGCACCAAGACCAATAATGAATACTTGGATTGACTGCTCAGTACACGCTGCTCTTTATCAAGGTTACAAAGTCAACCAACCTCCAATATAACAGAAATCTGAGATTGCACTTTCATCTATCAATTTCAAATCATTTAAATTCAAAGATTTATGAAAATTAGGATCTCTAAAATGCATATATGACTAAAATGACCTTGGTTTTCAGTTTAAAAATGACTAATTGTAATAGAATTTAAGCACTTAATAATTATTTTATTATTTATGCATGTGATCTCTACTATAGATAATCAGGAAGATATAGACAAAAAGATCTTTTAAATTCCCATATCAATAGAAGATGTTCTTCAGAATTTGTAAGCTTTTGAATACAGAAAATTAAGCCACGTTAAATGAAAAATTAGACTTCATAAGGAATATGTCCATCATTTTGATCTTTCAAAAACTCTTTCATCTTATAAAACATGAAAAATGTGTGGCTAAATTCTCTGTGTGTCTTTGAAAATGTTGCCTCAGAGCTTAAAGAGCACTGAAATGAAATAGGATTTCCATATGGAAAAATTCTGTCATTGGTGAGGCCTTGCATCATTCATCACTTTTTTTCTGTGGAAAACAAGAAGAGGCAAGGAATGTTGATTGGTAAAAATAGGAGGAAGTGATAAGTGTAATACCCCAAATCAGAAAGAGGTGGAACATATATTGATCTAATACACAGTGTCCATTTAATATATACTGTCTATTAAATATGTGCAGCCAAGCTCAGTCATAGCAGAAAGAAAAATGGTTTTCTTTTAAGCTAAAATACTAGATTAGAAATCATGGAGAAACAGTGATTCAGAAAAAAAAAATTAACACCATTAAAAAGTGTGTTATTATTGGAAGAATTAAACTAACTGATGAAACACAGCTCTTGCAAGTGACAAAAATCCATTAGCCAGAATGACAGCCTAAACAATAATGCTTTTTGCCTCAGTAATACTTATCTCTAATTGGGGTCTAGTTTCTCTTGAATTCCTTTCAATACAGAAGTCAGAAAATTTGATAACTTGAGCTGGTTAACTCCCGTTTTGTAGGTCAATGACATATCTTATCACCATCATGACAACTGCCTGAAAATGTCTTCCTCAACCTGCCATCCTGTAGGTAGATATTCTGAAAAATGTTTCTAAACTGTGCTTCTGTCAAAACTTTTTCTCGTCTTCTTCCTGGGAAAGCTATGTACTTTTTATCCTTCAGGGTTTCTCCAACTAGTGATTAATACCTAGGGGAAAAAAAAAAAACACAGATCAAAAATTGATATTACATACTGATGTTTCTGTCATTTATTTAATTAATACAGTCTTTGGAAATGCAACTAAACTGAACCCATCCAGAGCACAGAGCTCTATATCAGATGTTTGGCAGTGCCAGGTTGTGTTTTTGGAGGCATGACTTTCTTTAACAAAATCTGCTCTTGTTGTCCACATAAAAGCACTGGCGAGGCTGTGAAAGGCAATAAAGAAATGGTGATACCCTCTGTGTATACTCTCCTGATTGTTCTACCAATCCTTACACCACCTGTGGAAACCAACAGGAGCTTCCTGTTAGCTTGGGAGCAGGGAACAGGACAGTGAGGGAAGAGTTAAGGGCTTGGTTTTATCTTATTTCATTTATCCCTGTTTGAAAACAGGCCCTTATCACATTGTGGTTTGAGAACAGATAAATGCAGAACAATTCATGGGGAATCTGTCAGTGGAGATACATTCTTAGGGATGGCAGGGAGTATTTCCTTGCGTTTCTTTGCCGAATGAAAGGATTACAGGATTAATCCGTATCTGCGTGCCTTGGAAGCCTGCTTTCCTCTGTCTGCTGATCTCCCACACCACTTTCCATTTTCATGTAATTTCTATCCTATCCTATTTCCTGTAGGAGGTCATTTCTTCACCATCCCTGATTGCATAAGTTGTTATGCAAGAGACAGTCAAAACTGGTCTCTGTATCTTCATATATTGGAGAGATTTAACAATACGGAGTATTTTCATGCAAGACATCAGATTTTTTATATCAATCATAATTTTTCAAAGAGGAACTCCAAGAATGAAGGAGAGGGAATGAAGCACCAGTTTATTAGTCTGCTGCTAATGATTTAATCTCATAAGTTTATAAAATGGAAAAACTTTTTATAAAGCTTTCTAGAAGTAAAACATGAGAACTAAACATTTATGAAAGATGAGAAGAATTTTTGGCAGAGTCTGCTGTGTAAACCTTTTCATAATGCACCTGTATGTTAAATTCAGGGAACTGCATTATAGTATCTTTAGATACATGGAGATGCCAGAGACTGTGCAGAAATCTCTTTACTTTGCCAAAGCATGAATGAATGCGGGTAAGGGGTGAATGAAACAGATGTGATAGCTTTAGTTTACATTTGCTCTGTCTCATACAAAGGTGCCATGTAAGAGGTATAGCTTGAGTGTTGTTATACTTAGCCAATAGCAATAGGAAAGTCTCTTTTAGTATGTGGGCAGCTGAATTTAAGTCATACCAACCCTAAGGCTGGTGTAAATTATTCAAAATGCTGAACTCAGGATAATTTGTAACACTTCTTTTGAGCTGAGACATACAGATCAAGTGTAACATCACTTGAAAAGAGAATAGCAGTTTCATCCTTGTAATATTGCTCTTCTACCCTTTCCACCCTAGTAAAGTGAGTTTTTTCTGCTGAAAAACACAAAAGAAGAGGAAAGAAAAAAGAAATTGCCAACTGGATGCCTTCCAGTTTACATGGCCATAACTGAATACAGAATCAGCCCGGTATTTGACTTTATTTAGAAACACAGGCCCTTGTCCAGACCCCATTAAGATTGATGAAAAAAATGCACTTCATTGATTTCACTTACAGTGGGTTGAGCCCATTAAGAAAAATGTGTTTGGTGTCAGGGTGGTGCCAGTTCTGTATAAACTGGAAAGGATGTAATAATTTGTAGACCAAAAGAACATATTTTCACAACTTTAATATGAATTCCAAATAAAGAAATTTCTTGAAAATAAATTCAAAATTAAGCTAGTGCTAGTCATGGTTCTTTTATTAAACCACACTGATGGAGGTGTGTAATGTGTCTCTTGGTTGTCCATCAAGATAAAAAGTGTTCCCAACACATTGGTCACTATGGCTGCACTAACTTTAAAGAGAAAAGCATTAGCTGTGGTAGATTTCTAATAGTTTACTCCTATCCCACAGTCCAGGGAGAAACACATAAAGAACTGATATTTTCTTTTACTGACATTAAATGGCTAATGTGAAGTTAACTCAAAATGACTGTTTTGCTCTGGGGGAAGAACGGCTGAACATTTGTGATTTAGTGTACCACTAAAATTTGCCTTGCACTTATATTTGGAGCCTTGCATATTGTACTAGGGTGTGTGACTGCTGTGCTGAGAAATAGTTTCCCTCTTGGTGGAACCAAGGTTGAGGTCACTCATTGGAGTGTTCCTGACTCATCCCACTTGCAGCATTACCTCTTCAGGGATGTGCAGAGCGTGCCTACAGACAAATATTTGCACAAACATATTTTTATGACACCATGTGCACATGCAGTCCTCATATCATACAGGATTACAACACATCAAACCCTTGTGTCTTCCTTTCTGCACTCAGTAATGTCAAGGCTATTGTAGTGCTCCCTAAAATAGGACTGTCTCTCCAGCCACGGAAGAAGAACAACATGCCTAAACACTGTCTCTAATTTCATCAGCCTAACAGTGAAGCCCAAATCTCAACGTAGTCCATTCCCGTGAATGGAGATCTATACCTGGCCAGACTTAAGGAAATACCTCAGTTCCCTAAAGAGAGAAAGAGTATGGGCAGATACATTACAGGAATAGTAAGATTTTAACATTTTTCTCCAGCAATAAAATGTTCTTATGACACACTGAGATTAATAGCTTTTGAATTATTTATGCTTGCTGAGACAGTGAAAACAAGGTGAGTCTTATGTAAGCACTGGGAAGATTTTAGCAAATAAAATGCTAATAGTAACTTCACTGTTAAGACATCTCAGAAAAAAAAAAGCAATACAAACAGGCTTGGCAAGGACCTGAACCTCTCTCCCCATTGATATGGATAGGCACAACTGTCAAGTCAAGGGGGGAAAAAGGAACATATAGGGGCTCCATGCATACTCCAAGATCCTTTCTGGGAATAATGGGGGTTTTTTTCCTTTTCCCTTTATTTCCTTTTTTCCCCTCTCTTTTCCTCCTTTTTTTTTAAATTTTTTTTTCCCCCATTGAATTTCTTTTTTTTGTTCCTACACGCACACCTTTTTTCTTTATTGCCTAAATTGGACTCTAGCCAGAGTTCAAGTTCACTCAGGAGATGACAAAACCTGACCTCACTTCTGAGCTGAATTCACTGCTGGGATATATGAGCATTGCAACTCTGTCCCAAGGCAAAGTCAAGCAGCCTAGCTTTGTGTGGCTTTCCCTGGAACAAAGGAAAGAAGCAGTGTATTCAGAGCTAGCAATCATCTCTTGCTAAAAATCAGTGACCGGCAGCACTGTTTCCCAGCAGAATAGAAAGATGCCTGGGTGGAACGAGCTGGAATTGCTTTAAATGGGTGTATCTCCATCCACATGACTACTGTGTGGTCAAAGTAGGCCAAGGTGTGGTTCAGATATAGGTGTTTTGTCAATCAAAGTTGAAACACAGCTCATATTTGTAGTGAATTTTCAGTGGCTAATTTTATGGAAAAAATACATTTTAAAAATAAAGATCTTTTATGTGGCCTATTTTTCTGGAGAATCTAATAAAAGGGTTTGGCTACAGTTCTTCACACTTCTACATTTGCACTGGTTTTTCAACCTCTACTCTGAACTTGTGTTGTAAATAGCTGACTAGCAACAAAGTTGTATTGAAAAACAAAAACAACAATAAAAAATCCTTTAATCTACGCTGCCAGTGACATTCCATAAATAGAGCTTAAAATCCTGGTCTACATGAACCAAAAAGGAATTTATCATTAACTATAACTGAGAAAGGACTCTCCATGCTTTTGAACTAGTCAACAGGTCTCTTTTTTTGTTTGGTTTGCTGTGGAAATTCACTAGAGCATTTCAGGGATAATGATAACAAGTTGCATAGAGAAATATCAGTTATATGTGGCTTTTTCATTCTTTGTATTGTGGATTTCTTTGTTTTGCTGTGATCTGTATCTATGTAAATCTCCAAGGCAAGGTACTTATGATAGGAAAATGTTCAGTTAATTTTAATCTATTTTTTGAGTGACCAGTCTAGCAACTGACCTGAAAATTCCGAGAATCCCTTGAATATTGGTGTTTGTGGAGTTAGAAACAAATTTAGAGACAGGAAAGGGGGCCTAAATACAATGCTGGGACTGTGAACCTGATGTTGGTTCAATTTTTTTATCATGAAAAGGGAGGAAAGGAGAAATGTAAAATTCTAGAAAGCAAAAGGACATAACATATTTGTTTCACCAAATTATACACACCTCAAAGATGAGGTGCTAAGAAGCATACAATATGGGCTTGTCATGGGAAAATGGGAAAAAACAGGAAAAAAATGTGTTCCTGTACACACTGGAGCAAACATCTGTGCATATACACCTATGCACGTGTACCATTAACCAAAGAAAAACAATGACGTAAAGGGCCTGAAGTTTCTGGCTTTTATTTATCCATTTTTTTCTGCCTTACAGCAGCAGGAATTTGGTCCTTGGAGCTGAACCGTCATGCTAGATTTGACAGCTGCAACAGCCAGTCTCAGACTGTATCTCTACAGTCTGACAATTCCTCTGTGCACTCAGGTGGCCCCATATTCTTTTTCTAATCTTGGAGAGGCACGACAGCAGTGTCCTTGATATGGGCCTTGTTCTAATATACTAAGGTCCATGTACTTTCACAACAATATTAAGAAATCCCCTGAGTTGAAAATGGCTGGAGCTTGCAAAGGTATTTGGGTAGTGTAACATCTGTTCACACTCTTCCCTAGGCATCTGCCTGTGGCCAGTGTTGCAGATAGAATATTTTGCTATGGGGTCCAGTGGTCTGAAGTAACAGGGCTGTTTTTATGTAGTCATTTGACAATCTTCATCAAATATTTAAGGACTGCATGGTATTCGTATGAACAGTACTGCAGTAATATTGTATACAGAATAACAGAACAGTACTTTGACACAATACATTGGTCTGGTCAGGCAAACCCCAGTCATAGTCCTTTAGAGGTTCAAAAAGGAATATTTCTGTTGAATTCTGCATTCAGAGTGTCTGCAACATTTATGTTTCTAGCTACTACGTTCAAGATAAGCATTAAGATAAAATGCAAACGCCTAACCAAACACAGCACTTCAATTCACACCTAAGAACAAGAATAGTTGTTCTAAAGACAGTATCTCCGCTGACTGACTTGAATCGATATCATAGTTAACCTACGTAAAGGCAAAAATATAAGAATAATCAGATATAATCTGAAAAGAAGAATGTATTTTTTTTAAAAAAAGGTCATTTCCAGAATAAAAATAGTTCTCTCTACCAGTAGTGGTGTCAGATCCATTAGCATGTATGAGTTTCTCCTAGTTTCAGACAGGAAGGATAGTGTCTTAGAGGAGAAAAAAAAGTGCTAAGGATGTGGTAAAATGTCGGTATGTTCCTTAACACTGAATGACAACAAATGTTAAAATCCCTGGCATCTCTGTTTACAGTTAGATGTAATTAATTTAGCAATAATATGTAAAAAAAAAAATTTGGAGCACAAGCAATTTCACCACAGCTTTGTGAACTTGTCAGTACTTGTCAGTATTTACTTTATAATGTTGATGTAAGGTGGGTAATTTACACTGTATATTTCAGGCATAATGTGTAAAATACTTGTTTCCATAACAACCTGTCACTGTAGGATGAATGGGATTTCTGCAGGAATTTCTGTGTAACACATTTTTACAAGTTTCTGTTTTGGAAATTATTAATTACTATAATGATTTCTGAGAAACTATGTAGTGTAATAACTTGGCACCAAGTATATGAGTATAATTATGATTATTCTGAAGTATGTTTTTCAAACTAGGAGGACACAACCTTTCTTCCCTGCTTAGTTGTATTAAAACCTCTCAGAGGTGTGTTCAGTCTAGAGGGTTCATGTAACAGTGATTGCTCCAATGTTTTTTCCCTATCTTTGAACCATTTCTCCTTAAATAGTGTGTCACATGCATGCATTTGTGCCTCAAGTACCTGTTCTTCTTGCTTAGTGCTTTCATTGTCCAGGATTTCCACTGCTGTATAGCTAATGATTCTCTTACATTTTACAGTCTTCATTTCACTCCTTATCCAAAGAATCAACAGTCAAGCATCACCAGTTCTTTGAATTTTCTGAAAGAAAAGTAGCAAAAAATTAGTTTCAGGGTGCTTTTTAGGATCTTCTAAGACGGATCCTTTTAGTGGTGTTAAGTACGAAAAGCCATTCTCCAGGAAACCGCATTTATTATGATGGCATCCCTTTTCTGAACTGCTAAATTTGGATGAGGAAACAGATCCTAAAGTTATGACTTATTATAGCACAAATGTAGATATTATCAATTTTTTTTGTACTAAGAACCAAGCTAAACTGAGATTCTACTAAAACCGCTGTCCGAAAAGCAAAGAAGATCTGTTTTCTTTAGGTAGCAGGCAAATGATGAATTCTGGGGCTCACGTACATTTTGGAGCTGGCATCTGGGATAGGCACAATTCTTCATAACACTGTGAGAGTGTGCTAGAAGTGTTCCAAAGACTGCAACTGAGCATCTTGTGGGTTATAAGAAATTTGCCCTGTGGGCCTTTGGCACCATATGTCTAGCAGGTAGCTGACAGCTGTTCAAACTCAGTGCAAATCAAGAAGAATTTAAGTTGAGAGCAGCTACTGTAGTAAAGTACATCAGCAGTGTGATTTAGGCAGAATGCATGCACTATGTTGGGGCAAAAAGGAAATTTCAATGTGACATTGCAGATTGTCCTGTCTTCTGTCCCCATGAACATCTAGGTATCTTTCCAATGCAGTCAGCCAGGAGGAATCCTGAATCACACTTAAAACTCTTATTAGCTGGAATTGACTTGCACAACGAGACATCTGTCTCTTCTTTTTATTATGTAAGTAGAGGAAATAAAGATAGGTGCTTAATCCTGTGTAGCACTTTGCATGCAATGAGTACCTTTAGAAAGTATAGAATACATTGAATGACATTTCAGCAATAACTGCCTTCCAGATTCTTTTCAATGTATAGCTATATTCTTTATTAATTTTAACAGATATAGCTGTGTTACAGTTAGTTATTCATAAGGCAGGCAATTCATGCCAGTAGCATGTTGAGAACGAATACTAATCATGCATCGACTGTTCACAAGTCATTTGCATCTACCATTTATGCATGAACAAACACTGCCTCTAAGAACTTTAAAGCTGACAGGTTAACTTTTTTCACCACTGATTTTTATCTCAACTCTTAAGTGACAGTATAATCCACAAAAGAAATTACACTGGCACTAACTGTGTGCAGCCAATTAATAAAAGTCATATAGTTTTATTGAAACATAGGGGTTAAATGTGGGCATACAATTTAAATGTAGATGCAGACATTTTTTTAAGGCACTACGCTGACTGCAGGTGTTAGAAGGTGCAACAAGAGTTTTAAGTTTTTGTACTTCAATATCATTAGTAAAATACTTCAGCAAAAGGAGAGGTTTTTCAGATGGGAAAACACTTTTTTGACAGTTAATAATTTCTCAGGCTGTCTTTAAGGAACGCACAGAACTTTGCGTACTAATATTATTAACACTAGGTCCTAGACTTATTTGCATAACAATGAGTACTATGGGTCTAATCAATTTGGAGACTATTTTTAAGGCTGAAACCTCTGTAAGAATACCAGCAATGCAAATCTTGTTGGCTCCAGTGACCTTGGATTAAATTTTAATCTCTTTGGCAATGACATTAGAGAACAGTACAATGAACTACCATTCAGCACACTGCCCTCTTTGGTCTTTCCATATAACATATAGATAGCTCTATTATAATATGGATACTTCTGCTTTCCATATTGATCAGTCCTTTCAGGGACTGTAGGATGTGTGCTTTATTCTGTTGGGTTTTTTTGTCAGCCTTGGGGTCATTGTTCCAGAACTTTCGTTTTAGTAATTAGAGAGCGGGGGTGAAACTCTTGAAGTCATTCACATGGCTTGACAGTGCTTTGCATGTGGAGATCTGTCAGCAAAGGCATAACGACATAGGAAATGCGAGCAATATAAGAAATAAGGTTGTAAGGAAAGCGTGATTTGGGCATCTTGTATGAACCCAATTTTCTGTATATCCATGACAACGATAAGTCGTGTGGCTCCTTCCCATGAAGTACAGTCATTATTAATATGATTATGTCTATTATGATCAATATATGCCATTGCTCTTTTGACAAGCTCTTTATCTAGCAAACTCATAAAGTCTAATATAGCCTAGGCTTATTGTATTCACCAGTGATAACAAGTTTGATGTTGTGCACACATTTCTAATGACTTTCTTATTTTATTTTGATAAATGAGACACTTCATTGTGCATGCAACTCTCAAAAGTCTTCATATTAGAGCCTCCACCAAAGCGTAATAGTCTGAATTTGCCAGCATTCAGATCAAGCCTGTAAGGATAATCTGTCACACTCACTATTTGTAAATGAGAGAGAGAGAAGGGAACTGGAACACTGAGGAGGACAGACTATAATTTTCTTCATCTGGTAATTGAACTCTTTATTATTTTTTTTGTTTCTCGGTTTGCTAATTTAAGTTTCTATATTTAAAGATGGAATTAAAATCATGAATGTTTACAGAAGGAAGGAAATTGGCCACCTTCAACAGTTCTGGCCATTGATACCTGAAGGGAGAAACATTTTATACCAAACCCTTATTTTGTAACTGTTTCCTACCTGATAAAATATCCTGAAGACATAGAAAAGGAAATACGAATGAAGTGTTTCCAGCATCCTTTAGAAACTGGTCTTTCTTAATAGCCCTGTAAACTTCTACACCTTTTGGATGATCATCAAAACGATCAAGATGTGACACTAAAAACATCTGTAATTACAAAGGCTGCAGATTATTAAATCCTTTTTAAAAACGTGTTTTCTAATTGTGTGAATTAATTCAATTAATTTGTAGAAAAACTAGTTTGGTGAGCATTGAAACTAACGAAATCTGATTTCCAGTCAATGTGGTTCTTGTGGTTGCCTGACATTTTAACTAAATTAATCTGAAAACTACAGCATGGGTTTTCCTCTTATAATGTTGGTAAAAAGCTTGGTAAAGGCTTTAATAAAATATTGTCAGCTATTTGACATTAGAAGTCCTGGTGTTCAGTCATAATTCCTCCTCTAGTAGAGCAGATAGTTTATGAATTAAATATATTCATGTTTAAAGTATTTAAAATAGCTTTCTCCCAAGTGGATTTTCTGATGTCAAGTAATTATTCTGTCCCTACTGGCCTGCTAAGAAGGTGGTGTCTGGTAAGAAAGTAGCTGTCTGTGACCTTGGCCAGCTTTTATATGGTGAGAGGAGGGAGAAGAGGCCTTTTTCCACAGATCCTTCAGCACTGGCAATTGATTGAGAGCTGAAACATATTCCATTTAAATTCATTTTAAAATAGCAAGGATTATTGATACATTTCTTGTAATATTTGATATTATTTGTGAGGTGTAATAAGACACCTAAATATACTACATAGATCTTACTGAAGCAGCTCCTTTTTCTTGACTTTGTCACGTATATGTCACTTTTAGTAGCTGTAGAAAGATATTAGCTGTATGCTCTTACATAATGTGAATCTGAGGGATGGATGAGATTCATTTCTATTTTATGCATTGTCCTGTTGAGTTACCACAAATATTTATCTACCCTTAGGTGTTTACAACTGTAGTTGCATTGGAAAGCATTTGCAAAAAACAGTGGATCTGCTGACAGCCCAAAGGAGGAAATTAGGTGCTTTACAAGAGAAGATAGCAAGCAGCCAAACTCGGTGGCTACAGGAAACAGTATGCAGAAAGCAGAGCCTGCTGTGGCTGCAGTATCTCGGGCTGCTATTGCTGACAGTCATTTTTCCTCACTGCCACTACCATAGCATGTTTTAGATGATTGTTCTGCTCTACTGTGTTAAGGCTTTTCTAACACAAACAGGGGACATGTCTGTCCTCATGCCTTAAGCCATACTGCCACCTTATTTTTCATGTCCCCATCCCCAGTAACAACAAAAATGCAGAAAAATGGAAATGACAGTCACTGGGTACCTGGTCTCAGATACGTTTATGCCTGTCCTTCTAGAACAACTACAGCATCTTGGTCTCTATTCCTAAGACAAAGTCCAGAGCAGTTTTAAAAAGATACGCTTACATTTTTTTTTCCCGCACATAGACAGTGTTATGGGAAACCTCTGGACTTTGCTTTCTGTTTCAGAAAATAATTTCACTCTGTTGAGTTTTTCAAGTTTCTGTGTTTGAGCTGGAAAACTGTGTCTTGAGAGACTTGTAGCCTTAAACTGACCTACAACGGCAAATTCTTACATCAACATGTAAGGATGGGTACACGCTTGTACATGTATATATGTATATGGAAGTGTATGTACACCACATGGTAGAAAATTCTGAAGGACATGGAATTATTTCCAGAGTGTGCCTATAATTCTGTTAGGACAGGAATGCTGCTCAGAAGGTGGACCAGAGGGTACCCTATATTTGGGTATTACAGAATCTACACACTGCTTGTGGCCTGCCGTGGCACACTTATCAGATCAAGTGCCCACTTACTTCTCATTTACCAAACAGATGACGTTCTTCACTTTTTATCTGTCATTATGCTATCATCCAAACCCCAACAGGGCTTCACAAAGAGACATGATGAGGATTACAGGACATTGCAGAAAGTGTCCATTGATGTAGTACACTTAATCACGGGATCCATTCTGAAAAATATAAAGCATTCTTCAGGTGATGCTGCTCTTTTATCATACTGCAGACTGAAGGTTGGAAAAGACCTTTATGATCATCAAGTCCAACCGTTAACAGAACACTGCCAAGTCCACCAGTAAACCATGTCCCTAAGTGCCAGATCTACATGCCTTTCAAATACCTCCAGGGATGGTGAATCAACCACTTCCCTGGACAGTCTGTTCCAATGCTTGACAGTTCTTTTGGTGAAAAAATTTTTCGTAATATCCAGTCTAAGCCTGGTGCAACTTGAGGTTGTTTCCTCTTGTCCTATCACTAGTTACTTGGGAGAAGACACCAACTTCCACCTTGCTAAAACCTCTTTTCAGATAGCTGTAGATAGTGATAAGGTCTCCCCTCAGCCTCCTTTTCTCTAGGCTAAAGAACCCTCAGTTCCCTCAGCCTCTCCTCATAAGACTTGTGTTCCAGACCCTTCACCAGCTTTGTTGCCCTTCATTGCACACACTCCAGCAGCTCAATGTCTTCTTTGAAGTGAGGGGCCCTAAACTGAACACAGTGTTCAAGGTGTGGCCTCACCAGCACCAAATATAGAGGCACGATTACTTCCCTATTGTTTCTGGTACAAGCCAGGATGCTGTTGGCCTTCTTGACACCTGAACTAACTGCTGGCTCATATTCAGCTGGCTGTCAAACAGCTGGCTAAATCCTAGAATCCTAGAACTTCCTGAGTTGGAAGGGACTCGGAAGGATCATTGAGTCCAGTTCCTGTCCCTGCATAGGACAGCCCTGACATTCACACCATGTGTCTAAGGGCATTGAATATCCCTTGGGTAAATGCGTTTATATATATATATATAAAATATATATAATCTGCGCAGTATTGAACCTTGTCTTCCTCCCATCCTCATCAGCCCCTCTCCACTAATATTCCCTGTTTCCTGAAAACTCTGTTAGACATCTGTCAGCAGCATCATTGAATGCATCATCCTCCCATCAAAGACCAGAGGATGCTTCCCCGTCATCAGCTTCTCTGCTGTACTTCAGCCTGCAGAAGAGGAGACTGAGGGAAGACCTCATAGCAGTTTACTGCTTCCTCACAAGAGAAGAAGGAGGAGCAGGCACTGATCTCTTCTCTCTGGTGACTAATGACAGGGCTCGAGGGAATGGCAGGAAAATGTGCCGGGGAAGTTTGGGTTGGATATTAGGAAAAGCCTTTTCACTCAGGGGGTGTTAGGGCACTGGAACAGCTCCCCGGGGATGCAGTCACAGCGCCAAGTCTGACAATATTCAAGAAGCATTTGGGCAACACCCTCAGACACACGGTGTGAATGTTGGGCTTGGTCTATGCAGGGACAGGAGTTTGACTCGATGATCCTTGTAGGTCCCTTCCAATTCGGGTCATTCTATGATTCTCCCGCTGACCTATCAGTGCTCCATCTTCTTGGTGGGAAGACTGGGGAGATGCGGTCACCTCCCGGGTGACCCCCCTTGCTCATTTCCCCAGCCCTCCCGCCGCCAGCGAAGCCCAGTGCCCATGTGCGGGCGGGCGGCCATGCTCACTGGGCGGGCTCCACGCCGCGGCACCGCACATGCTCACTGGCCGCGGAGGGCACCGGCGGAGGTAGGGGCTTTTTCCGCCGCCGCAGGAGCCGCGCTTTCGCTCCGACCGGGCCGCGATATGGCCCGCCGCCTGTTCCCCGGTCACCGCCGGACCTAACAGCGGGGCGGGGAGGGGGAACCGCAACGGAGCGTCTTGCGATGGGCACCAGCGGTGAGGGGCGCAGCGGTGGCGGGGCTGCGTGTGTGCGGGGTGCGGGGAGGGGGCAGCGGAGGAGGAATTGTCCGGCCCCAGAGCCAGGTTCCGCCGGGCAGCAGGACCCCGGGCCCCTTCAGCACCTCGGCCAGCGCCAGTAGGGCCTGGGGGGGAGTGGAGGGCCTCAGGCGTCCCTCCTCTCGCCCGCCCCCCGTGCGCCGGCAGCACGGAGGTCACTCTCTCTTCGGGAGGCCTCGGGCCAGGTCGACGAGGCTGGTGGAGGGGAAGGGGACATCCAGGGCCGTGGGGAGGGGGGGCTGAGGCTCCCGGTGTGGACTGAAGCATCCCGATGCCTCCGGGAGGTGGGGGTGGGTCAGGGAATAGTGGAGAGAGAAACAGACAGTGCTCCTTAAAAAGATTTCGAAATAAATAAATAAAATCAAAGTGGGAAGTGCAGCCGGTGCTGAGGCATCCATGAGATTTCCACTGACCCAAGGAAATGCCTTGGAAATATCTGTGGGATGGGGAAAAAAATGGAAAATGCCCAGTGTGTTTTGCAGCTGCAACCAGGGGCAGGTGGGGCTGTCTCTGGCCAAACATAAACCCAGCTCCTGAGAAGTTAAAATATTAAACTGAACACAATGTTATGAAGCACAGTATTGCAGATTGTGTTTAGTCATCTTTGCCAGGCTGTCTCCGCAGCAAGAATACTTCATATAATATAGTAATTTATGTTTAAATTCTGTGGATAAAATTAAATTTACAACCCTTACTCTTCACTAACATTGAAGTGATTGCTATTTTGTCTGTGCAAGGTCATAGAGGGCTTAAAGTTCTCTCCCTTGCTACATTGGTCGTTTAACCGTATTTAATGCAGTTGATATTTGACACGTTTGTGAGGAATTCTGTTTCCAAGTTTCTGAGGATTTTTACTTAGGCAGCCCTTGATGGATATCACGTTTATTTCTTAGACACCCTGGAGCAAACTTGCACTTAAATCTGTTCTTTGCTGTCATTCCCTTGACTTTGGGAAGCTACTTGACTCCCAGAAAATTGTTTGAGTTGGTTCCATATCATGGGTACACCTCAACAGACTCTATCCCACAGCAACTAAGATTAACCTTATTTTAAAAAAAAACCAAAACCAAAACAAAAAACATTTGTTTGCTTTTAGGCATGTGTTCCCATTTGCCATATCTAACCCTATCAATGCAAACTTCTTTCTTTTCCTTTGCCATAGACTGAAGATTTCTCTGAAGCTTAATCTTCAAGATGAAGTTCTTACTAGCGATTTTCTTTTTTGTCACATTCTCTTTATGTGTTGAAGAAGTCTATTCCAAAGAGAAGTCTTCAAAGAAAGGAAAAGGGAAAAAGAAGCAATACCTATGTCCATCGTATGTTCCTTGTTTCTTTTATTCTGTTTTATGATGGTGATCCTGCCATATTTTTAACAGTGGAAATAACATGACAATTGAAGTAGAAGGTGATACTTTCCATTGAAAAATGGTGTTTGGAGTGGGAATGGGAGGAGGAGGGTTTGACCAGCATCATAGCTAAGTTCTGTCAACGAGTGTGTTTTTTTCTGAAGCAGATCCTCTGTTTTAATGAAAGGAAAACTCTAAGCTATAGTAAATGATTTATTTCTTTGTGGGGTATTCCAACCCAGTGTATTACTGTTTACGGATGTAATGTGCTCTCATAGTGCTATGCTGTCTAGCATCTTATTGCAGGTATGGTGAGAAAAGCGAAGAGTCATACTGAAATTCAGTTTCTGGTTACCTTAGTTCTGTAAGAGAAGACTTGTTCTACACATATTCTTATTTTGTGATGAATAGGACTCAGGTCTTCAGCATCTTCAGTCAATTATTTACAGTACTTTTATGGAGGATTACTTATTGCTATAAAGCATGTTGCTGTAAAGAGATTATGGAATAATCTCTCTGTAAAAATACAGAAATTCAAATCTGTGATTGCCCAGCTGAACAGAGAATGTATTCTGGACACCTGTGATAACCTGTTGTTAAAAATACTCTCTCTTTCCAATGTCTGCCACATTTTAGGTTGTGATCCATAGGACAATGCAGAAGTTTCATTTTTTAATGTGTTTTTTGTCATTTTCTTGGCCAGCCTTGCTCATCTCTTTAGTGTTATGGTGTAAATATCTGAAGGAAAGATTGTTGGAATATAATAAGTTGCCAATAAGCATAGAAAAGCACTATGCTTGAAATGACAAAATTGTTCAGACAAATTTAAAAGACCTTTCTTCTTTGACCATAAAAGAAGATGACTGAAAGATGGGACTGGATAGTAAACATTAATAGACTCTTTTTCAAAAAAAAAGAAAAAATTAAGTAGAATTATCAGATGGAAGCAATGTTTGAATAGTAATTTTTAAAGTTCCAATTTTTTTAAATATTGACAGTGATGTTTATTTGTAACCCAAAATTCCTGGAAAATTTCTAAATATAGTGGGTGGGTTTGTTCTGGTTTTATGTCAAACCTTAAAAATACAATGTGTCTTTTGATTTGAATATATTAATATAAAAATCTCTAATGTGATCATGTTTCGTGAAATTATCCCTACCACTCTATCTACTTTGAACAGTTAAGTTGAGCTCTTTATGGAGCTTTTGGTCTGAGCTACTGTGAGGATTCGTAGCAAGGAGAGGGCATCCTAGATCCTAGGACAATTATAAGCACTGAAGTAGTCAGAAAGCGAGTTACACAGCTGGAACCCGAAATCAGATCTTCCATGGTCTCATCAAAGCATCCAAGCATTTTCCCCAGTTCTTGACTTGGTCATAATTAAAATTCAATATATTTATGTTATTTAATCTTGGTAAATTGGTGGCTTTTTTATTGTTGTTTTTCTCTCAAGCACACTATTTCTGAGTACCCTGTTCTTTTCGATACCAGTTGACATTACAACCATTAAATACAATTTCATTTGTCACTAATATATTTGAAAAGCATTGAAGAAATGCTGTAATTTTCAAAGTGATACTTTTATGTTCCAGCCAGTTGAAGCTTTCTATGAAAAGACTAGAGGAATCCAATAGTTGTCTTGTGTATCGCATGTGCAGTGTCGCTAGCTCAAATTAATTACTGTAGCACTAAGCTCTATTGGATTTTATGAATAACGAACAAGTTGTCTCTATCTTACATGGCTGAAGTTCACAGCATAATGGACAACCACTTGTAGCAGCACAACTGCTGTTCATGTGCCCAGCACCTAGAGGACCTCTCATGTGAATGAGCAATGAAAAGTCAGTGCTGCGTTGCATAGAAACTACCTAATGCTCTCTTAACTCAGGCTACTGTTGGCAAATTATCGATCATCAACATGTCTTTTATAATCTTTCACAAAGCTTATTTACTTGGTGGCACTCTGCATTATAAAAGGGTTTGGTTAACAACATTTTTTGTTGTTAGGCAAAAAAAAAAATAAGGAGTCTTTCCTCAGAAACAAATCGAAACACAACGCAGTGGAGTGGGAATTGAGTGACTATATAAGGACTGAAGAGAAAATAGTCTCAAATGAAGGAGATGAATGAAAATTTACTAGTAAAGCACAAAAGAAATCTTTTAGAAGAATCATTCAGAATATAGTTTTTGTAGAAAGCAAACAGGGTTTTGCCTCATTTCTAAAATTGAATGGTACAAATTCCTAATCAAAATGTAAATTTACAACAAAATCATAATCTACATATAATTTGCATTTGCTACTAGTGCAATAAAATGCAAAGCTTAATTGTAATGAATTTGTGTTGTGTTTCCTTACTACATGTGAAAAGCTAAAACTTACCTACCCAAGAGAACAAATCCACTAATAATTACATAAGAATCTTCCTTTTAGAAACTTTATGATGAAATTCAAATGTATGCAAGTAATTTTCCAGAAAACGTTTCTGCTGAACCCGATGTTACTACTTGAATTCCTTAGTTTGATGTTAAGAAGAGAATGGTAATAAGACTGGCCTGGGATTTAGCATGAATTTGTTTGTATATGAAAACTGAGCATAGTTGAACTTTATCTTTTATGTCTCTCCAAATACAAGCCTTTCGCCAAATGCACCCCTCTGGCATGAAATGAACTACTATTAGAATAAGCTGAAAACAAGCTGATTAGAAAGCCTATAAAAAGTTCTTTATTGTCTCATAAACAGACATTTGCTTCCTTCAATTAGGAGAATTCTGTTTTGCATCTTATAGCAAAAACTCTTACTTCTGATTATTCATAATGTAGTACTTCTCAGTGCATTGTGTGGTAGTGGCATGATTTGCTATCTTATTTTCATTTACTTCTGAAACTGTTTTTCCCAGATTTTTTATCAAGGGATCTCATGAAGCTGATGCTTAATCACTTGGTTCCTATTTTGATTTAATGCTTGCTCAGAACAGATGTGAGATTTCACATCTTACATTTAGATCATTATCCTTCTTACCTCAGGCTTTCCAAATGAAACTTAAAGTAATTATAGTTGTGTCTGATTCCTAAATGTTTGTTGATTAACAAAGGATTTGAAATATCAGGCCTAAAATCCTATAACAGTATTGCAGTATAAATCTGAGAATTTGGCTTTCACAGATGCATAGTGCAATAGCATATAATGCTTTAGTGTAACTTCAGTGTCTTTTGTCTCCACTGAAAATATTTTAAGAAGCAAAGACATCCACCTCTTCAGAAAAAAAAAAAGATTTTTGTGGGTTAGAGTCTTCTGTCTTCTGCTTGTTTTGAAATTCACTATAATGAATACAGATGATTTTGATGCAGCTACAGATGGATTTAGTCACTAAATCTTTTTCTTGATTGTAGACTGCCCATCAGCTCCAATACGTCTGTTACTTCGTATTAATTTCTTCATAATTCCTCATAATACCCATTTCTGGTAAACATGTTCGATATCTTGTGACGGTTTCCTAAGAGTGCTACTGAAAATATTTTTCCTTTTGTCAGTCACAATAAATACTTCAGTTATTTTACGATTTTCCAGTTGCTGCTGTTATCCCCACAATCCTTAATAACCCAGAAGGTCTCTCACAAAAGAGGAGATCTCTAGGTAAATGAAATTGTAAGGAAAAGGAAGTTTGTTTTTTACGGCATTATAGAAGGCACTGAGATGTAAGAGTCTCAAAAGGCAGCTAACAAAATCAGTTATGACTGCTCATAATCACAACTATCCCTATTAATTATAGTTTTAGTATGACTCAGCCGTTCACTTGCACAGTGTTCGCTTCTGAAGATCCTGCAGTGTCTCTAATGCTACATCAATGCTAAGAGTATAACCTTAATCACTAAATCTCATTCTTTTGTCTGGATATCAAGATTGTACTTGTAAAATAGTGTCACTCCTCGCCTTTACGTATTTTTCCACATGAAGGTTTATATCGATGTAGGTGATTAACTAAATGTTGTATGATATCTATAGAGACTTTTTTACCCATGAAAGAGAGTACAAATCATATTTTGGCTTGTATTCAATAAAGCATATCAGCTACTTCAGGAACTGTGAAATGGCCCTCTAAGCCCTCCAGAAAACATGGCTTGTGCCATCTGCCAGGGCAGAAGCTTAGAAAGGTCACAGATGCCAAGGTTCAATAAACAGCTTCTTTTAAAAAATAACAACAAAAGACAGTGGAGCTAGGGAAAAAAAAGCCTTTGATGCGTTTAAAAGAGAGTTGTATGAAAGCCGGTCCTAAAATTTCTCTTGGTTAACTGTCAGCTTCTGACATGCCATGAAGACTAAAGTAGAAGTTCAAAGTATATCTTGTATCTTGAATTCTCTCCACCTTCCCATATACAAAGAATTTTTAAAATTATATCTAGTGTTTGGATATATGTGTCTTTCCTATCTGTGATATGTGATCATTCCCAAAATGTAAATGGTGGGAAAGTGGAATCATCTCTGTCTTCATTCCCATCTTGTAGAAGACACAAGATTACAGCTGTAAACATTTGCATTTGTAGGTATGATGAGAGGGTTGATACAGTTTGTGGAAGTTGAAAGAAAAGCTTGTATTTAATTGTGGAGGCAGTTACGTCTAAAACTCATTCTGAAGATAAGTACGTTGCAGAGTCCAGGTCTGGTTCCTATAAAAATTCTTTTGACCTGTATTAACAGCAGTTGGTCAATGGTTTAATTATTCTGTAGCATGCAACTGATGGAAAGCTGTGATCCCAAACAGATAGAGCCGCATTCCAGGAGGTTCAGGAATTTTTTTTCAGAGTGGATAAACATGATGGGGAGTAAAAGATAAAGCTATATAAGCAAAACCTAAGTCATCTTGTAAAACAGTAGTTAAGCATGGTAGGCTGGTTCTTGTTCAGTAATTCTCCCTCTCAGTAAGCACCATGTACTCTGTTCTGAACACCGTAGTGATGAGACACCACAATTGTGTGGTAAAGTTAAAGACTTTGTATTCCATATTCTGCAGGTTAAATTACATCCCCTAAACATAAATGCAAGGAAAACCATAAGACGAGAGTTTGTTTGCAGTTTCACCAAACGAATCTTTGAAAGACAAATGACGTACAATATATTTCCACTTATATCACCATACAAGGTGGTTAGATTTTATCAAGATCTATGTATTATCTTACTACTTACTGCATTCAGAAAAAAGACTGGGACATGGAACTGATGGAGATAAGTTATTTTTAAAATGTCTGTAGTTCTGCATAAACATCTGGATGCTAATGATGTTTCATGTCTGCATATCAGGACACAAAAGGATGCCTGTTATGCACGAGGGTCACTTAGATAGTGACTTTGGTAGGATGCAGAGATGCTGGGAGCAACAAGCTAATTTTAGAAATGGAAGCACGGTTAGCTTGCTGTGACCAGTACTAGTCAGGCTGGTTGAAGTACCATAGTAACCTGCTTTTACTTCTTTGGGGGCTGTCATCTCTGTGGTGTAGATTACCATATAAACTCTTCTTAAGGGGTCCAACCCTGGCAAAGTTGATTGTGAACCCAAAAAGCTTGACTGAGAGCTTGTAGCCAGCAACTAAACACCATGCAGCTCCTCGCTCACTCTCAGTTGGGTCAGTTGTCCTGGCTATGCTCTCTCCCAGCTTCTTGTGCACCTCCTTACTGACAAAGCATGACAAATAGAAAAGTCCTTGAGTTAGTGTAAGCACTGCTTACCAATAACTAAAACATCAGTGTGTTATCAACATTATTCTTACACGAAATCCAAACCACAGTACTATATCAGCTAGTGGGAAAAAAAAATATTCTATCCCAACTGAAACCAGTGATAGACAAGGACTAAAGTAGTGATATTAACTGAGCTATCCACACCACCCAGCTTCAGGAGGATTGCTTACATACGCACAATAGGACACTGTGCCCTTTTGTCTATCTACAATAGACGAAAGATGAGTTGTTTCAGCCCCACGACTCAGAGTTTACAATTCACAATGCCCAATCTGGGTTTCTGTTTCAAATTCCATTATAAAGGAACCTTTCTCTTTGTTTACCACACTGCATTACCTCCAAATTTAGTTACTGAATTACATTTCTAATTTTAGGTGTTTAGCTGTCAACTGCATTTGTAAGGATATATAAACGGTTCTTCAGAGTTCCATTGTTTTAATGTAATTTGAGTGATGTCACTTTGCATTGGAGGCATCATAATTATTCTTACTAGTAACAGAAATGTCACCCAGTTCATTTTGAATATGTAGCTATTAAGCATGCTGGAGACCACAGAGATAATTCAAAAGAATTATATAGTATTGATTTGTATTAACCTGGTTTTATGCTTTTGAGAAAATCAAATTCCTGCAAATCACAAAACTGATAATTTATATCAGGGAAATGGTATTTACGATATATTTCGAGATCACAGATACTGTGTTTCCCAAAACTTATTTCATGTGTCTCAGATACACACTGCTATTTTATATGACTAAAATGTCACTTTTCATAACATAGGTTAGATGAACTGTACTAAAATATGTTGTTTCAGCATTATATAGGAAATCTTGCCAGCGATAACTGGACAGTATGAGTTGGCATATATATTTTTATCTGTCAGACAATAAAATAGAACCCTGCAAAGGCATGGCTAGTTTATCCAAGCTATGTACTATAAGCAAACAGGAACAATAGAATAAGCGTGCTACCTGACTGTCTGAATTGCAATGTATTATGAGATGGCATGATATCCCTGCAATGTATCTCTATTTTCCTGGTTGTCATGGCACAAGTGAAAAATATATTCATGTTCTTATCTAAAATTAGAGATACTTCAACATAATGAGATCTTAAGACCAGGCATCACAGCAATAGGCAAATTAATACAACAGCAAAGGTTTTCCTTCTCACTTGTTTATATTCTTTTCTCCAGTTATCCTGCTGTAGCACTGCATGTGATAAGGTCTTCTTATAACTTCAGTGATTTCCGAGAGACTAAATGTCATGATAACCCAAAGAGATATAATCTCTTCTGACACATTCGCCTAATACAAACCCAAGGAAGCTGTATAAATTTCAAGCCAAGTGTAATATATGTTTCATTTTGGCATGCATATCTGCTTATCTAAACTTCTGGATTTTGATTAGTGAGTTCTGAAAATCATTGTCTGTTGCCATCAAATGAAAATGTTAATCATAGTCTTCAAAAGCAGTGAAATACAATTTTTAAAGTCATACTTTCATTCATCAATAGTAGCAGAAGTAACCCCCCAAAGACTAGAGAGAAGCCAGTCATATCACACAGAGATATTATGCCAAATGACTAACTGAAAATACTTTTTTCCCAAAAATATTTATTTAGGCAAAATTCTTATTAATGCAATTTCTAGCTTTACTATTACTTACTGTTAAGATCCCTTTATAGCAATTGTGAAACTTATGTTGCCTTATCCTTTGTTTGGTATTCACTGTATCTTGTTTAGAAGTCATCAGTTACTGTGAAGAATGCTACTGCTTTTCCACTTCCTAACACTTTCCAGTAGCTCCTCATGCATTCAGCGCAAGCTGAACTAAATTTTTAAAATCACTCATCAGCTTTTTAAAAATATGGAAATTGTAGGTTGAATAAGAATAGTCTCTCAATTGGTGTGAGTGTTGTTATATAGGAGTTAGACAGCCTTTGAAAAATTGAAGTTCTGCTCCTTTTAGGAAGGGAGATCTCAGCTCAAGTTATTTTTCTCTCATATAGGCTACACATTTGCCTATCTTGAATTCATTCCAAAATGGCCAATTAAGGAGGGATGGTAGTGGCTGTATGTAAATATCTCAGTGGCATGCATTGTCCCAGCCTGTTTCTCCTGTCATGTAACCCATTCTGTACACTGTACCGTTAAGTCATTCTGCTCATCTGTCACTCTGAAAGGGATATAATATCTGAACTCATCAAAAGCTGCACATACGATTTATTTATTTGCAGGTGAAATTTAGGCGTTTTGATCAGCAAGGCTCTCTGAAGGAAATCCAGTCTTTGTGACGATGTTTAGTCACATGAGTACAGTTTACTGATAGTAGATCAGTGACAGCATGCTGTAAAAGATCAGAGTGAAAGTACAACTACTACTCAACAAAGCTTTTTTCCCAACATCTATTCCAATCACTTCATTCAAAGTCACCTTTAAAAGATAGCAATTTCCAACACTCTGTGCTTTGGATTCTCTCAACTCAAAACAGTCAATGCTGTTGTGTTACACCGGATTGTTATATAAATCAGGATGAATGTGTGTGCATTCCACTTGCATAAGTTCAAGACACTACCCAACAACTTACAGAAGATGTGATCATGATGTTCTTTATCAGAAAGCAGTACTGCCACCCATTCTTCCTCTAATCACTGTCTTCCCAGTGTAGTAAATCTCTTTTGCCTAATTCATGGTTGACCTTTGAAGAAACAGCCTGAACAGATATTTGAATTTAACTAATGCTTTATTCCTCTTCCTTGAAGAGACAAATAAACCTGTCAGCTATATTTTGCTTTCTTTTGCTGTTTGATGCTCACTCATTTAATTTCTCAGACTTTTTTCCTCTTTTCCTCTTTGCGTTTTATGAGCATCTGTATTTAATTTATGTGTCTATGTTATCCTATGTGTTTCAGATTACCCTCACCACTACTTAATGAACTTCTTTGTATATCCATATCAGAAATTTAGAAAAAAAAAAGATTCATGCTTGTTCATTGGCTTTTGTTTGGTTTTGTTTTGTTGTTTCATTAATACTGGGCATATGTGATTTAAAAAGATTTATTTAGATCTATTGGTCAAACTAAGCAGACCTTACTTTTATAAATATAATTTCTGTAGGCATCTGATGTAGATGTTTTAGATGTTAAGATGTGCAACTTGCAAGGAAGCAATGTCATGAACCTTTCCGTGTCAGACAGAATACAGAGTACAGTGTACAGAGTGCTTACCTGCCTTTTAAATAGTTAAATGAACATTCTTTTCTGGCTTGTTCCTTCTACAAAATGGAAAATAATAATCTTAACATTTAATGTTATGTTTTCCTAGGTCCAATTAGTGGCAACTGCATAAAAAACTATACAAAGTTGGTTTATGATGTTTCTATAGCAACCTAGTCATTGGTAAAGGTCATCACTGAAAACTGAACACAAATATCAAAATAACAGAAATAAACCAGTTCTTTCGCATAATGATCAAAATCCAAATCAAATATAAAAAGCCATAAGCACAACCCTGGGAGAAGGGGTTAGAACATCTATTGCTATTTAATAAGTCAAATATTAAATTAGCAGAAGTTTATTTTACACAGAACAAGGGCATACTAGTGGAAGTTAACATGTTACTGAAGGTAAAAAAAATTCCTTGTTTTATTAGTGGACCATTTACCTCTGGATAAGTGCTGATAGAACAAGTAGTTCACCTATGCGGTTGTTAAATCTGGCAACAGGTTTAGTGTGTTTGCAATAGGTGGGTTGGGAGTTATATACTGCAGCCACTTAAAGCTGCTCCACATTTTTTTCTCATCTTGTATGTTATAGTTTAAGCTGTCCTCATGGATACACACCTTTTGATAGCTGCATCTTTGGATATCCTTCAGAATTTGTATTAATCCTGCTAGCGACTGATGAGGTGTCTGAAATTTCAAGGAGAATTGGGTGGTTATTTGCTGTCATAACTGAATTGGCGAACTTTTCTTCCTTATGTGTAACAGCAAAAAAATACAAGCAAATAGTTCAACAGATATGCAGCTTTAGTTTCAAAAATATCCTGAATACAATAGGAAAAACAGATATCTGATTGTTTTGTTTCTGAAGGATAAAATGCTCAAAGGGTATGAAGGAGGCTATGATAGAATAAAATGAAATTATGTTATCATAAATGATTGACGTATTTTTAATAACAGGGATCTCCTTCATAGTTTTATTTGTAAACATTTTAACTCTTAAATATTAGCTGAGGGGATTCAATTTCATTGTGAAGGCATAGTAGAGCTGCCACATCAGCAGATCTTATTCAAATGTTCCTGTTGTTTCCCTTATGGTTTAAACCAGCCGATTTTAATGCTGAGTTTATTCATAAAAGCTCTGCAAGGGCTAGGATCTGGTCTTATCACTAGTTTGCGAACTGTCATGGTTTAGCCCCTACCTGGCATCTAAAAATTGTGCAATCGAGCTCCCAGATTTCACCACCCTCCCCCTCCTTAGGGGAAAGGGAGAGGAAAATGAGAGGAAAAAGCTTGCGGATTGGAAACTAAAGCTACAGCTTTAATTAAATTATGATAATAATAGTAATAACAATTTAAATAATTGGACAGTAATGAAATATGCACAAATATCTGAGATCGCACTCCCACCCCACCTTTCAATGACTGTATGCTGCCACAAATGCTGTGGAGCAGACATGGGGGAATTTACCCACAGCTAGGAGGGAGCTGAACTCAGGAACTGGATTCAGGGATGCACAGATCTGGAATCAGGAATAATCAGACAGACAAACAAGGTCCTCACTGGACATTGGCCATTGCAGAAGAGAGCAAGACCCTCATGATCTCTCAGTTTTATACCGAGTATGATGTATATAGGACGGAACACTCTGTTGGTCGGTTTGGGGTCACCTGTCCTGTCCATGCCACCCTGAAGGTGTGGCCTTTTTTTGCTAGCTCAAGTTTGGCCTTGGTTACTAGAGGAATAACTATAAACTTTAGCCTTTCTGGATACCAGTGTTCCATATTATCACTTCTAGAGAGAAACTGTCTGAAAGACATACAGTTAGCTTTCAGAAAGTGAAGTTACTTTAGACAAAGGCCGAGTGAGAATCAGAGTCACACCAATTAACTCAAATCATAACTTTTCACCCCTTATTCCATAGCATTTAAGTCATGATAAGGTAATTACTACTTATATCTTTAAATATATATATGTAAATTGCTAATTCATAATTTATCCACACAAAAGTTAAGCTCATGATTGCGGGTATCCATCCATTACAGCAGTCTCTTAGCATAAGAATAATAGTGTGAAAATTCGTTGTGGTGTGTCAATAGTGAAGTCATGCAATGGTGACAGTTATTCATTAATTAAGTGATTAATTACCCACTAGTCCTCAAGGAAGACACTGAAGAGGAGCTACTATAACTGGACATGTTAAAAATCAAGAGGTCTGATACAATGTTGTTTTTTTTTTTAACTGGCCAAAAGCCTTTTGGAGAGTTAGTATTTTCTTCAATAAATGTTTGAATAATCTAGAAGTCTCAGGAGATATGAAGGAAACTGAAGGATGAGAAGAAAACTGGAAGTGAACCGAGATGTTATAAAGACTATCCCACAGGTCTGTCAAGCTGACAATGATAACAGAAGGAATAATGAAAAAAAGTAATCATGCAGGGTAAAGGAGAAAACAGCAGCTGATACTGATTACAGAAAGTATTTAAGAAAAAAACTTTTTAAAAATATATTCATTTATTTGTTTGCTAGAGGTAAGTGTTGATGCAAATGACTTATGCCTCTGTAGGGTGTTTGTCTTGGTTACAAAATTATAATAACAAAATAAACAGAATAGTCTTCATAAAATGGATGGAAAAGTGATTACAAGACAGGATTCAAAATTGGAAAACATCACTGAATGGGTTCTACAAACAACATATAAACCTATTTTTATGACATTCTCAGCCCTCTAGATGCGTACAGTAGATGGGGTGGGGAATTTTGCACCGTCATTGCTTCTTATTGCACTCAATTTCATGTTATTCTTGTAGCTACATTTGCCTGCCACAGATTCTTTTTGATTTTAGCAGTGGTTTTAGATTAACACCCAACACAATGACAGCAAGGTAAATGGGGATATTTAAACTTCCCCTACAAAAGCACAGGAGAGTCCAAGGCCTTATTTTCCATAACAAAGCTTTTATTAGCACTTGACAAGGAGATTATGCAATGGCTCCAGCTCTGAGTGGAATAGCTGGCACTGCCATGCAAGAGCAGGAGACTGCCAAAAGCTACCGCATGATTGGCACCTACGAAGTGGCTGTCAGTTTACTTACGTTTCTTATCTGACAGTCACTAAAAATAGTTCAGGTGGCTGCTTTCTACTGCTGAAGAAATCATGTCCCTCTAGATATTTGTGTTACTAGGGAAGGGGTCAGTTAGTGAAATGGGATTTATCTACTTCCAAGCTTACAGTTAAAAGTATACTGGAGAGATTTCATGTTTGTTATAGTTTCTTGAAAAATACTGAAACATCACAATGAAAAGAAGACTGCATAGTGAGCAACCTAAAAATAATGAACATATTTTACTCATGAAATGGCATTTATGCCATGACTTTAAAATGACTTAAGTTTAAGCACATAGTTAGTTGTTTATGTCTTAATAGTAACTAATGCATTTTTTTTTTACAGCCAGCAATCAGCTGAAGACCTTGCAAGAGTACCAGCCAATTCTACCAGCAATATCTTGAATAGGCTACTGCTCAGTTATGATCCCAGGATAAGGCCTAATTTCAAAGGTTTGTCAGATATTTCACCTATTTTTAAAATCTTTAGAATTTAATTTTGCTCTTTTCACAAATAGAAAATTTATATTCAGATAATATTCACAACCTAAAGTTCTGTTGGTTTTTTTTAATGGAAATTTCACCAGGTAGCGTGAAACTGCAGACGATGTTTAGCCTTTTGAGCTGAAAGGTAATGTGATAGGATTTCATTCTGTGAGGCATTATTGTTATTGCTGCTAATAATAACATATGAATTTTTTTAAAAATATAATTTGATTTTATACAATATGTTTTAAAAATATCTTTATATCCCTATATTTTAGTTAGACTTCAGTAGTATCATTACTTTACAGTATTTTAAAGGATCAAAATTCTCTATAGACATCCTTTAACATGACTGCAAAAATTGGTATCAGCAGTATCACTATTCAGAAACCATACAGTTATTGCATCCTTTAAAGATATGTTAATAATACACCTAGGTATTGAATTTAAACCCATTCTCTGACTTTAAAATGTCTTCCTGGTAGTCAAATGTTGTAGGAATCTTCCATGTAGGCAACTGTGATTTCCTTACGTATGCAGAAAAGGCTGAAATATGTATTCTCTGCAAAACTTCTAATAACTCATAGAATCATAAGTTACACTTTCCAGGAATTAGACCATCTCCTTATAGGAAAAAGACAATTTTATTACACTACAGACACTGCAGTTTATATAAATCAGTTCTTTCATTTGAGAACTTACATTTAATTAGATGCACATTAAGAGATATTTTAACATGCATATCAATAGTATGAGAAATTTGGACATCTATAATCTTTATTTTGCTTTTAAAAACAGAAAATTTCAGATGTTCTGTTTAACTTTTATAAATATGTTAAACTCAGTTGTCAGTAAGTGTCCTGCTTCTTTCCAATTCTCTTCAGAATCATATTTATATGTTTTCAGTACTGAGTCTTGTCACAAGAAATAACAGTCCAGCCTCTGCTCTACCTGTTCTTCAGCATGATCAGCTTGTAATCACAAAGCATGTTGCAGATTTCTTCGTATTTTTGATAAGCCTGCTGGCCGTCTGGTAAGAATGAAGGCGGACAGAAAAGGGAGAACACGTGATGTTAACTCACAGGGAGGTGGAAGAAAAAGAACATTTTCTGACAAGTGTTTTGCCCATGTTAAAACGTTCCTCACGCATGAACGATTTTCTTGGATGGCACTTCCTATTCAAATCTGGAAGAGATTGTGTAGTCTTGGCTACTGGTAATATGGTAGATGATCTGTCACATGCATCAGGCACTAAATGAAGTATTATGCTTATTGCATAACCAAAAACATCACACTTAGTTAACTGGTCTCATTTTAAAAAAATAACAAACTGATTTAACTGAAAAAAGTGAAATTTCATCCTAGTGATTTTCTGGTGAACCAAGAGAATCAGTTTGAAGTTATGTCTTAAATGTACACCAAAATATTTTAGGCATTCAAGCAAGGTATTAGATGGGCATATATTATTTTATGTTGTATTCTGTCACTCTAAAATTAGTCTTGATGTACTCTTACAGCTCTTTTTTTTTCTGAGAATAGGAAGAAACTCACTGAATTAAGTATTTCTAGTGGTGTAAATGAGATCGGATACATGCATCTAGTGTACATACTGACACTCTCAATATATAGGTGCTAAATACAATTAATGGACCATAATTAGTTCTCAAAACCATCAGGTCACTTCTCCCTGCTTGATGAAAACTCTCTGTTAACACCAGATTAAATGACTGCCAATCAGTTCCCGCAGGGTGACAGAGGGCAGATGTAGCAGCTGTCACACCATCCCTCTTCAACTACAGCAATCCAGGCTGTGGAAAAGAGGAAAAAATCCAGACCTTCTTAATATCTTTACAGCTGCTGGCTTCTAGAATTTTTTCTTGGCAAATTGGTGACTATTGTAAAATGGAGCAGCTTTCCAGCTCTCTTGTACCAAAGCTAGATAGCTGTGAAAGGCGCATGTAACAATTTTTACCTACTTGTATTCATATTTTACAGTTATGTACTTGACTTGCACAAAGGAATATCCTCTTACAATGTAAGTATGTCTCATCATAAATTGTGAACAGGAAGTTTGCGTTGATAGATCATCATTATGACCTTGACAGTTAAAAGTGCCCACTGCTAGAAATGTGAATTGCCTCTATCAGTTATGCTGTGTGCAAAAGGAATACTGGGTTGCGCGTTCTGTGATAACAGAAAATCATGGAATTAGAAAATTATTCACATTTATGATCTGTGAAATGCTTTAAGCTTAGCACTCTGGACTAAGGATTTTTTATTCTGCATTCCTATCACTAGGTTGAAAAGAGGTTTTGTGATGTCTGTTGGCTTTCAATGGGAATAGATTAAACCACAGCTTTTGGAAACTGTGTATATAGTGACTTGAAAAGATGAAGTTGTATGACCCTATAAAAAAAATTCACATTGTGATACCAGTATGAAGGAGCTTTAAATGATGGATAACTTACCTTTACTGGATTGTGCAGTTCAGTAGAAAACTTTTTTTTTTTTTTTTTAAGGAATTCCAGTTGATGTTGCAGTCAACATCTTCATTAACAGCTTCGGGTCAATTCAAGAGACCACTATGGTAAGAATGAAGTGAAATTAATTTGGCACACATGAAGATTTCTTTATTAAATAAAATTTTGGACTGATGATTATGAACTAGAAAGTAGAAATGATTGTTATATGGACACTGAGAATTGAGTTAATGGGGTTCGTGATAGGCTGACTCTGCTTTATGCCATAAACCTGTTAATCTATATTTGTCTACTGATTTTTATAACTTTTAGAATCTGATGTACGTGAAAGGTAGCCCATAGTTTCTAAGATGCAGACAATATACATATTTCCATAAGTTTAGAGAAAGAATTAAGTAGTAGAATTAAGAAGTCTCACTGAGAGTTAATATATAGGTTGCTTGGGGTATTACTAGGACTGTATATGAGAGAAAAAGAACATACATGCATAAGGCTGAAACATGCAGGTTCTCTGTTTTATGTGGATCTGAGGAGTAGAGGAATAGAAGGAAGATGAGTAAAGGCATAGACCATCAATGGCTGTACTCTTACTCCAATTTATTTACTGTGTGAGAGACATTAACTGTGTGAAGGTTCTAAAAATGTGTTTCCAGTTCAGTCAGAAAATTTCAACTTGTCAATAATACCACCAAATAATCCTCTTTACAATTTTTACTTTTTCATTTCTTTAGGTAAAGAAATCTATTTCAAAATAAGAAGTCATTTCAACAAAGCCCTTTCCAATATTTAGGGACTTGAAGATCATTTTTGCAATGGTATTTCCAAAAAATAATGTCAAAAATATTGCCAAAAATATTACATTTAATTGTTGAAGATATTCTAACCTGATCAGGGGTTTATTTTTGTGTAAAGAAGAGGGAAGTACACCATGTCTTGCCAGTACATCAGAAGCCACAGCCAGTGCATGCACTCAGCATGGGAGTTCTGAGGTTCTCCTTGAGCATCCCATTTAGAAATAACTTCTTTGTTCTGCTGCATCTAAAGTGTTGAGGCAGTTCCCCAAATCAGTCTGCTTTTTTCAATATTGTGACTAAGGCAGCATTCTTACTCAATATAGAAGCAACAAATCATAGTGTAGCTAACAAATAATAAACCACCTTTTGTTGTCAGTGGAATTACGTACTCACAATTCAGAATCAGCTTCCATGATACATGACATTTCAGACTGCAGAACCACTCAAAGTTAAACATATGTCATGGTTGAAACAGATTTTGTACAGCTTGGCCAAAAATTTCTGTTTCTTTAACTAGGAGAGAATAAAGATTCAGATTTGATTGTAATGATAGTAAGTCAACTAATGGCATTAGTGGGAAATGATATTAAAACAAAGGATGTAAGTATGTTGAAGATACCTTGAGATTTATTTCTGAAAACAGAAAGGGGACTGAAGTTTAAAAAGGGACAGGGAGGAAGAGCAGGAAAGTAGGAGTGAGATGACTGTCTATGTTGGCATGTATATTAGGCCAGATGGCCCTTTCAAGTTTCTGAAATTTATTGCATGCTTTAGAAAGTGACATTTACAGAGGCTTTTTTACGATTCACCCAGATCCAAATAGTAACAAAATGTGAATGTAAAGGGTATGCTTCCCTGTATAAAATTAAGCATACTCTGTACATCAATGCATGTATGCTTGTCTGTGAGTTCCTGATATGGTCACTCACATATTAACTAGGGTGTTCTGTAAGATAATTCATGTTGTCCTCCAAATTTCAGAACTTCAGGCACCATTCTTACTTTAATTTATGCTTTTATTTAGATTTCTGTGTCCAGCCGATCACCATGATATCTAGGCATGTTTATGTGATGTTAGGATTACTTCTTGTTTGTCTTAACATATCACAGGAAACAACAACAAAATAAAAGGTCTATTTGTTCTTCCATATATCATTTGAAAAACTCTTCCTGCTGCAGTGAGCATTGTGTCCTGTGGACATTCAGGAGCCGCTGCTCTCTTGGGAATAA
Source organism: Dromococcyx pavoninus (assembly GCA_033558185.1). Taxonomy (NCBI): domain Eukaryota; kingdom Metazoa; phylum Chordata; class Aves; order Cuculiformes; family Neomorphidae; genus Dromococcyx; species Dromococcyx pavoninus. The sequence continues at coordinate 1,680,162 of JAUMJL010000235.1, forward strand.
CCTGGTACTTGTCTTCAGGTGGTCTTGAAATGCATCAGATGGTGCACCTTGGACTAAGAAAAATCTTACACCTCCAGAATCATAGGGGAAAGTGTTTCCTGGAGCTGAGGCACCATTCTGTGAAAGACCAAAGAGACTTCTTGAGTTCAGAAAGGAAAGACTGTTGCAGGCAGTAACAGAACTGCTGAAAAAGCTTCCTCAATGTTGAAGAAGAGAGTGGCTGTCTGCATCCATACTGTCTCAACCATTGGTGTGAATTGTGAGGAATATTTGTTTCTTGACTGTCTCTGAAGTTACCAGAGGCTACTAAACTGCTCGGAGTGATATCATTACTGATATGAAAAGCTGTGAAATAATGTATTTATAAGTATTTCATTCAATGAAGTATTGTGATGATTCTTGGTTTTGTAGCCACTTCTGGCTGTAGTAGATGAATTCATAGGTTTTCATAAAATCTATGTGGGAGTAAAGCATTCTATTTTAGCCATGTTAAAAAGATGATTCCTTCTTTTGAGTGATGGAAGGGTGGGGCAAAAACATCTATCGGTGCCAGGCGATTGGAAATGACCTGGTGGTAGAAGACTCAACAAACAAAAGTGTAGAGTACCAGTGAGAAAAGGCCACTAGGCATGCTAATCTTTCCTTTAGAAGGATGTTTAAAAGAGATGCAGAATGAAAGATCTTCAACAAAATGTCCTATATCCTACTCTTAGACCTCTCTCTGAAGCAACCAACTCTCAGTTTTATGTCTGGAACTTCTAACAGGCTCCCACAGTTTCATGGTGGCTAGTTCTGATGGTTCCTCACATATTTCAGGAATCCCACAAAATTATTTTATGCTTGCTGTCCTTCTGGACCCGTGATGATTGCATTCTTAGCTATGCAGTTGGATCATCTTCAACGAAAAATTGTAGAGATACTTCTTTTCTTCTAGCTCATTAGACTGCTTGTCTAGGATCCACTCTGCTTCTGATATTGCAGGTGGGTTTTTTTGGACTACAGATTTCTAAGATAACATGGTGATTATGTCACATTTTGAAACTGTTATAGACTGGATGACCAGTCAAGGATTCCTCAGTATAGATCCTTTCTGGTGTAAATACCTGTAGGGCAGTAATATTTTAGCTGTGCTTATGATTTGGCTCTCTGCTTACAGTATAACATTTCTTTGCTGACTCAAATGGCAAAACACAACTTCCTCCTTCTCTTTTATTTTAAAATCTTCCAAAAAGGTCTTTTTAATGTTTAGGTATATAGAGGAAAACTCAGTTTTATTATTTTAATCTTAAAAATGCCATTTTATATTTTATTAACAGACAGTGTTACTATGCTTCCTTTCTTTGTATGAGTGCAGTTCATATAGAAAAAGCCTTTCATGAACTTCTGCGTCCTCCAATTTGCAGAAAGAGATGCATTGGCTATGCCTAATTTCTGGCCTAAGGAGTTTTTCTGTCAACATGCCCACTGTTTAGTAGGTTGCATTTGAAATATTTCCTAGAATGCCTCCTCTTTCAACCTCCCCAAAAACAACTTCCCCTCTGCTGGAGTTTCATGGGAAAGAAGAGCCCTGTAGAATAATTTTGTTGTTCTTTCTACCTGCCAGGTCCTCCTAGGTTTAATGCTGATTAATCTCTCTTCCACCCCCCACATTTTCTCAGGCTTTTTAATTGCTATTTAACTCTCCTTTATTATAAAATGCCTATCATTCTACAATATTCAAAGAACGTTTGTAAATTGTATAGGAGGAAGACCACGTGCTTCACGCAGACCACTTCTTCAGTAGTGCACACACTCGGGTATGTTGGTGGCCTTCCTCTCTAGTTACACCCTGTCACAAGTTCCTAGTCATTTAGGTAGGTTTGAACCTCACTGTTTTAGGTTTATGGGATCTTTCTTCCATTGACTTAAATGGGACCACAATCAGGTTCTTAAAATGTCAGAAGATCCCATTGTTTGGTATATTGAAGTTCGTTTGTAATAGAGCAAGAAAGGAAATAAGACAACATTCAGCCAGCCGTACTTCCAATTCTTATTTTGCCAGTACATTCTGTTTTTCAGTGATGTAAACATCATCTTCTTCTGAATGGGTAGGCTGAGGGCAAGCATTGGACACTGCCTATGTGTCAGATGCCTATGGCTTTGAGAAGGCATTTTATTTTGTTAAGATTAAAGTAATGCACTTGTTTATAGGGAAACTATTTTTTAGTGTAATGAATAGTGTAATGCTAGTGAGAGTGAATAGTATGTAGTATTTATCTCATATGGTTTAAAGAAATTGTTTTCACTGAGACAAGAAGTGCCTATGGAATGGGAACTTCAGCAAGAAACAAGTAAAGTAAATATTCAATTATGTATGTATGATTGAAAAGATGCTTTGTGAGATAATGACCTGAATTCCTTTCTGTTCTGAAGCTTCTTTATGAGAGACTTCTAATACAAAGTCACTTCATATCAACTATTATTTTATACTTCTTCTTTACTTTGACAAGATAATATAGGTCTTTGTATAAATAAGAATCAGGCTATGTATATTTTTTCAAAAATGGACTGCCAAGAAGTAACATATGTCTCAGAACTAAGCTTATTAATTAATGTTACCTCAGTTCTCTCTGCTTAGTTTTGATGCTTTGCTTTTCATTGCAATGCAGTAAGGAAAAATACTACACAGTATAGTGTAATAAATTAAATCCCGGGCTGATCTGGTAAATGGACATGGGAAAGTGGGCACTGCATTCCAATTAACAGGGTGCATTGACTGAGTAAATTATTCTGCATGAGGTCTTAGCCAAGCAAACTCCTCCCTGCTGGAGTTAGCAAGACTGTTTCAACATGGTGCTTGCTTTGGACGGTAAATTTATACATTAATAGTAAGTACAATAGAAGGGAACTCTCATTGTATTGACAGAAAAGTGTATAAGAGGCCATTAATTTGTAAAGTAAACAACTTTTATAAAATTAGGTTTTTATACAGAATACATTGACCAACAAAAAATATGTTGAGAACCTTCACTCACAGATTTCTAGAAATTTGCTATAATTCTAAAGCAGTATCAATTTTTTTTTACTGCCCTAAAAGGCACAGCCCTTATCTCAGGACACTTTGTTCCCAATAGACAATAATGAAAAAACAAAGCATGCCACAGAAGACAACTATAAAGGCTGGAGATTATTGTCTTACATATAGAATTTTGGTTTATTTTGTTGGGTTTTTTTTACTTTATTTCAACAATACCTTTATTATTTTACTGTATGTGATCTGCCTAGTTTACGTATGTGTAAAAAAGAGACATTGGCTTAAATGTAATTCTAAAACTCAGAAAGACTTAGAGGAAAGACTGAAAAATCATAACTGACATACTGGGTCAGATTATTCCTTTGGATGCACACAGCTTTCACTGACGACAGAATACATGCGGGTATCGTTTTGCCGTGAGACACATGCTACTTAATTCCTGACAGCAAAATTAGGCACTCATTGAGCATGGCTCTGCTACTGTCCATCCTTGAGCAAGAGTCCTGCTGAATTCAGAGGGAAGTTTCCTCTTGCGTGTAAAGTCTTGGTTTTGTCTCTTTGAGCCCTATTCTGTTTCTGCTTTCATACATGCTACATCATACTTGGATTGCAAGATGGCATCTCTTTTCCTCAGTTACCAAAGCAGATCTAAATCACTGTTGTAAGGTCTGAGATTGTATTCTGGGTGTGTAGTGTAAAATCTATTAGCTACTTGGTCTGTTTTCTGCTTTTAGAGTATGATATTTTACCATCAGTGTGCCACTTAGACAAATGGAGAACAACTGGAATTTACACTCACAGGATATCTTAACAGAAGCAATGTTGTTCCTTTAGCAATTTAGTATAGTCAAGCTATGGCCTCTTTCTGCCCTGCTCATGCATTTCTCTATGCCTAGGTTACAGGGACAGACTATCAAGGAAATGCAAGAATAATTCCGGGATACACAGTTTGGTCCTTTTCTTAAAGAAAAGTACTATATTCAGAACATGAATGAGACATTATCTACCTATTTGTCGTAAAGTCTATTAAACTTAGCACATCTTAATGTCATTTGAATAGTGATTGCTATCTCTGTGACAGAAAAATCAGGGCATAAATTGCTTTTCTCTTCAGAGTCTGATGATGGTTTTCTTTCTCTGTGGAGTTTTGGCTAGACTTTTGCTTAGTCTAATATTTATGTATTCTTCCCATCAGGATTATAGAGTCAACATCTTTCTAAGACAGAAGTGGAATGACCCCAGACTCAAACTGCCCAATGACTGGAGAGGTTCAGACACGCTGACAGTGGACCCAACAATGTTTAAATGTCTTTGGAAGCCAGACTTATTCTTTGCAAATGAAAAGAATGCTAACTTTCATGATGTCACACAAGAAAATATCCTTCTTTTTATATTTCGGGATGGAGATGTCCTAGTCAGCATGAGGTATTTTTTGATATATTTCTACTCTTTTAAAAAAATTACTTGATATGAAAAATCTATGCTGTGTTAGACTTAGTAACGTAATACATTTTATGGCTAATATTTAAATTTATATGACAGTTTGCAAACAATAGTACAATAAATTAAATGCATGCAAAGAAATCAGATGAAGATGCTTTAAAAAGTGTAAGGTGATAGTACATGTACTAGGAGTTTGAAGTGCAGGTAGGTTTGTATGTCATGTTAGACTAACACATTAAGTAAACTACTGTTATTGGAAATGACATTTAAGCCTTTTCGATAATAGCATTAATTTCTGGACGCATAATAAATTGGATAAAATATATGAAGTAACGCTTTCAGCTAAACAGCATAATTTCCACACCACTTGAACTTCTACCTGAACTGAAGAAAATGTTATTTACTAATGATATAGGGAAAGGCAGTAATTACAAAATCTGTCAGTCCAAATGTTTATACATAATTCTGATGAAGTTCTATGCCTTACCGGGTATAGATCTTTTTCAGAAGACCCAAAATTATTGTTTAATGTCATTGTAATTAATGCATACTTTTTTGTGGTTTGACTTGTTTTATCAAAGGTATACACCATGACATAAAAATAATTGTCTACTGAAAATAGCAAATTAGTTGATTAAAAAGGTTCTTATGGTGAGTTACAGACACCAGAGAGTTTATAGACAATGATTTGTAGAGATTAGGTTCAATCTCCTAACAGTGAGTGAATTTCCTTCTGGTGAACATTTTGCCCTGATGAAGGATTACCCAAATGTACTGCAACTTTACTCTTAAAGAGGTACTGAGGGAACCACTTCTGAAACTATGGCCACATGAGGTATTTGTTGCTAGAGCAGTAGTGCCTGGAAAAAAAAGAAAAAACAATGGGAGAGTCTGGGTTCTTTTTTCTCATTCCAAATCAGAATGTGAAAACTCAATTTCAAGACTTTTGCCAACAGTGATCAGAAAAGAAAATATACTGGGTGGTCAAAGCATTTCATTTGTCTCACTCTGGAGGTCCTGGTTCTGATTTCTATTGATTATGTAGCATGTTTTGAAGTCTGTAGAAATTAAAGTTTCAAAATATAAAATCACTCTCAGCTATAAAAGACATTTTGCATTAGAAATAGCAGATGTTATATGAAACATTGATTTTTTTTTTCAAATATTTTTCCAGATTGCAGCTATTCATCAATGAGCTTATTTCAGTGAACAGGTTAGATTAGTTAATAGTGAATATTAAGTGAATACTAAGAGAAGTGTTTCTGATGGAAAAATTCTCTGAAAACTTCCAAATAGCAAAACCATATTCAACAAAGTTTGAAATTGATGTTAACCTCTAAAAATGTTCTATTGATTTTAATAATAATTATGCTCATAAATTATATGCATGCAGGTAAGATTAATTTTTGAGGCACAGTGGTTTGGTGACATTCTGTTAAGATTTTAATTTTTAAAGTATATAATTGCTATGCCTTGTATTTTTAGTTTACACAGAAATTATCACGTATAAATGAAAGACTCTCCAGTTATCAAAACATATTAATGACAAAATGCATGTGAGTGAAAGCTCTTGCCTGCATAAATAGTTTAGGATTAGGAAACTGAATGTAGGAATGAGCAGCCAGTTTTCACACATGATGGGAATTAAGCAGTAGAGTCCTGCAAAATAATCTTTTCTGGGAGCCATGCTGTTCAGCATAAATCACCTGCATAAAGAGGTGAACTGTGAATTGGCAGGTGTCTTTGATGATGCCAAAATATTCAGGATAGTAAAGATAAGAGACAACAGTGAGTACTACAAGTAAATCTAATGACTAGGCAACAAAGTATGAGATTGAATTCAAAGTAAATGACTGAAATTTTTCACTTGGTAAAAAGTATTTTAACTTTACATAAATTATGTAAATAACTGGTGATTATTGCCAGTTAAGAAGATGAACTTTGAGCAATAATGGCTAGTTCTCTGAAAATGTAAGCTAGGATCTCAGTGCTGTTTGAGAAAGTGAATTGAATTCTAGGAAGTACTGGGGATTAAAGAGAATAGCACACAATTGTATAAATTCATGCTACACTTGCATCTTGAGTACAAGGTGCAGTTCTGGTCCTCCCACTGCAAGAAGGGAGGAAAGCTTGTTCACAAGTATAGATCAACATCCTTTATAAAGAACAGCTAAGCAAGGTAGAAATTTCACAGTGGAAAGAGGAAGATAATTAAGGTGGTGGCATAGAGGTCTTTAAATCATGAATGGCACAGACATAATAGATGAACATTGATTTTTCACCTTCTTTTGTAGTTAAGGAACTATGAGACAGGCTCAAGATATACAAAAGGAGATGATTAAAGTATGTGCAGCTTAGCTACGGTATTCCTTGCTGCAGGGTGCTGTGCATGATTAAAGTTTGCATGGACTCCAAAAAGCAACCAGAAGCAAAGCAGCTTATTGGAAGGAAAAAAATCTGACAAGGTTCCTTAAATACTGAAGCATCACTTCTAGTTTAGGATGTCCTTGAGGTGCGGGGGGTGTGTGTGTGTGCTGCATATCTGGTGAAATATAATTTCCTGATTGCTGTAGTCTCATATTCTTCTTCAGGAGTCTACCATCAGTCTCTGCTGGAGCCAGGACACTGTTCTGTAGGAACCTTTGGTTATTCTTATGACCTACAAATATTTTCTCATGTATTAGTAGGTCTCTAATTTATGAACTACTGTTCGTTTAAAACTCTCTATAAAAATTTATTCTCAGTCTACTAGAGATAGCTCAATTTCAAACTGCTACTTATTATAACCTTAATTATTTTTTTCTAGTATTTTAGAAGCTGAAAATTAAATACTTGTGATTTTTTTTCTTATTGCAGTCTACTGCTTACGTGGCAGCTCACACTTTTTTTTAAATTCCATTTCTGTATTTTCAGATTGTCTATTACTCTGTCATGCCCTTTGGACTTGACCTTGTTTCCTATGGATACACAGCGCTGCAAGATGCAATTGGAAAGTTGTATGTAGATCAGTCTGTGCATAAAAGTTACTTTCTAGGCATGCTCGAGAATCAAACAAAAAATTATCAATTCTTTATTGTTTATGTCAACATTTTTAATGAATCTTGAAATTAATATTCACTGGTTCTCACTAATATACATTTCCCTATCTAAAATATTTCTTGTATTTATGGCACTGTACACTCTGTTTTTACCTTTTGCTAGGAAATGCAATGACAACTGATTAGTTTTATACAAACATTTACAATAAACTTAGCAAAATGGAAACACTTATAATTTGGAAAAAAGAATCCATGGTTTTCCCAATTAGTTTTAACTTCCACAACCTGTGCTGCTTTGTAGATTGTTGAAGTTCGATTTACTGCCTTGCATTGATGATGCACAGTGTTGTTTGGATGTCTTTTGATATGGTAAGAAAGGAAAAGTGTTTGATGCCAATAGATTGAGAGCATTTAATATCAAAACTTTTGAAAGTGATTTCAAGATGTGTCGTGGACGTAGTCAGGTATCTTTCCCTTACCAGGCCTTCCCTGGTGTCTTAAGTGATTTGATCTTTTAAAGGGGCAGCCAGGTCTCATCTTTGAAGGGCTTCATGCCATGCTGAAGGTTGCAGCCAATCTTCTTTTCTGCTTCCTCAAGAACAAGGGTTCCTACTCCAGTACACCATTTTCCCTATACATCAGTCCCTGGTGATCCTGCTTTCACTGCAGACTGCTTTGCTGAGTAAGGACAAGTTTGAAGCAGAAAGAAGGAAAGTGGCTTGCTCCAGCCCTTTCCTGATATAGTACAAAAACTTTGTTCAGTTGTTATTCCAACAGGTCAGTTGAGGAATGTAAGGTTAGGGAAGGGAAGACGAAAGTGAATAAAGAGCAAGGTTAACCAAAGATGATCAGAGCATCCCAGTGTGGACAAGGGTAATAATAATAATGATGATATTGGAGCTTTACAATCTAGTTTTTGATTGCCTACTTTTACCTGAAGCATTGTAGGATGGCCACAGTAGTTTTGCCCATCACCAATATGTATATACATTAGCTGAAGTAAACTCTTATGGTACCCAAATGAGTTTGGGGTTAAACTGGAATTAAACAGTAATATTAATGGAAGTTTGCACAAGCTTTCTCAGTCTGAGTTGCTTTACAAGCATTGCAAGGTAAAACTACTCAAGGAAGAACTACTGATAAAAAATTCTCAAAAACTTTATTTAAACAACTATGTTGTCTTTCTCCATGCTAAACGGATACATTGAAATACAGGGGGAATTTTCTCATTAAGAAAAAGACCGTGCACTAAAATTTCTTCTAGCTTATATTTGATTGTCTAAAGTAAGAATGCTACCCATGGCATCCAGTCTGTCTCTCCAGTTCCAACAATGAGCTTGCTTTCCCTGTGAGCCATTGGCAGTTTTATTCTACTAAAGCTATTTTCATATCAATACTTTGTTTCTAATTGCTAGATTTCCAGAACTAAATAAGCCACTAATTTTTACTGAACTGTTCCCGTATCTTCAGTTGTAATCACCAGTTCTACATGTTCCCTATAGACAAAATTTGCACTGTTCAGTAATAGTTAACGTAAAGGATCTTGGCAGTTTCATAATTTGCTGTAAGTTATAAGGGGTGAGACTGATTTTAAGAATGAAACATTAAAACAACTAGGTTTTTATATTATCTTCCATCATGGAGATCTGAGACATTGCAATTTTTATTAAATTGTTGTGAATCATAGAGAAGTTAGGTTATCAATAGCTTAACTTTTGTCATCAAAACTGCTTTTCAAAGATTAAAAAAAATGTTTAATGCCTCCAGAAAAACAATGGATCTTTAAACTTTTTCAGAGGCTTTGAATTGCAAAACAATGCATTCCAACTCCATGTTTTTATGTTTCCCCATCTCTGGTCCCATTTAACACACATTATCTCTGTTTGAATTAAGTTAATTCTTTAATAAACAAAAAGTAGCAGAAAACCAGTGTGTAAAATCATGATTATGATTGTGCCTATTTAATCAATACTGCTTTATACTTTAATATTGTGAGCTTAACTTTCACTGTCTGTCACCTGGTGGTGTTGTGTATGTGACAATTTAGAGACTCAGATGTGTGCTGAAGTCTGTCCAGACTCAGCAGATCATGAAGGCTCTGAATTGATTTAAGTAGGACTACACATATACTTAGATACCTGGTCAAGTATTTCACGAATGACAATGCTTTCATGAGTTGGAGCCTTTAATCAGAAAAACTAAGCAGAAAGATTGCTTTACACAACAGCCAAGATTCCACACAGCAATTGAGTTGTTAACTTCTTTAAAAGTTACTGGGGCTTGTGAGTGCTATTAAAGTTCAATATATTTTTCATCATTTGTTGATGTAGAGTGTGAATAAATCCAGAGGCTTCAAAGCTAGGGAGAGAATAGAGTTTTGCTTTCTTCTTTTACAGTAAGCACTGTAACAGACACCTCTTAATCAATGTAATATTGCTGATAATGTATCGTTCCATCTACCAAGCCCTAATTTGGGCATACATAAAAAATCAGTTGTGGGTTATTTCATTTATATATTTAATTTTTTGAGCAGGAAATAGAAAGAAAAACAGTGAAAGAAACAAGATGTATATACACTAGATTTTCTTACAGTTTACTCCAACAGAAATAGTTCTTTAAATTATAATTATTATTTTGTTCTTGTAGTTGGTTACACAACTGATGACTTACGGTTTATCTGGCAGTCTGGAGATCCTGTACAGCTAGAGAAAATTGCTCTGCCTCAGTTTGATATTAAAAAAGAGGATATTGAATATGGTAATTGTACCAAGTACTATAAAGGCACAGGTACGTAATATAACTGTTTTTCTTGGTAAAAAATTTTGAGCTTCCTTCAATTACTGTTTAAGCTTAATGATTAATACTCTTACTTTTAACAAATTAGTACTTCATATAGTAGCAAATATTGCATATAGTTGCTGTAAATTAATTGAAATACAGAAACTCCTAGCCTGAAGATGAGATTAAATGTTTTTGTCCATTTTGCTAACTTGTCTTCAGTTCTTTTTTTTTATAGTCCTAACACCATTTTATGCTTGCAAATGCCTAACTTTTCTGATAGGATGTTCACATAGTATTATGTCAGTTGCAGCAAAGTAGGGTAATTTTGGTTTTCCAGTCCAACTTTTAATCCTGAAATGGATAGTATTAGAGTAACTTCAAATGCTTCACCCTGCAGATTCTTCTTTTCTCTAAGTGTTCTGGAAAGTCTGTCATTACAGAAAGCTGCTTAAAATCCTTAGCCCTGTATTTATTCAATCCTATGATTATTTTCTGAGATCGGGCACAAATTTATCCAATGGTTTTTGGACTTTGGCTTCTAGTGATTTATCTTTTCTACCTTGATTGATTCCTGCCTATAAGTATATCCAAACTACTCGCATACTGTGGCAACTGCAAGGCTTTCCACAAAAATAGAAATCAGCAGGGTGTATTTTAGTCAGAGTTCTTCCATCAAATGAACAAATCTTCCACTAAAATTCAACCAGGATGGCTGTGATGCTGCAGCTTCTGAGTAGCCTCTACATGTTTTTTTTGACTATAGAGCTGAAGTCAAGGGTCTGCTATTTGCATCCTGAGCTAGACCCAGGTCTGAAGAGATCTTAAACAACCTTAGTAGATCTCAGAGTTAAGGAATTTAACTTGAAAAAAGTAATGAGAATAGAAATGAGATTTATTTTTAAATTACAAAATGAATGAGATCTTAACTAACTATGCAGTTCAGTATCTCAGGTGAATTACCATTAGCAAATAATATGAAATCAGCTCTCCTTGGGAAAATTCTGAATTTGTGAAAGCATAATGAACAACTGGCAGTGATTGCATTAAAATCTAAGGTAGAGTATGGTAGAAGCACACTGAGCAGTGAGAAAAATATTTTATTCTTCATTAGACAATGAATTTATTAAAAAAATAGGCTATAAAGTAGGGAAAAAATAAAGGGATGGATCTTGCAATTCGTAAATAAAATTCATGCAAATGGGAAAATAGACTTACATTTTATTTGAGGGAAAAAGGAAATACTCATTATTACTATCTTGTTATTGAAGCTATCATGATCATTTTGAGTTTTGCCCTAAAACCAAAATTAAACATATAAGGAACCTTAAAGAAAAATCTAAGCATTACTTTAGCATTAAACAGGAAAAAAATTAGTAGTGTTCTCTCAAGTTTCAGCACCACGTGAGCAGAAGTTGAAATGTCGCTGCGCAAAGTGTTCAGTAAAATGGTCACACTTTGTGTATGTATGTGACTTGAACAGCATAGAAAGAACATTAGAGAACCATCAGAGTTGATGAAGTGACAACATGCAATTTTTAAAAGTTTTTGTAATTAAATCCTTTTTGTTTAAAAATTAAGAGCATCCACGTTCATCTCATAATCAAGACTGGAATACTTAATGTGAATGGAATTTTTTAGTACTCTGGAGTATGTTTAAAGGGTATTTTCAGTAATCAGTAGTTGTTTGGTTTGCTGTAAATTCAGATTTTGCACATATAGTTAACATTAATTCAGTTAAAGATTTTGTCAGGTAATCAGGATGCAGTTTTGCTTGGACAAACGATGTTTCATTGTTTTGTTGTTTTGGTTATTGTATGCTCAAATGGAACTTTTAAGATGACATCATTCTATGACACTTAATTGCTAAAATATAGAAGATAAATAGGTATATTTTTGACAGATTCTATCTTCTAAATTAGCCTTGCACCAACTTTATTTATAGATATAGACTGCTCTGAATTTTGAAATTGTTGTAGTGTGAAATAGGAGTGCCTTTTTCATGTCAAAGAACAGTTTATAAAGTTGTTTTTACAATGCTAATATTAACATAAAAATACAAGTTCTTCTAATTGAGTGAAAATATGAACAGATTTTTTTTCAGATTATCAGACATCCTGATGTTATTTCCAGAAAAGCCTCTAGTATACACAGCTTTATTTTTTATTGAATTCATCTTAAATGAAATTTTCTGGAATGTTTGTGTGCTTTAGATCCTTATATTAAAGGATTTGAGGCAGTAGTCTTTGTTTTCAAAATTTACAGTGTTTCAGATTCTTTTTTTAAAAAGTCTGTACCAATTTTAGAAGTAACCTGTACCAGCTTTCAGGGCTGGGGAATCTCTACTTAGAGTCACATTCAGATCATCTCTAAACTTTCTGCACTAATGTTTCACACAAATTAATGCTAAGTAGGATTTTCAGATAAGCTTAAACCAGTGTGACTGATAGACCCCATTTGTTTTATCTGGACAACATCTTAAAGCCAGCATCAAAATGAGAGTGACTTTAACTGACTGTCACTGATGTGCTTTGAAAAGATGGAGGGTGCATTTTAGAGCACAGAGTATCACATACTGATCACGCTTGGCAAATCTGTGTTTTGAACATTTTTTTTTTCAAATTGAAGTCTTTTCCCTTGTAAGGAAAATCAACTCATTGAACTTTTGCTGTTAACTTAAATGGAAAAAGGCCTAGAAGATATAGACCTGCAAAGCACATTAAAAATTAATGCATTTATTTCTTTAAAGGTTATTACACTTGTGTAGAAGTAATCTTCACTTTAAGAAGACAAGTTGGATTTTACATGATGGGTGTTTATGCTCCTACACTGCTAATTGTTGTTCTATCCTGGCTGTCATTTTGGATCAATCCTGATGCAAGTGCTGCAAGAGTCCCACTGGGTAACCTGTGTTTACACAAACCATCACAATCCGCCTTAATGCCATTGAGCCATTCACAGCTGCTTTGACAACATGACACCAGACACTGAAAGCAACTTCACTTCCATTATCTGCTCATCGTTTTCACTAAAACCTCCTCATTCCTAGTCCTGTAAAATCCACCTCCACATTGAGACTTTGCTTGAAAATGTTTCCAGCACTTATGTGATAAGCACACTGTCTTTGCTCCTCTCAACCCGTTCAGTTTTGATCTTATCCATGTACAGGTGATGCTGCAAACACTGTGGAAATATACACTTTAAAGGAATTTGAACATCTGAATAATCAGTAAGAAAGTAGGATGATCAGTAAGGCTCTAAATAGCTACCTCTTGGAACAGTTTTTCAAAAGATTAATAGAAACGGAATGATTTCTGGAAGATAATTAGCATCCTTGTCACCTGCTTGACTTTATTTCATTAGAGGCTTAGTTCATAAGATCACTTCAGACTCATGCTTCCATGCTGCTCAGCACAACGCAGCAGGTGGGCGCTTCATTTATTATGAGATAGTAGGACTTAGTGTTAATAAAAACAATATTTTCTTGACTAATTATATTGCACGTGATACTCCAGCTCTGGGGTGGCCTGACCCCAAGAGCTTAATAAAATCCAGAGCTAGGCTCTTGCATCCTAACTTTTTTCCTATTTGGATTCCTGTCTCCATGCCACGACCTCTCTTTCCCCATGCTCTGCCTCCCTATCCTCCCCATCTCCCTCACACTCCTCCACAAGTCCATATCCCTTATTTTCCAAATCTTTTCCATTTCCCAGGAGGTTCAGTGCACCTGTTTTCAAGACCTCAGGGCTGCAGTTGCAGAATCCCTCCAGCTCCCTGCTTTTCTCAGAGGCCTCTCACCCTCACTTGAACGTCCACACCTCCACAGGACATGAGTCCTCTGCAGCCTCACATGTGTCAATAAGCACTGGAGACCCTTGGAATCAGGACCTACCACATCACCTTACCAGTCTGTCTCTGTGATCAGAAGAGTCTTGCGATAGTGGGTTGCTGAAATCCATGTGTTAAGAGCCCACTGTAGCAGAAAGAGACCACTGCCTGCTGAGTTTCATTAGGGAGTAAAGTGTCCACATACCTCCTGGCCTGATCCCCATGACTCCCCTCTCAGGTCATCTACCATACCTTTTCCTCCTCTAGTGATATGACAGGCAAAATAAACTAAAGAGCTGTAAAACTTCTAGAGAACCAGAACTGGCCTCTGAGTCAATTTTGGCTATCACACTCTAATTAAATATAACAAAACCTCTATTTAATTATATTTACTGTATCTTTTTTTTTGTAGGGGTCTGTTTCAGAATACGTCAGCTTTATTTTTCTTGACCCTTGAAAATATTAATAGTTACTTGGGAAGGAGTCACAATGTATATCAGTTTGATAACCAGTACCAAATATTATCTCTTACCTTGAAAAGTAGCAAAGAATGCATTCCATAATGTGAAACATAAACCATTTTAAGAAAAAAAAGTGTGGGGAAAATGTAGCATGCCTTAAATTCAAAAGATAGAAACAAGCATGTCTTTCAGTTTATGAATTTCAATGAGAGAAAGGAAAGTGTTTGAGATATCAAATTATAAGGAAAGGAAGAAAGACTATCACCTTTTTTCAATAACACCATTGAGATGAAGCCAGACATTTTTAAAGCAGTAATATAAACCATAAAATACTGTTTTATACGGTGTATAATTAACCTGTGGAATTCACTGCCAGGAGATGGTGCTGAGGCCAGTAAGTTTGATGGATTCAAAAAAATGGAGATTTATTTATCTGGCAGCTCATGCTGAAGTATTTTGCCAGATTGGCACTTTCTGTTATTATCCACATGAATAGTATTTTTAAAATAGTAGCTCTGTACAGTCATATTTTAGACTGAGATCTAACTAACGTTACCGATAAGCTAACCTTTGCCATTAAGAGGGATGCCAAAACGCAGAAAGGTCGACTTTCACTTTGCAAGTGTAGAGGAAGGAGCTTTGACCCTTCTCTTTAGTGCTCTCTGAAAAGAAAAAGGGGAATTGTTTTGTTTCCTTTATTTTTTTTTAATAATTAATCTTGCAGATTATTTAGTCATTCTCCTGATTCAGTATGAGTCTTGGGCTTTGGACTGTGTTGGGTAGGTACGTAGTGCAGCTGCTGCCAAAGCTGTAACTCACAACTCTGGTCTGCAAGGCTATGTCAACTTTGATCTGTCAACAAATGATTGCTTAAAAGAATATTTCTATGCTTCTATCTCACTTTATTTTTACCTTGAAAACCTAGAAGTTTCTTGGACTCTGAGAATGAACTTTTCATCCTAGGAATCCAGGCAAATGGAAGTTAGCGACATGTCACCATGAACTGAATTGCCCTACTGAACAAATTGATGAAAGGTGCATTAAAATTTTGTCAGCTATAGAATTTATAAGTTATTTTTGTAGAATTAAATCCAAGATTGTTAGATCAATATTTTAAGCTCTATGAAGTAGTTGTGCAATTGTTTTCAGCACCAGGCATGATAATATTACTCATACATTAAGATAATAAACACTTTTAAAGTAGGAAAAAATTACAATATCCCAGATGTTGAACCACTCCATGTCATTGGTTAATTTGGTAATTCATGGGTCGAGCAGAAGCTGCCTTTCAGGAGTGGTACATGATACAATACACCGTTAAGGAATGAACAGAAATCTGGGCATAGGCAGAAGTGTTCTTCTTATATTAAGATACAATACAGCCTTATTTATACTTGTTATTGCAGTTCAATATGATTTGTATTTAATGTGCAGCCCAAGACAGCTGATATTTGTGAGTAAGAATAAATTAGGAAAAAAGGAGACTATTCTATGGTCACTTTCTATCCTTACAGGCATGTTATACTTGAATATTTCAGGTACCCAGGAAATAAGACAGAGTGGACACTGAGGCTTATTTGTTTACTATATGCCATGTCATTCTGATTGGATATCACACATCTGACTGTTCTCTATTATCCTCATGCATAAAAAAATTCAGCTTTGCAATCACAAGTTGATATTATACATTTCTAAATAAAATACTATAAAAGTCTATATTTTGAAATCATATAACTGCAATAGTTTCTTTATACTTTCTCTTCAGTGTTTTAGCAGCTAATAGGTTGTCTGTTTGAGTTTAATACCAAATAAAGTATCATATCAATCATTAATATTTAAATAGCAACAGCAGCACCATAATATGCTATTTATGACTAACTAGGTTTGACAGCTTTCATAGGCTGATACAGAGACTTTCAGTTTTAAGATTTTCAATTCTCAGTTACTTAAAATAGATCTGAAGAAAATTATTTCATACTTTGAATAGCACATGTGACTAATATAACAAACACAGTTAGGACTAAATTAGCATCTCCTTTTGGCCAACATTTTTCTATAGACTTCGATTACATTTCATGAAGCTGCCCTCTCCTATCTAAAGGAGATTTTTGTCATTAGCATTCACAAAACCAAAATGGGACATTCTGAACTGGGAGGTTGGAATAGGTTTTCCCTAGGTGACAACAATTTCTGAAGTTAGCTTTTTCAAAACATAGCTGGTTATGCTACTGTTTCTGTTTCATTGAAGCCTCTTTGAGATAAGACTTGTATTTTGTCTCTTGGGATGTGAGCCCTGTATTGATGATGACATTTGAAACTTTTGTAAGGAAGAATGCTTGTTGAAACCTAGTTTGAAAATGAGTGTGACCTTTCAACAGCCTTTGCAGATGTGGGTTTTTTCACAATAAGATTCTGTAAGCTTGAACAGAGAACGATGGTATGGCCTCAGTCACCTCAGTGTTTTCATTTTCACAGTGAATTTGGAACACAGACTTTTTAATGCGCTGGTAGTTTGCTCTTCAGCGAAACCTTCCCTTTCAACTAAGGTTTACATATTACACCTGTAATCAGGCCATTCAAAGAATTGCTCCTGCTGCAAAGCAGTTCAGATTTCTGGGATGACCACAGCTCTTCAAGTTTAATTTAAAGGACTTGAAGCGTTTTGATTTAAGTACCATATATTTCTTTTCCATCTGGCTAGACTTAGATGCATGTTCAAGTTTAGTCTCTGAAAAAAACAATTCTCAGATGTGTAGCATGTGGTGTTCTGGGGCAGGAAAACCACAGCAAGCAGTTTAGCACCACTTTTTTTCCTTCTCTGTTTATAAAATGAAGGTATGCATTATTAATAATTCATCACTAACTGTGCTACCCTACCTGAGTATTTGATTTAACTTGTTCATTAACCAAAGGCATGTGCACTTTGTCTGCCTGCTGCAAAATACACCAACCACATTGTGTAGCCCCGTTCACCGTTACCAAACATCATCCAGTGTTGTCTGTGTGAGAAGAAGAGCACATCGAGTGTCAATAAGGGTAAGTTTTCTTAAGTCAACATATTGTTTTTCTTTCCGTAGGTATTTTCTCAGTGCTCAGCTTGGCATCTGAATGTACAACTCTTGCCGCCGAACTTCCCAAAGTGTCTTACGTGAAGGCCTTAGATGTCTGGCTGATTGTTTGCCTTCTCTTTGGGTTTGCATCCCTGGTGGAGTATGCAGTGGTCCAGGTAATGCTAAACAATCCAAAGAGAATTGAAGCCGAAAAAGCAAAGATTGCCAAGGCAGAGCAAGCAGAAGGGAAGGGTGGAAATGCTGCTAAGAAGAACACTGTGAATGGCACAGGGACTCCTGTCCATATCAGCACTTTACAGGTAAGAGCTGCTAAGCTGCGTGAGCAAAACCAGCATTATCCTCTGTTAATGCAATTCCAGAAATATGGTGTGGTAATAATTTTAGATAGTGCTTAATCTTAGAAGTTGCTAAGACATTTAAAACATGCTGGTAATTAATGGCTAGCAATCTGACCAATTGGTCCCTGGTGATTTGGGGTCAGATGTACTAAATGAAAAATTAGTCTTTTAATGATCTAGTGCCACTAGGACATTGCTGCTGAGATTCAGGTAAATAAAGTAGCAAGCAGCTTTACAGTTGCTATTTTCTCATAATAAATAGCAGCTGTCAAGCTGTAACTATTCAGAGGACAGAAGTCTCAGTCAGTATTTGCTGAGAGTGTACTCAAATATCACCCGTCTCATTGCTTTTCCTGGGATGGACACAGCTGCACAACATTTCATGTCAAAAATCTCTGACACCCAGGATCCAGAAGTCTTGGCATTTGTAAACAAGAGATAAGTCTGTTAGAAAGTTTCTGCATTTCTTGTGTTGCCAGATAAATTTATGGGTAAATTGGTCAGATCTCATTATTTGGATAAAGATGAGATATACATCTTAGCTCAGGCCAAAGATTTCCATCATAATAGTGGCTTCCTGGTGTTGTGTAACTCCCTTTTTGTGGTCCAAGAGGTGTCAGACATCCCAGGCCAACTTCCCTCAGTTCTGAATGGTATTTAGATGTTATTTATTCTACAGAAGAAAATACATTATGCTACAATATATGAAATACGAATTTGACCTATAGTATTCAATGACTCAGCAATTTAGATGTGTAAAATAAAGCTATTAGGCCAGATCCAAGTGATAATATCAGCAACGTAAAATATGTGTGTAGTTCTTTAAGGAGGGAGTAGCTTATGCCAGAATGGCAGAAACTCTGCCCTTCTATCAAACTAACATTGCTCCATAACTAACTACCCACAGCCCAGAGGAGGTGTAGATATTGCAGAGCAGTGCGCTTGACTGCCGTAACTCTCATCTGGGAGAAGAGTCTCCTGGGAACTGTTTTGGAAGGCAACCAGGCTCAGTTTAGAGCAATCTCAGGTTTGCTTTGACTTCTGTCACAAGTAATACCCCAAGCCCAGGCAACACAGGAAATGGGTAGAAAGAAAGATGGCTCTGCTACAGTTTTACTTCCTTGCAACTGAATGTGATGCTTTTGCATTCAGAATTTTGTGGGTCCCAAATTCAGCTGTTTCTTTTGACAAAATAGTTGCAATTGTCCAGCAGAGCAACATAAAATCTGTTTATTCCTATTTCAAGTACTTAACAAATGTAAGTGTGCAGCTTGTTCAATGGCAATATTAACAAGAAATTAGTTTTCCAGTAGTGTGAACAAAACTAAATTGATAAATTACTGACTATTCTTGGTCCGTACACACCTCAAAGTGTTTGCCATTATCATTGCCGTAAGGAGAATAAAATGATAGATTTTATCACCTATCCTCTCACTTTCTAATAATTATTTTCAAGAACCCAATTTGGGTGTACAGTGCATTTTAAGACTTAGAAGAAGGGAAGTCATTGTGCCCAAAAATTAAACAACATTCCTCATGTATGTTGTCTAGCAGTAGGCTAAATGTTTTCAGGATTCAAACCACAGTCTGCCATCTAAGATTTTGCAGTGTCTCCTCCCCTCCATGATCTTGCAATGTCCAGCATTTCATGTGTGACCTGCACTTTTCAGGAGCTTCCCAATTTGTTATCAGAGAGTAATCTGTGTTGGATTTATATGGAGTCCTGGGCATACGTAGCTACTGATGATCTTTATACAGAGAGTTACAAAACATTTGTTACCAAGACATATTGGAAATACATATTCATTTCTGTAAAAGCTGGTCATATGGCTGACTGGTCATCTCCCCTCATGGCTAGTGATCCTGTTTGTATCCAGCCACCTGCTTTGAAATATAGCCTACTTGAGGAAGGGTGTTCTGGGCTGGTAATTTCTGGGAAGGTCACCAGGCTGATATAGAAAAAAGTCCCAGTCCGATGAGTCATTTGACATCAGGATGTGGCAGGACAGTGACACTAGATTCTGTGTATTTGCATGCTATAAATCTGCCTAGCTGAAAATTCTCTCTGTGAACCAGTTACCGTGTAGGAGTATTTTGAAAATTCTCAGCCCCGGAGAAGCCTGTACTAAAGTTCTAAATTAGAAGAGATCTAAATCTTTTGGTGGCTCTGGCTCCTAATCCAGAACTAGGCCTGCCCCACAAAGTTTGGATGGCTCCCATATAGACCTAGTAATGATCAAGAATGCGTTTGTCATATGGCAAATATGTGAGGGAGGGAAACATTAAAGAAACAGGTAATGGAAAAAAGCTGTATGTTGAAAGGCAGAAAGAATAAGAAAAAAAAAGAGGCCAGAGTGATGTCCCAGAAGTTTAGGAGCTGTTTCTCATCAGGGTTATGTGGGATTGTGTGTGAGGAGAGAGCAAATAAGAGCTAAGTGTCTGGAAAGACTTAGGCGAACCAATATATAGCTTTAGGAGAAAAGGACAACTTGTAACCGTATCCTTGACATGAATGTACATCCTACAGAAATGTTTGAGGATGTTCTCTTTCCACATAGGAGGTGATACTAAGGCAAAAGTGACTGAGGACACAGCTGGAAATCTCACCATAGCTAAGTTTGAAGCTGTGAATAGACAGATGGGGCTCAAAGGTAAAGCCAACAGGAAAGGCCTTGAAGCAGAAGACTGTAAGTGGGGAAGAACAAAGAGCAAGAATAATTGCATTTATAAATGTTTCTCCAGCTTAAATGAAGCACTTATTGTAAGACATTAACTGAATGGTGCTGATACATATCTGTAAATTATTAGAGGGGAATAGAGTTTGAAAATAGAAATTACTGGAACAGGCTTCCCAAAGAAGTGGTAGATGATACCCTATCCCTGTAAACTTTCACGGTCAGGTTGGATGGTGCTCTGAGCAATCTAATCTAGTTGAAGATGTCCCTGCTCACTGCAAGGGGTTGGACTAGATGACTTTTGTGGTCCCTTCCAATCCAGACTATTCTACGATTCTATGAAAAAGCCCCTGATCCCAATCCCAGGGCAGTTTGCTGTCATTCCCCAAGCAGCAAGTTGTGCTCTTCGTGCTTCATGCAACATTGCAGCAGTGATGTCTCTGCAGGGTGTTTGGGGAGTGGGGCAGTACATATGATACAGCAGAGTTGTTGGAGTAGGAAGGTCCTAGGCATGGACAGGATCAGAGGGAGTGCAGGTAAGCAAGTGAGGTGGTTGGGCATCCCTCGTTTCAGCCCTAATGGAACATCTTGCTTTCATGTACTTGCTCCATTTGTGAAAGATAAAAATCACATCTGGTCTGGAGGCTTGGCTTGTTTGATATTAGTAAAAAAAAAAAGCTGTAACAAAATGACATGATCATACTTAAAAACGCAAACGTATATCATTCCTTTTTTATGATAAGAAATTGGGTAAAGGGATAAATTTTTTAGTATCCTAAAAATTAAAAGCTTGATGCCATTTGTAATTGAAAGTGAGCAAAAGAGGGTCTTTAAGGGTCCACTTGGAAGTGGAAAAGCATTACTGTGTCAGTAAACTCACTGATCACAACCGATAGTCACCAAAACCAACAGTGAAGATGGCAGGATGAAAGCAATGCTCACAGTCTGTGAATCAGCCAAAGATGGAGAAAGCCTTCCATGGGTGCATAGCTGCTTCTCCTCTCCACCAAATCCTGGGTAACGACTGACGTAAAAGCTGTATGTTGCCAGCGTACACCAAACCCCGGAGTCCACGCTTTATGACTCATACCCCCTCCAACAAAAACTCTTGAAATGTCAGTTCCATTTTAAGCCCACAGGTTTATCAACGTGACAGTCTGATTAAAGTCAAGTGGTCCATCTGGCAAGATCAACCTCAATCTGCAGAAAAAAGAGAAAAATCAACATAAGCACTTCTGCTGTGTTTGCTAGGAGCTGCAGTGGCTATGCATTTATGGGCAAGAAGCCATAAGAAAGAACAGTTTGGCTCCCTCAGCTCAGCGGCTGCAAGTAGATGTTGTTCTAAGCAGAGGAGAAAATTATACAACCTGGTGGTAACTGCTGGCATTGGGTTTTATTGGGAATCCTCAGTAGGAGTCTGAATGTGTTTCCTAGCAATGTAGCATCATACAGTGAGAAAAACAAGCAACAAGGGAAATGTTTTGAAGATGAATCAGTTTCTTTTTGCTTTCACTGGTGTTGTGATTACCAAGAGAGATTGCACTGTTAACTATAACAACACCCCTCAATTTGAAAAGTTGCATTTTCATCAAGCCCATTTATAGAAGCTGTCCCCCACAGATAACGTGCTGATGATCGCAGAGAATATTAGCTAAAAGGAAGGTGCTGGCAGATAATGAATAATGCTATGCAAGTGGTGGTAATAGCTGTAAACTGAGTTAATTTTAAAGAAAAGTTATGTCTTGGCTTATCTTGTCAAAGCTGCATCTAGGCTCTGAAACCATCTCTGCTGATTTATAATATACCTGACCACTGTTAGTGACCAGTGGTTACTTGATCTTCCCACATAGTCCTTTCCCCTCAAGTGGTAGTCCAGACTCAGATTTTTCTTGCAGAACCAACAGAAACCCAGCTTATATTTTCTCGTGTGCACAAAACCACAGCCTGAAATGTATTTTAATAGTTCCTGACAGCATTTCAGGTACAGGGTAGGTACTTTCCGCTCTAGTGACTCATGTATCCATCCTTGGAGATAATTCAGAACATGACTGTGAAAAGGCCCTGAGCAATCTGCTTCGAGGAGGAGGTCGGACTAGATGATCTCCAAAGGTCTCTGCAAACTTCAGCTGTGACTCTGTGACATTGTAGGTATAGTTTTGTTCTGTATCTTGCAGTTAGTGTGGCAATGAGAGTTTGAAATGAGTATAGTATTTGGAATGTGACAGCAAATTCCTGCTGAGCTGCACCAGAAAACATACTCAGTCTGAATACACACTAATGCTAAACAATCATTACTTTATTGATGATCTACATCTATCATTATGGCAAGAGCAAGAAAAAAGCACAAAACAAGTGGAAGAAAGATTAATGACAGAGTTTGTTAGAACTACTCCTTCATCTTGAATGGAAGACTTACACAACTGGCAGCACTACTGACAGGTCTGCATGCCAAAAGAGGCTGTATGAAGAAGAAATGATTTTATGGCAGAGAAAAGGTGCTGTGTAGGGCAGAGAATGCTGCATTACAGTAGGGAGGCACTTCAGCCTGATGGATTCATGCTGAGCTTGAGAGGCTGCCAGTGCTGTAGTATGTTTGAAGCTTTGCTAGAAGTTATATACAATACATTTCTGTTCTCAAAATTTCTTGAATCCAAAATGATGGCATTTTATATTACACTTCATCCTGACACATAAAGAGGGCTTGAGCCAGGATAAAGAGTCAATTGAAAAAGATCTCTATTCTATTTGCACAAAACAATTTTAATTGAGTCTTGGTACTTTTGATGCTGTGAAAGGAAAGATTTCACAAATTTGAAAACTATTTTTTCTTATCTGGGTGGAATAATTAAAAAAAATATGAGTGTTGCTGGTGAGCTATTTAACAATGTGAAAAACAACTATAGACCAGAAGGGAAGCTATACTAATATTAAAAAAACCCCCACCAAACAAAAACAAACAACAAACTGCAGAATTGAAAAAAAAGCACCTCGCTAAAGATTGAAAACTAACTCCGTTTCAAGCATTTCTCTTTTCTTCTCACTGGAAAATGCAGAAGTTGATAACAATTAATATGAGTTGAAATAAAAAAATAGGTGTACATAATAAGTGTACATAACAAAAGGGATATATGGTTGGCATAATTGATGGCAACAGGAAATTTCTTTGCATGTATAGCAAAAATACAAAAATGCAATAACAAGAGTATTGGTTCAATACTAGACTGAGATGCTGTAAGAATCAAGAATTAGCAGAAAAGGCAAAAGTGTTGAATAAATGTTCTTCTGTGTATTTGGGAAAAAGCCAGGTACAGTCAATCAGATGATGAAATGGCATTCATTGTCAGAAGCTAATGAGGATGTTAAAGAGTAGCTATTAAAGTTAGAGATTTTACAATTGAGATTTCAGCTTAAGCTGCATCTAGGATTTTTTAAAGAGCTGGTTCATGAGTGGTATGGAACGTTAATGTTGATTTTTTTAATAAATCATTTAAAACTGGGAGGACTCCAAAAAAACAACAAGAAGCTAACATTGTGCCAGTTCTTTTAAAGGCTAAGTGGCATAACATGAATAATTTTAAAACTGAAATCAATCAGTGGAAAATATTGCATAGCTAACAGAGAGCTAACTAGTAATTATTATTCATAAGTTTTAATTATCAATAATTTTATTCATAATTCAGCTCCATCTTAGCTGATAAATTTAAATGGGTCAGTGAAATTAAAGCTGTTCTATGTGTTTATTCATTTAATCAAACAATATAATTTTTAAAAATACTATCAATTAGGTTGACAGAGGTAATGATGTGGACATAGGAGACTCTAAAGAACATTTGACTTGGCTTCATATGTCAGCCTGGTTACACCATCTGAATTATGCAAAATCAAGGTTAGATTTGTAACCATCTGTAAATGCCAGCAGTTAATCAGCTAACTATAGTCATGCCTCGTGTCTGAAAATTGAAGCCAAGTAAATTCAGATTAGGAATAAGGTACATATGTTTGTGAGGAACAAGGTAATGGAAAAAAAATCTCCCTGCTAGATGTTTTTAAAGGAAACCTGGTATAAATAATTTGGGCAGTGAATGTGGAGAGTGATGAGAAGCACCAGAATCAGGAGAGGCCAAGATGGGGAGGTAGTTCCCCCTACCTGCCTGTCTGTGTGCACTCATAGCATATTTTTTGTCTTCTCTTTCCTTACTTTCTTATTACAATTGTTCCCCTAACTCTGCAAACCAAGGCTTTCTGAGCCAGATATGGCCCTGCCACAGTGACATGCACAGCGCAGCTCTGGACACCGGAGCATCCAGGGCAGCAGCAGGTGCTGAGCTTGACCGTGGGCCCCCATCAGCCCAAATTTTGTACAAGGTGAGAAAGGATCATCGCAAGGGGCCTTCTGGCTTCTAGGACTCATTTTTTTGGTGTTTTGGAGCTGTTCATCAAAAGCAAGTGTCCTGTCCAAAATACCAAACCTTGAGCATGTGGCCCAGTGCTGGGAGAAAAGGGAACTAGGTCTGTGTTTTGGGCCAAGCCCACAAACCCATGTCACCTTCCCACGCCCTCCTCAGCTCCCCTGCCTCCACGCTGGAGGGATGAGGAGCAGCTGCCAGCTCCACTGGGGACATGGGGAGGCCCCGCACTATTCCAGCAGCTTTCTCCTCCTCAACAGCTGCTCCCCATCCCCTGCAGAAGCAAAGCCACAGATCTGGTGGAAGCATCCTGCGGGATGGGTCTAGCCCATGGGTCACAATGCTGGGCAGGATAAGGCAAATAATATTAAATATTTTGCACAGCCAAGTTCTGTGTCAGGATGAAGTCAAAGGAGTATAACATTTAACAATATTTCACTTTCTGTACAAGTCTTCAGTGCAGTACTCTAAAATCAAATCCTGTGGTATCATTTTCCCCAGAAATGGTTCCTGTAGCCTTTGGTAAATGTCAGAAGTATGTCAGAAGGATCGTGCTTCTAGCACAAACCAAGACAGGATAAATAAAAAGCAGATACACTACTTTTAATATATACTATCTCAGTTTGTTTAAGGAAAGTTGCAGATCAACTGAAGCAAATATTTCAACAGAAATATTGGAAGAGTTCAAGAGATGTAAGAGAAGCTAAAAAATGCGTCTAGGCAATGACAGAATATAGAAAGTAGAAACACATTAGATTTATGAACCCAAGGAAATGAAATAAACTATTTGTAAGAGTAATGTACTTACTACAGAAAAATTTGGGCCAGGTTGCTCTTACCAGGGAAATTGTGTCACCCTGATAAATCGGTGCCCCAGCTGACACTAAAATAAGCAGAGCTGCACATGAACATGATGTGAACAGTCCTCTGCTTATAAGGCACAGGTGACCGAGAAGCTGTTCCCCTAGTTCACTCTCCCCCAAGGGAATGAGTCTCTAGATACTGCATTGGAACAGGAATATTCTGTATTGGAAATGAGAGCACTTAATGCAATTAATGTCATGAGGTTTTACAGTGTATCATGGGTATTATGAGGAATGGACTTCAGGTTTTCAGATCCAAAAGGAGGCTTATGATTTCATACATGGTTCTATTTCTTGTAATGGTTTTACTAAATCTTACTAGTTCTGACCATGGAAAAAATGCAATATTCTTCTGACACTTCAGTTAACGTGCACTCCAGTCCTGCAAGTACCCTTTCATTGCACCTGAATCTGCTTTCTATCTTTATTGCCCATATCATTTGATGTCATCTGATTGGAAGGAACCTCTCATATCACCAGTGATCTGAGCCCCCAAGCCACTCAGGGTGACACAGTTCTCTTTACATGTGTCTCAATCACCACCTTACTAGACAGCTTGTCCCTGCTGCTCCAGTATTGAACACTGTCCCAGACTGCCAGCTCTTTGATGACTGGGAAACTGTTGCAGGAAATTTATACAGAGAATTTTGCCTTGCAATCATGGAACATCTATCTTGTTTTTCTTTTTTATAACCTATAATCTTGGTTTTGTTGGGTAACCTGCACTTTGGTTTTAGTGCATTGTTTTCAAAATTTACTGTTTTCCTGAGAAATATGTTTGGCGGGGGAAATAGTGCCATGCTTTTATTCCATCTTGTACTAGAATCAGCCGTGTCATTAGTGGCTGATTAAAGCCCCAATCAAAGTTTATCTCTCTTCCTGACTGCCAGAGTTCTCTTTATCCAGGATACCTTGACACTTGTCATAGAGAAGGTAATGATGTTCTCCAGAATGTTTTTCATTCATCTATAAGTCTGGTACTGTATTTCACTATTGTTATTTTAATTACAAAATGTGACGATGCAAATATCCTGAACCATTAGCCTAAGACTGCAGGAACCTCAGAGGTGAAGAGAGCTGAGAGTAAAATGCCTGAAGGCTTTGTAGAGGAGACAGGCTCCTGGGAAGGAGTCATAGGCCTCATTTTGGAAGAATCAAGTTTTAGTGTATCTGCAGCTCCAGGAAGCCCTAGTGAAACATTTTAATGTCAGTTGCCCATGTGTATAACCTGATCTGTGAAGCAGCATTTTTTCCAGATAACTCTCAGGTTATATATGTGAGCAAATGGCACTATTAATAATGCAGTTAAATAATTTGATAATCTGTATTCTTTTTTTTTCTTTTTTTCCTTCTTTATCCTACTTTACTGAGTAGTCCAATTGAAATGAAATTCTGGGAGAGGTGTATCCAAGTCACATAGCACAGTACCTTGCAAGTAGGCTCATCAAGGTCCCTGAACAGCTTGGGGGTATACCTCCTAGAGATTTGTTGTACCTGAAATATAAACTTCATAAAATCCAAGGAAGCAAATTCAGGAACTTTTTTTTTCTCGACAAAACGCTTGAGTTTGGAAGTTTCAAATACTTTTTTCTTTTAAATGATCATTGTATACATGCGTACATTACTAGTCTGTAAAAAAGAAACATTGACTTGGGATTACCCCATAGCACAGTAGTACCTGATCCCCAAAAGCACTGGTGGAGGTGGAGGAAAGACAGGTATTGGGGTCAAATCTTTGCTACTTGTCTTTAAAGAGACACCAAGGACTGCAGGTATAAACAAAGTGCTTTCTAGCCATGCAAGCTGTTCACACTAGGATGAGATATAGGATCTTGAGTTGGCTACTGTGTAGAACCAGAATAGACTTTAAGTGTTGCATCAAACACTGAATTTTAGGGTTAATTCTGATTGTAGCTTCCAGCCCTCATAAAAAATATAGTGTCTATCCTGCAGGCTTACCAGCACAGGACTCATTTCCAAAATACTCTTTACAGAAATATTCTCTGCTCTTTATCATCTTAAAATGAGGGAGTCTAACTATAGCTGGTTGCACAGCATGAGGCACTTAGTGCATGAAAAATTACACAATGTTTGGATTAGTTTGTATGACTGACTGATCATCCTTAAGTACTTTATAATGCAACCATTCAGCAAATTAGGCTGATGTAATGTATCCCTATCAACAAGTAATTTCCTATATGTTTGTTTGCAGTGTTCTCTAGCAACTGCATTAAGTTTCTTAATGAAATATGGTGAGTAGATCATGATTCCCCTCACTTTATTTCATAGGTTGGTGAGACCAGATGCAAAAAAGTTTGCACTTCGAAATCTGATCTGAGATCCAATGATTTCAGCATCGTTGGAAGCTTGCCAAGGGATTTTGAATTATCGAACTATGACTGTTATGGGAAGCCCATTGAAGTCAACAATGGGCTCGGGAAATCTCAAGCCAAGAACAACAAGAAGCCTCCTCCTCCCAAGCCTGTCATTCCATCAGCTGCAAAGAGAATTGATCTTTATGCAAGAGCACTGTTCCCTTTTTGCTTCTTGTTCTTCAATGTCATATACTGGTCCATATATTTATGATAAATCTTTTATTTTTTTCATATATGTAAAATATAGTCCATTTCATTACCCCTTTCCAGTCATGAAGGCCACTGTGTGAATTATTTGCATTTGCAAAGCAATATGTTGCATTTTGATGCCATGCGATTGTACTGAACATATGGCATCTGAAATTTGAATGAAGCATGACACTGCAATGTCTGTGCTCCAGCCAACTTTGTATATAAATGTACAGCATACATCCTGCTTTAGGAATATACATGAAGGACAATGCTTACTACAATATCAAGCTGACTAATGCTCTTTGGTTATTAGTAACATACAGAGATTTAAAGTGTTTCTGAAAATGAAACTGATGTGCACGTTGAGTATTATTAAAATCAATATTCTAGTATATGTAGTATTTAACAGCTTTTCTGCTGACTTCCAGAGGGAAAAGAAAACCCCAAACATCTTGTTCTTGTGTAAATTTAGATGACACTGAAGAAAAAGCTAAGCTGTAATTCATACTACTCAGACTTCGTAAGTGAAGGCAGCATTGAATAAGCTGATCTTCTCTATGTGGAAAAACAAAGATCAGATAATTACTAATTTTGTAAAATCAGATCATTTAGGTAAAAGAAAACAACAGCAATTGTATGCATCAAGCAGGTACATTTAAGTGTGTGAGAGTATGCTGACAAAATAACATTGGGCCAAATTTTGACTGCTGTTTCCTTAGCTACAAACTAGATAGAAGATGTCAAAAACAAACAGGCTACTTTCTAGACTAAAGGTATTAGGAATTTGGGGAGAAACATCACAAGATGCAGTTCAGTATCAGGTTATGTTATACTTTTTTTACATTACTTTGTCTTCTGTATTGTGCGGGAACTTGCAATATATATCACATTGGATACATCTTACTCAATTTGTTTTGTTTATCTCCTTGAAAGCTTTCAGTTTAAACAAACCAGTTGTCAAAATTAAATCCCATTTTTATTACTACTTATACTTTTTTTGTTTGCCTATTGTAGAATTGAAGAAGTGTCTAAAGGTCTAAAGGCCTGAGTTTTTTAAATATATAATTAGTCCTTGTGCCCTTGATTTGGCAGCTTGCATGTGAATCTGCTCTGATAGGAGATTGATCTCCATATTGCAGAGGAAATCCCATGGCATGGAGACTGCAGAAACATAATCTCTCTAGGGTGTGCAGGGCAGGATCTGTGGTCTCCCTCGTGTGCCAGGGTATACTTCTTCATAAGGGCAAGTCATGAAGAGAAATGCGGTCAAATGAAAGCTGCTCATATGTAAGGCATCTCAACAGCATATATTCCCTGGAAAAGCTCAGAGGCTGTGCCTCAGCCCTTGTGAGCGTGCCACAGAGAAACACGTCTCCACTTCCAAAGCTGGAGCACCGCCATTAGTTAAAATATGAAAATAAGACAGTTCTCACTAATTCGGCAATTCATAAAAGGAAATAAGGGTTATAGGTAAGGAAGGGACTGAATTAGAGACCTGAAAACTTCCATAGAGTGGAAACAGATACAATCCCTCTTGTGCTACACTTCCAGCTCAGGATGTGTTGAGCCAATCCAGGCTACAAATGGGCTGTCGAATCATTTGGGTATTGTCCATAACGTGAATGGCGTCCACATATGGCCAGCCTACACAACCAGAAGGTCAAAAGTGGGAGTATGTAAAAAGTAAAGCCCATCACACCAGCTTCACTGGGTATCCGGCTGATCTGCACACACCCAGGATTTTTTTCAAACCACTGCCACTTTATGATCAAAGCCTGGTTCTTACAATTCATGTTTGGGTTGAAGACATCTGTTCTTCAGAGTATGGTTCTATAAGGTTCATGGCCACCTTCTTGTGGAGATTTCAGGGAACCACTTTACTAGGCAGCCAGAGTTTCTCCTTTGGATTTCTTTCTAATTAGAGGAAACAGAAGAGTAATCCCAAATATTACTTATCCACAGGGAAGGAATCTTTAAGGTCTAGTTCAAAGTTTCAATATTGCTGTCTGTTGAAGGTGTTAACAGACTTGTCAGAGACTGAGAAGCAATAAGGATAGTCAAAGAGAGGAAGAAAGGGAGTGGTAATTTTTATACCTAAAATCAGAGTGCTCTATTTATGGATATTATTTATTCTCATACTTGTATTTTTTCTTACAGTACTGGAAGGCAAGAAAATAATTACCGTGTTCAAAATTATATGACTTTTGGAAGATAATTTTCTTGTTAGAAATCGTATTAAATGATTTATATGTAATTAATGTCCACATTCTATCTGTATAATCTCAATTATAGATTTTATTGTTAAATTAATCTTTGTTGCTTCTTGCTTTCCTGCTTATTTGACGGGTTTTATGTTTTATCATAAAGCATTTAATCAATAATACACTGTAATTGCTTTCCAACTCACACAACAGGAAGCAAAAAGAATATGTATTTTTAAGATAAAGGCTTTTCATTCATTACAGCACAAAAATAAGGACAGAAGCAAAGTTTAACTGCAAAATTGAAACACAATTTAAAATAAAACAGTATCAGCTACAAAATATTAATTTTCTTTTAACTTATACTAGATAATATTGCAATATTTTTATTATCTCAGAATATAGTTGCTTGTCCTACTGAGCCGTAATAATTGATTTATTTTCTTTATCTTCTTTCCATTAAAGGTCATTGAGTTTTGCATACCATATCACATTATGGTCCTCCAGCACCCTCTAGCTGTAACTTTTTCCTATTCACTTATTTCCAGAACAATGCAAATATGAAACTGTATAGGCAATATAGGATGTTAGTTGATAATGACAATGTGAATGGAAAAAATATTAATAAACTAAAAATAAATTGAAGTAAAATTAATGGACCAGTACATAAAATTTGCCATGCAGTATGAATTTAAAATTGTAGAAATTAAGATATATAAGTATCAGCAAAAGTGGGGCTCATGAAGTAAATGTTAATAACTAGATTAATAGTTATAATATCTGAACAAACTGCATGAATGAAAAATCTGTTTCTGAGGCCATCTGTGTTTCAAATTTCTCCGGCTTACTGATAGGACAGTCAGAAATTTTTGTTCTGTCCTTAACATATGCCTCAGTATATTCTTGGATCTTAAGCATCAAGGGGTAGTATCCAAGTAGTTAATTCCTTTCTTTCTTAGATTTATGGCTCTTTAGATACCTTTCTATTTCAGGATTTTAGAACACATTCAAACAGTGCATCAGGAATTTCCCTGGAGATAAATTAATGAATTTCTAACCGCATCCACAAATTTAAGCTATACAACAAGTAAGAATGTGACTTGAAAAGTATATCAGCTGCTATACATTAATTCCCTGTTCGGATATGTGAAATGCACTGTGTGTTGTAATCCATACCTCTCTTTTTCATGCTAATTTGACTCATATTTGACATCTAGTTTTAGGAGCAGCCCTGTAGTGTTTCTTGGCACCTTCTTCTTTTTTTTCAGTCTCACATTAATTGTAGCTGAGATGGTGTATGTGAGCAGTCTGTATTTTGAGTGAGGAAGGGAGTTTATTTCTGTAAATGCAGCGCACAGAAGATTGACCTTTCGCTTGGAAACATTTCCAAGCAGCTTTCATTCTTGAACGTCTTCAAATGAATTTGGACTTGATAACAGGAAACGTGTGGGTAAAGGGAAAGTATCTTCAGTGCCCTACTACCCAGTACAGTGAAAGGAGTAACACTGCCTTTTGGGGTACTTTCAATGAGCATGACCCACAGAGGTTGATCTGGCTGTATGATCCTTTTGAATGAAATGCACTTAAAAGTAACCTTTATTTAAAAATATTTCACTGTGAAGAGAGACAGTAATTTACTTAAGTGGTCTCTCGTAGTTGTTAAGGCAATTTACTAAGAGGTGTTCTAATACAGCTGAGATAGTCTCATTTAATTAAAGCAGCTTACTGTTATGGTTATTGGATAACTCATACTGAGGATATTTATAGAATAGATAACAATAAATTATTTATTTCCAAGGCAGTGCAACCTGAATATATGCAATGTCAAGTGATTTTTTCAGGCTATAGAGATAGCTCAGTGCTGAAATGAGTACAAATGTGATGTGTAGCAGATAAGGGAATGATAGGACACTGTTACTTGGTGCTTTAGTATACTAATTCTGGGATTAGGGAAGATAATGTGAGAAGAAAATAAAATTCAGATGCATAGAGATTGAATAATAATTTTGTTTGTGTCGACAATTCAATTGTGTCTAACAATTTAATGCTCCATATAGTAACAATATGCTATAAAATTTATTTTATTTATATATAAAGAATTGCTGCAAAAGAGAGAAAACTTAAGCTCATCTGTGGTGCCAGAAAGATACAGAAATTAGTTCTCTTCATAGGAAACTCCCCACTTGAATAAACAATGGAACACACAGAGAACAAAATGCAATTTTAAAGAAACAAAATTCTCATTGTTGTGGTTTTGTGTATCGTATCAAATAAATCACAAATCCTCTGGGCTGCTTGCAGCATTCCCTTGCACTTTGACTTACTTAAGGAAGTCATCTGCCCATATACCTCCCAGCACCTGTCCTCATTCCATCAGTGGTAATAGTGTCAGCACACATTTTTTAAAAATTGCATGGCTATTTTGAAATCTTTCTGAAAACCCTCACTGCTATGAGTAGGTACACACTGCAGTCACTAAAATGTCTGCAGCCAACGCAGGTTTATCTAAATTAGCTTTAAACTATCTGACTTGGGGATGGCTGGCAACGTAGCCATGGCAACAGTGAGCTCCGGCTGGGAAGACTACCTGCTAGCATACAAAATGAAAAAATATACTTTGGTGTTAACTCCCACAAAGCTTTATACTGCTTTGGCTATAGCTCTCAAAACAGTTTAAAGTTAGCTCATGTGGGTGTTTATGGGCCCGTGTCTGTGAAATGCAGATGTGCACTGTATGACGCACTCTGTGCTAGAACTGGATTATTTTTTTCCCACTGGTGATGTGAACGATGTCACTGTAAAATATTCCCTCTAAGGCTCTTGATGACCTACAGGATTTCCGCCATATTTAATTCTGTGTATTAAAACTGTCCACTGATAGTGCCAAAAATTAAACTCATCTTCCTGAACCAATGCATGTGTAAAAGAATGAGCTGGATTCACCCACTTGAGCATGAATGAGGTTGCCTACTTTTACACATTAAAAGAACAATTCTATTTGAAGTCCCTAACTCTAATTATGAGTATTGGATCGTAAATTTTTAAAAGAATTATGAGACTAAAGAGGCAGTGAGACTAATAAGACTAGGACTACACAAGGGTTTTATGGTTTCTAGATTGCCTGTGGATGTCAACCCTAGGTTTGGGGTGCACTGATTTATTTTCAGCATGGTGTTTCTCAACAAGTCAACACCTATCAGGGTGCTGGAGAGCAGCATCAACTGCCTCCCTCCAAACACAAATTTTTTGAAAGAACTTCAAGCTGGATATGTCAAACTTTCTTTAGAGTATTGAGGTAAATCTGAAGTCTGCCTGGCCCCATTAACTAATACACTGAGACAGCAGGTATATAAAACTCAAGTCTTTTAGCACAAGAAAATTAACAGTCTTCCCCTTTATTGCTTCAAATCATGGTTCACAGTAATATAAACCAATCAGTAAGACAATGTGGATAACTAAGAGTTTCTTTGCCACCAGGCAATTGCCTAAGCCACATGGTGTGCTTTGAAAGGAAGAAGTATGGGGACTGTGGGGTAGAAAAGATAAGGATTTGGATAACTGTTCTCCACCTGATGAGTTCTTCAGGCTGTGGCAGTGGATAGCATGTTTTTTTTCATAGATGTTTGTTTAAATCTTTCTATAAACATTCACAATCGGAGTAATTTTTCACTTGAGGAAGCAGACTTGAGGTTTTTGGCCCCAGTAAACCCTCCTGAGTACAGCAGGTGAAGTTGCTGTCCCCTGCAAAAACCTTTCAACTCGGAGGAATCCTTCTCTAATACCATAAATTGCAAGAAAAATCCTTGCTGAAACCACAGTTGCTGCTGAGAAGAAAAGCTGCGTGTAGGCAGCCCTTGTGTTTCTGCCTTCTTTCACTGCAGCATGCATCATGATAAACAATAGCACTGTTTAGCTTTTCTGCTCTGCAAGACATTCCTTTTATCAGGACTTGAGTTATTTTCTCAGCAATATGCTTCAGCTATCCTACCTTTCATCTCCATACAGTCAGAGCAAAGATCATGTGTGTGACTCTGATGGAGTTCATGAAGACGAACCAGTGCTAATACTCAAGAACAGATGAATGGTAATAAATAAAAAGACTTGAGACTCTTGTTTCTCAAATGTTAACATCATCCATGCTATTGCATTTCAGCTATGTTCCTATAACTCAGAACATTGTGTTATTTGGATAGCATCTCACTATGTGCATTATATTTTTGAGTTAAGTTTACTGAATCATGAATTTCTTGTCAAAAACCGAATATGAGAAAAAGTAGTTTATGTAACTTTTTTTTAATGTTAATTTTCTCTTTTAACCTTAAAACTTGAATTCATCCCAGAGGCTACAGAAATATATTTCTCAGTGTTTAATAAGTCTTACATTGTCATAATAGATTTATCAGTGTCTCAGGCAGGCTCGTTCTTTCAGCTTAATTTGTTTGTTTCTTTGCCTCCCAAGGCCAGCTCATTGGAATACATTAATTTGAACACTGGCTATTTCAAAGCCATAATGTTGACAGGAACTGACGGTAAAGACTAATGGTTTTGACCAATCCACTCCGGCATCAGTTTCTGTTTTTGACAAAGCCTATCTTGCTACCTGTTCCCTCTTCTGACAAATCCTGTTTAGCCTCAGCCTACGGGACAGAGTAAAATCTTTGTAGGCTTTTTAAATACTGTCGTATTGTGTCGGCTTCTGAGGCAGCTCTGCTTCCATTCCCCTCCTGGATGTGCTTCACGATCAGGCTATTACAGAAACAATCTCCTTTTATCAAGCAAATAAAAATGATGTACAGCATCCACTGTGAGCTATAATCTACTTTGTGGAATTAAACTTTAGTCTTTATTAATTCTTCATATTTTCTAGTTGGTTGCTTCCATGAGATGAAAACTTCTTAAGTAAATAAATTTCTTAAATGAAGAAACAAATGTGCATAACGGCAGGAGAGGATCTCATTGGCCCTGCTTGTTTTCCCTGGACTCAAAGCTCTTCCTTTGCTGTGGTCTTAAAGCCAAGAGGCTTCAGAGGACCTACTTCTGCTTAAGTCATTACAACTGTCCTACAGAACCATGGATAAAGACAAGATTCCCTGTGCAGGACCTGCCCTATACAGCTGTGTTCAATGCAAACCAGGCAAAGGGGAACACAGCTAGGTTCCTCGAACTCTGCGCCTTTGCAATAACACATTCATCACATTCTCCACTTGATGAGTTTTCTTGCAGCAAAGGGGCACTTTATTTAGAAAAATAACAACAATGATGCCATGGTAAAAATCCCAGACACTGTGGTTTCATGGGAGGATTTTACGACACTACTGTGGAATACAGAATATAATGAATTTCACCATGGGAGACTTTAAAGATAAAATGTGTATCCAAGTTGGCAGCACTTAATATTACCTGTTACACATAAGTGTGGCTTTATTACTTTATTTATCATATGCTTCCATATTGTTCCCATTTCAGGAACAGCATTTTAAAATGGGAATTCTTCTAACTATATGAATTATTAAAGCATATCATGTTTTACCCTATTTTTTTCCATGGGAATGTATGAAAGAAATAGCACCTCTACATTACAGCACTCTTACAGCAAGTTTACTGGTCTCTCTGAAGAAAGTCTTGATGAAATTAAATAGGTGGAAAAAAAATTCATGGAGTGTGCAAATGAAACAGCCAGAAATAAATCCATTTATGCAAGACTCATGCTGAGAGTCTGATGAGCTTTGACAATTGGAATAAATTATTTTGGCTGAAAGGAGATTCCAGCCTTATAAGACAATAGAGCATTGAATCCTTCAACAGTTTGCATTTCTCAGCTGAAAAGAAAAATACAGCTTTGTAGAATAAAGACCAGATAGCATTGTCCATACTGACCTCATAGCTGCCCCTGACCAGCATGCTCTCCAGTAATACAGTCTTTCTACCAGTTCATGCTGCAAGAATTCAATTTATGAAATTATTTCATCTCTGATCAAGCAGAAAAACGACTGCTGTTAGTTGACTGATGCATGGTGCAGGGTACCTGACTGAAAGCAAGGCTCCATATACAGCACAAATTTTATTCTCATACCGAAGTGACCTTTTGTAGCTCAGAACAGTATCCAGTAGCTAAAGAAAGCCAGGTGTCGTTCCCCACACCTCCTGTGCAAGTATGGAATACTGTTTCCTCTGCATTGAATGATAGATGACAAGGGTGCTTTCCATTGTCCTAACAGCCTTTTGTTTAGGTTGGTTATGGCTGGGATGAAAATAATTGTTTGCTATATATTGCACAGTGCCTCAAGGCACTACGGTAATGTGCACAAATAATAATAAAAAATATTTCAGTCATTATTGATAATAGATTCAGTGCTGTACAGTAGTGATATCTGTATTTGTCTTCCCCTGCTCTTAACATTTCTGGAAGTGCTCTGGCTCTGATATCAAGTGCTTGATAGTCCCCTTCTACTTACATTGGCTTTACACTGTAGTTCTTTCTGATTTACTCTCAGAGAAGGATCAAATCCACTGCATGTATACGTTCTTTACTTTAACGTTACTCCTTTCTGATCTCTAAAAAGGATTTTTAAAACAACCTCATAATTTCTCTCTCAGATCCAGATTCTGAAGAAAAATCCATAGAATAACAAAAGAAAAAGTTGTATCTTTTGAAATGTTACCTTTTAAATTTATAATTTAATTACATATGGATAAATAGCTACATTTAATGTAATGACATTCTTAGGAATAAGCCTTTTTGAAAAAAGCTTGTCAGTATTTAATCATTTACCAGTGTTTTCCCCTTCCATTAGTATTATTTTGTTTTGCAAGTATTTTCAAAGTATATCAATATCACACCATGCATTTTTTTTCAGTTCCATGTAAAATAAGTCATCCTCTGCCATGGCACTGAGTGAGCTATGCGGGCCACAGGATATTAAATCCTATACTGCATTAGCTCTTTCAATTGCAAGCTCAGAACAAGTTTTGTCACATATGATGTAACCAATAAGTACTATTTTTCAAAGAAAAACTGTGAATAATTGGTATCTCATTTTTTTCTAGCTTGTTAATGTTATTAATGTTATCTGGTAAATGTTCAGTATATTAAGCTAATTACTAGTAAATAAACTAAGAAAAGGTGTACTAAAAAGTATGGATAAGTTTCCTGGGGGTTGTAAGCTAAATCCTTGAGGTGGAAAGCTTGCATTAGGTAAAACAGACTCTCATTTATAGGACAATAATCCAACAGCAATGTATATATAATCACCTATGGGCTGGTTAATACACAGAAAGCTAGAAGTGAATGCCACACATCTGCCTGACTCATAAGTTGCTTACTGCTTCTTCCATGACGGAGAGCAAGCCCAGCTCCACTCTTGTCAGAAAGTAAGGTCTTATTTCATAGTTAAGATTCAAAAGCAAAAGATTGCGTGAGTCCACGAAGGGTGGCATTTTCAATCCATTTAATTTCACTGTTGTTTCATGGGATGTTACTGTAATTGATTATCCATATGTATCACACAGTCATTTGTCAATAATACCAAATTGTTGTTGTGATGAGGCACTTTATTGAGATGAGTTTTAATTAATAAAATTATAAAATAATCAGACAATGAATAGAGAAAATTTCACTACAAAGCACAACATTTATATTACAGAGATTTTTTTATGTGCAGCACTGCAATAGCTGCTATGAAGTAATATTGCATTCTGCTATCCTGTTCAGCAGTAGCGCTCAGAGTCCTTGTGAGATTTGTGATTTTCCCTAACTTCCTCAAATAATCCTCAATTAACTTGACTCCTCTCTGTGAAGAAAATCTGAACTATTGCTACTATTCTGGTATGAAAACATCAGAAAGAACTGGATGATTCTCAATACAAGTTTGAGGCTAGAAGTTTCTCATCTTCTTTATACTTCCCTTGATTTTTCTAAAGATCTTGTTTGTTTTGGGCAAGCTCATTTCACTGCCTTTGATATTTATTTGTTATAGCTAAACAGCCTCTAAAATTAAGGTCGTATTTTGTTAGTACTACTAACACCATAGGGAGTCCAGCAGAATACAGGCAAACATCAGAGAGTGTTCTCCAGAAACTGCCTTTCAGTACTAACACTTCCTTCAGCTACCATCAGCGAACAATTTTTCTAGTTTTAGTTATAGAAACTGATATCATTGCATCACATTAGCAGACCTGTTTGATTTAACAGAAAGAAATGAAGGCTATATTAGCAGTAGTTACAGTTGGTACTAACAGGTTGGGGACAAGTAGAATCTGTGGGAGAGGATGATGGATCCCTATATGAGCATTCCTGTTGTTGGTCCACATATTCCTAGCTTTAGCATGAATTCTTTTTCTGTCTGTAGGTTGTTTTGCTTTGTAGCTTCTTTAGAC
This sequence comes from Dromococcyx pavoninus, assembly GCA_033558185.1. Classification (NCBI taxonomy): domain Eukaryota; kingdom Metazoa; phylum Chordata; class Aves; order Cuculiformes; family Neomorphidae; genus Dromococcyx; species Dromococcyx pavoninus. The sequence continues at coordinate 1,719,220 of JAUMJL010000235.1, forward strand.
TCAGGATAGTGATGTTTCTAAATTCAAGGTTAGGTTTTTGTTGTGTACTCATAAATACTGTCTTTGAGCTGCCCTTGAAACCGCATCACCTTGCCCCTTTAGTTTTAAGACCTTGATGCATTGCACTGTGTATGTTGACCTGTAATGAAAAGAAACCATAAATTTAAAATTGTTCTGAACCCAGCTACCCATGCAGATCATCTCTGTGTGTACATCTTTTTAGGACAATGCAAGAAATAAGGTAAGCCTCAGGTTAAAAGGCAGTGACTCTAATAACGGCTAGCAATTAATCAATACAAGATGACTTTCCATTGTAACACCAATGAAGTTTCAGTAAAGAAAAGCAGTATCGTTTGTCTTTAATGCCACAAATACTATAAGCAGAAATTCTTCTACTATAAACACTGCAATTAAAGCCTATATTTAAAGTAATCATGCAACTAGAAGAATGTTGTTTTTTACACATTTACTATGATGTAGATGTATTCCTAATCCAAAGTACGCAATTAAGCACCTCATAAGAATAGTTTCTTTTTCCTTACATTTCTGGTTGGTTGGTTTTCCTTCTATAAAAGCTTGCCATTAACATCCCACTTTATCACAGTTAATCTCTGAGAAGTTATGCCTATGCAGAGGTGAAAGTAAAAATATCTCTTATCTGTGCTGTGAACTAGTTCCGGGCCTGAACCACTGAAGTGGTTTTTTAGAACTAAAAATAAACTTCTGTTGAGCACAACTCTGTACATTACTGTGATATCTTGGGTGAGCTATTTCTTGACAGGATGATTTTTCTCAAAATAAATGTTACTGATGCCAAACAAGTAAACAGTGAATCCAAAAATTTATTTCTGTTGCTGAAAGATCGTAATACTAAGAATAAGAGAGCTGATGTTCCAAATCACAACAGTCCTTTTAATCTTTGTTGTTGTTTGAGGTAAAGTAGAATCAGTTTTCTGACTTCAGCTAAGTCTCATCTAAGTAACGTCATTTTCTGAAAGTTAACTGCATGTTTTTCAGTTTTCTTTCTAGAAGTTATAACATGGGACATTGTTATGCATAAATGCCATTGGTTATACTTATTCCTATAGTAACTAAAGTCATCCTCAATCTGGTGGAGTACACTAAGTCAAAGAGGCAAAAAAGGTCACACCCACAGGAAGGGGTGGGCAGGACAGGTGACCCCAAACTGACCAACAGATATTCCAATCCATATACATCATACGTAGTATAAAACTGAGATCACAAGGGTCTCACTTTCTTCTTTGATGGCTGACATCCAATAAGGACCTCATCTGCCTGTTTGCCCCTGATCCCAGATCCGTGTGTTCCTGAATCCAGTCCTTGAGTCCAGCTCCCTCATATCCTTGGACCCTTTCCCTCATGTCTGCTCTGCAGCATTTGTGGTGATGTACAGTCATTGCAGGGTGGGAGTGTGATTTCACGTATTTGTATATGTTTTATTACATTATGATTATGATGGATGATGATGATGAAGTCATTAAAGCATAGTTTTAGTTTCCAACCTTCAAGTCTTTTTCCTCTCATTTCCTTTTTCCCTTTCCCTGGGGGTGGAGGGAACTGGGAGCCCTGAACTGCTTGGTTTTAGGTGCCAAAATTGGTCAGGCTGGGGCTAAACCGTGACAATCTTGTATCTTATTTTATGGGATTTTTCAAAGAATAGTGTAAAATGCCCGTAGTAGGTAATTGAACAAAACAAAACAAATTCGTTTTGTCTTTTGGATATTTCTGAATAAATGAACTATTATCTTGTCTTATGCAATTCTATCTATTCCTCCAACTTCATTTGTTTTTAATGTTGCTAGATGCTTAAGTCCTATAGTATAATTTCTACAATAGCATAAATTGTCTCTTAATTTTTTTGTCATAAAATACATTGATTTAACATTTTCTCAAGTGTTTTTGTATGATTGATACATTTTTTCTATTATTTTTATGAAAAATATATCAAGGAAGGTTTGACTGATCTGTGTTTAATCTCTTACTCACTCTAGCTTAAATTTCACTTTGTAGTCCTAATGACAGAAACCCTGGCAAGACTGTAAAACTATAAAAGCGGTCTCAATAAAATGCACTGTAATAACATAGCCATCTTTTAAACTAAATCTATTACATGAATGCCTCTCTTTTTAAAAGAATGTGATTTTAATTTTTTTAAATTAAAAAAAACACAACAAAAACCCAGCTTCACACAATTTGCTTTTAAATGAGGCTATGACCTAATTCTGAGCTTCCTGCAGATGCATAAAACCATATTATGTTGCCAGTTCAGTGTAAAGTGGTTATGGCTGTGACCAATGACGTCGGTATAAATATAAATCGATGTCTGCCTACCTTCTGATATTTCTATAAGATTTAAAAGGGAAACACCTCTACAGAAGAAGAAAAATGGAGGTTTCATTTACACCTTGCCGACTGCAGTGAATTTTGTTCCACTTCACTGTGGAGGAAGCAAAAAAGCAGTCTGCTACAACCATATATATATCTCACTAAGTTGACAGCTAGCCAAATTGCCTGTGGTCTACTGAGCAGCCTGGAACTGGGCATCCCAGCCCAAGGGACGGGGGTGACACATAGTTTTTCCTCTTCCCCTGAGTTGGCTCCTGACCAGTTTGGCCTCCAGGCCAAAACCAGGGTTAATGCTGGCATTGTCATTGCAGCTTTCCTGCTTTTTCAAAGAGCTCTTGGCCTTGAAGCGGTATGCAAAGGATGTGAATGAGATCACATAGCTCTTGTTTCAGACAAGAAGATAAGTAGGAGAATTCCACTCCTGCATGGCAATATATTATGAGAGGCTAACTTACTTGAATTTAAGGAGTTTAGCGTAAAAGTTAGGGATTCATTAGTTCAGTTGTGGTTGAAAGCATCTCTACAAAGTTTATTTGAATGTGATCCTGAATGTCGTATGCGGTCATAAAACATATTAGAGTATTGACTAACAGTGCGATACTGTTGTGTTGACAGAACTTCTGTTCTCTCTATAAGAGTTCAGTGTTCATTAACTAATTTTACCTTGTTGGGATACAAAAAAACAGTCAAGTTTCTGACATTCTTTGACTTTGTCAAGATATCAGATTCGCAACAGGTTCAAATTTGGAAAAGATCAGTTGATTTCTCCAGGTTTCTAAGGTAGGTCAAGTACGCATATATTTTACAGGTAATTTTTATGAATGAAACATCAAACAAAGAACATCCCTTCTCCATCTGAAGAATGATCATTACAAAGTCCATTTCCTACGGGCTTATATTTTCCCAGTACCCTTGTTCAAAATACTGCCTGTGCACACTCACTACAATGACAGAAACAACTTCCTATAATATTCATAATGTTAAGTGCAGTCACGAGGATTGCTTGAGCAAAGTACATAAAAAGGTGTTATTATCATTGGCACATATTATCCCTAGTTTTCAGTCTGTCTCCAGTTGTGGACCTGGAGCTTCTTCTCACTATCATTGCTTAGGATTCTCAAGATGTGAGATCACCACATAGTGCTGTAATTGCTGAGGGATAAAACAGCTGGTTTTTAACAAATCTCTTTGTACAGAAAAAAGGCCCAAGTCAAAAGTAAACAGAAATCACGGAACTCATCTTCTGGACTTAGAATAGCAGAATCACATAGGCTGGAAAAGACCTTCAAGATCGTTAAGTCCAACCTTAAACCTAGATGAGAGAAGAAGTAACAAAAGTGTACTGCAGATGTATCAATAGAGGGTTGACTACAATGCTCTTGTCAGTTTCTATTTACCTTTTGACATTTAGGTTTGCTGTTCATGAATGTAGGGAACTGAGGTGGAGAGGGAATTTGACAAGTACCATAACTCAGCAGATTACAGTCCACCATATATGAAATCTGATGTCTTCATAATCTCCAAAGAACTTTTTCTTATGAAAAACGAGTAACACATTTCTCACAGGTGACAGAAAAGATGTCAGGCTAAAGATGAACTTCAATTATTAAGGACTGACCTGAAAAATGAGTACAGTTCATGTTTTAAACATAGACGTCAGCATGGAAAAGGAATAAGAACATGATAAGAATAAAAAACAATGCTGGAGCTGCTCATGGAATGTCTGGCATTGCTCATGGAACAGATGGGAGAGGTGGCAGATGAAAAGAGAGGATCAAGGCTGATTGTTACAGTCTAAAGCAAAAACCCAACACATTTGAATTAGCTGTGCTACACAGAGCGAATTGAAGGGGTAGGGTAAAATCAAAACAACAGGAGAGAAAAAAAAAAGCTTCTGATGGCAATGCTTTGGAAAACCAGATGGAAATCAAGTAAGGAAGGAGACAACCAGGAAGAAGAAAGACAGTGAGTAGTTAGGAAAAAATTGGGACAGCAATAAGAGATGTATTCTTTGGGACTAAGACAAAGCAATAGAAGTTTATACTATTGGAAGAAAAGGGAAGATATTGCTAGACAAGAATAATGGATTTAGCATGCATAGTCTAAACTGAAAGTGCCCCTTTTATCTTTTTCTGGACCCTTAATAATGTAATTTGCTATAATCTCATATACCTAAGTGATGGTATCAGCAAAATAAATATAATGTTTCTTGCAAATAGAAAGAATGGAAGTAGTTCAGATAAATGTAGTAAATCCAAATTCACTATAAATTTCTCACAATGGATAGCTAAACTAGCAACAAACCACACTCTCACAGCTATTACACAGCTAAGGGAACTTAAAGTTGCACGATTATCACTAATTTTTTTACATTAGTTATACCACAGAGTAGTGATATTTCTTTTTTCACCATCAAAATCACATAAATGAATCATAAGCTATTCCTTAGTGCATGTCATCCCCTGGTATATGTCCTGTTAATGGGAACAGTACGTGTTTGCTAATCAGAAGAGGAAGCAGAATAAGCACAGGAGATCAGAATGTACTTTTTATTTTTAAAAAGACTCTTGAGACCCAGAATGAACATATGGTAATAAACATAGTAAGAAAGACTTTGAACTTGAAACTTTAATTTCTATTTCTCCTTTATATACATTTATTGGTATTTCCAAAAGTTCTGCAGGTTTCAAAAATCCAAAGACAACAATCTTTTTTGAAGGGAAGAATTTCTTGATCAGCCATAGAATCAAAGGATTCATGCATTGGTACAGGATTTTTTTGCATCCTACAAAATCTGCATGTTTAAAGATTTTTTTTTTCTAACAAAAAACCTTAATATTGATGGCAGACAAGGCCAGAAGGGACCACTCTAACCATTTAGTCTGAGCTCTTGCCAAGGGCTTTCTCAGAATTTAACTTTCACAGTAAGGATTTCTGGAAAATAATCTGATTTTAGCTAGGCATTTTCCAGGGCTGAGGAACTGACTACAATGCTCAGCATGTGCTGGCCGTGGTCAATGACACATTACTGAAATGGCAAAAAAAAAAGATAAACTGTATTTCTGACATGAATATGATTAATACCAGCATCCAAATACTGGGGGGTTTTACTGCATTCATCTCATCAAATGTTTTATATTATCAAAGTTATCAAAGTATGTAGTCTGTGCCATCAAGTCATTCCTGAACTATCTTTGTGATAAGTATATGGAGAACACTAAATGTTTCTGAGCACAAGGCAAAAATTTTCAGTTCTTCAGTCATTTCTAGAATTCCTTCCATGTCTCTGTGCACCTGCTGAAACATACGAACATTTTGTTGAATTGTAGCCACTGTCTCAAGCAGAATTTTGCCAGGATGAATCGCTGAGGAAATGTATTCCTGATAAACTCATGTTTATTTCTGATTAGCACATATACTAGCCTGTTTTAGCTTCCTCACCAACTTCTACCTTATGGTCAGAATATCATCCATTAGAACCTATTAAATCAAATGTAGCCATGATCGAATCCTGCATTCTTTCCAATAAGCAGCAAATTTATCCTGGACTTCTACGGAATCAAGATTAAGCACTTAGCCTTTTTAGGGGGCTGACATCTTATTATTTGATATCTGGCCTTCTGACATCTGTCATTGTTTTCATTATTGTTGCACTGCTATGTTCCTTTCAAGAAGTGATTGATGTTTATTATTAACAGTCCCCCTGTTGATGCCTTCTTCAGATTCTGAACTAACGCGTTTTCATATGACCTTTTATGATGGATTTAGAAGAATGCACATAAGAATATAATCTTCTGGTTTTAAGATTACAATCCTTACTTACCTCTTGCTAGATTCTTTTCCTGTGCAAAACGTATTGACTGTGATTCCCAGCACCGTAGCCTGATTTTTTTATGCAGTGTTAATGAGTATGGCTATTCTTAGTACACAGTCATCAATTATTATCACCAATAAATTTATTTTTTCTCCTTTTTCCTGCTTGAATTTTTTCAATTAGCATAGGACTGTTATAAGAAATAGAGAGTTGAAGAAGGCCTTATTTTATTTTCAGTATTTTCCCCTGTTATTAAGTACTGAATAAAGAGTTTTCTTGCTCTTTCACTAGCCCATGCTGTCCTTTTGTACTTACTCATCTCAGCTGAAATCTTTTATTTGCCTCTGGCACACCAACAGTAGAATATGGCCACATAATTTGACATGATACAATTCAACAATATTACATGCACATCCATTAAAACACATGCATATATTGTATGTGGTGTACATACACGTCCTTACAATTCTGTAATGGAAAAATATACATTAGAAAATTGACAGCTAAGGTTGTATGAGTTGTGGTTGCCATGACAGTTGCTAATAACTGACTACAAATAGTTTGTACAAAACCCCCATTTGTAATTGACAACTTTTTACTTGGGTCACCTTTATTTTACCTACCTGCTGTGATGTGTTCTGTAGGTCTTTAACTTGAAATGTGCAGCAAGGACACTGTGATGACATAAAGTGAGTCCAGGACATTCATCTATAAACTGTTTAACTCAGGTAAGGTTACATGTGTAATGTCAACTACAGTGGGATCCAAACTTAGTTTAACATTTATCCATGGTTTAATATATATATAAAAAAAGTAATTTACTAAGTAACCAGATAAAATATGCATCACCATGAATTATTCTTACTGTATCTGACAAAGGTCTTGATGTGCATGTGGAATACCACTGTTCTCTACTACATACACAAAAGAAATGACAAACTCAAAACCAACCAACAAAACAAAACAGCTTAGAGATTTAAATCCTTTCCAAAACTCTAAAGACAATTAGTTCAAAAAGTGGGATTCTTTTAGATGTCATTATCATGTTTTGCTTCATCTTAACCTTTGTTATATTTTATGCAGCTTTTATGTATATTGGCAAACGGGATTTTTTTGTTTTATTATAAAATATTAAAATACAACCTTCAAACTAGGATGTTTGCTGCTTTTTAACCTTATTTAATATACATAAGGATATTTTTCAGGCCTAGGTGAAAGAAGTGTATACTTATGATTTATCTATGCTCCTGTTAAAGACTGGCAATATTACATTAAAGTATTTATTAAAAATAAATGCCTGCACATCTCGTCATCCAGGGTGTAGTGAGGACTACTTAAAGGCAACCTTTCCTCTGATATCTTAATCTATGGATTGTCATAGTGATGGTGTTTGCTCCTTTCACAGAATTCAGCAGTGGATTTTACTGTGGAGAACAAAATTCAACCACCAGGACGGACCAGGCTGAGGGAGAGCGCAAGTAAGGGCTATAGTGACTCTGCCATTCTACCCATGTAATATGACAAGGTCTATAAGCTCATGATATTAAAGCTCACTGTCTTTTTCAGGCTCATCTCATTTTGTGGTGAAAGAGAGATGGTGACACAAGTACAAACAGAAGCTAGTACAGAATTTCCTGGTGAAATAACTCAAATGAAACCAAACTCATGATGAATTAGTGATTGGCAAGGGGCCTCAAACAACCTACTTCCTGTGTGCTCACCATATATACTTATATCGACATCTGAATGTCTGAAGCTTCAAAACCTTTCTTCGTCTGTGGAAAGGAGAATTAAGATAATTTAATAATAATAAAAAGAGGAAATGCTATGCAAGATTAGTACCCTTTTCTACACGGCTATTCCTCATCTTTACTGACAGCAACAAAGATATTTAACAAAAAAAATATATTATCATTTGATAATTTAATTGGAAATTCATTGTCACAGTATTGCTACACCGCTTCTTCTTCTAATCAGGTTTGTGTGTGTGCCTCTGTGTGTCTCTGTGTGTGCTACATAGCAATAGACTTTGTGCCAAACTGAAAAGTGTTAAATTTAGCTTGCAGTAAATAATAACTAAATAAAGCTGGAACCCATCTAAAAAAAACCCCAAACCAATAAAACATTATACATGAAAATTAAATATCTGGATCTGGTTTGGGTACATAGTTAAAAATATGCTTTACAAGTGTACCTGAAAGGTGGCTATATCTAAATGCCATCATCATGAAAACTAGTGAAATTTATAATTAAATAAAAAAGACTGTAAAAAAATAGAAGGGTTTTCTTTTTTTTTTCCACTCGTTTCTGCTTGCCTTCCAAGCTAACGTCTCCCGCTCTCACAGAAGAAAATCGGCGTGAGATTGATTCGTGTCTCTGATTTTTTACGCGTGTGAAGCATCCTGAACGCGAGGGTCTATGCAGGCAGGCGGCGGTGCGCGCAGCCCAGCGCATCCGCCCGAGGGGAGGCGTTGGGGCTGAGGTACCCGACTTCAGGCACGCTCTTTCGGGAGGGTGGAATCAAGCACCTCCCTGGGGGCAGCGGGGTCGGGACGCGAGGAGAGGGTCAGGCCTGGGGGAGCTGCCGCGGACACCGGTCCCTGCCACGCCGCTGTCCGCGGTGCTGAAGGCTGGCGTCTGCTGCTGCCCTCATCGTGGCCGCGCGCGAAGAGGCGCGGCGAGGCGGCAAAGGTTTGGGGGGGTGCGGAAGAGGCGCGCTCCCGATGGTCCGGCAGCTCGCGCAGGCGCGCCGCCGCCCCCGCCGGACGCGGGAGTCCGCGCGTTGAGTGCGAGGGAGCGCGTGCGAGCGCGTGCGAAGGCAGGGCCAGGCGGCGGGCGCGCTCAGGCAGCGGGAGCGCAGCGGCGGCGCCGCCAACGGCACGCGGCCATATCCCCCGCCCCTTATTCCAAGAGCCGGGACGAGGACCGGAGCGGTGGCATCTCTCTCTCTCCCAGCGGTAGCGCGGGCAACGGCTTCTCCGACTCCTGCCGCCCGCCCGGGGGTTATTTTCGTGCCGTTCCTGCCGTGGTTGGGTTGCGCTTGTCCGGCGCGCAGGGGATCTAATTTGCTGACGAGCGCGCTCCGCGGAGGAGGACGAGGAGAAAGGAAGGGCTGTTTCCGTGGCTTTGTGGATGCTCTACTTTTCCTGGAAATGCAAGAGATTATGCATATTTCTGTCTTCGTGGCTCCTGTGTTGTGGGCACTGATCTGGGGGGTCCATTCGAACAGCATACAGATCGGTAGGTGCCCGCATGCCGAGGAGTCGCACTCTCCTCTCGGCGGAGCTCCCGCGCCTTCGCCCGCGCCGCCGCCACTCGCGCATTCCTGCCGCGTCGCCGCGCGCCCGGCTCCAGGCGCACCGCGGTCCCCGTCCCCTCGCCGCACCGCCCGTGCCGCCGGGCTCCGCCGGGACGGACCCGCGGCGGGCATCGGCTCCTGCACCGGTCCCCAGCTATCCGCACCCCCGCCCAGCCTCGGCGCTGCTCTGCCCGTACCCCCGCCCGCCTGATATCTGTGTGTGTGTTTCCCTGCAGGGGGACTGTTCCCGAGGGGCGCCGATCAGGAGTACAGCGCGTTCAGGGTAGGGATGGTTCAGTTTTCCACCTCGGAGTTCAGGCTGACTCCCCACATCGACAACCTCGAGGTGGCTAACAGCTTCGCCGTCACCAACGCCTGTGAGTAAAGGGAGCGCCGCCAGCCCGGCTGTGCTGGCGGGGGCGCCGGGTGGGTGTGCGGGTGAGCGCGGGGTGGTGGCGGCGGGAGGAGAGGACGGGGGGGAACCGGTCGGACTCCGCGCCGCCACCGAGCGGACACGGCACGCGGGATTCCCGCGCGCTCCCAGCCCTCACGGAGGTTTAAGATGGTTCCCGCCGCCCACGCCCGCGCGTTACATAAGGCTGCGCGGCCGCGGGACCGCCCGCAGCGGGTTGGCTATGGGCTCTGCCTTCCCGTTTAATCGGCGTGGGCAGGGCCGAGACCACCCTCACGGCAGTAGCCGAGGAGGGGGGCGCGGAGCTTGGCGGCTGCGGAGGCGATCAGCCATTTTGACACCGCACGGCGTTGCGGGCTCCATCTCGCCGCCCCGCTCGTCCCCCGCCGTCACCCCCCGCCGTCGCCCGCTCGCCGCTTCCTTTCTTCCTCCTCCAGCTTCGCCGGGAGCGGCCGCCCCTCGGCGTGGCCGGTGGGGCGCTGCCCCGGATCCGCCTCCAGCGGGCGAGGCTCGGCCCGGCCGCGCGCGTGCGGCGAGGCGCGGGGACACGTGGTGTGGCTTGGGGAGGGCAGGGCGGGACAATGGTCCTGGCGCGAAGAGAGGGGGAGCCCTCGGGCAGGGTGGGGACCGCAGCGGTATTTCCTCGCTCCCGCCTGTCGGTAGCAGGGGTAGCGGCTGCGGGATGCAGGCTGAGTCTGCGGGGCAGGGGGGCTCCCGAGGGGAGCCGGGGTGCAAGGGCACTGCGGGGCCAGGACGCGTGGTACGAGGCAGCTGCCGTGAAGGGCCAGGGGCGGCTGCAGCGAAGGGCCAGAGGCGGCTGCAGCGAGGGGCTGCGGGCGCTACTTGGGGTGGCAGTGGAAACTATGAGCAAGAGGCCATCGTGACCAAGGCGATGAGGGGTGTCTGCTTTTCCCGACGTGCCCGTTTCCAGCAAAACCGGGGGGCTCATAACCAGCAAGGAGCAAAGAGCCTGCTCTTGTGCTGCACTGACTGCTCCCCATCTATTGCTCACCGGCCGCCCCAAGGCATTGCCTCATCCCGCCTGGGGACGAACTGTAAGGAACACTGAATCTGGAGGTCAGCTGTCAGTGAGAGCAATTAGCCTCCATTGGCGATCTTTTTTTTAAACCTTATTTGATTTAGCCACATGCAGTAGGTGAGGTGGTGCTGAGGAGGGGCAGCCTGGCATAAGTGGTGGGGTAGGTGGTCCAAGAGCTCTCAGTGGTATGTACGAGGGCAGGAGGGTCTGGCACACACAACTGAAGTCAAAGAAGATCACAACACATCATCAACCACGGCAAGGCTACTTTGCTAATTGTTGCAAACTGTTTGGGGAGTTCTTGCTTTCTTAGGTAGAGAGTTTGCAGCAATCAGGACCGCTTGTGGTTAGAGTTTGCAGTATATGTTACTGAGATGGTCAATGAAGTCAATTTGTATAGTGGTCTAGCTATACATTCTGCAATACATTCCGAAGAAGTATGCCTGGTCTTTCTGTGTTTCTCAGTTCTCTGAAGTCAACAAAAATGAAAATAACTTGTATAAAATGCCTGTTTGTTTGGGTTTTTTTGGGTTTTTTTTTCTACTAGTACTGGAGACAAATGTAACTGCCTGGTCTTTGTGAAAGCAAAGGATTCATATTTTGCTCCAGTCCCATCAAGATTTTTGTCTGTGTTTGTTTGTGTGCATCAATCTTATGTCCTTGAGCTTACCTGTCTTCCTTGGACAACTCTTACAATTCTCAGATGGCATATAGCCTGTGAACTGCAGTGGTGGACTTTGAGACTTCCAGAAGAAGGCAGATTCTACAGACGTTTTGGGTTTCCCTGTTCTCTGAACCTTGTCCAAGACTTCCATTTTCAAGCAGTTTGAGGAGTACCAAATTAAGACATGAACATGCACTTAATTTTTCAGCACCTCTGTCATCACTGATGGTTTAGTCAAGTTATCTTGTCAGTTAGATTTAATTGACTAGTAAAACCTGTGCTAAAAATACTTGTAGTATTTCCATGCTTACCGTTGAAATTTTGGCATATAAGAAGCAGAATTTAGTGATTACTGAGCGCTGCATACACAAATGGTTAAGGAGGATCCATCTTTTTCTGTCCCCTTTATGCTTTTTCTCATTTGAAATACTGAAAATTTTGCAAGTTTGGGTTTTTGTTGGTTTGGGTTTTTTTTTTTTCAGAATACTGTACAAAGAACCTGTGTCTGAAATCAGTACTGTTAACACAGGTGTAAAAGAAGGTTACAGAAATGTGGTGTAGTATGAAACTGTAAAACCTTCAGTATTTACCCAGGTATTTGACTCTGGCAGGGTGATTTTCCTTTACAGAATTATAGTGTCAGGCTTACACTGTAATAGAAGTAATGACCGTTTCTGCTCTAGGAATAATAAATAAATGCTCTGAAATTGACAGCTGAGATATTTCAGCTTTTGAATGAAAAACTCCAACTGAGGCTTGGGCTGCAGTTCTTGGGCTGCAGAATCTCTGGGGGGGTTTGCCTGCTGCCCTCCTGCCCCTCAGTAAACAGAAGGAAACTGAGGCATGCTGTTCTGTCTACTTTAACAACAAGCAAACAAAAAAGCCCACTGTAAAACTATTTAAAGGAATCTTCAAACTTATTGTCCGTACTTGCTCCAAGTTCGTTGATGGAGCAAACAGTTCTTAGATTAAAAGTTGTACTGCTGATTCTACTTTTGAATAAGGTTCCTAAGCTTCCAGGAAAAGAGGAGACAGTGGTTAAGTACTACTGTGGGGTACATACATAAGTACTACTCAGTCATTTAAAGGTGACCAGAAGATAGGTGTAGCTGAGGAGAAATCGAGGCTCTGTGAGTACATAACCTTAACTCATGTAATTTGTCCATAACATATAGTAACTTTAGGTTGCTGGACTGTGTAAGTCTTGTGCAAAGCTGTGTTGACAGGTCATTAGGAGTAGCTGCTGGAATCTAATTGCAGTTTTGACACCTCAAAGTCAGTGTCACTAGGAGGCTCACTGGTTTTGATTGAGAGATGTTGCAGCCTTTCTTCAAACTGATGGCAGAATTAAGACAAATATTTACTGCTATGACTACTGTTACTTCCTTCAGGAGAAATGGACTAGACTTAGCCTCTTTGAGCATTCTTGGTGGTTCAGAGGATTACAGAGTCTAGGTGACAAAGGCAAACACAAGTTCACTCGAGCAGAACCTGTGGGTTTTAACAGCTGTGGCAGAGGCACAGCACCACAGGTAATTCATAGGGTGGAGCTGCAAGGTATCCAAACAGCTGGACTTTATTGTCTTTCAGCACAGTATAATTGTAGTCCAGTCTAACTGAAGAAGTGCTGACCACCAGTGACATCATATTTTTTGTTCAAAACAAAAGGAAACTGGTGAAGATTAAATCCTTTTCTCTTAAATCCACTGACCCAAACAGGGATAGTTGTATTATGTATTCATATATTTTTGCTCTGAAAGGGTGTTGGAGTCACCTAAAGAGATGTTTCCTGTGGAATCCTATAAAACCTCCATAACTGTAATCAGTTCTTCGTATTATAGTTTCAGCACAGAGGTAATATATGCACGATCTTGAATGGTTAATCCTTCTGGCTCAAGAGCCAGCGTTGAGCTTTTCTGTTTTAAATCGAGTCTTACAGCTCTGCAGGGATCACTGCACCATGACATTATGACAAGGGGATGCTGATTCATGTATAAACCTTAGATCCTTTCATTATGTCTTCAACCAGCAGCATTGAAAATCTATGAATATCCATGTTGCAACTCGGGAGTCATGGCAAAGGTTTTCTCAGTCATTTTGGAATATAATGCTATAGATGCATTCTTATAAGAAATAACATTTTGCATACTGCTGACAAAATGATTAAAGAATAAGCAAAAAAAATACCCTGTAGTGGTAAAGGTGGGAGAAATTTAGATGTGTTTATTTGATTTAAAATTACTGTGGACCAAGCCTAAAATATATTTCATAATAAATAATTCAAACTGATTTAAAGGAGTAGGGGAATAAACTGTTATGTTTCAGTTCATTTGTATTCCTAGTCCTTCTCATTTCTTTTTCACTATAAAACATTTCTCAGGCTCAGTGAGCAGATGTGAAATAGGTTCTGTACCTCCATGTAATTAAAATGGAGATGATCAAATGGGTTTCTGTAGTAAAATGATACAATAAAACCAGGATGTAGCCTACAATAGGAACTCTGGTGCTTTTGCTGCTCTCAGAACATTTTTCTCCTCAAAATCAAGCAAACTTTAAACATTCTTCTACTCCTGAGAGTTATTCGTAAAGAAGCCTGGGGTATTTATTGTGTGACAATACTGTCCCTGCTGTGCATCTTTGCTCCTGGCTCACAGAGCATTTTCACACAGCCGTGATCCAGAATGTGGGCAGATATAAATACGACAGCTTTCACTTGATTGCTTGACTTTTCAGATTTTTATTATGTGATTATTGCATTAATTTTGTCCATATATTGGTAATAAAAAATTATGCTGTTTTAAATACAGTATGAATATATATTTTACTCTTATAAACCTTGAAGTCAGTTATATTTAATAGCAGTTTGTGAGTAGCTTAGCAATCAAGTCTTTACTGTACCAATCAAGCTCTTAAAGCAACCAATATTATCAACCACTTCAATATATTCATATGTTTATATATGCTTTTATTTTTATTTAATATATGAAAACATAGTAACTTTTTTCTGTTTGAATGAAAATTTACATTGACTTTGGTAGGACTTTTGACTGTACATAGCTGGGGATGTACTTAACTCCTTGCATACATAAGACATTTCTGTACTATCCAGTATGTGTTACAGACCCTAAACCAAGGGCTGCTACAATAAAGAGATACTGTTATTGCCTATTTCTTTAGTTCTTTTATCAAACTTCTTCTTGTTAAAGTATTTTTGAGAATTAAAGCATGTTTAACAGATAAATAATTCTCTGTGAACAGTTGGTAATTACTAGTGAAGTATATAATAACTGGTAACATGTTGTTAGTTTGAAAATGCCTTAAATAGGCAAAGACTACTCTATTAACATTATGTAGAAAGTTAAGATACTCAGCATAATAAATTTATAAGCCATCTTCTGTGAAAATTTGATTAAATCGCAAAAAATATTTGCTCAAGGAAAATATAATTTTAAATTAATATTTCTGTAATATGTGCTGGTAGGACTAATTTTTAGGAAGCTAAAAAGAGGAAATAACCCACAGTAAACATAAATGTGTGTATGTATGTACATGTGTGTACACACATGTATATATAAATGTACATACTTATGTACTTGTAGTGAACAGTAGTTTGTTTTGAATGTCACATAAATAAAAAGCAGGACATTGATTAAACCCTACAATTCATTTTACAAAGAGAATGGTCTCAGAGCTCTTATGAATGAGATAATTTATCACTTTAGGTCAATATTCTCACCCCTGTGAATTGAGTATGCATTACTGATCTTTTTTTCTGGAACCAGTGTCACTGTAACTCAAGCCAAGGAATATAGGTCAGAGAAAATAACACTGAAAAAGTACCTGAACAGGTAAAAAAATTAGTTGTATATATCAAACTCTCTATATATGTATGTGTTAATGGGCTTCTCATATGGCAATTAACTGGGACTTTCATTTCTGAAATGAAAAAGATTTTTCCATTATTTTGTAACTGATTATTGCATTTATCAGAATGTGAATGCAGTGGTATCTACTTTTAGAAGACCGTGGACAAGGGATTAATTCCTTTTGCGATCTAGATTGCTCAAAATGTATAGGGCAAAAGTCTGCATGTTTTTATACAAAAGAGATAGGTTTGTGGACATCATTATTATTTTGTCTTGAAACCTTAATGTTTTCCTTTAAATTCATAAAAAAATTCCATTGGCTACATATTTAACCTTGCTAAAACCAAAAAAAGAGCTTTGATTTAAAAGAATAAGTCCTTCCAATAATGATTTTTTTATGGACAAACAACAAGGAGTGAATAAAAGCGTCAGACAAACATAGTGAATGCATGTCATAAACCAGATCAGCAGTAAGGAGTAAAGCAGGTTTTAAATAACCACATGTTGATCAAATGTGTATTGCACCATCTAAAATGAATAGCTGTGCTTAAAGTACTGCTCCTGTATTTATTTGCATGCCATTATGGATTGGTATAGATGTCTTTTGAAATACTATTTACTTTTCTTTATCTGTATCTAGGCCCACCATAGAACACTTTGATTTTCTGATGCAACACTGCTGTGCTCCCTTGTGTAGTGATTATTCTGTAACAGACCTTTGATTAATTTTTTTTCTTTTTTCTTTTTCATTGGTTTAAGAAAAAAGTTCTCAAATCAGGCAGTTGAAGGGGAGATTAGTTTTTTACCCCCTAAGGTTCCCATTTTGAAAATTAACATAGGGAGTTTACATTTCTGTCCTGAATCTGATTTAATGCATTTATCTATGGCTAGTCACTTCATGAGAGTGTAAAAAAAACTTTACAAGAGAAAGATACTCATTATGATTCTGCAGGAAAGTATGGTTCAGCTCCAACTACTGCTATCTCCCAGCACCTGCTCCCAAACCTGGCTCAGAAATTAATAGGATTTTTTTGAGGGCTGAAGTGTTACATGCAGTTCAACTGAAGGTGATGGAATCAGTCATAAGAGATGTCTTATTTCATCTCTAATCTGCTATTTTATTTGATACCAGAGGAAGTATATTCAGGTCTGTATTCATTAACTTAAATCAGTGTGTGATTGCTTTGTATGCTTGGGGTGCTGGGTCTGTAACTGAATTACTGCTCATTTCAGCTAGCCCATGAATGACTTACTGGGCTTTATTGCACATGAAAATAGTATCTTCATTACTTAGCTACAGAAGGTAAGCTGCTTCCATTTCGCAGTTGAAGAGTACTTTTTTAAGATGGACATGTTTTTTTCCAAATGATACTTCCAATGAATGAGAGTAGGACAGAATTCTGTAGAGTGTTCATATTGGTCCTGATTCAGGAATGTAGACTCACACAACCAGTAGTAGAATTTCAGAGCTCAGTAAGGGACAGTGGCTAATTATGTGTGAACTGTTCAAAACAGATATATGAACACGTGCTTGCTATGTCACCTGTTCAGTTTGATCTCAATTTCAGGTAGTTAATATTGCGTTGATTGGATGCTGCAGATTTTTTAGGCTGGTGTGATTAAGACTGTTGTAGCATTGTAGTTTATTCTCACCATAAATGTGTTTAAAAGTTTAAAAACGTGACTTGGGGTGGAAAAGATTCCTCTGTGTGTTACAAATGGTATGAACTTATTTTCTTTAACACACTTTGAGAATTACAAATAAATTAATTCTAAACACTCAGTATGATAGATAATGTAAACAGCAATCTGTTAGGTAATGTGAAGAGTTTCTCATCATCTGCACAGAGAAAACTGCTTTCAGAGGTCATGTCAGCAACAGGGCTGGAGAGCTCAACAGAACTCTTTCGCAACTGCATTGCAGCCTGGAGAAGGGATTTGTTTTATTTTCTTTGTTTTCTGCTTTTTATGAGTGTATTTGGTAGTTGTAACACTCTGATCTGTAGCCATAAAATGAAAAGGCTAATGTGGTTTACCATCAGTAATGTGGATCTAAAATACTTGAATGTGTTGCATTCCCTTGTATGTGTGTAAAATATCTCAGAATGTCTGAAAATGTATGCTAATGAAGTGGACTGTACAGCTCTGAGCAGGTCGGAGTAATTTATTCAATATCATAAATCTTTCAATTTGAGGATGTTAAGGCTTAGCTTGCTCAAAATGTTTCTCCTTGATAGTTTGATTTTGACAAAACGTCTTCTGAGCCAAAATGCTGATTTTTTTTTTGCTTTGCTTTGTTATCCCCTCATATGAATGTAGCAAATTCCATAATGCCTTGATAGTACAGTCTCAGAAGGGATTCTTGGTACAATTGTGAGGTTCTGCAAGCAACGGAACTTTCCTGCGTGATTGTGTCTTGTGCATAAGTACTGCTGTCAGGGAGTTTGTTCCAGGTGTAATATTTGAAAAGCAGAGTAAATAATTTGCAAGGCTGGTGCATTCCAAGCTCATACTTACATAAGCTAAAGCCATGTTACTTAGAGCAGAAGGGGACTGACTGATCCACACCAGTGTTAAAGTGAGTGGTTAGGAATCATCCAGGGTTTAACCCAGTTATTTTGTATCTTATCCATGTCTGGCAGAAGACCTGAATTTAACCCTTTCTCTTTCACTTCCCAGTTGAATGGTGTTAGTGCTGGGCCATTTTTGGTTTTGATATCCATCTCCCTTTCTGTCACTCTTCTTCCTGCTTTGATGATCATTTGATGAAAAAAATCACAGTAATCTTACTTTTGACCTGATGCAGGAAGGGAGGAAAGTAACTTTTAGATTTTGGGAGCAGGAAGACAATTTACTGCTCTTTATTATGATAAACCATAGAGGAAAAAAAATACGTTAGGAAAATTAAGTTGTCTTGATTTAAGTAATTGTGCAATCAACAAAAATTAATTGACTAGATTTATACACAGCTTTAGACTTTTGAAGACATTTTAAATGAGCACCTGGAAACATACTATGATTTTATTATATTTAAAGACTGGATGGATTTGAGGCAGCAGGAAATGGACGAAAATATGAGTCAGTATACATTATAAATTTCACTATAACTGTGGTTTTAATATCACTCACAGCCTTACATCTGCCCATTTTAAGGTGCTTTTGTTTGATGAGAGAGGATCGTACTGAAATTCTGAAAAGTCATGACTGAAAAGTCATTCATTCATTTTACTGACTAATGAGATGAGTTCATGTATTCCGTAACCTGATCCCGTATTCTGGGTCTCTAGAGTAAGAAGACCAAACTATTTTTGCTCAGTCAAATAAATTGTCAAGCTTCCGCTGATCATAGTAGGAACAAAAACTGATCCAGAATTTATATTTCTTCTCTTGTATGTGTGTCAAAGACTGACTTATTTTTTTTGTATATGGGAAGAGGCAGGGGTTAAACAATTCCTAAAAAGTCCTAAAATGTCTGAGGATCTCTTTGAGCTAAAGAATATTTTTTTCCAAACTTTGAGGTATGTGCTCCTATATGACGCCATTTTTTTTAAAGTATCGCACGTGTTTCTTAAATGCTTTGTCAGGAGTCAGTATGGAAACCTTAGGAAAATTGTTAGACCATTTCAATTTAGTATAAATATGTAAATAGAACTGATATCGTAGCTAAGAAAGCAAAGGTTTGGTCTGTTCTTTTATAGATGAAGAGGAAAATACTTGCTCCCTTCCTTTGTTTGGATTTTATCATAGATGTTAACTCTTTGGTAAAATTTTTGTATAAATTTGAAGTTTTCATTTGTTCTTTCACTTGTAGAAAAATGTGTTTTAGTTTGGCTTTATAGAACTCAGCAGGGAATTTCCACTATAGAAGTAAGCAAGCATCTGTGAGCTGCAACTACTGAATTTTCAGAAAGTGAAACACTCACTGTGTCTTTGAACATGTCTCTTTATTTCTATTTTGATATGATAAAAAAGAATATATTCTTCAATGTCTCAATTTGTGGAGACATTTTAAATTCAGATGTGATTAATAGACATGATAGTCCTAGTTTGTGATACACCGTAGTCCTAGTTTGTGATACACCGTGCTATGCTGTGTGAACATCAAGGTGCAGCTCCAGAAAATGTCAGTGTCCTGCAGGTCCTGTAGCAAATCTGGCAGCCTATGGGGATGCTTGAGATACTCCAGTGCCTAAATTAATGCTTCGTACATGTACTTAGTAATCTGAATAATTTCCGGAGTTTCATGAGAAAAGGGCATGTATGTAAACACCAAATAGTTTTTTAGGAACTCTGAAATTTTTTGTAGGCTAAGTACTGTTGCATTTGGTTGGTGTTTGTAGTGGAAAGTGTGGAACTTACTAAGTCATGACTTATCCACTCCGAATAAATACATAGTTTCAAGAATACCCTATGCCTATTCAAACATGTTGAAGAGCCCCGGGTATTATTATGCATCTACGTTTCCTCTTAGCTTTGTTCTTCTGGACATGCAAATAATGGTTCGCTTTACTTGAGGATTTTTATTCTTCCTTTCTGCATGGAACTATTTCTGGCTTCTTTTTGAACCAGTGGTTCAGTATCAGTACAACAGTTCAGTATTACAGTTCATAGCATTACTTGCAACTTTCTGGTATGCAAAACTGCTGTTGCCTGGGTTTCTTGCTTTATCCTGAAGTCCAGGAACTCGCAGTGATCAATTTTTGCAGTATTTCTTTGTTGCATGACATCTTAAGGTATATATGTTGCAGCTTGTAGAAGCCATTTTCCAAACTAAATATCAACTGCCTTAAATTAGAAAGAAAGTTCACTTGGTGTAATTCCTCACTTTATCCAGGTGATTTATCTCCACAATGTAGATCTAATTCTGAATTTTCTTTTCTTTCTTTTTTTTCTCTTGTTCCCATACTGCTTAAAACAATCCTCCAAAACAAGTGTTACTACTACTGGGTGATTAAAAAAACTATGAAAGTAATTGTGCTGATTATTTAATTGTGACACATTGGTGGTTCTGTAGGAAAAAACTTGTGTCTTTAAAATCAAGTGTCTTATTTACCAAGTGTTATATGAAATTTTTAGAGGAAGCTAGCCATATTTGCAGGAGCATGGTTAATCTAGTCATCACTATGGATTACTTACAAATTGTGAGATTAGTTTTGTGCACTGCAGTTAAGCTATCTTGGATTTTGTTGTTTTGGTTTTTTTTTTCTCCTTTAAGGAAAATTCTAGGTTTCTTCTCTAGGTTTCCCTTTCCTCCTTTGATGTCTGCCAACCAGCTAAGTATACCAAAAGTATCTGTTTCAGGAAACCTAGTGCATCTCATTAGAATTGTCTTCTGTTTCCCAGATTCAAGTTTAAGAATGCCTTGCTCGGTAACTGATTTTTTTGTGGTAAAGATCCTCTGAGCGATAGTGACATTAATGATGGATATAAGGTGGGTTTTTTTCCTTGCTTGCTTGCTTGGTTTTCTGAATGCTTTCTATGCTATAACTCAAGAGAACTCCTCTTGTTCCAAAGCAGCTTCATAAATGTGTATGAGAGCTCAAAGGAGACACTGTATAACTTAACAAGCCAGGAAGAGGTATACCACACTGTGGCTATGGTGTAGGAGAGTTTTGTGGGGGGAAAAAAATCTCATGGAGTTCAGATCTGCCCTCTGCATCCTTCCACGCTTTTAAGCCAGAGGTCAGATGGGTACATTGCAGCTTATGTTACTTCTCGTATTTCTGGGAATTCCTCGTTCTGTAACCCTTGGTGGCTTCATATACTTGCTGTGAGTCCTTCCTAGCAGTGGTAACATCTCCAATTCTCTTCCATGAAGTGGGGCAATACAGGCCAGTCTGCAGAGTGGAGTGACTATGTCAGTGGACAAGGGAAGAGGTACGGATGTCATCTCTCTGGACTTCTGTAAGGTCTTTGATGTGGTCCCCAACAACATCCTTCTCTAAATTGGAGAGAGGTGGTTTTGATGATGGACTGGTGGATGAGGAATTTGTTGGATGGTCACTTCCAGAGAGTAGTGGTCGATGGTTCGATGTCCACATGGAGCTCAGTGACAATTGGTGTGCTTCAGGGATCTGTATTGAGACCAGTATGGTTTAATATCTTCATTGACAACATAGCAAAATTGAGTGCACCCTCACCAAGTTTGTAGATGACATCAAGCTGAGCATTGCAGTCTGCGTGCGTGAAGGACAGGATGCTATCGATAAGGCCAAGTGCAAGGTTCTGCACCTGGGTCTGTCCAGTCCCTGGTAGGAGCACAGGCTGAGGAATGAAGGTGTTGAGGAACAACCCTGAAGAGAAGGAGTTGGGTTTACTGCTGGATGAAAAGCTGGACATGAGCTGGCAATATGCGCTCACAGAAGACCAACCATATTCTGGACTGCATCAAAAGCAGTGTGGCCAGCAGGTCAAGGGAGGTGATTCTCCCCCTCTACTCTGCTGTGGTGAGACTGGACCATTGTGTCTAGCTCTGGAGCCCTCAGTGAAGGAAAGAAGTGGACCTGTTGGAATGGATCCGCAGGAGTGCCACAAAAATGATCAGAGGATTGAAACACATATATGAAGGAAGGCTGAGAGTTGGGCTTGTTCAGCCTAGGGAAGAGGAGGTTTCAGGGAGACCTTATGGCAACTTGCCAGTACTTAGAGGGGGCCCACAAGAAAGCTAGGGAGGGACTCTTTATCAGGGAGTGTAGTAGTAAGACAAGGGGTAATGGTTTTAAGCTGAAATAGGGGAGATTTAGACTAGATGCAAGGAAGAAATTTTTTACAGTGAGGATAGTGAAACACTGGAACAGGTTGCCCAGAGAGGTGTTTAGTTGCTCTATCCGCAGAAATATTCAAGGTTAGGCTCAGCGAACTGATCTAGTTGAAGATCTCCCTACACACTGCAGGAGGGTTGGACTAGATGACTGTTAAAGGTCCCTTCCAACGTAAACTACTCTATGATTCAGAAACTATGGAATATAACACTGATACATGTACAAACTGTGAACTTAGGGGTTCAGGAATGGAATAAGGCTGAAGGCATCTGTGTTAACCCAAACTAAGTGGTGAGAATTAGATGTCCAGTAATGAAATCAGCAACACTTAGCACCTAATGGAAAAGACTTTAAGTCAGCCCAAATGACAGAAGATTCTGTCTGAAGCTGTCAAACTCAAACTGTGTCTCTCCCTTCCTGGGTGACTGACTGAAGCGAAGGAAGTATGATAACGGTCAACTGTAATGGTTTTAAATGCTCTGGTTTTGTGATTCTGTGGACACTGTGCAGATCTTTCACCTCTTGGCTGGGATAGTTCAATGGTGTAGAAAGAAGTGAGATAGTCTGAGCTGTCAGAGACGCTGACTTTTTACCTTATCTTTGTGGAATGCAATTAGGACCAAGGCGAGAAGGATTTTTTTTTTTATGTGAAAAGAGACGCAGTTATACGTTCAGATCTCTTTTTCTCCTAACTGTACTAACCTCAAGGTTTATTAGGTTGGAGTTCTTCATCTTATCTTGTAAAGTAGACCTGTGTTTTTGAACCTCATACTGTAACAGAAAATCTGTCTTTTGGCCTCCCTTAGGAGGGATTGCATTATATTTTTGAACAAGTTTGGTGTTATCCTGGGGTTACAGTTACAGTTTGTATTCTGTGCTGTATATTTTAGGTGCTAAAAGTTAATGCCATTTTGTATTTTAAATTGCATTGGCCATGAGCGACGTGATACTTGCTCTTTCCCATGGGTCTAGTTGCTTCATTGTTTCTAGATTAAATTCAGGGCAGGGAGTTTCAACTGTAGAGTTTGTGTATGTTTAGTTCTGGCTATGTGGATAGAAATTTCTCTTTGTTTAGCTGATGTGGCAGCTGTGTTCACGGACACAAGTTAAAAGGCACTACTTTTAAAGGTTAGGGTGCTGCTGACAGGGTGTTTTCTATGAAGGATGCTCAACCTTCTATGTGCTTTTCGTGATCTGCCAGACAATCTGTTTCATCCAAAGTATTTGCTGAAGGATCTGTTTGGAAAATGAGAAGAGAAATTATTTTGGGGAATATTTGCCTTTTGGTCATCAAATAAAATAAGATTAGCTTGTTTATTTCTGTTTGATCTTCATGCAGTGAATGTTTAATTCATATCATGCTCCATTTCTATGAAGAGGAAAGTAGAAGATGGCAGTAAAGCACTCAGTAGCTTTTGTCCACTTTTTTTTAATTACTGAGCACGAAGAATAGAAGTTCCATTTAGGGTAAAATGCATAAGGAAAATGTCCCCGTCACCTTTTACAGGCACGTAATGTATTCTTTTCCTGTGTAGAAACAGGAAGCAAAATTTCAAGGAAAAACAAACTTAGAAACAAATAGAATAGTCCTGTTAAGATCTAGATTATTCTTACATATTGAATAACTGTAGTGATATGTGGTGGAACAGCAAAAGAGTACATCAAGAGAAAAATGAACAGAACAGCCTCGTTCTGGTGTGTCTGTACCTTTATACAGGCAATGAAATAACAGTGATCACAAAATTTTATGAAGCCCTCAGGAACAGGTTTACTACATTTTCCTTTGAATTCTCCGTTCAGTTGATGTAACTCACTCTGACTCTGACTATAGGGCCAAATCCTGAAATGTCCAGGATACTTAGCATGGCAGCAAGTTATCTGGAATTCCAAAAGCTCAGGAGGGCTGTGATTCACAGGATTTGTGCCAGCCTTCCCTGTGCATTCATTCCATTTAGCTCATAATCATGAAAAACAAAATACACAGAAAATGTTTGGAGTTTTAAATTAAGAATAAACATTACAGAGACTTCACACAAGACTGAATTAAATACTGAGTTTTTTATTACTTAATTACTATGCCTGATGGCAGGTGGAGGCTGTAATTGTAGTCCTGTCATGATACTGACTGGGTACCAGTGCACAATACCATTCTTTCTTTTTTGTGTGTCTGGATTTTCTTCCCACACAGAATGGTGTGGGACAGTCAGTGCTCTGTCACCCCCCACCAAATGTCAGCAAGAACTCTCACCCAGACTAGAGGTGTGCCGTAGGGCTCCTGGGCCTTCTGTTCACAGGTCATCACAATTGAGCAGAACACAAGTTCCTTATTAAAATCAAGTTATTTGCTTAGGTAGCAATACTTCCAGCTCTTAATGATTAATTTGGTATATACCACCTGATTGGACTAAATCAACTATAATCATTAAAAAAAAATTAGCAGTGCTGGCAGTTTTCGAGATGGAAATTCCTTTGAATTATTGCTTGTTCTTCAAGACACTCTTCTGGAGATTATTTCAAAACATGACTTAGTCAAGAGAAATGTTGTTAAATCGAATAGGCTAGAGTGAAGGTCTACATGTGCACCTCTGTCTTGAAAATTATTCCACCTCAGATTCATTATCTTTGGGTCTTTAGCCATTTCAGAAATACTTACTTTTAGTCTCATCTTGTTGTAATTCATTGTAAGCTGTAGTTACATTTTTAAAAAGAATTAACATTGTGGTTGATTTTTCTGATAAAATGTCAGGTAGCAGTTACTGTTTCCTCTAAAAATGTAGCACCTTGATTGTATTTCTTAAAATATTTTAAATTCTTTCCACAAGCTCTTGACAACAAGTGGAAGAAACCAAAATGTCTCTCTTCAGAAAATATGCATGTGTACCATCTTGTGGTGATGATAATCTACCACTTTTTAAGATTCAGGCAACACATAGAACACAGTTATTTGTTCTTCACCCTTTGTGCATAGTCTAGAAAAAGTGTACGAAACAATTGAAACTCATGGTGTATTGGTTTGGTTTTTCTTTAATTTCTAATTTCATGTTCTGAAACTTGGACAATTATGCTCATTTAGCAGAAGCTTACCTTGCTGTATATTGGTTTGTATCTGAAAGACTAAAACCAAGATTGTAATATTGGTGAAGAGAGTTCTTCCTGTCCCTAGCTTGAGTTTAGATTGGCTTCTAGGAGGCATAGGTTTTGAGTGGTTGGGTCTTGAAAGTAGGGACATGTATCGGTTTAAAAAAAATAAAGAAGTCCAAGTATAGTGTGAAGGGTTTGATGAGATTTTTTATAACTCCTAACCTTGTATGTTTGGAGTCTGCCAAAATAGAAATTATTTTTAAAAGAGTAAGAGTAAGACAAATACTTAAACTTGAAAATATGAGTGAAATCATTTTTGCAATGACATAAAAGAATGTGTGTTATAAAAGAATACGTGATGGTGATTAAACAACTTGCAGTGACTAGATGTGATATAAAGTTTTCATGAGAAATCATTTAGGATTATCTGATAACATGAGTGATTTTACCTTTCAATAAACATTCTAGCTAGTTATTTTGAAATTTGCAAGTAGTCTTCTCTGACTCCTGGTAGTGCCTATGATGTGTGGTTATCTAGTGGTCTTAGATCCTTAGTTACTCCAGCTGTAGCAGCAATATAGGTTTTGATTTGCAGCCAATGTCCAGGTATGGTTTAGGGGAAGTGCAGGCCAGGACCTGTTTGCAGCAGGCAATCTGAAGTTTGTCACCTTGTTTTTAAGGGAAGAATGATTAGCTGTTTGGATGTGAGTTGCCCAGCCAGAGGTAGTGGGGATTGAGGATGCGTAGGGGCTCATCTTGTTTGCTGTTATCACTATTACATTGACTATTTTGGGACATCAGAGATTTGCCTGGCATATTGTAGGTGACTTCAGATCCTCCTTCCTGCTTTATCTCCTGCTCCTGCATATCCACCTTCCAAAATAGATGATAAGTCAGAAGTACCTTGTGGGCAGGAATGAATGGGGTCATGCGTCTGGAGTACATCACTTTGGAACTCTTCTTTGCATAGCAAAATGTGAAGGGCCAACCTTGTCAGCGTGACACAATTAAGGACAGACTTGAGTTCACACCAAGTGTTCCACATTTCTTGTTGACCACTCTAGGAGTTACGAGTACAGAGAGCTGTCAGAAGTGTCTCTTTTACCTTTCTCCCTGCATGACTTGGCCTTTGCTCTGGAATATTTGATAGTAGGAACCAACGTGCTTGAACATGCATGTTTTCAGTAATGAAAAAAGATAACTTTGTGTAAAAGAAATACTTTAAAAACACAAAACAGATTTAAATTATTTGTGTTTACATTTAGCTTAATAAAAAGAAATCTCCAGAGAAAGGCTCAACATTGCTTTCCTAGTAACATACTAAAATCTTTTTTCTGTTTCCATATTCTGTGGTTTCATTTTGCATTAATTCTCAGTTTGAATAATTTCTAAATAAATCCACCAACATGAAGAGGAAGTGGCTGTGCTATCAAGAAAAGGCCATACGCTTTTCTGACAAAAGGTTCTGAATGTACTATGATGGATCCTTCAGGGAAACCGGGTGCAGTTTTTCCTGTGCTTTTCTGGAATTCTTATTAACTTCTGGCCATGCATTACAGTGGCATTACAAACCTCAGAGCCTGTTTAAGATGCTCATGCTGCCAAGTTCAATCCATGTGTAAGTTATAGACATGATACTACTTCTGGGAGAAAAGCTATTTTAAGACCACTCCTCTGTGTTTGCTTTATTGTGTTTTACCTCATGTAGCATTAACAGAAGTGAAATGTTTGATATAAGAAATTGATTGTTTTACTGGGTCTCATTTAGTCCTGAATGGGAACAGCAGTGTTTGCATTATTCTGGAGTTCTGTTTTAACTGTCAGTGGTGTGTAATTCTAGACTGGGATCTCAAGAAGAAACATAAATTGGAGCGAATAGTGGATTTTTTGATATCAAGTTTGAGGGCTTCCTAGTATCAGCCAGTCCTTCATTTACAATAACCTTTGGTAGGTTTCAAGGCCTTGCAGTTCACTGAAGACCAACTGTTTTTATTCACACAGTAGGCTATTGTTCCACTAGGCTTTAAAACTTAACTGATTTTTGAAGTGGACTTGTCTTCAAGCTTCAGCAGTTGTTGGGGGGGGGGTTCTACGTGTGGTTTTGGGCGTGGTTTTTTGTGGATTTTTTTCTTTCAAAATTGTTTAGTGAAAGACTTAGATCACCTTACACTGAAGTTGAACAAAATATACATACTCTAGAATAAAATGCATAGTCTAAATATTAATCCTTACGGAAGAATAATAGTAAGGGAAGAATAATAGTAAGGGAAACACTTCTGCCAGTCAGTTTGCAGCATAGCGTGAAACAGTCGAGTGCAAAGGTGAAGATCCTGGTTTTGAATGTACACCATTATCAATCATATATATATGTAAAATCATCTCGTAAATCACATCATTACAACTCACACCATTATAAATAAGTTGCAATCTGATTGTCAATCAGTGCTTTTTCTGAAGTCCTGGTATTCATTTCAGATTATTTCTGTTTCCTTAAGGGTATTATGCAGTAGTGACAAGGGGGTGCTGAAGATGATGAGAGGTAGTTAGGAGCACTTCAGCTATTACATTTAGACTGGTCTGCATCTGTCAGTGGTTTTGAAGGATTGAATTACACAGCCTTTTTATCAATTACTTTTTGCATCAGACTGCTATAATGTATGGGATTGTTAATTTGAGACGACTTGCTTTAGTGTTCCAAAAGCCTCTAAGTACTTCTGTATTTATAGGCAGGTATTAAGAGTGATTGCGGTACATTTAGTAACTGCAAACAGTTTCATGATAGTACCCTTCAGCAACTGTAAATAAGAACTAGTTTGTATTGCGTAGCATCGTCTGCATTTATTTGCATTACATTCATGTCTGGATGTCCCTGGAGGTATTGCAGATTTATTATATTAGACATTGCACAGCTGTCCAAGTGCCAATCCTTGGTCCAAAAAAGCTCAGAACTGAAGTATACAAGGGAGGCAAAAGAACTTCCTTCCCTCTTTTCACTGCAAAAAAAAAAAAGAAGGGTGGAGAGATATTAAATTATTTACTCAAGGTCATAATGAATGTCTACAGCAGAGCTGGAAATAAGTAGATTTCCTAAGGGCCGGTGAGAAAGCATGAATTCTGTTTGACAGAAAAAATCGTTGTTTTGACATTATTCTCCTTTCCAATAAGTGAAGAAAAACAATCCATCAGAAATCTCTTCTGGGTAAGGAAAAAAGAGAGAGGAAGATGAAGAGGGGAAAAAAGGCGTAAGGGGAAAAAATAAGGAGGCAGGAGACCGGAAGAGAGGTGGAAGGGAGAGAAAGAAGTATGTCAGAGTATTTGCATGAAAGGGAGAAAATCAAGGTCACCTTTTGCCACTGCATGATTCAGTTACATGAACCGATGTATTGTTTTAAATAAGTGCCAATTGCAGAACACTTGCACTTTCCCTTGTTCCTTTTCTTTGTGTTTGTGATTCAAAACTCTATTTTGGACTTTAGGAATTCTCTTTTGGAATGAGAGGGAAGAAGGAAATGGGGAAAAGATCGATTTCAACAAAAAGTTACAGTTGATAGAAAAAGAATGTTTTAGCAAAATGTTTCTGACCAACTTCATTCTCATTCTTTAATCCCATTCCAGAATCTTAGGTCATCTTATTTCTGTTACGCTGCTTTCAGTCAAGAATCATTATGCTCCAGAAGGTGCAGAGATGCAGAATAACAGTTTAACTCTTATACGTCCTCTCCTTTGGAGAAGAGTCACACTAAGATGCACAAAAAATGGACAACCTGTTTTCTTGGCATATATGTATTAGAGTGGGCATGAATGTCAATATATTTCTTTAAATAATATTTCTAAATTCCATTTAATAGTAAGTTTCCAGGTGGTGACATAAAAAGGACTTTACATTGATAAATGGTAACCACCACAATCTCGTAGTAGTAATTCAGACAAAAGTAAAATTAAGAGTATCGCAGAAATAGATCTTAATATAGACCTTTCCTGGCCATGAAATACAGATCTTCCAAGGCATGAGTTACAGTGTAAGCGCTATGGTGTATAACCTGTGAAATGCTTAATCCTTTACTTGCTAGCTGAAATATAAATCTTTATTTTGCAGTCATAAAATTTCAGATGGATTTTGTAGGTTTTATTCCAATAATGTCAGCAGGCAAGAAAGAACAAGTGAATTAAATGTATTTTGTATCATTAAAAAAGATGATTCTTAGGGGTTTGTGCAGAAACTTGTTTTGTACCAGGCAAAGACTCTTCTTTAATAATTTGTCCTCTTTTGGTATTCTTGTGTATAGTGGGAGGATTTTTTTGTTAAAGGCTGGGTTTTATGTTGCCTAAATATCCTGTACTCTTATGATTGCTCACTATTCTGACTGAAAATACAGAAATGAGACCTTCAGCTTCATGCAATATTTTAAGGACAGCAACATTGAATGAGAAAGGCAGGTGTGAAATCTTGCTCATCTCTGGTCTGGAGGTATTATTTCTGCTTTTTATAGCTGTAAATGTAAAATACTCTGTACAGAGATGGTAGGTGATCTCCATCATAGTGGTGAAATACCTTGTAACAAAAAATAAATGTCTGAATATATAGGTCTGAATATAGTCTGCCTGCCCATGGCAGGGGGCTTGGAACTAGATGATCTTAAGGTCCCTTCCAACCCAAACCATTCTATGATTCTAGAACTGCCTGGAAAAAAGTAATCATAATTTAATTATCTGACACCTCCAAAATTTCAGAATGATATGACCTGTTGGTTTGCCTACGAATGAATCACAGAATGGTTTGGGTTTAAAGGGACCTTCAAAGATCGTCTAACCCAACCCCCGTGGGTTGGTGCTCAAAACTGTTTTCTTCTGTTAACCAATATTGCTTTTGTTTTGGCCGAGTTCTGTTTCAATCACATTATTTATATGTAACTGAATTGTGAGTCATTTTGGTAATGACTCACATTTCAATGATAGAGTGAGTTACTGCCTCTTTTGTGATGAATAGGAATTGTACTTTATCATTGTTTTCTTCTTGACATCAGTAACTTTCATATTTTTGTGGTTGTACTGGTGGCTGTACATCAGTTACGAATATGAGGGAATCAGTTTTGGTGGGGATGTTACAAGTAGCAAGAGTGGTATTTCTAATTCCATTTCTCATTGTCTGAAAAGAACTCAGATTATTTTTGGTAGTTGCATAGACTTCTTCCATAGACTTCTGATTAGGTTAGCGGTAGCCTTTGATTAACTCAGGAGAAAGCTGGACAGTCTAAATTTTATGATACTAACTTTGATTAATGAATGTAAAGGAGAAAATTAGAGAGTTTAGCTGATTTCTGTGTCGGAAACTTCTCTGTAGTAGAGGAAAACATTCTAAAATTTGTTACTTCAGTTGCCAGATTATGGTCTATCTAGAAGAGGGTGAGTACTTCACTAAATGGTGCACTGAATATTCTTGCTATTTGTTGCTATTTTGTATTACTCGTGTTTATGATAGAAAGTTTGATTAAATTACGTCTTAGGGGATGTCCTTCGTTCAGCAGCATGGAGGCTTTTAACAAACTGAGGTGGTCTTCAGTGACCAGGAGCTTGAAAATACAGTAACCATTAAATAGTAAGCAGAAGCAAAGCTAGAATGCATCTTGATCAGTGAGGAACTGGTATGAATCCAGTGTTGTGCGATGATGCGCATATTGAAAATGGTGTTACAGAACCAGGCTTTCTACCCAAGGAGCTTTGCCTCTCTTTTTTTCATTGTGATCTGTAGACAGGAGTTACTAGTCCCTTTTGTCCTTGGCTGATTGACCAAGCTATTACTTCCTTCTTCTTTCCATGTGTCTGAAGGTCAGAAATCAACTGCCTTATCTGAGACGTCTGACAGAAGATATTACCTAGTAAGCCACCAGTTCCAATGGTTACTTAACGAAAATATAAAAGTAATCCTAAAAATAAAAATCATGAAATAATGTATAAATAGAACTGGATATTTGACATTGAATTTCAAATATTTTTCATACCTTAAATTTATTTGTAAATGGAGAGCACTGATTAATCTTATCTAGTTTTACCAGTTGTTCTCCTTACAATAGTTGAACAAAATTCTCAGAAACCAGAAATTCTGTTTCCGTTGTTGTTGCAGAAATGTAATTGTTTAAAGGCACTGATTTTTTGAAGCATTTGTTGTCATGTTTCTGTAATATTAATTCAGACCAAAACTGTGGTGATCTAATCAGTTTTGGACTAACTGTTAGAAAGTCTGTTAGTAATCTCTCTAATTCCAGGAGGGTAAAAAAGGCAATATTTTGCCTTAAATATTTGCTTTTGGTATGCACTAGAATGCCTATAGTTAAGATCATAGCCTATTTCTTATTAAAACCAAAGTTTTTTGTCCTCTGCAAAAAAACTACTTGAAAGCCGATTCGGGCAGCAGTACTTTAAAATACTACTTCCAGAGAATGAGTGGTTGTGTAAATAGGAGTGTAATGAGTCAGGGTTTCTATGAGATTCATGTTTCCAGAATTATCCTGATGTGATACAGTACTAATGATTAGATTAAAATGAAATGTAATTTATTCATATGTGATAGTGGTGCTAAGAATAGTAGGTTCCTGTGTGTAGAGAGACAAAAAAATACTTTGCAATCTATAGAGAAATGATGGGCTAAAATGGGAGAATACAAATTCAATCTGTCTTTTCTTGCTAATTCAAGTTCCATTTTTAGACTCAACAAACCCAATGTTAAGCCTCCACCAATAATAATACTGTCCTCGGGAAATTAATTTTTACTTCCTCCTCTCTAAAAAGAAGCTAATTAAAAAGTTTCATGAGGGTCACTGAAGACAGATCAGGCTATAAAACAGAAAAGAGATATGAAGAAGACCAATCCAGTCCTCTTAGTATTACTATTTATAATTGAGCTTGAAATAAATGTGTAAAAACTGTGTTCTTGGATATCACAGGAGTAATAGGTGCTTTTATTGCTAAACTTCTCTGCTAAACCTGAGAATATATTCTAAATAATCTTGACCCAGTGGTCAGAATTTGCCCTGTAATTGTGACGTGAAAAAAGAGCAGAACATGTAACTGTTAAATTACTTTAATCAGCTATCTAAATCAACAGTCATTGATTTCTTCTAGGTTTAAACAGATCAGTCGCCCATGTCTACCAGAATATTTGCACAGATTTTCCTTGAGGTTCTCTTCATCGTTTCCCCATTAGTTCGGCCTCTGCTCTCAATCCTTTTCTTACATTTGAAGTACTTGGGTAGCCTGGAAATGTGTTGGTTTTATTTATTACTTCATTATTCTCTTCAAAGGCTAGTTTGCCTCATCTCATTTATTGTGTTTTTCTCCTAGTTTATTTTCAGATACCAGCGGGTATTTTGTAATAGTAGGTACACATCTGCATAGTTTTCTTCTCTTTTTATTTGATCTGTCTAGAAAATAGA
Source organism: Dromococcyx pavoninus (assembly GCA_033558185.1). Classification (NCBI taxonomy): domain Eukaryota; kingdom Metazoa; phylum Chordata; class Aves; order Cuculiformes; family Neomorphidae; genus Dromococcyx; species Dromococcyx pavoninus. The sequence continues at coordinate 1,751,952 of JAUMJL010000235.1, forward strand.
GTGACTGAAGATCTCAGACAGGAGTTTCTCTTCAGAATATGTTTCATTTTAAGGTCATACGTTTGTATCTCGAAAATGAGATCACGTACTAAGGTCTTGGCACTGAAGAAGCTAGTGGTTTGCCAATAAGATGATTGGTAGAAATGTTGCAGTGCTGTCATGTGCATACTAATGGAATGTCAGACAATGAAGCAATGGATATTTCTATTTTTGGGCTGAGTATAACTATGCTGCATTAGTTTTCTCAGTGTGTGTATCACTGTAGTTTATAAGGCCTCAGGACCTCCTTGTAAGGTACCATTTGATAATATTTCCTTACTGTCATTGTATATTTTACTTTGGCTTAAATGCCGGGGTGTCCAACTCATTTTCACCAGGGGCCGCATCAGCCTTGTCCTGCAGCGTAACATGCGTCACATGCTGCACATGTGACCAGCGCTGGCAGGAACACCGGGGCAAGGAGCTCGGCACTGCTGCTGGGTAGAAACTAGGTGCCAGGGTTGATAAAACATGGTGGGGGGCTGAATTTGGCCTGTGGGCCATGTTTTTGTCACCAGTGGCTTAAAGGATGATACAGTCTTTAGATTTTGGAAAGCCTTGTTGAGAACATTATTCAAGACTAGTCATCACTTGCCTTTTCCTTTTCCCTAGTTTGTACTTTCTGTAGACTCTTTGCAAACTTCTGCTAATGTAAATAAAACCCTTGACAGGGAGTTTGGCATTTCTTGTGCTACTTAGAAGACTTGATACTTTTAGCTGCTTTCCTCTTTCACATTGCTTGCATCTGACCTAATGACCTCTTTTTGTCATTAGCTTGCTCCAAAGTGATGTACATTTTACTGTGATTTGGTAAATGCTGGCATACACTGCCAACTCATAGCTCGCAAGGAATTTAAAGAGCTTTGAAGGGTTCCTTTCTGAGACTGCCATACACTACTGTCATTAACAATGACTTCATCTTCTGTTGCTCCTTTAAGGTGGTTTTTTTTTTTTGAGTGTAGGCAATATAATGGAAAGAACCAAATTCACTGCAAGCCCTATCTTCCCAAAGGACTATTAAAAAAGATTACTTTTTTCCTCTGATGGACCTGCCAATATTTGAATTGAGCTTTTACTACCTTATGTTAACTTATTACAAGGGACCTGATCACGCATAGATAGGCTTTCCTGAAATACTTGCTCTTTTGGTTGTAATTTTGAGTACATGTGTGATTTCTTTTTTTTTCACTGAAACCACTCAGATAGACCAATCAACAATCCTCCCTTTTTTTTATTAAAATGAGTCAAAAATATGCCATACGTAAAAGATTACACAGTTAATTATGGTAGTGATGATTCACTACTGTCATCACATTTATAAATAGAATTGATTTTCCAATTATAGATACTCCAGGTCTTGAAACATGAAGGGAAGTCTTTCTTTAATTTTTTCTGTCATAAGAATCACCCCTAGAAGGACTTCTGTTAATTTTAATGATTTGTAAGGTGTTAGTCCCACTGTTGGTTTTATTGTTGCTTGAAAATCTAGAAAAACATTCTGCTTTTCTTGTACTCTTGTTGCCCCATCCTCTGATGTGCTAGTGTGACTTGTCTAGGTGATGCTGGCATCATGATGCAGACTAGTCTTTTCCTTTACTGTAAAGCAAAGACGTTACTACCTTTTGCTTCGTACCATTATCAAATAATGCGAGTTCTGTGCAGGTTTGGATTATTACAAAGGCCAGTTGCCAAGGAGCTTAACCATTCAAGGGGCAAAGAATTGTAGGGCTGTGCAACTTTTGATGCTGAAACTGAAAGTGGTTGAGGTCATGTCAAATTAAAGGGAGACAGAAAAGCAGTGTATGTAGGACTTTCCGATGAACACTTCTAAAAACAGCAGCTTGTCAGCAATGACACAGCATTATTTCTAGCTATAGTAGAGAAAGAGAAAAGGGACACCTTCAATAGTTAAGTTCTTTGGAATGAGAAAACAGCAAAGAATGTGCAGTGAGGTCTTCTAAGTGGATGAGTTACATTTTTTCAGTGATATTGCAGTTGTCCTTTCCTAGCTTTGCCTTTACCTTTCACAGAAATTATTCTTTTTCTTTCTTGCTTGCTTCATCTGTCTCGCTCTTTCCATTTGCAATTAACAAGTTTGCCTTTCTTTTTTGGCTTCTCCTTTATTTATAGAAAGTTGTATTACGTCAGTTACTGTTGTTACAAGCATCCTCATATTGTGGAATGAGATAATTGTATCTAATAGTATTGAAAATAACAAAACCCAGAAGTTTGTGCAGTCTGCTGTGAGAACACTACGGCACAAGTCTTTTTTGATCTATGCTATGCTGTATTGTTTTGACTTTTAGTCCACTAACTAATATGACTGTTTGGCCTTTATTACAGCTTTTGAAAGCAAGTCTAATCTTTCAGCTGAAATATCTTTGCTTGTAGTGAAGTCTTTCTTTTTTTTTCCAGAAAAAGGGTGTACATGGGAGAGTTATACTGTCATAATCAAAAGAGTGTCATTAACTCTGGTACAATTTGTGCTGGTAATAGCTGTATAAATAAAATTTCTTAGATTTTTTTTCTTTTAAAGACAACCATTGTTTTAAAGTACTGGAAATGGAATTCTTTTTTTTTTTTCTTTCCAAGTCTCTCTCTGGGAAATGTTACTGAGGGCTTAGACATAAAAACCTTATTTAACACGGGTGGCAAACGCAAGACCCGTGGGCCAAATCCGACCCACCACCTTGTTTCTACCCACCAGCAGTGCCAAGCTCCTTGCCCCAACGCTCCTGCCAGCGCTGGTCACATGAGCAGCATGTGACGCACATTACCCTGCAGGAGCAGGCTGATGTGGCCCCTGCTGAAAATGAGTTTGACACTCCTGCTGTAAAAGAAGTTGCTGAAACTGTGCAGTAACTGCAGCTTAGCTTCCATTAACGATAACACGTAGGTTAAAAACTTTTCTTTTTCAGTGATTGAAACTCTGACATTGTCTATGCAGACATACCCAACAAAAATTAGGATGGCTTAGCTAAAGTCAGAAAGTCAATGTACATTTTAAAACTTCCCAAGAAGGTAAAATAAACCCCTTCCATTTCTGTATGTTAGTGCCTGAATAAAATGTTAGTATACTTTGTGTTATTCAGTGATACAGCTTTCATGCTTAGCTCCTGTAGTGGATGTGAGACTCAATCATGATTGGTGTGTCGTCGGATACACTGGTGAGTCAAAGGCCAGATTCTGCCCTGGAAGGGGAGTGACTTAGATGAGATTTTTGCAGTCATCTCTACTGTCTGTGATTTCATATAAAATTAGTAGGAAGTTTTTTGAATCCAATGAAAAAGTTAGCCATATGGACAGCTTAGAACTCAACACTGAACTGCAGTGCTGCCACGGTAATAATAGAAAGAACTGGAAAAAATAGGAAGGGCAAACAAAGAAATTGAAAGTAAAAGAATTAATCATTACAACATTCTTTGAATAAATCATTCTTTAAATTGTCATTTTAAAGCAGTTTCATAACCTGAGTAGGTATCCCCCAAAAGGAGTTTGAGACAGAGTAAGCTTTTCAATGGAATACAAGTGATAAAACACAGGCAAGTTATATTTTTTATTCCTTCTTTTCTTCCATTGTTCTTTTTATGTCAGCTTTCAAGACACTGTATGATTTACTATCAGTTTACTTAACTATATTTTTTATCTGTAATTCTTTTAATTTTTTTTAAAATGCCTCTAAATATGCATCTTCCTATGATTTGCCAGCTACATATAAAACCTACTTTTATTTGACTTGTGTTTTTTATCACCATTGAAGTTAGAAGAGAACATTCACTATTTGTACTCCTGTTGTACTGGATTCTGTTCAACAGTATGGGATAACAGTTGATGCAAAAACGGTTCTGCTGAGGGACGAGATCTGCATATAAATTGATCAAGACATATGGTTAAAGTGTCTTATAAAGGTTCAACATTTCTCTAGCGTTCTGGCAGTCTGTCTTCATAGTAAGGGTATATGTGGTATTTCACTAGCATTTATTTGACAGAAGATAGCAGCAAATGTACATTATCTCTTCTGTTATCTATCATTGTCTAAACAAATTTATTCTTGCTGTTATGTATAGTATCTTAGTAAAGCTAAAGGCTATAAAAATGCAACTCTGTTTTTAATGATTTCACAACAAATATTATGTTTTCAATGGAAATCCTCTGCCTGATGATGTATACTCATACCTGTGTAGAAACATTGGCATCAGTGAGCTGACCAAAGGACTGCATTTTCAGTGGGATTTACTTGGGTGTATATAAGTTGATGAGATGTGTGGGGACTTGAGCCCTTGCAGATGACAGTGTGTTGGGCACAGAGCCCCATGCAGTAGGCCTTTGACCAGCAGTGGCACACTGAGACGTGGTGGATTGTTCTCAGGGTTTCTGTGGTAGAAGAGTTTATCTCTGAAGAGTGAAGCTTCACTTTTTACTGCACAGAGATATTCTGTATCTTACAATGGTACCATGAATTAATCAAGTGCTATTTGCACAACAGTGAGTGAGCTTGGATTATTAAGCTTCCTCTGTTTGATCTGCTTCATGTTTCAGTAAATAGCAAAACTTCCAATGAGAATAAGATTAAGCTGTTACTATGTTTCATGTGTTTGCATAATAAAATGGTGGTTCTTGCAAATATTTCCAATGATAATTTCAGGTAGTGAAACACCATCTCTGCTCAGGACAGTGCTGAAATCAGCTTTATCTGTTTTCTGTGTTTCGTAGAGGATGAACTAAGCTGATTTTCAGGGCAAGGTATTTCACAGTATCTCCAGAAAAGGATGCTTGATGAAAATGTAAAAGAGATGGGGGGGGGGGGAAATTCCCAAACTGGTTTATGTAATAGATTCAGCTAGATCATCTACAACATTTTTTATTGTGCCTTAATATAGAGAGCAGCAAAAAAGGTATATGCGTTTGAGCCTTTTCTGATTTATAGAAGCATTAGAGGGTATCTGTGGCACTGTAACAAATTGGAAGTGTTTGTCTGAAATACAGAAGCATTTCTGTCAATATGTGGTCCTTTAGAAGATGAAGTCTAGTAAGCATAGAGGACTTCTTGAAACAGATTGCTCTAGCCAGGTGGAAAGCAACAGAAACCTGTGTTAATGATCGGGATCTAGTTCACAGGCATAACAGTTCTGAAATAAAAACTTTGGAAGAGTCTAGACTGGGGAAAATCTGTGCGCTGAACTTCTCAGGTTTTTCTTACAAGTGAGGCCAAATAAGATTCCATAACGATGACTTTGTTTCAGAGGAAGTTGTAGAACCTATTTGCTTTTGGTCAGACACGGTAAATTTGTCCTTTTAAGTGCATCACCCTTGTTTTGAGTTTTATATCACTGTCAATGAGTTTTAGATTAGGCCTTTTTCTCCAAAGGGAAATGTTTTTAAACATTATTCAACATAATTAAATGTTTTGTCATGTACAGGTGTTATTCAGAATTTATGTTTATTTCTTGTACACCTAAGTAAATTTTTACAATGGAACTGGCATAGAATATGTGATTAAAAGAGCTGATTTCAGCTTTGTCGCATGGGTCACAAATTCAAGTGAAAGAATACACACCTGTGCTTTAGTGGTGGCTTGCCACCTAGGATGAACCATATGGTTAAATGAGTGTTATGGAACAAACTGGGTGGTATGCCACAGCTGAGATCTAGGCATGCCCTTCACTTCTTTGCATTCCATATGCTACAAGATGCTGTGTATTTTTGCATTACATGCTGATCAGGGGTATTTATGGAAGATATTTTAAAAACCTGATGCTGTACTTATTAGAATGCTGTGTGTGCAAAACTTGATTACTCTGGGCAAACAATGTGAGATACTAGATTACCCTTAACAAAGTTATCGTAACATATGTAGCATTTCAGTTAAAGTGTGGCTTACAGAGATAAATAATATTTTTAATAGTCATTTAATCTAAATGTTGTTTCATGATCTAATTACAGAAAAATACCGAAACAAGCAAGTGTATAAACCCCACAACCATATTATCAAAAAATTTAAAATAACTGCTGCATTTCAGGTAGGGGAAATCCCCTTCAATATTAGGACAGAGCAAAAAGTCTTAGCTCTTCAGCTTGAGCTTGAGCAGTTGATCAATCTGTTGTTTCTTAGTTACGAGATTTTTGGTCTTCATCAATGAAAGAATAATGGCTGTGTCATTCAAAATTTTATCATTGTCATATTTCTATGAGGAGGCAAGAACTATTTTCAGTCTACAAATAAAACCAGTTTGATTTGCCATAAGTAACAGAGGGTTTTAGTAGAGCTGAGGTATAGTAATTTTTAAACTGTAGGAGCTCAGTTGTGTTTTTGTTCAAGTATAATTGTTCAAGACTGGACTAAGCTGTCTGCAGCACACAGCAACCACTCCAGCTGGCTCGTGCTAGAAATTTTAAATAGCCACTTGTAAGGTTAAGAAATCAGTCTACCATATCTGAAGCGTGATTGGGTGAATTTTGCCAGTGCTTGGTGTTCACTTCATGGAACAGAGAACCAAATCACGATACTTGTTTGAAAGACTCGAGTTTTTAAAAGTAAAAGGAGAGAAGAGAGTTAATATTTCTTTGGGAAGTGATGCATTTAGGATTATTTCAGTCAATCAGGACTTTGAACGAATCACCAAACCAGATACCAATGGTAGGACTGTGCAAGATGTCAACATGGGTAAACAGAAATCTTTTGGTTTGGGTTTTGGTCGTTTGGTATTTTTGGTGGGTTTTTATTGTGGGAGTTGGTGTAACCTGTTCATATATCAGTGTGAAAAATTAAGTTCTTGTTAAGAACAGGAAGATAAAAACTAGAGGCTTAGTACTTCTGTTCTTGGGATAAACTTCTTTTTAGAATGTTGTCAGTGAAAGAACCAGAAATACTCAATTGCCATTAAAATTAAGAAGCCCAACATAACCAGTTCTAGTGATATGCCATCATATAAAATTTTAGTTCTATCCAAATGGAAATAAATTTTTCATACCTGATGGAAATACATGGGTGCTTCCGTCTGAGTGATTCAGTTTGAATTAAGAATGTTTTATTTGAAGGAAACTTCCTAATCAACACTGACTGTGCTTCTTGATTCTCATTATGGAGTGGTTTAGGAGCACAAGGAACACATTCTTTTTGAATTAAACTTAGCTGGAGAATGTGTTTCTGGAGTTCCACCAAGGCACTCAAGTCTGACCGTTGGTGTTTAGTCCATGGGGTTGACCTAAAGTTAGGCCAAAGCAAAACCCTTGAAACCCGTGTTTTCAATCTTCAATACCAACTTTTTATGCTACAGTTGTGCTCCTGGGGCAGTGCTCTGCTTGGAAATAAGCATAGTTAGAGGCACAGTATGAATGAATAGGGTACAGTGTATGCCATGTACTGTGTCTCCAAGTGACTGGGGCATTCAGACTAGATCTTTAGTTTGGACTTTGGTGTGCAGTACAGGTAGTAATTTTTTTTTTCCTTTTTTTCCTAATGACAGTCATCTATTCATCTATTTCTAGGGGTTTATCATCGGCTGCTTTAGATGCATCTCCTGGAACCTGCTGTTTTCTGGAAGTACACTATGATAAATACTTCTTACTGATACTTTATACAAATGCGAAGTGGATTTTCATTTTGGTGATGTAAATGCTCCTGGAAAACACCATTGCTTTGACTAAATCTGTACTTACAAGCTCTTAATAAACAGGGTCAATTTCAGTTGACTGTTTTGAAGGGAAATTGCAAAGCTTTATTTGCTTTACTAAAGCAAATTTACTAAATAGTACTTACTAAATAGTGTTGGTAAATATTTTAATGCTTGTTTATATCCATATATTATGTGAGAATTTCAAAGCATCAAACCAAATCCTTATGGTGAAGAAGCTCATTTTCCAAAAATGAGTTACTGATATTATATGCACAGCAGACAGTTTCCTGACGATGTGTTCTACTTTGCTCAGCTAAAGGAAGAGATTTGAAAGTATAAGGCCATACAATGTCTGTGATTTTGGGGTTTTTTTGTGATGACTTGGGCTCATCACAGAAACAGCAGTTTAGGTGGGTGAATGGCCAAGTCCACTCTAGTAATCCTGTAAGTCCCTGCAAAACTTATATATAGTGAGAGAGCGTACATAATAGAAGAGGTGGTTTGCTGCAGAGAGCTTAAAGGCTCAGTCCCTCAGACAATGTTACAATGCGAAGCAGGAGAATGTTTTCACTCTGGTTTAGATGTTGGACAGTTTTAGTCTATATAGTTTTTTATTTTTGGTTTGATGTAGTGTATGCACATGTCTGTACATAGAATGCATTACAATGTTGGTGCTCAAGTTATCTCAGATAATATAGGCAAAACCTAGAAGTTAAACTGTGTAAAACTTCACCTCAGCTAATTAGCCCCACTCCTGTGAGGTCTGAACACAGGAGGAAAAAATCTGGAACTGTAATTTCAGTCACAGTGAGGCATATATTGTAATATTTTCCACTTTGAAGGATGAATCATTAAGGTAACTGGGAATTATAAGATTTATCACTTCTTTGTAAGTTTGAATTGACTAGAATTTGTTCTACCAGTGCTAATCTGAATTGTCCTAAATAGGTGCTAAGAAGTTAGAAACTTTTACTGCGTTTTAAAATGCATCAAGTTCTTAAAGATTAAAGGAGCTAAGAAAGGAGAGGCATGGAGTGTCATTTTGCTTCCTGTGCTTTCAATGAGAGCTCATTTTACTTTATTATTTTAAAGCTCTCCATGATGTTTTATTTTTTAATATCATATTCTGGTTAAAAAAAATCGTATAATCAAGACAATAAGCTGTTCACTCGGGTGTCCTAAGTAAGATGTTTTTTACTGCTTTTCTAATTTATATTACTAATATTGTTTATTGAGTGGTATTTGAATGCTTCACAAATAAGTAACGCTTTATGATTTCTATAGCCATTGAAAAAATAGGGCATGTAGATAGGAGAGCGTGTGATGTATTAGACCAGTTGTATATACAAATGAAGCCCAGCAATTAGTTTAACAACTGCTTATCCCAATGGATGTCATACATCTGATGTTACAGGAAACTAGACTATGTCTGGAAATACAGCCTAAAAAGCCACCAAAAAAAAAATCACATAAGGCACCCTTTGCTGTGTGTCAGTGGTTTAAATTGGAACAGTGCTGGGGGGAAGTTGTTGCTGATTGAAGAGGCTCATCATTTTTCCTCTGAGAGTAGAAGCTGTTAGACCAAACACAGTGAAGGAAATCAAGGTCTCGTCTTGCTTACTGTTACATTTAATTATTAGTTTGTATGAGATATAAATATGCCCCTGCAGAGAGGAATGCCAGCATTTTTAGTTAGATGATTTATTCTAAAATCAAGTTCAGCCATTTGGAGGGACTGAGACCTTAGGACAGGTGTAACATGTTAGTGCAGTACAGCTGTATGCTACAGTACTGGCTGTGCTGAAGTGAAAGGTACAGGCTGGACTGTGTTGGGCAAATAAAGCTGACTTCCAGTGTATCATTTCAGAAAGAGATATGTAAGCAATAAATGTCTAGGACTAAACATTTGACTTTCGCAGAATACTGTGTCTGGCAGGTCCCAAATGACCAGTTGGAAAATAACAATTTTTTCCTTTAAAAATGTAGTATGAAGTCTGCTGAGAGTACTGTATCACTAACATATTTCCTGCTATACCTTCTATGCCTCAGGAAATCCTCTTTATTCCCTACAGCGGTTTCCTTGAGATTTATTCCAGTTTTTATATGGGTTTTTTTTTTGTATTTTTACAAGTCGGCCTCAGAGTCTTTTCTCGTAGCTATCCCTATCCTTCTAACAGAGAAACTCGGTGCTGAAACCATGTTTCCTTTTAGATAGAGCAAGGTGTTCTCAGGCAATGTTAGACAATCTGTTTGGAAGTGATTGTTGGCCCTTCTAGCTCAAGAAGAGAAAAAAAAAATTCATAAATAGAATCCCAATCTGCCAACATTTTAACAAAAAAGTAGTTGTACCTACCCAGTTAATTTTATCTCTTTCCAAATCCTTTTACAAGTTTTCAAATACACAGCTTTACACAATGACTTTTTTTGGGAACTGGGATATAATTAGTTTAATGAAATATAGAAAAGGGATGCTTCCAGCATGCTGATTGAGGGGAAGAGATGATGAGTGTTCCATTGTATATCATAGAATCATCATAGAATCATAGAATGATTTGAGTTGGAAGAGACCTTAAAGCCCATCCAGTTCCATCCCCCCTGCCATGGGCAGGGACACCTCCCGCCAGACCAGGCTGCTCAAGACCCTATCCAACGTGGCCTTGAACGCTTCCAGGGAGGCATCCACAGCTTCCCTGGGCAACCTGTGCCAGTGACTCACCACCCTCAGCATGAAGAATTTCTTTCTAATGTTTAATCTGAATCTTCCCTCTTCCAGTTTTAAGCCATTCCCCCTCATGCTGTCACTACTTGCCCTTGTAAAAAGTCCCTCCCCACCTTTCTTATAGTTCCCCTTCAGGTACTCGAAGATCATTATAAAGTCTCCCCAGAGCCTTCTCTTCTCCCGGCTGAACAAGCCCAACTCTTTCAGCCTGTCCTCATAGCAGAGGTGCTCCAGCTCTCTGAGCATCTTCGTAATCGTCCTCTGTACCAGTTCCAACAGTTCCATATCTGTTTTACGTTGGGGATTCCAGAACTGGACACAATACTCCAGGTGGTGTCTCACAAGAGCAGAGTAGAGGGGGAAAATCACCTCCCTCGCCCTGTTGGCCACACTGCTTTTGATACAGCCCAGGACATTTTGACCTTCTGGGTTGCAAGCACACATTGCCAGCTCATGTCGAGCTTCTCGTCAACCGACGCCCCCAAGTCCTTCTCCGCAGGGCTGCTCTCAATCACATCATTCCCCATCCTATATTGATATCGGGGACTGCCCTGACCAGGATATAGGATGTTGCACCTGGCATTGTCGAACCTCATGAGGTTCACACAGACCCGCTTCTCCAGCTTGTCCAGGTCCCTCTCGATTACATCCTGTCTTTCTGGTGTGACTACTGGCCCAGTCAGCTTGGTGTCATCTGCAGACCTACTGAGGGTGCACTCAATCCTGCTGTCTATATCATCAATGAAGATACTAAACGGCTCTACTCCCAATCCGGACCCCTGAGGGACACCTCTTTTCACAGATCTCTATCTGGACATCAAGCTTTGACCAGTGTTCTCTGAATGTGACTATCCAACCAATTCCTTATCCACCAAACAGTCCACCCATCAAATCCATATCACTCCAGAAATAAGGATGTTGTGGAGGACTGTGTCAAAGGCTTTACAGAAGTCCAGATAGATTATGTCCATTGCTTTTCCTGTGTCCATTGATGCGGTCACTCCATTGTAGAAAGCTACTAGGTTTGTCAGGCAGGACTTGCCCTTGGTGAAGCCATGTTGTCTGTCTCGAACCACCTCACTGTCCTTTATGTCCTTTAGCACAGCTTCTAGCAGGATCTGTTCCATGATCTTCCTAGGCACAGAGGTGAGGCTGACAGGTTGGCAGTTCTCAGGGTCCTCCTTTGTACCCTTTGTACCCTTATTCTGGTCACAAGGGACTTCCCCGACTGCCATGACTTTTCAAACATTATGGAGAGTGGCTTGGCAACCACATCAGCCAATTCTTTCACAACTCTCGGATTTATCTCATCAGGTCCCGTAGACTTGTATATGTTCAAGTTCCTCAGGTAGTCACAAACCTGATCTTCCCCTGCAGTGTGAGGGACTGGTACCCATCTTGTTGTTCATTGATCCAGGAGAGGTGAGGAGAGCAGCTGCTAATGAAAGCTGAAGCAAAAAATTGTTGAGTACCTCAGCCTTCTCGTCGTCTGTTGATACGAGGTCACCATTTTCATTCATCAGTGAAGGTACGCTTTCTTTAACCTTCCTTTTCTGGTTGACATACTTATAGAAGCCCTTCTTGTTATTCTTTGCTTCTCTTGCCAAGTTCAGCTCCAGCTGTGCCTTGGCCTTCCTAACGCCATCCCTACAGAATTGGGAAGAGTCCCTATACTCTTCCCAGGTGCCTGTCCCTGCTTGCACTGCTTTGTGCAATTCCCACTTGTTTTTCAGTTTGACCAGCAGGTCTCAATTCAGCCACACTGGTCTCTTCCCTTCCCTGCCTGATTTTCTACATCTAGGGGTTGAGTGCTCTCTATAGAAGACATCCCTAAATATTTGCCAGCTCTGTTCTGTTCCCTTGTCCCTGAGGACCGTTTCCCAGGGGGTCCTAGTAGCTAACTCCTTGAAGAGCTGGAAGTTTGCCTTCCTAAAATTTAGAGTCCTTACTATGCTCCTCACCTGTCCCTCAGGACTCTGAACTCCACCAGTGCGTGATCACTGCAGCCCAGACCATCTCTGATCTTGACATCACTGATGAGCTCACTTACATTGGTGTCCAGTATTGCATCCCCTCGGGTAGGGGTGTGTGTTACCTGGGCAAAGAAGTTATCTTTGATGCACTCTAGGTGTCTCCTCCTGCAGCGTGGTTGAAGTTCCCCATTAGGAGAAGAGCTTGCAAGCTCAAACCCTCCTGTAGCTGAAGGAAGAAGGCTTCATCAGTAGGCTTCCCTTGATCAGGTAGCATGTAGTAGACACCAACCACAAGGTTCTTTTTGTTGCCTTGGTCTTTTATTTTCACCCATAAGCTTTCAGCTTGTTTGTGACTAGTCTTCAGGGACAGCTCTTCACACTCAATCCATTTCCTTATATAGAGGGCAACACTTTCAACCCTCCTTCCCAGTCTGTCCCTTCTGATCAGGCAGCCTGTAGCCATCAGTAGCCACACTCCAGTCATGGGATTCATCCCACCAAGTTTCAGTAGCTGTGACCAGATCACAGCTTACTAGCAGCACAGTAGCTTCCAGCTCCTCCTGTTTGTTGCTCAAGTTGTGTGCGTTTGTGTAGAGGCACTTGAGCTAGGCAGTTGGCCGTATCACCTTCTTGGTGGGAACACCCCTTATTTCCCCTAAGGTGCTCCATGGAGGTTTTCCTGTTGGTTCGTACTACCTCAGGAGCCCTCAGCTCATTGCGACAGAACTCCAGCTGTGCTGTAGCATCCCAGCAGACCCTGGGGAACAGGTGAAGGGCCCATACTAGCACCCTGTGGTTTTAACTGTAATGTGTTCACCTGCAGCTTGTCATAGACAAGCCTGATATTATCCCCCTCCTCCTTCCATCTAGTTTAAAGCCCTGTCAATGAACCCTGCAAGCTCCTGGGTGAAGACCCTCCTACTCCTTTGAGAAAGGTGGCTCCCATTTGATACCTGTAAGCCCAGTGCTGTGTAAACAACTCCATTATCAAAAAAACCCCAAGTTGTTACAGAAACACCAGCCACAGAGCCACATATATAACATTTCTGGTTTGAAAAGTTTCTGAAAATGGTCATGCTAAAAATGGAGAACCACATTTTTAGTTGGGATAAGTTATATTTGCTCTGTTAAATTCAGTAGAATTATGCTGATTGCACAAACTAAGAGCCTGGCCTTGAAATAGCCGACTTCTCCATCATTTGCAGCTTGACTGTGAACAACCAGTAGTCTCTTCTTCGATTTCATTACCTCCTTCTACATGTAGCAGGTAATACTTCATCACACACTAACAATTTTGTGTTACTGCAAAGCTGTAATTTTTGGGAAACTTGCAGACACAGTCAGAAAGCCAGCCAGGTGGATTTGCAAGATGAGGTCTTAGATTTGAAGGAAATGAATGAGTTAAATTTTTATGTAATTAAGTGGAAATAGCATGGGTTTTATTTGGGATGGTGGGAGAAGAGAAAGGAGGGAGGCAGGGGAGAGAAGCTTCCCGAAGAATGCCCTGATTTTGGAGACAACATTTTTTTGAGACAAGATAATGTTCTATTTCTGTTATTTAGCAAAATTGCCAGCTCACCGCACTCAGGGTTCCGGAAGCATTGTATCCTTTTTAGCCATTGGTAGTGGGCAATTAGACATATACACTAATAATCTTAACATTTCTAGGAAGACCTTTGTAAGAATTGTGTAGAAGATGGGCATTTTTTTTCCATGAAAAGACTTGCATTGCATTTTAATTTTATTACAGGCATCTTATTTTATTTGTAAAAGCATAATTGTTTTAACATGGTTATTTCAGCAGTGTTTGCAGTCATTTCTTTTGCATCATGGTAATTGTCTAGTGATGAAAAAGATTTTCAAATGCTTACAGTACACAGCCAGGCAATACATAATTGAATGCAACTTTCATTGAAACAGACTTTTTCTGACCTGTTGTTTTCAATCTGAACATGATGTTTATCTACCACCTTCATTATTGCAGCATTAGCATATAGAGAAGCTGTGCCATATCGTCATGTACTTTCCTAACAGATGGCCACTAACTTCTTGAAGGCTTTTTTGTACTTGCTTAAAATACCCATATTGGCACAAAGTTTCTTTCCTCAGTGTGATGTATGATTGACTGGTTGAAATGGATTAATCTGCCTCTCCTCTGGTCTTTGAGCTAGTTTCATACTGCAGCAACCCAGGTTTTGACTCTAATGATTAAAGCTGCTTTGGTAATAACATGGTGTACAAAGCTCCATTTGGTCACGTAATCTCTGAACATACAGTTCAGGCTGTAACAATAACTGAAGACCTAATTCTGCCAGAAAATGTGGAAAAACATAATTTGTTCCTGCTCTACCATAATTGCCCTCTACAGACATTCCAGCCTCAGGGTCTGAATTTCTTCCCTCTCTGAGGCTGTGAGAATTTCTCTAGTTGTCTTTGTGCAAAACTTGGGTCACCTTTCTGTTATGGATTGTTTGTTTGCTAACTTCCTGGCTGTTGCTCTAAGTTGTATTTTGTGCTTTAATATGCTGAATGTGCAGATGAGGAACTTGGGACAGAGATATTTGAGGTCTATATTGTTCTTCATTTTTGTGTGAAAGCTCAGTATTAGATGCTTATCTTTCCCAATGAGATCTGGTTTTTACCATGATATACATACATAGGCACAATCTGCAGAGAGGAGAATGCACAGTTTAGCTCAGTATTGAATGGCTCTAATTCCAGGCATGCAGATTTTCTTAAATGCACAAAATAAGATTAAAATTCCGTATTTAATGGTGCTGGAATCAAATATTGCAAAAAGAGACAAAAAGAAAATCTTTTTCTATGTAATTCAGTGTTTTGTTATCCAGAAGTATAGGCATATTTTTAGTTCTCATTTCCATTGATGTTCTAGTATGCATTGATCTACATTTCAGCTTTGGTAAAGGATATGATTGGATTTTAGAATTATGACTTTTATTTGGTTTCTGTGTCCATGTTTTATTGAGTCCTAGTATGAAGCTTTAGTCCATTGTCTTATCTTTTAGTTAGTATGCTCTTCTTTGAACCTTGGGGAACTGTTTTTCCCAATTTTAGTTAGCCTATCGTGGCCCTAGAAAAATTAACTTCATCTCAAGCTGTCTAAATACATAGTCCTTCGTGGTTCTAAATAACACTTTGAATGGTGATTCCCTGTGCCTTATTCACTCTTTCTGAAAAGAAGTTTACCCTTCACATCTAGAAGGTAATCATATAATCTGAATGAGTAAAACAGACATGCAGATTAGATATAACATTACTACAAAAAAGTTCTTTGGCCTGTAAAAGTGCATACAATATACTTCCTGCTATGCTGCAGTTTTCTTAATGACTTCAGAAGCAATCCTTATTGTTTTTATTTTCATAATGATTTTCTAATGCAGTCTATATCATATGTGAATTCTTTTGTCAGCTGTGATTCTTGCTTATTTTTTGCTAATTTTGTTCCATCTATTGTTTGTGGTTCCTTTCTACTGTCTGCTTGTTCGTAACATTGCCTTTCTGAAGCTGAAATTACCAACTGGGTGTTCGGTTTCCACATCTTGTACCTAGTTGCTTTCGACTTTTCAGACCAATGAGCGTTTCCTTTCCTCTTTTGCAAAGGCACACTTGATTTTTTTGTTAACACTTGTGATATTTGTTTTTCTCTTAAAGTAAGAGAATGATTATTCTATTGAGTGTGATTAAATACTATGCAGTGAAGACTTATTTCCCTATGTTAATATTAAAACTTTTGTTTGCATTAGTGTAAGCCAAGTTAATATAATAAAATAACATATTAATGTGGCTTTATACTAAAGAGCATTTAAAGTCTAAGCACTGAATAAGACATACTTTCTCAGTCACTTTAAATTTTAATCTTTGTACCAAGTAACCAAGTAACCAAGAAACCAAGTAACAAAACTCTCTTATAAATAAAAATACAGAAATACTTGAAAAAGTTAGAATGTTAAGTGACATAATAACATTTTTTGCAATCTTACCTATATGTGCAGGTACCATTAGATATTTGTTTCAGTAAGTTAAGTGAACGTCTTGCTAATTTTATTTGTCCGATTTAATTATCCCTGAATGTAAACAAAGCTTAGGTTCATTACTCTCCCTTTGGAGAGGAAATCTTGACTTAGGAATAGTTTCTAAGCATATATTCAAATGCAACTGTTTCTAAGTGATTTTATGCCTCTGAAGACTCAGTTCTTCTGTCATGAAAATGAACTATTGTTCCCAAACTGGTGTAAATTCATTGTGTAAAGCTAAGCGTATTTGTAATATTTTTATAATACATTTTATATTTTCAAATGCACTCTTTAGTGGTGCTTCTTGAATCTTAAGTAAAAGGTCATATGCATGCAGAAATATGTTCTATATGATAAGAGACAAAGAATGTATGTTGCTGTATGTATTTGTTTCATGGCCACATGATAAAATATCAGGTTATCCTGCCTATAGAGTTCATTGACAAAACAGGACACTAAAAAGAGGAAAGTGTGAAAGAGAGGAAGGTAAAACATATCATGGTAAAGCAGGCGTCTAAGAAAAAACAGATTAGTTAACAATGGAAGAGTTAGTAATTGAGTAAGAAATAGTTTTGACCCTTCTTTGACAAGACACCTATTTCTCATGGCAGGCTTAAGCTTAATTTTGTAGTTGAACAAATCTGGGCCCTAGCTTTTGGAAGAAAAGACTCGGACACATTTTCAGTGTTCTGGAAAACAAAGGAAAAAGTTTTTTTCCTGGCTATGTGAGTAGAAGAACAAGGAGAAGCCAAATATAAAATACTAATCCTTAACTTTAACAAAACCTCCTGGGAATTGTTATTTCTCAAGTACCTTGAATTATTTACCCCATTTCTTGGAATTCCCCATTATTTGCCTTTCTAGGCGAGTCTCTCTAGAATAGTGATCACCAGATGAGCTTAGTTTATCCTTGCCCTTGTGTTGCTCAGTAAGCCATTGTCTATTTCTAGAAAGGACAACATAAACGCAAAGAAAAACAGTTAATATAGAAGAGTTTGAAAGAAACAAGTTCTGGCAGTTGCTTCTACTGTCGTTAGTAGAACAGGTCTTGTTTCAGTGGCTTGTGAAGCCTAATCATCATGGTTTTTTTAATCTAATAACTGTGAACAGCTTGTGATTCACCATTATAAAACTAATGTCTTCCAGCAATAACAACATGACTGTAGACTTAGTCGGAGGTGGGAATCCTGCCAAAAAACAATTACACCTTCTGCTTTATCCACTGGATCACCATTATATAGTTGGAAATACCATCCCTTCTTTTCCCTCCTGCTCCTGAGAGACCAAATGCCCCAAACAATGGCAAACATTTCTTTCAAGTAGAAGTCTAAATGCTTATTTTTAGAATGTATTTATTACATGGCAAAAGTACCCTTCCACTTTAGAGGAATTTCACACACAAAAGCAGAACGCTGAGTTTCTTCAGTGGACAATTGTGACACTAATCATTGCTGATGAAAATTTGATTTTCCTGGATTAAAGTTGATTTTCTAGTTTACCCTCATAGCTTTTATTTGATAATATGTGTTATATCCCTAATTTCAAGATCTCTCTTAGAAGGAGTTTTGATCTCACGTTCAGCAGCCCTGCTTGAATTAAATAACAGTTTATATCTGTGTTGCAGGTTTGTTAATATTTTTAAAAATATAGAATGTTTTTCTTTTATGTTGAAATTTTTCAGCATTGAGTATACATGGGTATGCAATTCTGCTTTTACACTGCAGCTTCTGTATGTAGCTGGAACTGCAGTGACTTGACTTACCTAGCTGGAGGTGTTGCTTTATTCTTGTCTCTCACTTTATGCAGTAGAGGAAATCAAAATTCCAGTTCTACCCATCTTCCCCTGAAGATGGCACATACATGTGAGGACTGATGTTTTACCTGGTTTAAGGATAATTAAATGGAGAGCCATTTGAAGTTAATCCCAGAGAACTGTGTTTGGTCAACAGACCATAAGTAACAAGTAAAGAGAGGCAGTATGACTTTGCGCCAGGAGGACGTTCAGTTCTAAAGAACAGCAGTTTTCTTCTGAAGAATGCAGGTGAACGATATTAACAGGTCTGCCCTGTGGGTGGAAGGTGGAAGTAACACCTTTTGTTCTTTCTTGGGTTCATCCCAGCCAGCAGCCAAGCACCCACACAGATGATCACCCACTCTCTTCTACCCCCAGGGGACAGAGGAGAGAATAGGAGGAGCAAAAGTGAGAAAACTTGTGTACAAAAATAAAGACAGTTTAATAAATGGAGAAAAGAGGGAAGGAAACAAAACCACCCAACTGATGCAAAGGCAACCATTCACCCCCTCCTACAAGCAGGCTAATGCCCAGCCAGTCTCCAAGCAACAGCCACCTTGAAGTCAGAGCCTCCCCCCCTCTTCTTCCTTTACTGCAGTTTTATGGTTAAGCATGAAACTACGTGTGTTGGACTACCTGGGTCAACTGGCCTGGCTGTGTCTCCACCCAACTTCTTTGCCACCTGCAGCCTGTTCACTGGGATGGGCAGATGGAACAATTGTTTATGAGTGTGCAGGAAGGCAGTGAGTTGGTTTTGTCTCAGCGAGAGCATGATGATCTGGCATAGAACAAGGACTTCCACTAACTTAAACAGAAAAGCTATTCAGAAAATTCACAGCCTTTTTAAAAAAAAACTTTGTTCAAAATGAGCGGTGTTATACCTTTAATACACTTGAGATAAATATTGGAGGTTAACATAAGAATTTGCAGTTGGAACTGAAGAGGTCTGATCATCTTGTACCCGAGCCCTGGGAAACCTGCAGCATCCTTTTGTAAAGGGGTATTACTCATTAAGTTTTTTAATCACTTGTATTCTTTCACCTGAGGTGAAGTTCTGACCTAATTAAAGTTAATAGGTGGTAATTGATGAAACTGGAGGACTCAGAATTTCACCCCTACTGTTTAGGTGCTTTTAATTGGAGCACAGAAATAATTAGGGTATGAGAGATGACCGTGGTAGGAAGGATAGATGGCCAAAGCCATGAAAAGAGAACAGCAATGAATAATAACAGGCGTAAAGGGATGATATTTTTAATAAAAAAATATAAGGATACGATAACTTTAGCAGATAAAATACAGTATTAATATTAATTCAAGTCTAAGAAATTTTAAAAACAAGTTAACTTATTTTTGCCTTTATGTGAATTATATTCAGGGATTGGTGCACTGAATAGTAGGGCAAAATTAGCTTTCATTATGCTGTGTTTTCTATCTATAAGCAGGTCGGGTGTGTCAGGAATTACAGTGAGGCTGACTAGATGATCAAGGTGCCTATGTGCAAACCAAAGAATGCATAGATTATAAATGAGATATAATCAGAGATTAATATTACCTAGCTGTACCCTGGTTCTAGAACTCAGATACTAGTATAGCTTGCAGTGTCAAAGAAGAGAATAACCTAGGAGAACTAGCTCTTTTACACAGACTGCAGTGGTTAGTAGCATTCATCAATTGGCTTGAATTGTTTCCAGTGATAAAAAGTGAGTAATCAGCATGTTATTTACAACCATGAGGTTATTCTTTCTGCAGCATGACTGCAAGTGTCATCCAGAAGGACTAGCTTTTGCTGAGCCCTACAAAGCAGGAATTAAAATAATGCCTTGAAACAGAAGGGGTTTAAAGCAAATATTTTTCTGGTTTTCTATTGTTAAGATTTGCCTCTAGTTTTGGCTTTATATTTACCTAACTGAAAAGTTATTGTAAGATATTTTGCAAAAAGGTCAGTAAGTCTTGACTTCAGAGCCAGTTTATTTTGAACATGGCTAAAAATTATCTATGCTCATAATACTATATGTGGTCATAATGACTGCTTTTATAAATTACAGCTGCCATTTTGTTTGATGCTGCAGTTTGCATCGTTATTCTTTACAGCATAAATGGAATTTAAGAATAATTTGGTGAGTTTTATTTCTAAATTAATGTCATAGAATCATAGAATGGTTTGGGTTGGAGGAGTCCCTAAAGATCATCTAGCTCGAACCACCCTGCCATGGGCAGGAATACCTTCCACTAGATAAGGTTGCCCAAAGCCTCATCGAACCTGACCTTGAACTCCTCTAGGGATGAGATGTCCACGACTTTGCTGGACAACCTGTTCCAGCACCTCACCACCCTTACAATAAAAAATTTCTTCCATATATATAAATGATGTGAACCACATCTCTGATTTTCTTTGTTCCTGTTGTTTCTAATGGAAGCTTTATGATTCTGATTAATAATACTTAAAAATATTAATCTACATAGCAGATTATTGCTGTTTTCTCCTGGTATTTATGTGAGCAGTCATTTTCATTATTTCTCACAAATATGTAAATGATAGAGTTTTCAGTAAATTTTCTGAATAAATTCTGCCACCTAATTAGTTTTCTTTCTCCCTCCTAGTTTGCTCCCAGTTTTCAAGAGGAGTCTTTGCTATTTTTGGATTCTACGACAAGAAGTCTGTAAATACGATTACATCCTTCTGTGGGACTCTTCATGTCTCCTTCATAACTCCCAGCTTCCCAACAGATGGAACACATCCCTTTGTCATTCAGATGAGACCTGACCTCAAGGGAGCTCTTCTTAGCTTGATCGAATACTATCAGTGGACCAAGTTTGCATATTTGTATGACAGCGACAGAGGTAAGACATGGTACTTCTTTTCTGCGTGCTGTTGGCACTGAAATGCTGCTTTAATGTTAGAAAAATAAACGAGGAAAGAATATTTACCTGTAGTAAACCTAAATTTAGAAATGAGCTTTTGGAACAGAAACAAAATTGTTTAAATGAGAATGAAATCATTACAGTATGTATTAATAGAATTGCCAGCATGTGCTGATAAGCAATTGAGATTAATCACATTTTAAACCAGTTCCTGTAAGAAGCTTTTTCTTTCTTTTAAAGAATCACCTAAAGAGAAAAAAAAATGAGTGAGAAGGGCAGTCTGCTACCACAGATTCGGTCCACGTGCAAAATCGGTTGTTGAGCACCAAGAAAGCAAGAATCTTGGATCCAGTCCCTGTTTCTATGGAGACTGCTTTTAATACTCAAGTTCCTTCTCTCTGTTGAACATAGATCTCTTATTTTTGTTGTTGTTGATAAACCTATATCCACTGCTTGTGAGCATTTTACTCCTCAGTACTGCCTTCTCAAGGTCTATGCCCTTTTATGGCTGTAGTAGTAATAATGTAACAGATTATGAACTGGGAAGAATCACTTGCAAATTGTGGTATATCAGTTAGTTTTCTGAGAAGCAGCAGCATTATACAAAAATGTGGGGTTTTTTGACTGCCCTTTCTGGAATTCCATTGTTGTCATTCTATTTTCAGGTTCTTTTCACATAGTAGTCCCTGGCTAAATTTGTCCTATTCTTGTCTTCTCCTGTTCCCCTTCAAAAGGCTATTTTGTGGCTTACCTGCTTGGTCAGAGTTGAATACTAAGTGCATATGAAATGATAGTATGCCACTAGATTTAAAGGATGATTATACCACACCGTGGTTGTTTGAGTAGTGGGGTGACATTAGATATTGTGCATTGTGATACCATTTTATACATTATGCCATTCAGAAGCTGAAGAGACTTCCTGAAGACAGTTTGTTACCTCTCTTGTTAGCACTAAAGTTAGAAAAACTAATACTGGTGTGTAACCTCTGACAGTAATGTCATCTGTGATGATGAACTCTAAGCCCATTTCTTTGACAGACCCTTTACAAATTCACATTAGAATCACAAACATTCACTGCTTTTTTAGAAAAGACAGATGTAAAACTACTTGCTTGGCCAGTACTCTGTCAATCATCTAGCATTGTGCAGTGTGATTTATATTTAGGAAATACTAAAAACCACCTAGTTCTTCTTGTGATCTGCACTGGCTGAATCTGGCCAGGAGTAACAGCATGAAATTGTTCTTTGTACTCGGCTGTTGGTTATGCCTTTTTTTCTTATTTGTCTGTTTTAGTTGTGGCAAGGCACCCCAGTGATAACAAGCTCCAAGTCATGAACCTCCTACCTTTATGTTGAGTAAATTGTTGCTCCTCAGTGCTCCCACTGATTGCACAAGGTTAACCTGCAGAGTCAAGCAGTATGTAGCCAGCAACACTGACGTGAAACCCTGAATACATAGAGTCCGTGGTTCCTCTAAACGCTTTTGCATAAGTCTGTGTATTTAAGGAATGATACATAATTTAAGATGTTTCCATCTTCAGAAGCGAGAAAAAAAAGGCAAAGAGACTTACTCTTCAAGGAAGCTGTGAGAGCTGATAGGAATTAGTTTGATGACTTGTTCCGAAAGAATCATTTATTGCTACTTTTACAGCTCTTCTGTGGTTGGGAGCTAACTGGTTGAAGTGCAGGGCAATTTTGTATCTCATTCTTGTCTATAAGAAGTGAAGCCATTAGTATATGAGTGTTCAAACCATTACTGGCTTAATATACAGTTGTTTTCAAATAATGTGGGTTAGTGTTCTTTACCCTCCTTGACTCCTGTGTGTTGCAAGCACTAAACAGTGGGGTTTGGAAAAAGTAGTAACATTATTGGAGGAATCTATTTGTAGCAGAATTGCCAGTTTACTCAGCCTCTCTTCTGTCCTCCTTTTCAGAGGTCACTGAGTTAAGAGTTTGTCTCATGATAACCCAAAGAGGTTCAGGCACATAAGATTCCCAAACAGAAGTGTACCTGAAGTTCAAAAAAAGCAACTGAAGTTTTGGGGAGTTTTCTTCTCTGCAGAATCCCACTTCCATTACCACTCTCCAGATACTTCCACATCTATGGAAGTATTGCTGTGAAAACTTCTTTCCTGTTTGTTTTTCATTCTTTTGCAATGGTTACTGTTATCAGAATAAACTAATTTGTATAGGCATGACAAATCTGCCACCTATAAAAAGCAACAATTCCAGGCAGCCATTTGACACCTCCGCAGAGAGCACCCCAAGAAAAGGGAGTCCCTAGGAAAAATGGAACATCAGAGGAGTAAAATACAGAAACCATTCATAACAGATAGTATTAACATTAATAGCCCCTATTAATTTATGCCTGAGATTCTGTTTAACTCAGAGGAAGCATACAGACTGACTGGGGGACTTGAAGTCTACTGAATAGGATCTGAAACAGTGATTCAGATTATATATGTTTCAGTTTAGGTGGGGTTTTTTTGTGGTTTGTGGTTTTTTTTTTTAATTCTTTTAAATTGCCATTTAGAACATTATTTTGAGGTATAGACTTATTTTAGTGTTTTTTAATGTGTTAAGATATTCTCTACGTGTTTTAGTTTGCTTACATTAATTACCTTTTCCTTTTAGCACAAATTCTCCACATTTATCTTTAACATGTTATAAATAGTTTATATGTACCCTTGGACTGTGGTTATCTATTATTTTAAAATAAGTATTCGTTGCATGACATACAAAACTTCATATCAGTCTTCTTTAAAGAAGACATAGAAAACTAGAAGAATTTGAGATGATCATTGAATTTGTGCTTTTGGAAGCCTGCCATTTTCTGCCTTTGCTGATGACCAGTCTTGTATAGCACCGTATGACATTAACATTTTCACTGATAAAGCTGAATTGCTAAACACTGACCAATCTTAATTTAATGATGTATTTACAGACTATAAGGCAAATTAATTCTTAGTGCTTTTTTCTACATTTATGGGCATAACCACTATTATGTCTCGTGATTTATATCTGAAGCTTCCTTTACGTAACAAGGTAGAAGTTTTTCTTGGAGAAAGGACTCCTGATGTTCTGTGGTTTTAGGCGAGATGAATGTGCAAAAATGTCGGTTAGCTTGTGAGAAAGTCTAATTTTGTTTCTTTATATAGTACTATCTGCTATCCTTAAAATTGCTCTCTAGAATTATGTGGAATTCTCTGGAAGGAATTTAAACATAACAAGCGTAATTCCTGTACTGCTGGAAATTGTTAAAATGGTATTTGTTGTGTAACACAAAATTTCCAGAAGTAATTTTCATGTTTCTGTACTCCGTTTTTTAATCTTTGAAAAGGAAAACCAGACAACTGATTTTACAATATATTGTAGCAGTTGCAGCTGTATAGACATTACAGCTTCCTGGCAGAAATGTGCCAGAAGGATAAAATGAAAGCAAACTACTGCAGAGTGCCTGTAGGGGTTAGCATTGAGCCTATATGGAAAAATCTCGGCACATCTTCCTTTATAATCAAGGATATGACTGTAGGCAGCATAATTAATAACTACATTAGCACCACTGCAGAACATAGGAGTCTTGTTATAGACCTCAGTGTGGTCTGCATTTAAATACAGTTCAATAACATTTTCTAATAAGCAGCTGATCCTTTTGCTGTAATTGAATCCCTTTTCTCCTAGAAGACCTTTCCTAGGATGTGGAATCACAGTAGTGGATCAGTGAAACTGTCAAAATCCCATTCTGAAGAAGGCTGAAGCAAAACCAAAAGGTTGTTCTTACGAGGCTCTGCCCTGATGCCTTGCAGTGATGCGAATAGAAATTTAATGCCAGAAAAACTAATTAGGCCTACACGTATCTTCATTTCTGAGTCCTAACAATGTGTGACAGGTCAAACAAGTTACAGGGAAATCTTATAGGGGTACTCTCATAAATCACATTCTGGAACCTTATTATTCATAAAGCTTTATCAGTCATATCTGCTGTTTTCTCCTGTACTTCACTAGGCTTATCAACATTGCAAGCTGTGCTGGATTCTGCTGCTGAGAAGAAATGGCAAGTGACTGCTATCAATGTAGGAAATATTAACAATGACAGAAAAGATGAAACTTACCGTTCACTGTTTCAAGATCTAGAGGTTAAAAAGGAAAGGCGAGTGATTTTGGACTGTGAGCGTGATAAAGTCAACGACATTGTTGATCAGGTTTGCTATTCTCCATACTTCAGTGACAGCATGTAGCTATATTCTATAAGTAAACATAGTGACTTAATTTCTCTTGATCCTGTTTTTGTGTTTAATTTGCATCTTTTGGAAGTGACAGTTTTGTATCGGGGACCACATATATATCAGCTGGAAAGTTAACATACAAATCCTATAATCCCTCCATTTGCTCAAAGGCAAGATAATTCTATCTGGGTGATCCCATATGGTTTTGTATCCTGATTATTTAAAGAAAAAAATAAAATCTCTTCAAGGCTATTTCACAACCTGAGTAGTATGTTATATTCTATGGAATTCATACATTATATATGGTGCATTAAAAATAGTTATATCTAGGAATTAGTTCTCCTTACACCTAGAAAATATTTTCTGCCTCTAATGCTTTTTCCAAGAACCTTTTACATCTTAGGAGGGCTGTATCAAAAGCTTCTCTTTTCCATTTAAGTCCCTTTGCAGTTAATGTATCTAAGCTCTTTGTCATTTGTACTGTCCTTGGGTCTCTCTTCATTTTGTCTCCCTCTTAAAGTATGTTAACCAAAATTGGATGCTGTTTCCATAACTAAGGCCTCCTGAGCTTTAAATAGAACAGAAAATTATATCTTCTCTTCATCCATGCATATATTATTTACCAAAATGACTTTTTAAATTTTCTTTTTCACAACAACATCACAGTACTTTGAATCAAATTATTGCATTACCTTCAAATTCACCTCTTCAATCCTAGTATCTAGGAAAGTCTTACAGTCTCTGTATCTTCTTTTCATGCATGCAGAGCACAATGGAAAATTATGAGGATAGCTCCCTGCTGGCTTGAGCTTGACCATGTGAAACTGTGCAGCATCTGTAGGTATATATCATCAGAGTGTAGGTGTATTGGTCTGAAGACCTTTTGAAGAGTTTGTTATTTTGATCTTATGTATGAAGGTCATTGTATTTTGCAGAGGTTCAGGCAATGGGCAGTGTCCTGAATGGAGCACATTGTATTTGTCTATTTTACTTGGAATTCATATCCACAAACTGTTTCTCTAATTTTCAAGATTAATTTGAATTTGATCCTGTTATCCAGAGGATTTGCAGCCTCTGTATCATCTGCATGATTTTTAAATCAAATTTTCTGACCTGTTATCCATGTCAAGAAATGTACCGAGTAGAGCAGTGCCGGAGAGAAATAATAGGTCCTTTTCAGCTGGTCCTTTGTAACTTTTCAAACAGTTGTTTGCTTACTTTATAGTGACTTTTTTTGTCTTGTCCATGTTACCTTGAAAGCCTGTAATCGTAGAATCATAGAATGGTCTGGGTTGGAAGAGACCTTAAAGATCATCTAGTTCCACCCTCCTGCCATAGGCAGGGACACCTTCCACTAGATCTGGTTGCTTAAAGCCCTATCCAATCTAACCTTGAACACGTTCGGGGGTGGGGCATCTATGGCTTCTCTGGCAACCTGTTCCAGTGCCTCTCCACCCTCATAAATGTAGCAGTTCTTCCTTATATCTGGTCTAAATCTACCCTCTTTCACTTTAAAGCTATTACCTCTTTTCCTGTCAGTACACGTCCTTCTAAAAATTCATTCTCCAGATTTCTTGTAGGTCCCCTTTAGGTACTGGAAGACTGCGGTAAGGTCTCCCCAGAGCTTTCTGCTTTCCAGACTGAATAACCCCAACTCTTGCGACCTATCTTCATAAGAGTGGTGCTCCAGCCCTCTGATAGCCTTCATGGCCTGCTGGACCCACTCCAACAGGTCCATGTCTTTCCTGTGCTGAGGGCTGTAGACCAACTGGGGTCTCACTATAGTGTAGTTGAGTGGCAGAACTGCCTCCCTTGACCTGCTGGCCGCTCTTCTTTTGATGCAACCCAGGATACTGTTAGCCTTCTGGGTTGCAAGCACACATTGCTGAGGAGCACAACATGATCCATCAACCAACATCTCCAGGACCTTCTCCTTACAATTGCTCTCAGTCCGTTCTCCACTCAGCCTGTAATTGTGCTTGGTATTACCCTGACCCATGTGCTTGACCTTGCACTTGGCCTTGTTGAACTTCATGGGGCTCGCTTGGGCCCACCTCTCAAGCTTGTGTAGGTCCCTCTGGATGGCATCCCTTCCCTCCAGTGTGTCAATTGCAGAACTTGGTGTCATCAGCAAACTTGCTGAGGGTGCACTTGATCCCACTGTCCGTGTTGCATGTTAAACAGTGCCAATCCCAATACTGACCTCTGAGGAACGCCACATGTCACTGGTCTCCACTTGGACATCAAGCCATTGTCTGCAGCTCTTTGAGTGAGACCATCCAACCAATTCCTTATCCACTGACTGGATGTCATACAGGACAAAAGTCTTATCGTACGTAAAATATGTCATATCAATTTCTTTCATTTCATGAGGAAGCCTCATGTAGACCCTTTGTATTGGTATCCCTTTTCTTTTTCTATGTATTTTTACTGAGACGTGTAGCAGACTTTCTGTGGAACAGATTTTTCTTGAGCACTGAAGTAGTATTTGCTTTCTTGATGTATAGAGCAGCTACTGCTTTATTTTCTTTCTTGCTTTCTATTCTTGAAAAAGCCTTCTATTGTAGTGCTTTGATTTATCCACTAACATTTTTAGCTGTAGTGACAGTCTCAGGTTCATCCAGTTACGCTCTTGTAGTCCTTGGATCTCTGCATAGATGGACAAAGTGTCTGCAAAGTTGCTTCATCGTTCTTGATTTTTGTCTTGTGTTATAGTTTCTCTTCCAGATTTCAACAATTTATGTAAGTTGAAAACTATTTCAGCTCCTCAGCTTTCCTCAGACTAGTTTATGTTCTGGTGCTTTGATTTAGGAGGTTAGCGTTAGCATGCTGTTTGTTATATAGCCTCTTCTTTTGGAGAATCTCATTTCCATCTGATAACACCCATTAGGCAGCCATGCAATTACTGCCACTTTTTTTTTATCCCTGCTTGAGATACCGGTCTAAAGAATGGTAAATATCTTTTGTGTCCACAGCTCCTTCACTATGGCTTTTGGAGCTACCAATCTGCTCAGTGTTTTAACTGACAGCATCCTTAGTGTTCATATGGATGCGTGGCACAAAGCAATGTTTTAGAAAGCTAGATTAATGAAATAGTACCCAGTGGCAGTTAGAGCAGAGTTACTAACCATTGATCCAAAGAGTTGCAGGTATTGTCTGTTTTCTCAGATACCAATGCTGAAGAAGCATTTTATGCTGAAATACTTATCTGTTTGGTCTAACCGAAATTTCTTTGGAAGCAGCAGCTGCATAAGTAATAAATCTGAACATAGTTCTTAAACCTTTTAATAAGTAATGAGTTTTAAGTAGTCCGAACCAAGTAATTGTTTTAGAATAATTAAGTTCATATATTGTGTATATTGAGCTCAAAAACAGAATAATTGAATAACTTCCACAGCCTATGTAATGTTATCCTTTCAGCCTCAAACTCTAGTAATATAAAAATTAGTATTAAACATTGCCTTCAGTTATATTTCTGTAGTAACTTCAGTAAAGTAAGTATGTGGAGTGTTGTTCGCTACTAGTCTGATACAAGTTATGGGTTACCTATTCTGAATACTTTAGTTATGTGTTAAATGCAGAAATAAATACATTCTCCTCTAATGATTTAAGTTGTTCTCATTGTTCAAAAGGTGGAAGGCTCTAGAATCCTCTTATCTCCCACGTCCTTTCTCTGGAGAAGTGTTTTGCTTCAAAATGCAAGCTTCCTCATGCAGCCATAGTTTTAATTAGGTTTATTTGGGAGAAGAATCCATGCTACATGCCTGCCAGTAGAGACTGCTGAGAAACCATGAGCTTTGTGGGAGATTATGGGGAAGCCTTAGAGCAGTAAACAACAGTTTGTACTTTTAAGAGACTTTCTTATAAGGTAGATACTTTCATTAATGTCTGTGGACTTTAAACTTTATAGTTCAAGGACAGTTTCAATTCTGCTACAAAGGCTGCAGAATCTCTGAGGCACAGTGCTTCTGCTGTATGGTGCCCATTCTCTCCTGTTCAGGTTGTGCCTTTAATACACAGCATAGTAATTAGCGTTCAGCTCTTCTGTTCACAGATCTTAGGGCTTGGATTTCAGCATGACTAGCGTGGGAGAGTAACGAGTAAGTAGCGGAGAGTATGGTCAATGGTGCGTTAGGTAAAAAAAAAGTAAAGCACTGAACAAACTCAGTATTGCATACCATAAAGCTTAGGACTAGCTTTTGCATCATACTGCATTTTGTGTTTTTTAAGTCTTAGTCCATGTATCAGGTGAACATTTTCCATTATGGGGGTATTTCTTCTTTTTTACAGGTTATCACAATTGGTAAACATGTTAAAGGATACCATTATATCATTGCAAACCTGGTAAGCATTTTTAATATTTAAAATACCTGTCTTCCTCATTTTTTACTATGGAAGTGCATCAAATAGTATTTTGTTCTAAATGAATTTTGAAAAATAGAAAAAAGCTAAATGTCTCTATCCTTGCTAAATGAATGCAAATATTGAGATGATATTTGTTGTTTTGACTGAGTCTTTCCAGGGCTTAAATGCCTCCTGTGATATTCTTATCAATGGGAGAGAAGGTTGCTCAACACCTTTAGTAGAGCTTCATCCCTTTTTCTACATACTTTAGAAAAGAAGGGTACAGAAAATATAAAAGCATTATAGGCTGATACATTCATTCAGCAAACTGATGTTTCTTTTCTCACCTCTCTAGTGCTTAAAAATTACATTTTATGGCTTTCATTCTGCTAGACTAGTGAGTCTCAGCTTTATACATCTTCATTCCTCAGGTCAGCTTGATATTCAGTTACAATTAATCATTTCTTGAACATAGGTGATCAGGCAGTATAGCCAATAAGGGGTGAAGTTCAGGAAACACTAGTTTGTGTCAAGTTAATATTTTGGAAATAGTGTCTGAAGGTGAAGGGCCATTTTACTGATATTAAATTTGACACTTGTTTACTGAAACTAGGGAATCTAATCCAATGTTTTTTTGTAACAGATAAAGCAAGTTTTGCAGGCTTGAATCTCAGTTATTCTGTTCCAGAAAAACAAACGTTTTGGGGGTTGTATGGTGTGGTGTGAGTGCATCTGAATAATTTTTTTTCATCATTTATTCTTGACTGTGATAGTGTTTGATACAAATTCCAGCAGGGCCCAGAGTGCTTTAATTTACACTGTCTTCCATAGCCCTTTTAAGGAGCCTGAGGAAACAGAACAACCATAGTGCATCTGTCACACTTCAGACATAACCCCTGGCTCCTCCCAACCTTTGATCAAAGCACTTCCTCCCCTCCAAGGGGACATTTTTTTGAAGAATCGTGGATGTCACTAGACAGATGTGACTAAACCTTATACTCTGAAAGCATCTTTCATTTCATTATGTCAACTGGTTGCTATTTCAGCCTTTAAGTTTGTAAGAGGAAGCCAATAAGATCAAGAACTTATTGAATCTTGTATTTTAAAGCTGTTTAATATCATATTTGCTTCCTACAGATTTATACAATTTAGATGTAAATATTGCAGAACTTTTGTATAATATAGTATAAAATATATATGGTAATGACTTTAAAACTATTGTTTTTCTCTGCGAGAAAGAAAACTTATCTAGTTCTTGATCATATATTCCATCTTTTTCACTGTATCCACTTTCTTTTCTTCACCGTAAGAATGTTCTCGTCCAGTCTGATAACTCATTCCAGAAATTGTTCTATTTTGACAATAAAACATGGTGAGAGGTGGAGAAGAGGTGAAAGTATACAATGAATATTCCTGTTTGAAACTCAATGTCAGAATAATATTGAAGAAAGTTTCATGATCCCTATAAAGTGTCTGTATGAGCAGATTTACCGTTTGTGAGAATGGACAGTAATTCTTGTTACTTGAGGGAGGAAGTAGGGGAGATGGTTCATCCCTCAGCATGCTTTAGGGTTCCTATCAAAAAGAGGACACAACTGAGACTATGACTATTCCTGGCTAAAACTCGCTTGTCTAACTGGTACTGATGTTGGTGTTCCCTTTTTCGTTTAAGCAGTCCCATTGGAATTAATAGCATTGTTCAGGAAAGCAAGCATGACAAGGACAGATCCGCTCAGCCCTTGCTCTATGAAAGTGTTATGTCTAGTGTGCATTGCTGGCTGGTGGAGCTGACAGCTTAATCCTGCCAGCTCAGGATTTAAACTTGGATACTGTTTGAAGAAAATGTTCACTTACATTTCTGCAGTAGAAGTCACATGGTAGCTCTTTATTTGTATGTACTATTGAGAAATCTGCCAGAACTGTTCGAATAATGGACGTAATGTTTTCTGTGCCCAGGGATTTACTGATGGAGATTTGTCAAAAATTCAATTTGGAGGAGCTAATGTCTCAGGATTTCAGATAGTTGACTATGATGATCCTCTGGTGTCAAAATTTATACAACGCTGGTCAACACTGGAGGAAAAAGAATATCCTGGTGCACACACTAGTACAATTAAGGTATGTCTTTCTTTTTTGTAACCATGACAGATGTACAGGAAGTGAGGAAATTGGAATAGAAAGACAAGAGATGGAGAAATCGCTTCAAAAATCAGCAGCGACAACACAATTTTATGTTTCTCTGGGTACTTTTAACATTCTCTATTATAGGACTGGTTGAGCAAAGATGCTGCACTGTCAAAAATGTTCAAGACAATCTTAATTTTTTTGTGTTGTTGTAAAGCTGCGCCTGACCACTTGTTAGGTAATTGCTTTGGATGTTAAGTATTTACTGACTTCTTTTAGTTTTTCTCTGTGTTTTGAAATGTTTTAAAAGCAAATATCTAGTCACATGTAGGCATTCTAAAGAGTACAGATCTGGCACTTTATGATATAACATAATCTCCCAAAGAAGTGGCAAGACAGTTGCTGTGAGACGGATGTCTGAATCCTACAAAGACTTGTAGAATTAAATGGTATGCCTGGGGTACAGAATCATGCTTTAATTTCAGGCCTGAGTGCACAAGATGTGACACTGAGCATGTGGTTAAACTTCCTTTCCTTAGTTTTCCCTCAGTATAAAACTAGGATAATAGTACTTTCTTACCTTCTGTGACTATTATGAGGATCAGGTAGTACTTTAAAAAGAATAATACAATTTTAATGCTAAGTAATTTTTTTTAAGTAATGCAGTCAGAATTTTTATTAAGAATTAGTATACTTGCATAACTCTAAATGTATTAAGACAAGAGATAAAATGGCAAGTGTTCTAGGCATAATTTTTTTTTGGTGGTGTAGTTTAAACGAAGCATATTCTTGATTTTTTTTTTATGAAATGGATAAGAAGTTTCAGCAAGGAATGGAAGAACTAGTTTTTAAACTCCTGGAACAAAAATCCTTTAAAGCACACAACCTTAATTTAAATAAAAAAAAATAAAACTTATATTTTCCTTTTTTCTGAGGACAAGTTGACGGGTGACTTAGTCAAAGTTGTGGTTTTTCTGTGGTTGTTTTTGTATTTGAAAATCTTCATGACAGAATAAGTTGATTTCTCATTTGAAACTTGACAAAATAAACCAGACTGTTTCATGCCTTTAGATACATTCATATTACATACATGTAATAAGTATTACTTTCATTTAGGGAAAAAAAGAAAGGGATATGACTGTGGTTGATGAATACAATTATTTTATGTCTCTGATTCTTGAGTGCCCAGATCTACCTACTTACTAATGTTGCAAAATCATAGTCTGGAAATAATGACTGTGAAATGCATGATTAAAGTTGTTGAAATGTATTTATCGTGAGGGCACATTTACATCCACATCTCTTCCTGCATTGTTTTTCTGTACTGCTACTGGTTTAGACAGTCTCATACTATACCTGTGTACTTGATCATTCCTTTAAAGAACAGGATTTTTCATCTGTTCTTGTTGAATTGCATTTCCTACCTGTCCTTGCCAAGCTGTGTTAGTTACTCTATTTCAAGAAGCAAAGGATATAAACATCAAAGTTACCAAACATGTTAACTTACTAGTCTCCCATTTGTCCCTTCCATTGATGAATAACCTTTCTTCCCTTTTGATATTGAGGCAGTTGTCCAAATTGTCAGTCATTATAAATGAGCTTTTGCTATTGGTTCCCATGGAATCTAGGAGGCTGTCACTGCAAATTCTGATTAAATGGGTAGGAAAACTAATTAAAAAATGTATTATCAATAGAGAAAGGAGATGAAGTTATATGCTCCTAGCAGGTAATGTTATTCCTGGGATTGCAAATGATATCTCATTGCAGGCAGTAGCATTGTAACTGTGTGTGAAAAAGTGCATTTCAAATGAACATGCTGTTCAAGAAAGAAAAATACTGTCGAAAATCTGTTCCACAGATGCCCATATAGAACACCTGGATAAAATTGCTTTAAAAATATGTCTTCACAATTTATTAAATATTGATTTTAAGAAATTGCAGTCTTCAGATATAGATAAGAAGATTCAGTGATTTTGTTTGTTGCTACACTGTACCTCTGCTGAAGAAAAACACAAGATTTAAAGATTGAGAACAACATTTAAAATTAATGCTTTCCTGTCTTTTGTAAAGAGGTCTTCTCATCTTCCAAATGTAAAACTCATATGCTGTTTACCTCAGATGAAATTTAGAATATATCTGATGCTGTTACCAGTCTCTGCATGCAGTTCTAGAAGAACTAATAATGTGCAGATCTTGAAACATACCACGCAGCATCCTGGCAAATTTCTTCTTCAGGTACTCAAACAAAGCCATATTTAGTTTTATAAAAACCTAGTAATAAAAAGTTGAAATCTGCTTTTGATCCATTGTTCTGTATTTACAAACGCACTGGGCTTTCTGAGCCTTGGTGTTCCATCAGGCTATTATATCTAAAAGGGAAATGTCTTGCTGTTGTGAAAGGATACTAAAAGACCAAACATCCATTCACACCCATCTGCTTCAGCTTCCTAATCTGATTAATCCATTCTGTTCTGGGGCAGTCTTGGTCTAACTCCAGGAAGAAGTTCAGTTTTTACCTCTTGAATACTAGTGAGACCAATTGTGGTATTGGGTTTATATTGCAAGGTTTTGTTAGTGAGGGGGCCACAGGGGTGGCTTCACTGAGAATATGCTAGAAGCTTCCCCCATCTCTGATAGAACCCATGCCATCTGGCTCCAAGATGGACCCACCACTGGCCAAGGCCAAGCCCATCAGCAGTAGCGGTATTGAGTCTGTGATAGCGTATTTAAGAAGAGAGCAGAGGAAACTGTGCAGCAGCAATTGCAGCCATAGAGAGGAGTGAGCATATGTGAGAGAAGAGCTTTGCGGACACCAGACTCAGTGAAGAAGGAGGGGGAAGAGGTACTCCATGTGCCAGAGCAGAAGGGTCAGAGGGAGGATCCAGGGAACTACAGGTCTGTCAGTCTGACCTCGGTACCAGGGAAGATCATGGAGCAGATCATCTTGAGTGCTATCATACAGCACGTGCAGGACAATCGGGTGATCAGGCCCTGTCAGTGTGGGTTTATGAAAGGCAGGTCCTTCCAGACCAATCTGATCTTCTTCTGTGACAAGTTTGCTTGTTTAATGGATGAGGGAAAGACTGCGAATGTCGTGTACTTGGACTTTGGTAAAGTCTTTGACACCATTTCTCACAGTGTTCTGATTGAGAAACTGGCTGCCATTGGTCTGGATAAGCACACCCTCTGCTGGGTAAAAAACTGGCTGTATGGCTGGACCCAAAGAGTTGTGATAAATGGAGTTAAATCCAGTTGGAGGCTGGTCACAAGTGGTGTTCTCCAGGGTCCAGTGCTGGGTCCAGTCCTGTTCAACATCTTTATCAATGATCTGGATGAAGAGATCGAGTACACCCTTAGTAAGTTTGCAGATTACACTAAGCTGGGTGGAAGTGTCAATCTGCTTGAAGGAAGGGAGGCTCTGCAGAGGGATCTGCAGGCTGGATCGATGGGCTGAGACCAATAGGATGAAGTTCAACAAGGCCAAGTGCAGAGTCCTGCACTTGGGTCACAACAACCCCATGCAACGTTACAGATGTGGGGAAGAGTGGCTGGAGAACTGCCTGGAGGAGAAGGACCTGGGGGTGTTGGTTGACAGACAGATGAATATGAGCCGACAGTGTGCGCAGGTGGCCAAGAGGACCAATGGCATCTTGGCCTGTATCAGAGACAGAGTGGCCAGGAGGACCAGGGAGGTGATTGTGCCCCTGTACCCAGCACTGGTGAGGCCACACCTCAAGTACTGTGTTCAGTTTTGGGCCCCTCAGTACAAGAAGGGCATTGAGGTGTTGGAGAGAGTCCAAAGAAGGGTGACAAGGCTGGTGAGGGGACTGGAAAACAAGTCTTACGAGGAGCACCTGAAGAAACTGGGGTTGTTCAGCTTAGAGAAGAGGAGGCTGAGGAGAGACCTCATCACTGTCTACAACTGCCAGAAAGGAGGTTGTGATGGGGTGGGTGTTGGCCTCTTCTCGCAAGTGACAGGTGATAGGATGAGAGGAAATGGCCGCAATTTGTGGCAGGGAAGGTTTAGACTAGATATTAGGAAAATTTTTTCACAGAAAGGGTGGTCAGGCACTGACACAGCTGCCCAGGGAGGAGGTTGAGTCACCATCCCTGGACATGTTTAAAAGGTGGGTAAATGAGGATGAGTTTCTGAGGGACACGGTTTAGTAAGGGGACAGGTACGTTTGGACTCAATGATCTCAGAGGTCTTTTCCAAACAGATGATTGTATGATTCCATGTTTTATAATACCAGGCGTTTTAATAAATTATCATGATCTATAAATAAGAATTTTAAGAAATAGTTAATTTCAGTATTTGTTATGTGATTTATTTAGGAACTGAACTGGAGTCTTTTTTTTTTTTATAAATTGCCCTTGTAAAACTGGATTTGTGAGATTTTTCTGCCTGTGTTTTCCAGTCGTCGTGTTTTGGTTTCCTGGGCCTAAAAATATACATCTGGCAGTTGGTATTCTAGCTAAATGGTTTCACCAGGCTTTTGAGTCCCAATATGCAATCTTCTCTACTTGCAAAAATATGTAGGAGAAATGTGAGCATAAGAAATTTCAGTGTTAAACTTCATGCATCTTTTTAATAGCTTAAAGCTCTTTTGCATAAGCAATGACTCATTCCAGCATAGTTGGTTTGTTGTGGTCGTTTGGGGTTTGTTTTTTTTTTTTTTTAAAGAAAACTCAATTAAGAAATGGAACATTTAGTCAGTGGAGGCAGTGGGTGGTTTGAGGCAGTATCTGTAGATTTGTGTCAGACATATGAAGAGCCTATTGACCCAGATCCTTCGATCGTGCAAGTTAAAGTGGGGGAACTGTGCCAGACTTCAGAAAACTATAAAGCCAAGTCCCAACGTTCCTGTGCAGCTCTTCTTCTTGGAATTTGAATCCACTTATTCTTAGTAATTATAAGTGTTTAAGGATCATAAGCCAATAAAGTGCAGTATATTCCTCCTGCCTATTTTCTTGGGAATTCTTTACCACTGTTTTCAACCAGCAATTCACCTAAATATGGTTGCCAGAAGCAGAAGAAAGCTACTATTCTGTTGTACTCCAAGCATTCAACAAGATCAGGCATCCGTCTGGCCTCATCAGGATCAATGTTGTTTAGGACAGGAGAGCTTGATGGAGAAATGGGGATAAGGGAAGAGGGAGGAGTGATGCGTAAAGCTGGGAGTAGTAGAAAGAGGAATATGTCATGTAAAGGAAGGGATCTGCAGAGTGAAAGGAGCGCAGAAGGGTGGTGGCGGCTCAGAGCTGGAGATGCATCTGCAGACAAGTGTTTCTTTAGTCAGGGGAATAAGGGAGGAGAAGCACTGTGTATCATTTAGGTGAACAAGGAGAGGAGACATGCAGACTTATTGCTGGGGCAAGGGTGGCATTAAAGACCAGGCAGTGTAGGTAGCTGCCTCTATTAGACAGGGGTGGCAGAAAAGCAAACATGAAATATTTATTTTTCTCTGACAGTAACTATTTCTAGGTAAAATCAACAGCTTGGCAAGATTGGTGTATTTAATCGTATTAGCATTTTACTTGGAATTAGATTGGACCAAATAGGAGAAGATGTTTCATTTTCAAGACAAGAGGCAAATACCTGTGTTGGTTGGGGTAGATAAGAATTGATAATGAAAATAGGGAGGTGTTGTGGCTTGTAGGAGGTTTCACTGCAGTATGTACAATGAGGACTCTCAGATCCTGTTGATTGTGGGGGTTTGGTGGTTTTTTTTCCTTTTTCTTTCTTTTTTCCTGATAAGTGAATTTGTGCAAAGTGTATTGTAATAGCAAGTCCAGGTACCTCTTCCACAGATTGGTACAGAGAATGGGAATGATTCATAATACATTAAAAACAAATAAAAAGATAATTTAATGTGGCTTTATTTAATAAGATAGTAAAAAATTTCCATCTAAAGGACCCTCGTGAAATTCCCATTTAGAGTCATTTCTGTTGCAGTGTTGTTAAGCTTCTAGGGTAAATAATTCATTTCCATTAATCTATATAGGACTTTCTGTTGACTGTGAATAAAAATAATGTGCTGAAGAGATTAATGGAATTTTGAGATTCCTATCGTTTATAAGGTCTTTTTGTAAAACAGAATTATTCTAATCTCTCTTCTACCATTTTTATTAATTGTGGCAACCATGAATTTTTCTACTAGAAAATTATTTAGAATACGTTTTATGATAGTCTTAATAACTTTGTCTTGGTTAAAAGCTCAATTCCAGGATGTTTACCATAGTTAATGATGTATGGGTGGCTGTTCTTATCACAAAAAGAGCAGTGATTGAAGACTGTATTTCAGTAAATATTTTAGTAAAAGAGCATTTTATATTTTAAAATTCATGTCTGTTCTAAGTCCCATGAGCTTACTGATTTATGATTAACCTTGATTTTTGAAAAGAAAAGTGACTTTTGTGATAGAACATAGGAATTTTAAGATACTCAAGTGTATTTTTTAGGGTAAAGCAGTAGAAAAAAAAGAAAAACAAAAAACTTCCACAAAACACCAACTAACCATACCCCCCCAAAATCCCCAAACCTCCCACTTCAACACTTTAAACATTAAAACTAGCTCTTTCAAATCCATTTCTTACAGCACATTTTTCAAAGAAGCCTTTTGTCTTCTTTCTTTTGTTTGTACCTTTTGTTCTCATCCTCTGCTTTGAATTTTCCTACTTGGTTTATTTTCACTATTATAACTGCAAGCTTCAGTTTTTGCTGCTAGATCTTGCTGATTTTAACACTGTGAAGAGTAACATACTTTCCTCAAGCTTAGCCTTGAAGAAACAGGTTTTATGTGTTCATATGGTGATGATTAAAAAGGCATGTGTTCTTTGTGGCTTACAGTAAATTAAAACTGATTTTATCATCATTGACATTGCTGTTTTGCAAGTGCATTTTGTTTAAAGTTAGAAGATTACACAAATAATTGTAATATCTTACTTATTTTGTCAGTATGTATATTTTCCACAGGCAGTGGCAGGGACTAGAAGACAGCAACATCTTTTTGATAACTAAAATGCTGTGAGTTCCAATCCAAATAATTGTTTTTATTAATTTTGTCAAGCTCTATGAATTCAAATCCAAGTAATTGGTTTTAATTTTTTGTCAAGCTCTGTGAGTTTCTTGGTGAAATAAAGTTCACAGAAGTAATCTTTAGCTTTGATAATTAGGAGGCTTTTAAAAGCTTCTAGACAAATGGAAAATAATAGGGCAAGAATTCATAGACTTTTTAAGGAATTTAAGAAAAATAAATTATTTTAGATACCAAACTTGCTAGCCATTGAGTAGTGACTGAAGATTTTAAGAACCTCCATGATTTGACGTTCAAACAATTTATTACACAATGTAGTGAATGTGCAACTTATGAATAGTTGGGAGTTGTTTCTGTAGTTACTGTAAGGAGAGATTAGATTTCCTCCTGATTTATTTAATTTAAATATTTAGGATTTTTTAAAAAGAGAAGGAAAAGCAGAAAAAAAGATGCAGTATGAGGTTTTGCATTAAAAGCTACTGTACCCCTTTCAAGATCTACTTTTAAATCCTGATAGTTATCTTTATCATTAAGTGTTAAAAGATATTTTTGTATTGCAGCATACTATGACAGATTTAGAAAAAGGCTGCATCTGTGAATGTTTTTTTGCTTGGTTGTTGTGTTTTCTCTTTTTAATACTAGCATGAAAATTGTCAGGTTGTTTTTAATGGCACTGGCTAGGAGAACACCTTGCAGAACTTGGTGTTTGCTTCACATATTGTTTTTTTTCTGCTGGGAAATGTTTCCAATATTTTGAACAAACATCTGTTTTACAGTAGCATTAAGTCTTCTCTTTGGCCATTGCATTAAATCTAATGGAAGATCAAAATACTTTAAAACCTGTCCGCAGTGTAAAATCAACCAAAGGAGAAAAAATATCTGTACTCTTTTTTGCTGCTGAATTAGCACCTCTGTCACACTGATGAGAAGAGTGTTCTTCTGAATTGGAAATAATCTTGAGGGAATCTCCTTCCTATTAGAATAGTAGATGAAATAGATAGAAAAGTCAGGCACCTTGGGGTTCATAAATCATATGATCTTTGCTGTATTCAGCTTGAAAAGGAGTGGAAGAAGGTCACTTTCCCCTGTAAATAGGTATCCTATGGTGTGAGTGATAGGATAATTCAAGTGCCTCAGTCTTCCAAATAGAAGTTAGAATCCCATGGATGTAGGCTTAGGCAGGTGTTTAGCTACTGGATTAGAAACCATAGCTATTCTGGTTGTACCCAGAAAGTAGCCTTTCTAAACAAATAAGGAGATATCGAAAGAACATAAACAGATCCTGAAATTGGTAGGTTTACCTGGATAGCAGCATTGGACCTGAAAACTGTAACCTTTTTTCACCCCTTTGACTTACAGTATTCCACCATCTCAAGGATGGCCTTGGTTTCTATAGGAACAAGTATAAGCAATGGCATTTCTGCATATCAGTGCCCCATTACTTTGGTGATGATCACAGATTTTAAGCGCTATCAGAGACACTTTCTCAAAAATATGTAAAGTTTCGGAAAATGGAGTTACTTAGATGAAGCTTAGCTGCAAAGTTAGAAAATTAATTCTGCTTTAATTCAAATGACAACAGTGGTATATAAGGTGGATATACATTCAAGTAGCAAAATACTTTGTTGTGGGAAAAATGCACAAAATTCAGATGAGAGATTTTATTGCATATAATTCTCAAAGCAAAATGAAGCTGTAACATTTTAAAACAACACACCGTTTGATATCCCAATTTAGTCTGTGTATAGTTCAGCAAAGTATTACAAACAAGGTGTTAAAATGTGTAGTGACGGTTGGGGAAAAAATTGCTGTTATACAGCAGTAAGCTGAACACTTAATATACCCACAAGCTACAAGGACACACAGTTTGTGTCTTTACTGCAATTGATGTATATTTGTTGGTACTTATTTAAATAGTTTAAATATAAGGAAAAATACTTAAAATTTTCTTATAAACATTGATTCTACCACTTGCTCTTGCAACAAAGAAGATTTCCTATATTGCCTCTCTTTGATTCTTACCTCTCTCCAAGGAAAAAACACTTCTATCTGATTTTATACCTCCATTCTCTTAACCTCTATTAGTGATACAGTTTTGCTTCTTCTGCTGTTCCGATAGCAATCCCCCATAAGTGGTAAGGAACCTTCTTTTCTGCCTGTTTCAGACTCATTTCAGCCTTCTTGAACAGTGTTTCAGCTGGATATGACATTGTTGCTCAGGTCTCCCTAGTGTCTTTAACACTAGCACTGCATTCTTTGACTCTGATGATACAGTGTCTACCCAAAATATCCTGTTATTTTGTTTGTCATTCTCACTGTGGTGTTACATTACAGCCGAATGTCTAGTTCATGGTCCCCTTGAGTGAGTTTAATTTGGTTTTAGTGTGTCTGTTGTGTAGACATATGTATCTAAGCTGATCGCCCTGGACTCCTCTAGTAGTCTCTGAAATCACTGGAGATCAAACTAACTGCATCTGAAAGAAGGCGTCTTAACAGGTCAAGTTAATCAAACCTTAAAATGCTCTTTTCTCTTATTTTCTCTAACTGTAAAAAAAAAAAAAAAACTGGTATGTTGAGGATAGATTTAGACCTTGCTGAGACCCAAATCAAGAGACAAAGAATTTGTGATTCAGAATACTTCCCTTTTTTCTTTTTTTTTGTTTGTATTTATGTCTTCACATTTTAATTTCTTTACCCTGATCAAGTATATTCTTTAAATGTTATATTTTAATCTCTGAGCATATCTCTCAGCTTTATGTCTTCAGCACATGGACAGGCCTTGGGTTAAACAAAGACCTAACAGGCTAATCTTTTTATACTATCTTAGAGCTTTAAAGTCTTCTGTTTCTGGAAATGTCTTCTCTAATTTTGTCTTCGTAACATTCAGTTACTGACTGTACAAAATAGGATACTGTGCCTTTTAGTTAAGGATTTCTGATGCGTTCTGAATCCTTGGAAAACAGCTCAAGTTAAAAACAACATTTTGCCATTTCTTTTCTGGGATACTTAGTTTTGTCTTTATTTTTCGAATACATCTTCGTCATTGCAGCTTATAAATTTTGTTAAGGTCTATAGTATACTTTAAATTTAAGTTGAATAAAATTGCATATGGACCTTGTGTTTTCACTTCTTGGCAATTAGGACACTAGAGGGAGAGAATTCTTTTCATATGACCTGCATGCGATCCGTGTTCCATAGAAAATAGCGTGAAATTCTTACGCACTTCAGTGCATTATATTATAGTTTATATTATCAGCTCGTTGTTGTCATAGTTCTAGAATTATGAAGCAAGGGGGGTTTGCTTATTTTTGGTTGTACTTTAATTAATATAGGTGATTCTGTAGGAACAATAGGATAGCATCTATACCATTAAAGTAGTTTCTGATTTTATCATGGGAAGTTGAAAGGAACTGAAATGAAGTTTGGAGATCTACACTACTGTAAAAGCAATAGGCTGCAAGATCCCATCCCATTTATGCAGAATAATGTTCCAGATAGTACTCCCACTTATTTTAATGGTGCATATCAGAACGTGGATGAATCTCCAATATAAAACAAAGTGAATCAAGGGAGTTCTAATACATCCTTTAACTTACAACAGTTTTATTTATTACACTGACACATAGCACACACACAGAGACACCCTTCTGCGTGAGAAGCATATCTTTGTCTTTTCTTGTTTATGGTAATGAGTTCACCTTTTTTTTAGTTTGTCAGCTTTACATGTATTCGTTAAAATATAGGTAGTTTTAATAAGCCCTATGAAGGTTATCAGGAGCTGAAAGCAAGTGTGAAATAAAGCAATAAGAAGTGATGCAAGGGTTGTTTGCTTTCATGGCATCCCGAGCAACATGAAGGTTTAAGATGCTTGTAAAATGTTTTTAGATCCTTGGATTAAAACTTACTTAACCTAAATGGGAGCATATGGATTATATATGTGATGACACGTATAGACATAAATACTGATAAACAATACAGTGCACAAACTGAATATATGACTGAGTTGTGAATATTCAGGACAGTTATTATATACTATAGGGTTAATATTCTTAAGATAATACAGTAGACATATCAAATGAAACATAGAATAACTTAATTAGATGATAGCACCATAACTTCTCAGTTTCAAGCTCTAATTTTCTCTGCTACCCAAAGTATGTTTCAGTGGTTAATGACAATGCTGTATCCAAAGTGTCTCAAAACTCTAGTATGATACAATATGTTTCTGCACTGCAAAGATCTATGCTTAAAGAACTATTTCTAGTCAATCCCCAAAAAATGAGTCAGGGTTCTTTCTCATCTCTCTGTTACCTTCTCCTCATCTCTGAATCCATGTTCACCACCTAATCACTGCTCCTCCAGTAGCAGAAACTAGTATTTCACTTCATTCTTTTGTTGTTCTGATCCCTTTAGAGATTTCTGTACAAATCTCTGAGAGAACTTTCTTGAAAAAATTCACATTAATCACCCAGTAAGTTTACACGTCTGAAAAAAGAGTTCCACCTTCCTTTTCTTCCTCTCCAAGGTCTAACAGTTGCATACAAAAATGACCTCAATTCAGGAGCCTGTCTTGGTTACAATTACAAGAACCTTCTGCATGACTTGAGCTAGCTAATTAAAATTCTCATTAAAGTCTGAGCCATTGAAGCAAAGA
Organism: Dromococcyx pavoninus; assembly: GCA_033558185.1. Lineage (NCBI taxonomy): Eukaryota > Metazoa > Chordata > Aves > Cuculiformes > Neomorphidae > Dromococcyx > Dromococcyx pavoninus. The sequence continues at coordinate 1,795,372 of JAUMJL010000235.1, forward strand.
GCCAATATATCAATTCTCTCTGCTTTACAGTTTATGTACTTTCAGCATCTAATAGCCTTCATAGGGATCATTGCATTCATTCATAAGGCTGTAAGTAGTTGTAGTCTGGCCCATATTTCCAAAAATGTCCCTTGTATGTGACATAATTTCAAGGTTCTGGACTCATAAAACCCATCCCACAAAGCCCTTGGTGTATGTGCACGTGGTTTCTCTTCATTTAGTTAAGATGTAAATTTTTTCAGTGACTGAAGGTAATTGCTTTTGACTCTTAGCCCCAGCTTCTGATGCATGTGACTGCAGGATTCTTCTCTGATGTCTCAAAAGTGGTAAAGCTCCTTGTGTTGTGTCAGGAACATGGGGCTCTGCCTCACCTATATTGCTTTGTGAGGGACACCAGTTCTTCCAGACATCTCAGCCCAAAACCTGTTTTGACTTGGTGTTGACAAAGTATTGCGTGCTGGAAAATAGCTACCCTTGGGTTTTTATATTTAAAAGATAAAAAGTTAGACACACACATATACAAATATATGTCATTTGCATTTGTATGTATTTATGTGGGAGCAGATGTAGAGATCTATATATAAATTCATTTCCATGAAAAGTGTAATAAGAGGAACCATTTCTTGTTCTTAGAGGCTAACTCAAATTAAATAGTGGAATTTCTTTTTTCCCCTTTCACCTCCGTGGACTTCCAGCCATATCTGCACACTGAACAATTACACGGATGTGGTAAGAAAGGAACATAATTCACACTAAAACCAGCTGTAAATCTTTGGTTTAGACTTCTTAGCACTGCTCCTAACCATACTGCTGGAGAGCACTTCTTTAATTTGCATAGATGCCCCTCAGAGGATAGGGACCTCTAAACTAAAGAAAAACTGTTCTGTTTTCAAGTCTCTCTTACTGTCCTTTTTATTTTTAATATGTTTCTATGCTCAATTGATTAATGAATGGGTTGGAAGGTGTAGTGAAGCTGAAGCTGTTTTTTAATTAAATATTTTCCCTTCTTTTCAGTATACATCTGCTCTGACCTATGATGCTGTTCAAGTGATGACAGAAGCTTTCCGTAATTTGCGTAAACAGAGGATTGAGATCTCCAGAAGAGGAAATGCAGGAGACTGTCTTGCAAATCCAGCTGTACCCTGGGGTCATGGTGTAGAAATAGAAAGGGCATTGAAACAGGTAGTTTCGCTGGAGTGAATGCTGGAATGATTTTATGTGTGAACTTCACTATAAATGCTTGAAAGTGCCTTGCACTCTCCTGACCTTTCTGGATCTTGGTGGGAATAATGTGGAAGTGAACTCCTCAGGAACATGTCTCATATTAAGATAATATATTGCATATGGAAGAGTCTAAACAATCTTTTTGAAATATCAGTAATCAAATGCACAATGCATTTTCTAAAGAAACAAACAATTTTTCTACCACTTTCATCATTGTTTCTAGGTTCAGGTGGAAGGTCTAACAGGGAATATAAAATTTGATCAGAATGGAAAGAGAATCAATTTTACAATTAACATCATGGAACTCAAAAGTACTGGTCCTCGGAAGGTAATTTGAATTGTCTTACAGTGTCTTTAACCATTTTGCCATGATAAGCAACAAGTTAAGGTAGGTAATGAAACGCTATAGATTAATTAAAACATAAGTTGTGATAGTATTTATTCATAGGTGTGTTATACAATGGTCTTGAATAACAAAGTAAAAACAGGTATTGTTTCTTTCCAACAAAAATGAGTTGTTATTTATGGTAAGTACTACTTAAGAGTATTTTCCTTTTAGTTTTGTTGATTAAATTTTTTGCTTGCTGATCTGAGTTGCTGAATATGAGCTGGTATTTGGGGAAATATGCTTCTGAATGACAAATACAGAATACAACTTTTCAGTGGTGTTTCTTTAAATATGGTTATCATTCTGCTCTGATTCCAAACCTTTCAGGAAGTGCCAGTTTCTCATTTCCTCCTAATCTGGAGTGTTTTGTAACCCTTTCAGTCCTACAGTGTGTGATGCTGATACTAAAACCAGTTAATATGTGCATGAAAATGGTATACCATATTAGACAAATTAATTTGGGCAAATGTCATTGGTTCAGTATTTTTACCATTTGTCTTAGTCTTTAACTACATAAATAGAAATGTTTACACTGGTAAATTCATAGCTAAAATAGTTATCTGTGAGCCTAAATCACAGGTATAGTAATAACGTGCTTTATGTTTTCTGTCAAAGTTCGTATTCACTTGTGTTTGTGCATCCTATAAATTTTCTTTAGATTGGATATTGGAGTGAAGTGGACAAAATGGTTGTGAATCCTCTTGATGGCCCTCTTGGAAATGAATCTTCAGGACTAGAGAATAAGACTATTATTGTCACCACTATTTTGGTAATTAACTTCATATTTTGTCAGACGACAGTCTATCCTTCAGTGATTTGTTTCTTCTCATTATGTTAGTTTAAGTATGCTGTCTGTTACCTGTTACTTACTATGATACATAAATAAAATCTGGAAATCAAGGAAATGTATGTGATTCAGTATGTGTGTTTGTTCTATAGAAGACAAACAGTCATTGACTGAACATCTAGAATGTTAAAATTTTTAGACCTGAATGTGGAAATGAAATGCCTGCTTTCAAAGGAGAGGAACTTTTTCTGAGAGACAGAGCCATATTGTTAGTTTTAGAGAATTTATTTTGCCAAACAGCAGAGATACTAGCTCTTATGCTTCAGAATTGTAGCTGCTACAGGTTCATGAAATGTAAAATAAAACATTGAAAATTGTATTCCAGTTGTCTAGAAAATAATATTACGTACTGTCATGGAAGAGCATTTTTCTGTAAGTAACACATCTTGTTTATCAGTTTGGATAAGTCACAGGTTAGCATAGGAATTTCACTGAATGCAAGAGTAGTTCAGTAACAACTGAGCAGAGGAGATACATTGCTTTAATATGACATGACTCATCACCACTTTTGCTGATGATAGAACTTTACTGTGGAGTTACAGATATCTTACCTATTGTTTGTATAGTAGTTCAGTGAAGAGATAGCATGGAGAGCCTGAATTGTTTCCCCAGGGAGGGATGTCGTTGTGGAATAGGAAAGAATTTCTTGTATTAAGACAAGAGCAACTAAATGCCTTTACCTTCTTCCATCCAAACTCTGTAAGAGAAAGACACTGATTTTGGAACTTACTCTTTCTTCTCTGAATCCATAACTCCTGTTAACATTCATGGTCATTATTAACGTACTGCTGGGAATCACTATGCCTGTAAGTATTGTTGTTTGTGTATGGCTGTGGACAATGCAGCTTTTAAATGTGTTAAGGACATGTCACATTAATAATTAACAGCTAACATATACATAGCATGTATGAATCTGATGTTAGCTTGTCTCTTTTCTTTCACACATAAAAGAAAACGTGTTAATCTATGAAGTGCACTACTGATACATCTGTCTTTACCAAGTAACTAAGGCAAGATTTTTCTGTGCAGGAGTCCCCATATGTCATGATGAAGAAAAATCACGAAATGCTTGAAGGAAACGATCGATATGAGGGCTATTGTGTGGACTTAGCTACAGAAATTGCTAAACACTGTGGATTCAAATATAAGCTCACAATTGTTGGGGATGGCAAGTATGGGGCAAGGGATGCAGACACGAAAATCTGGAATGGAATGGTTGGAGAACTTGTTTATGGGGTAAGAAAATCTTTTATAATGATGACATTAAATATGACTGATGGAAAGAGTGGAATTTGGTTTACTAGGTTTTATGTAGAAAGAGGAAAATTATAAATTTCCTTGATAGAGAGATGGTAAATTGTATTAGAGTGAAAAATTTTGAAAGTAAACACGAAATTAGATTTTTAAATGACACTGAAGTTGGAGGGAAGTGAGTACATATTTCATCCTTCTGACCACATGAAAGGCAAGGTACTTTACTCACACTTTTAAATGTCATATTCTTTTAAAAGGGCATATGTAAAAATGGAAGCTTGGAATATGCCAACCATATGTTTTTATGTATTTCATTTCTCCATAGGGCATTCTTGGTGAAAAAAATGTTGCCGGTGTCTCTGCTCTCCTCTTTTCTCTTTGAAATGCAATAGAAATTAAACCATTCTTTGCTTTGATCGTTGTACTAGCTATTTGCTTTTTTTCTTCATTTACAGAAAGCCGATATTGCAATTGCTCCATTAACTATAACATTGGTGAGAGAAGAGGTGATTGACTTCTCAAAGCCCTTTATGAGCCTGGGGATATCAATAATGATCAAGAAGCCTCAGAAATCCAAGCCAGGAGTGTTTTCATTTCTTGATCCGTTAGCATATGAAATCTGGATGTGCATTGTTTTTGCCTACATTGGGGTCAGTGTAGTTTTATTCCTGGTCAGCAGATTTAGCCCATACGAGTGGCACACTGAGGAATTTGAAGATGGAAGAGAAACGCAAACTAATGAATCAACTAATGAATTTGGGATATTTAATAGTCTCTGGTTTTCCCTGGGTGCCTTTATGCAGCAAGGATGCGATATTTCGCCAAGGTTGGTTACTCACTCATTTCAACTTTGTGCATTTTTGGTCTCGGCCATCTCAGCCGGAGGAGGTTCATGGTGCATATATTTTCACCCTTGGAAAGAAATTAATTGCTATGTTTTTTTCCTCGCTAAAATAAAAAAGAAAGTCCTTGAAATGAAAGTAGTCATCTGTGACATAGGATCATGATATATTTGATCGATACTGTCTTGACATTGATCATACATTTGCAAGTGAAGTTATATACACCATGCAGAGACTGTAAAATGCATAAGGTTCAAGTCATTTCATGCCTTCTTGGAGGGGTACCGTGTTTTTGCTGCATATTCCCATTTTACAGTTGACAGTGCATATGGTTCACAACAACTGTAATGGGAAGAAAGGATAACATGCCAGACACAAACTACACAGGCAGCGCTTTCCCTCTAGAATTCACTGTGTATCATAACAGAGTTATTAACTTACTGTTTTTCTACAGGACAGCCTTGAACTGAAATAAAAATCATGTGATGGCTCTGATTTCATGCGAATAGTTGCAAAACACTGCTGTTTTTCCATGGCCTAGTTCTAGAAAAGTCGCAGAGGAAATCACTCCAATGAATTTGAAGGTCCAGTTTATAAATGCTTAATTCCTCATGGATTTTCACCTACTATATTAGGGACAACTGTAAAGCAGTTAAGTTAATTCCTTTGCAGCTCATTAAATATTTTATTTCCCTTGTGCACAAGTGGTTCTAGCCTTGATTCAGCAACATGGTAAGTAGGTAGGTAACTAACTAATTGCTGCTTGAAGGAACTATAGTAAGAAGTGAAATAGGGCAGCTAAGGAAATCAAATCAGAAGACCTACCTAATTATACTAAGCAATTTAACTTTCTTTTAAACATCCTAAAGTAAGACAAGAGAACGGGTCAATTTCTAGTGAGTCTAGTGGTTAGTGTGCAAAAAAGATCATTCTTATATCTAAGCCATGCCTCCCAAAAGGCAATAGCAGGTTTTCAAGTTGTTCTACTGTGGAAATAGCAAGAGCATTTACCATGTGAGAACTTCAGCAATTCTATGTAAAGGCTGCTGTATCACAGTGAGATATGCCAGCCTTTACGATGAAGGATGGGATGCATTTGACATATAACACAATAAGACTATACAAGAAATGAGGCAGTGAAGAAAGAGCAAATTTTTTCAGGCCATGAGAAGCTGTGTTAATTTCAGTCCTGCGTGGTTTCTGTATCGATTACACACTTTGCAGGTTTAGTTGTCTGCAAAGTCTCTTATTAGCGACAAAATTATTTTTATTGAATTGAGGCCATACTAGAATAACGATTTCATTATTGTTATTATTTTACTGGCTATTAAAGCCTGACAGTTGTTGTACATGGTTTGGTAACTTTTGAAAGGTGATGTAAGAGTAATGATAGTAAATGGTCATCATAAAAAGTGCATGAAACTTGAACCATTTTGAAGAGTCAGGATTTAGTTTCAGTGAGTTGTTTAACAGAATTTTATTACATTATGAACATACTTTTAGGAGAACTGTTAGTTTCTGTGTTATCTGTTTATTGTAAAAAGGGCTGAAATACCTGTTATTTTTGGGTTTGCACTGAAACTATCACTGTGGAATTTGAACTCCCCACAAAGAATCAAACTAGATACGAAATGGATTATCTTCAGGCATCAGCAGAATACTTTTGTGAGGGTAAATTTTACACTATTGCTATTATCATTTCTCTAATAAAAATGACAACTCCAGTAAGAATAGAGTAGACAAATAACTAGGGTTTCCTGACTCTGAAATAGAAGGTGGTGCTGAGTAAGACTGGACCATCTGGAAACTGGTCTGCAATAGGAATCCCCATATTGCCATCATGGGTAGCACAGAAACAATAGAATAGAATAGAACAGAGTGCTATATTATAAGATAATGATAACTTATAGCAAAGTTTTATTCATCTTTTTTGAGACGTGAATGTACAGTCAGTGCTGCCATATAATACTTTTCTAAGTATAAAATGTGGTGCACAAGTTTAGGTTACTGTGCACAGAGGTTGTTATTTTAGTGTTTAATTATTCAATGAATGAAGTGCTTCTAATGTGTGGGTTCATATTAGTGTATAATTATCAATCTTCAGAAATTTTTCAAAATACAGAGAAAAAAAAGAAGTAATTTACTTAGCTGGGACAGACTTTAAGAGAAATTTTGAATACGAGTGACACCCAAAAAAGTTTACTGATAAAAAGGTCATGTGGGTGCATAGTGTCTGGGTTGGCATTGAGCTGATTCCTTTTTTTACAAAGTCAGTGGTAACCTTCCTGGTGGATCATGGGCTTTGGAAGATTATTATCATTTATAGCAGGTGTCATCAATGCGGTATACAGTGCCATAAAATTGGCAGCTGTTAAACACACAGTGTCACAGTTTTTAACTTGCAAATATATATTTATCATATAGTTAAATCTTTTACTTGTAGAATTATATTACAGAATAAGTTTGTAATATTTTTTTCAAAGGTGTCAGAAAGGTGTCTGTTTACAGAATATATCTCAATTTAGAAGGAACTTGAAATAATTTCTTTTCTATGGTCTTTTTTGATAACATATTCTGGACCTTATCTGACTTGATTTTCATGTAGTAGAGTAAATCAGCGAGTGTGTTGTGACATGGAATAAATCTTTTAATATCTGAATTACCACAGATACTTTATACAATAGGAATAAGGAAAAATAATTTGTCCAGAATTTTTTCTGTTTATGTTTCTGGTTTAACGAATCAGCTTTACACAATTATCATGTTTAAATATATATGTAGTTATATCTACATATAAATATTTTATCAGCATTAGTTTTGAAATCTTATCCACAATACTGTAACCTGGGTGATTTGTAATTTGTTTACTTAACAGATAGACACAGCACGTCAACTACTGCAATGCCTTAGTGCTAGGCTTTTAAACTACATGCACATTTCTGTGTGCCTGTAGTTATTTAGCACATCTGCATAGATTACATACTCCTCCCTATAAGGTTTTGTTTGGAAACAAAAGTAGTAAGTAATTTCAAAGTTTAAAGTATCGTTAGAAAATGGCAAGTTTGGCAGTAATTCACTCCTGTTAGTTTTTTAATATTAGAAATTATTGAATTTATGTAGTTGTGTGCTCTGTGCTGGTTTATATATTTTCTTGAGTTCTCTTTTCTTCTCTCTTCTTGAGCAGGAGATGCAAAACAAAGATCCATAAGAGCCCACCTGCTGCAGTTAAAACCATCAAATTATTATTATTTAATATACTTTCTTCACCTTTGTTCTGTATTATCACTGATTGTTTCATGTTCACGCCTCAGTTTGTTAAATGCTTGTATCTTTGAAAAGTTGTGTGCACTTTTTAGTTTATGGATATTCCCTGGGTCAGGTTTTATTGCAAATAATGCTGTTTCTTTCTCAGTGTAGATTGTCCACGGCAGCATAAGCCATTGTATTGCAGAAATCAGTCTTCATTTGAATGCCTTAGGAAAATAAGTGAGCTAAAGGCACTTAATTTTTAGGTGCATACTGGTTTATCTGAAAGCACTGTTTTACTGATTTTGTTCGATTCACTTTATAACATCATACAAATTCACTTCAGAGGGAACTACAAGCTTATGTGTTAAATGTGGCACATTATGGTGGGAGCGGTGTTCAGAACTTTGAAGAACTGAATTACTAAAACTCCCTAAAGTAAACGATGGAGTCCTGATTTCAGCAAAGTCCAGGAGATGTAGTGGAGTATTCCTTGTTTCCCAGCTGATTAGTATGCAGAGCTGTGCTGCAAGATGGCCTGCAATGCTTCCCTATGGTATAATGCATCATTTGCATAAAACTGATAATGTGTAACATTTGTTGCTTTTTAGGACTTTCATTTCCCTTTACAAATCCATTTCATACTTGTTATTAGATCGCTGTCTGGGCGCATTGTTGGAGGTGTGTGGTGGTTCTTTACCCTCATCATAATTTCATCCTACACGGCTAACTTAGCTGCCTTCCTGACGGTTGAGAGGATGGTGTCTCCCATTGAAAGTGCAGAGGACCTTTCCAAGCAAACAGAAATTGCTTATGGGACATTAGATTCTGGCTCCACTAAAGAGTTTTTTAGGGTAAGAATTTCTACTTTTTAGATTTCTAGTTTGTTTTAAATAGGTCTTCAGTCATGTAAATGTGTTTTCTGTAGGCTTTATTAAAACGTTGCTATAAAAATGTGATATGTGCAGCCTAACTCGCAAGTGTGTGTTTTTGTTTATTCATTATCGTTACATTTTCTTATCTATATACAAATATGAGAGTTATTATACATATGCAAAGCAAAAGTGGCTGCAAGGGATTACTTAAAAACTATTCCACCGCAAAGTTAAAAACAAGGTATATTCAAAGAAGTGAGTTGATGTTGTTCACCTAAGTTGTAAGACAAGAGCTAACAATTACAGACAAGGCTATTTAATAGCTGTGCTATATTTTAGGTAGTCACACAGTGAATAAGGACATGGGAATGGGCACAGTCATGTTTTAAGAAGTATTTTGTATGATTTTCCAAACCTGCAGATAAAGAATGTGATACAAACCTACTGGCTGCTGCAGAAAATCCATGCCTGCTTTTAAAAACAGTTACTATTTGTATTTGCATTCCAGTAACGCCTTGGAAGCCTGTCAGTCCTCACCTTGTACCTCTGTGTATTTCAGTTTTAAAAATGCATGAGACTTCCAATATGTGAGTTACAGGCTGCCCTTGAGACGCCAGCTAACACAATGAAATCCATCCAGCAAATAAGTGAGACACTAAGACTGCTGAGAAAAATACTGTGGCTGTTATGCCTTGTCTGTGTGCTCTGTGTGTCTCTTCCTATAAGATGAAAGTGGATCCGAAGTGCCACAAATATGAAAAACCTGTTTTCGTGTTTTTCAATGGATGGTGATAGTGTTACATTTAAACAAAATATAGTTTAAAATAGTTAATTATGTTTACATTTGAAACATACCCTGCTGTGAAAGTGAAATGAATTCAAGTTCTCACAAATATATTTTTATGTACTGTATAGTCAGAGCAGTAACTGCTAGATTATGGTTTTCACTGGATCCTGTAATGCATGCCTAACTGGTAGTGTGCTAGATAAGAACCGTATTTAGTTCAACTGTAGAAAAGCATTATTTTCTGGTTTTGATGATAGATTCAGTAATAAGACCGCCTGATGGTTGCATTCCTGTTTGTTAAATCAAAAATAACAACAGGTGTGTAAGCTAGTAAAAATGAGATTGGATTTGTGCTAAGAGTATTGAGAAGCGTTTAAAAACATACAAGCATATGTTTCTGGTTTTGTGAGTATAAACCTTTTAGATCATGGCTATAGTGGGGATCGAATGTGAACTTACAGTAGGTCAGTTCTTGTGAATAATTTCTCTTTAGAAATTTTTTAGCTTTCTTTTAAAATGAAAGTTCGTATGTGCGTGCATCAGTGTGTAGTTTTTGTGCTCCTAGCACATATGTACATCTATCTAATTACACTTCTACACAACTAGGTTTTCTGGTGATTACCTGAACATTAATAACTTATTTTTGTAAAAATCAAGTGAAGCTGTTGTGAGGGCATATTCTTCACCATATTCTTCACCTTTAGTTAAGTTAGCTCTGCACAAACAAGACTAAAGTGATCTCTGGAAATTTCCTCTCAGCAATTTCTGTTACAAACAAGTTGGTCCATTATGTGTAATGAAACTTCTCAGCCTGATGGCTCTATCTACTATTTGCTAAAAATCACTTAAACTTGTCCAGTTATTTTTCAAGAAATAGCAGCTGTCAGAATTTCTTTCTAGGAGGCCTGGAACTCAGGTTTCAAGAGTGAAACTCTCTCTGCTGAAGGCAATGTGAAAACTGTCTCGAACACTAAGGAGAATAAAATTTCACCAAGAGTATCTCTGCATGGTGACTGGATTGGAATGAGTGTGTGATTTTTATAGGACCTGAAATTAGACTCAGATTCTTTCAACAGCTGGAAACAACTTGAATATTTTTCTAGCAGCAAGTTAAAGTAGACTGGCTTTTTCTTGTCACTGTCATGAGTTAAAAGAAACATTTGGGTTTTACTCACAGTTAGTCTTCTTTCTTTTCAAGAAATAACATTACTTGCAAGTTTGTTTTCTATTAATGGAATGTACACTGGATCTAAATCTTCTCTAGAAGAGCCCTATTTCCTGGAACAGCACAAAATTAGGGATCATTATATACTGGGGATGAGAACAGTAAACTGAATTTTCTTTGCTATTAAAACATGTTTTCTGATACAACTTTACGCAAATGAAAAGTTTTTCAGCATTTTCAAAAAAGTTATTCTCAGCAATAAGCTAGATGGTGAAAGCGGAAAAATTCTATCCTGAATAGCTTAATATATGTATGCAATGTCAATTGAAACAGGTGGGTTCCAGTCTTTGTATAGCTTCTATAACTACTTTAATGACATGAAATTGTTGAGATGTTATGTTAGCTTGGGTATGTTAAGGATGTCACATTAGGTTGTTCTTGTTTTGTTTTAGGATTCTAGTCATTCAGCCACCTACAGTAGGTACAAACTAGTTCATGCTGTGGCTGGCTTCAGTGGCTACCATGGTGAATAGAGTAATCCAGATATAAGTTAGAAATACCCAGATGGAGAAAAGATAGTGACTCCTCACACACCCAAGAGACGATACAGAAGTAGGCATACAAGCTAGTCTGTATCACGTGACTTGGAGACAACAGCCTTGGCATTCACTACAGATCTTTGAATATGATCCAAGTCTTAAGAGTTCTATTCCCACTAAACTGGGATACTTAACGATTTCTGATACTTACTAGTGCCTGTGTTTTAGGGATAGTGCTTTTAGAATTCTCAGGGAAGCTGAAAACCTATACAAAGCTATATAGTGCGTTGCTGTTGTGTTTTCTCTTGGGTTTACAACCTGAAATTTACAAAACATCAAAGAAAATGTGTGTGGCAGTGGTTTTCCAGAAGTGCATTGTTATTCTCAAATCAGTAGTAGACTGTAGTGATGACAATGGTAACAGGACTGCAAGCACAGCTTGGAAGATCCAGAAGTCGTGTCAGTCAATCTTATATAGGCACATCGTCTCTCTGTCAGATCACAGATACTACTACATGAAGCAGTAAATGGTGGGACAGTGGAATTCCATCACTCTGGTACGTACCATTCACACAATGCACAGTCAGTCAGTATTATTACCTTCAATGATTTCTCAACACCTGCTGTAAACACAATTGATGTATCCATTAGCCAAGACACATAGCAGAACTTTGAAGGAGAAAAAAGTCATTAGCTCAGGAAGGCAGGCTGCTGCTCACCTAACATTGCAGAAATTAATTTTGATCTACGTGTTAACTCCTGATGTTGCTTTGCTTACTTTCATGGGTTGGAAAGAAGAAACAAAGAACAATGTGTAAGTGTACAAGCATAACATTCATGGGAACATTTTGATGCTTTCTACCTGCTTTCCACCATAATTAATATCAAAGTGATATAAAAGAGAACAAAAGCTAATTACTTCTAAAAGTTAATCAGATTTTTCCTGTATGCCCAGCTCTATTCATGAAAAATACATACAAACCTGATAGACAAATTAAATTGATTATGCTACGTTTTTTTTCCCACTTTAAAAGATGAGTTGTAACTAGTCCTGTGTGTAAGAAGGCATCTCAGAAAGAATAAAATATGTGCAGGCCAAAGACTAGACTCATTTGCGTTCCAGCTGCATTAGTTTTTATTTAAAATCTTTTATATATACCTATTTTTGATGTAGTGTGACATGGATGGACCAACCTGTTTAACTATTTTGGTGGCCTTTAAGAGTAGATCCTGTGCCAAAGTAAAAACAAGCAGAACTGCTCCATAAAAAAGAGGTATGCTTTATCTTTCACTGGAGGACTATGCAGGAGTTGCTTCTCCGTGTTACAGGGCACGAGTTCCAGAATGAAAAGTTGGGCATGAAAAAATGCCAGAAGGATGATAATCCTTGCTGTCTTACAAGGAAGTCCTTTTCCATAGTGAAGAGCCAGCAACAAACATAAGAGCTGACAAGAACCCCTGAGTTATTTTTCCTGCAAAAGTGTTGTCTGTTGGGAGGCAAAGAAAATTTGGCCTGAAGATTAGTATTGCTGTCTTTTCTGAGGATCTTCAACATAGTTCAGTGTCTCTAGATATATGAGTACTTTGAAATATTATTTTACTTTATAAAGGTATTTAAATCGATGATTGTATTGCAATAGGTAATGCAGTAATAGAGAAAGCATGCAGCAGTCCGCCTATGAACCTCAATCTGTCTTTATGTTCATCAAGATATTCACACCTCTTAAAAAAAAAAAAACAAGATAATGAGTGAGAAGAGAAGAAACAGTGAGGTTTTTTTCATGGAATTGAGGTAAAAAGTTATGAATCATACCTTAGCCTTGATTTTTGAAATTTGAGATGTAGAAGAATTATAGAAATATGTTTCCAGAGTTAAATTTCGACAGCTCCACAGAAGCCTCTGAAAGGCAAAGGAGACAGACTTAGTTACATAGTCTTCTGTAACTTTTACCACAGACTGTACTCAGTACCTTAAGAGGCAGGGGCTATAGGACTGGCATTTCATGAAATGGAAAGATTGCCCTAAAGTTTTCTTCAAGTTTTCTTAAGATGTTCTAATCAAAGTATACTGTGCAGTAGGTAATTTTGTGCTTAGCAAAAATGACTGCAACAGTACAGTTTGAAGATTCTCTGGTGTTGTGTAATTTGTTTTGTAAATTGATACACTCTAAAAAAAGTATAAATGAGTATAAGTTCTGTTTGCACTACTCCTGGAGGCAGATCATTCCTTAATAGCACACTTGTTATAGTTAGAACCGTTCTTTTATTTTCCAGCCTAAATGTATCCTCCATTGTTACAGTACATTATTATGTAGATTTTTTTTCTTTCTCAGTGTTTATTTTCCTGATGCATTTATACAGAGCAAAAATGAGTTTCTTTCTTAGCTTTCATCTCTATCAACAAAAATACATTTAGTTTTAATTTCCAAGCAAGGCATGTTGGTCTCCGATCGTCTCATAGCTCTTCTGTCTGTGTGTTGTAGTTTGAATTCATTGTTCCTGAATGTAGATGAACAGAGGTGTACGTTGTGTGCCATCTGAAATCTCAGCAATGTTTTGTACAAAGACATTAATATTTCTCTAGGGTTTTTTTCTGGAAATAACTTTCTCCCAATTGTATCACACTGTCTTCTCGTAATCATTTTGATCATAGTGATAGATTTGAATTTCTTCTGTTTTTATCAACTGAAGATCTTCAGTTTTATTGCAGATTTTATTATTGGTCCCAAAGTGCTGGACTGTGCTTTTGAGTCAGAAAGTTTTGTTTCAATTCTATCATTCTGGTGCTCAGAATTTTCCAGTTCTCATATATAATAAATAAGTAATTTCCCATTGTCTGGCTTGATCTGTTTTGATATCTCAGTTTTGCTCAAATCCTAGTAATTTCTGTCTCGAAATATTTTCACTGTAAAAATTGTCATCTGAAGCTTCTAAAATATTGTCTGAAGCTGTGCATGCTGTGCAGTACTTTAGACGAAAAGAGCAGTGGTTACTTTAAGTACTGTCCAAATATATGTTGATGGTTCTAGACACCAGGAATAGCACTTACAATTTGCTTCAGATCTGCAATTGCTTGAGAAAGTACTTTTGAATTTTGGGATTTAGTTTTTACCCTCTCCCCCAGTATGGGTGCAGTAATTTCTTTTTGTTTTGTTTTCATGTTGTTTTGATCATTTCAATTTCTGTACCCTCATACCTGTTACTTATTTTCCCTTTACTATAAGTTCATCAAAACCAAAGCTAATGTATACAGTTAGATTATGGTCCAGTTTGTAGACTGTCTCTTTTCTCTGCATTTCTTCTCACCACACAGAAAATTGACTTTCATTCTTTTTTCACTGAAGTTCAAAAATCTGTTGCTGTTTTAATGCAGTTCAGTTTAAATAACATACTCTTTTCTTTATGTTATCATGTTCCCCTGATCAAATCAAGATCCTGCTTACAAATCCACATTTGTATTACTGTGATGTAGGAAAGCTATGTTAGTAGACACTGCAACATGACTGTAGTACGACTATCCCTCTGTCAGTAGGTTTATTACCGTAAAGTTAGTTCTGGGAGTGGACAGTGGTTTTTCCTTGTAACTAGCACTTCAAAAAGAAAGATATATTTAGCTCATCATTGTGGAAGTTGGTTTGTGACATTTATCCGAGGTTTTCATGAAATGAGATTGAAATGGTCTGCTTTGATTTTATGAATATGTTGAATAATGATAAGGGGGGAGGTATTTCGACTCCGTTGAAATTCATAAGTCTCAGAGGAGGAGTCATTTCAGCAAGTATTTTAACAGCAGTTAAATGGTCTTGAAACTAGCAACCCTTTATAAGACAAGCCTTCTTGAACACTTAACTCTTTGAATCACCTATAGAACGTGATGGTGACATAAAGTCCTTGTCTTGCAGAGCCCTGAAGAAAATGATTTTAAGTAGACTTCCAAGGTAAAATGTTTTACAGCTTTCATTAGCAAGACCAAATAAAAATATTTTAAGTCACGCAATTAAGTAAAGGAAACTGGAAAGCCATGAAACCACATCTTAAGAAAATGCAATTAATTTTTACCAGTACTGAATAAAATTAGCAACATATTACAAAATTTAGATCTTCCATCTGCTTTCAATTTCATTCACCTTAAGTATTCCTCCCTTTGTAAGCAATGTTAAGTGTTTTAAAATGCTTAATCTTCAGCTAATTAAAGAGGCTGAAAAGTCACTTTTGTCTTTCCTGTGTTTTTTAGATATATCAATAATTGTTTTACTATGTGAATTGGTAGGATTGATGTCTTATTACACTTTCTAGCTACTAATAACAATACCACGTCCTGTGCTTTTATTCAGTACGGAAGATCAACAAGATGGTTGCACGAAACATGTTTGAGAATTAAAGTTTTGCTCCATAGTACAAGATCATCAGTTAGTAGAATCTTAGTAGTCTGAGAAGCTATTTCTGTCAAAGACATACTAATTACAGTACCCCAGTTTTAAGAATAGTAGGTCTTTGAATGACAAAATTGAAAAGTTATCTGATGACCCACAAAATACAGTTAATTAATTTGATAAAGCTTTGCATAATCTAATTTCCTAACGAGTTTCTTAATGAAGGCAGTATTCTACATTTAAATTGAGTGTATACTTTGTAATAATAATAATTTCCATAGTCCACTGAGGTGACATGATATTAAGAAAGAAAAAGTGTTAGCTCCTGCTGCATTTTTGTATGTTACTGTATTTTCAAAGAAGTGGTAAATAATGAGCAAAAAAGTGTTCATTGTGAGTATTAGGCTTTTGTACTGCCGTGTTGGTGTTGACTGAAATACCAGTTATTAGCTTGTAACATTTCATACACTGCAGTGACACCTTGCAATAGCAATGAGCCACAGAAATTAAGAGCAGTGCAGGTTATTTCCATGTTCTTGCATTTTTACAGTTAAATAATATGGCAATTTACAATGATTCTGTTGTTTGGATCACAATATAGAAAGTTGTGATGCTTTTTATGGAGCACTGCTGTACTTTTAGGTTTTGATGCCATTAAAGAAAGAGGCTATAAGAAAAGAGATGTGAAAGCCCAGTTGCACACAGGGTATCCTGCATTCGCAACAATTCTGTTTCTTCATGGTTTAGTCTCATTTTGCTGGTGACTGCATGCTTTTCCAAGTGCAGTCTAAGGAGATGAAAAAGGTTTGCATATGTATAAAATATATGGTCTACTATAGGATTGGCCAAATTTAAATAACAATGTAATGTGTTTTTTTCCCCCACAGTGTATTTGAATTAGGATAAGTGTACATGCTTTTTTAACTATCAGATAATGTTGGCTTTATGAATGAATGTGTGTGTGCACAGAATACCAGATGAAGGTCTCTTAACACTGCCCTTTCCTACGTCATTTAGCGCTACCTTTCAAGTAACAGATAAATTCTGAAAACAAAATGATGAAGGAAATAAAAAGACACATTTTTGAAAACAGAATGTATTATGAAGTTAATTGTGTAGCAGTAGAAACAAAGTCTTAGAATTCACAAGTGTCCCCTGGGTAGTGGCTTGTTGTTTTTCTTATTTTTCATGAGTCTAGACAAGGTCAAGGAGTAGGTAGGGATCAGGACTCTGAGCTGTACAAATTGCAGCCTGATGCATGGCTACAGAGGGCTGTGCAGCCATGGCAAATTCTGAGTGCTGTTTTCTGGTGATGTTTTTCATTACAGATTTTTGTTTCCATGGTTGCTGGGTCAGGTATTCCTACCTGGATTTGTACAGCAAAGACCCTGTGAGCCATCTAGTGGGAGGTTTCTTCTTAACACTTGACCATTTGAGAAATATGGTCCATGTGCCTTTACCCATTACTGTCCAGTACCAGCCTCTCTGTCTGTTGTGGGACGTCCCTCAACTTCCCACTTACCTGTTGTGATCAGATTTCTATGAAATGGCAGGGTTATGAAGTTTATGAACTCGTTTGTGACAGCTAATGCTTATTTTTTCAGTATTTGAATGTTTGTACAAGAAGAAAATAATGTTTAAAAAGTGTCAGCATAACCTCTTTCCTTCTACAACATGAGATCCGAATGTCTCTTAATGAAAACTGTGGTGACAGACACCTGAAAGAGTGTTGTCTCTTTTGGGTTGAACTGAATCATGTAAGACAGCTGTAAACGAACTTTCAGTTTTCCCCTTTATAAAGCAAACCTATGGTAGTTCATGAAGGATTACTGTAATTATTTTTATAACACTGTCAGAGGCTTATTGTCCCTTTCTTAGTTTGTAGTGGTAAATCCTGTGCAGCAAGTTGGATATATACTGTCAGAGGAATGTTGACCTATGACAAGAATGAGGTGGAGCATCTGGGTTTAATTAGAGAGTAACTTTAGAGAATGAGACTTCAGGGAAGATTAAACTCTGTCATATGAGGCTGGGGACTTTTGAGTCCAGGCCTGAGTGGGCTAAGGAAGCAGGAGATTGAGCACCCTGCAGAGGTAAACACTGGTAACTCTAATTCCGTGGAAGTGAGCAACAGCAATAGGACCCAGAAAGCTATACACTCTAGACCTTTTTTCACAGTATCACAAGATTGGAAAAGACCTCTGAGATCATCTAGTCCAACCTATAACTCAATTATATGCTCTGATGAAGCTGATGGAGTCTCTTGGGTATTAAATGGCTTGGCTGACTTGGATCTGCAGGTGGGAGTCTCTCTCGGGCATGGAATTTCATTTGCTGTTAGAGGACTCGTATCTACCATTTATTTATTAGGAAAATTATAGGCAGAGAAAAGTGTGAGTTGGATTTTTTTACTGGTATTTTGTAGTACACAGTGATGGTTTACTTTGTGAACTGGCTTTTCAAAGATGGTGTGATATACCAATATTTAGTATTCCACTGGTTTTTAGGACCATATTTTTAAGGATCTTCTTGGATGAAACGAAACCAATGCATATGTAATATAACATGTGTTACAAGAATCTGAAAAACTACTGTACATTCAGCCCACAGTCATTTTTCTCAGTTATCGTGGTCATGCCAAGTATATCCAACCCTTCTGATATTGGTGGGTATACTGAGTATGTGTAGGTCAACAGATCAGGGTATGCAACAACAGATCTGCAAGGGAACTTTCAAAAAGCTAACTGTACCGATGTACATGTAGATTCTGGTGATAGTTGGAATATTTAGATGTTAGAAAACTTCAAGTGTCTCTTTGTGCTACCAGAACTTTTAATACTAATAGGCATACAGAGACCATGGAGAAACCTGAGCCTCAAAATCTTCCTGGACTGCATTTCTGGATGGAAAATAATAGTAAGTCTGGGAAAATGATAATGTACTACTAGAACAGTGAAGCCTTTAGAGGCAGTGAGAGCATTACTGATGCTTTTATATTTGATTCATTTATTTTTAAAATGGTATTATTATAGATGTTATATTTATAGCAGAATTGCAGTTCTGAAGTGTATGTTACGAGATGTCTCTAGTCAAGAAGTGCTTTAATACATTTTATTATAATACAGATTTAGTAACTTGCTTATATAATAATAACTAACAGAGAACTAAGGTAACTATAAAACCAAATAGTTTGGGTTTTCTACAGAGAAGAAGAAATGTAATAGCTGAGTTACATGCAACACAATATTAATTTTGGCAGTAGTTTATTGTCTACTTCATATAATGATTTAGATTGTCATTTTAAGATTCATTGAGGGTTGATTGTCAACTACACGGATATTTTTATGAGACAACGTAAAATGTGAAATGTTAGCATATTTAGGTTTTCTCCTCAGCTTACATAGGAGGAAATTATAAACTATGCTTTCTTAATTCTTCAATATAACTTTAGATTATGTGACAATATGAGAAATCTAGCTTCATATACCCTTTGCAGCTGGTGGTTGCTATTGACCCTGACTTGTCTTATGTCCTATTATGCCTACTTTTTCTTTGATAACTACACTTCCTTTTTAGTAACATCTAGGTTGCAAATTTTGCTTTCCTCTATTTTTTCCCAGGTTAAAAAATAACAATCAATTGGTAGTTAAAACTGCCACTTATAGTTATAACTACCAATTGGTTAAAGTGAAAGAAAAGTACTTCAGGTAACAGTCTTTCTGAAAGAAATCCCTGACCTGCTGACCTAAGTTGATGAGGCAGGTGGAGTATTACAAATAAGAGCAACTTTGAAACACGTGCCTCACGATGAATGTTCCCTTCAGGTTTCACAGCAATGTTAGTTTCCTCTGTGGAGCAATCTGAAGTTTTCTAGTGCCATTGATGCTTTTCAGCTCACCTCTCGTTTGCATAACACACAGCTACAGAGAGCTGTCGAAAAGAAGATCATCTTGGTTGAGTGGGAATTTCTGATGAATATTTTGCTGAAGTTTGCATATAGATCTTATCTTTTAATCTAGCACACCTGTTATAAACTGGAAGTAGCACTGTTCTTCAATTTTTTAACAAATATAACAAATACAAAAAGCT